>OV049867.1:8169989-9369989 GCA_920104075.1 Melanargia galathea
ATCTAATTCAACTGAAACTACACGTATTTTTGAACATGTATCATTTTCTCCATCCATTTACTGCTATAGTTGCAGGACCGAGTGGATGTGGTAAATCACATTTTGTGACAAATTTCTTAAAACACTGTAATGATATATGTAATACACGATTTGATCAAATTTTGTGGTGTTACGATGAAATGCAGCCTCTATACAATCTAGAAAATGTAACTTACATTCAAGGAATTCCTGAAATGAGTATGTTTGATGGAAAACATCCTCGATTAGTCATAATTGATGATCTTATGAGGGAGTCAGATGGTCGTGTTGTTGATATTTTTACTAAAGGTAGTCACCACAGAAATTTAAGTGTATTTTATATCACACAAAATCTTTTTCATCAAGGGAAAGGGCAACGAGATATTTCTCTAAATACAAGTTACATAATTTACTTTAAAAATCCCAGAGACCGAACACAAATTCGCCATTTAGCACGTCAAGTATTTCCTGAGAATTCAAAGTTTGTTGAAGAGGCTTATAAAGATGCCACTACAGAACCTCATGGTTATTTAATGATTGATTTAAAGCAAAATACAAATGATTCATGTCGTTTTAAAACTAAGATTGATAATACTTCTAATGATTGTGTAGTATACATCCCTAAAAAGGGGTTTAAATATGGTTTGCATGACTCAATTCTTGTCAGTAGCAAATAATGGTTGAAGGAAGTACTACGCAAGACACGAAAAAGTTGAGGTGTGCATTACAAACATTTAAACCAAAATATCGTAAAATTTTACTTCGCTCTCTTAAGAAAGAAGAAATTAATCGTGTTTGTGAGTATATCAAAGAAATATTTAAAGAAAATACCCCCAATAAAGAGACAAGAGAATCGTCTGTAAAATTGAATTGCTTCTTTTCTACAAAGTTAATATAAATATGTATTCAGAATCACTGTAAAACAATGTCTGCACGGGTAAAAACACACAAAAATTTACTAAAGGCTTTACACACACTTCAACCAAAATTCCGAACAGCCTTATTGAAAGTATGTAAGGACGAGGAAATCAATTGTATTTGCGAGTGTATTTTCAATATACTAAATGGTAAACTACCTTTAAAGGATTGTGAGAAGACTAAGTTAAAAAAACACAAAACTATTCTCAGAAAATTAATAAAGAAAGGGGGAAATAAATCACGAAAACGTATTATCATTCAAAAAGGAGGAGCATTTCTGCCTATTATTTTGGGAGCTGTTTTAAATGGGTTGTTTAATTTAATATAAAAATGGAACACGCAAAAAAAATGGTTCTTATTGAACCAGAGGTCATTGAAAGACTAAAATCAAGAAATATTGCATCTGACGATTCTTTGTCAAGATTAGATAAAGAAATGCAAAAAATACTGAAAAGTAAACTAGATGATCGTGAAAAATGGACGTTATACACGCAAATTTTACAAAGATATCTCCATATTACCGAAGGAGAGAGAAAACCAATTAAATTACCAGTCACTGTAGAGGACGATCGAAACTATGACAATAACAGTATATTTAAAAAGGAAATGAAAGACAATGATTCAGCAGTTAATGCGGAATCAGATGATGATAAGCACGTACTTGGGCTACCGATTGAAATTTTATATACCCCTACTTATATAAACAAACTTATACCAAAAACGTATAGAAAAAAAGGTGAAATATTGTTAAATACTCTGTTAAACAATAAAGAAAAAATTAGTTGGAAAAAGGATGGATTGATAGTCGTAGATAATGAAGCTGTAGATGGTAGTAATATAGTGGATCTAGTAAATTATACCTTGAGACCATTAAAACGCCCCAAGCCTAATGGATGGGAAAAATTTATCCAAACTATAAAAGATATAGGGGTTCCCTTAATATGTATTGGTAACCCTCAAGCTTCTGAAAATATTAGTAATATATCACCAAAATCCAGAAGACATAGTTCTCCAATTGATGATAAAAGTCCAAAAACTTTAACATCATACAAACTAAGGAAAAAACAGGACGTTTGGGAAAGATGGAATCCATATTAGACATCAAAGATATATATTACGATGTGTCCAATCCTGCTGGTTATGGAAGCGCAGAGAAATTATCAAGAGCATTAAAAGGTAAAATGAATAGAAAGCAAGTGAAAGAATGGTTGCAAGCTCAGGAAACTTATACATTACATAAGCCTGTGCATCGAAAATTCCCCCGGAATAAATATATATTGTCTAATCTTAATGAACTTTGGCAAGCAGATTTAAGTGATATGCGTACTTATTCTCAATATAATGAAGGTTTTAATTATATTCTTTGTGTTATTGATGTTTTTAGTAAATACGCTTTCGCTAGAGCCCTAAAAAAGAAAAATTCTGAAAGTTTAAAACAAGCATTTGAAAGCATATTTACTGAAGCTAATGCAACTCCCACCCACTTACAATCAGATAAAGGTACCGAATTCGTATCAAAAGATGTTAGACAATACTTTAAAAGTAAAAATGTAAATTATTACACAACCAACAACCCAGATATTAAAGCAAGTGTAGTTGAAAGATTTCAGAGGACATTAAAAACTAAAATGTGGCGTTATTTTACACATAAAAATACCTATACTTATATTAATATTTTACAAGATTTACTCTATTCTTATAATCATAGCTTCCATTCAAGCATAAAAATGTGTCCGTTTGAAGTTAATTTTAATAACATTATGATAGTTTGGAATAATTTATATGGAAATATAAATAATAAAATCAGTGCTATACCGCAGTCTAAGTTTTCGATTGGAGATCATGTAAGAATAACAAAATATAAGCACATTTTTCAAAAAGGATATGAGACAAATTGGAGTGATGAAATATTTATTATAACTGGTATAAAAAATAACATGTCCAGAGTAGTATATACTATTAAAGATCTTCAAAGTGAACCTATTGTTGGTACTTTTTATGAGAATGAATTACAAAAAGTTACATATAGCCCCACCACTCAATATAAAATTGATAAAATACTACGGTCTCGCTACTCAGGTAACAGAAAAGAAGTACTTGTCAAGTGGAAAGGTTATCCTGATAAGTTTAACAGTTGGATTTTAGAATCCAGTCTTAATCAGATAGGATGATGGAAGACAATTTTTATTTAACTTTACTTAGTAATAGTTCAATGGAATACTTCCCGGAAAACACGACGACCATGTTCTCAACAAAATTACCAAAATCACTTATTTTGGAAGGAGAATGGCACGTTGGAGTTGTTGAATTTCAATATCCTTGCACTATGTATACGGTTCGAGAGTATGAAAATGTTATTTATACATCAAAGTGGATTACAATACCCGATGAAGATATAAGTTCATTAGTGCACTATAGAAACCGTATTCCTGTCATGAATTATGATAGCATTGATCATATTGTAGCTGAATTAAATAAAAATACCGATGCTGGAATAATGTTTAATTATGATGAAATAAAGAAGCAAGTATCGGTATTATGTACGAATACCTTCATTGATGTACTTAAGTTGTCAACAAAGTTATGTTTACAACTCGGTTTTGAACCAAATACAAACCTAATTCAAAATAAAACTGGAACATATCCTTATAATTTAAAATTAGGATTGCCATCTCAGTTGTTCATTTATTGTGATATAATAGAGCCACAAATTGTTGGAGATGTTATGGCCCCTCTTCTCAGAATCGCACCACTAGATCCAACAGTCTATGTATACGGGGCTAATAAAATGCATATTTTTTCACCGCCTCATTATGTACCTGTCATGCGTAGAGAGTTCGATGTGATAGAAATAGATATAAGAACGAGTACAGGTCGAAAAGTACCATTCCAGTTTGGGACCACATGTATTAAAGTACATTTTAAGAGAATCAAGTGAAAAAGTGTATTTAAAATGTCGTGCCCGTACTTACATTATTATTCTCATCAAGCTGGTACTGGTATTGGTGCAATTTATAAAGGTGCACCTTATCAGCGAGGTCATGGTATTGGTAGTTTTTTGGGTGGACTATTCAGATCTGTTCTTCCACTTTTGAAAAGTGGTGCAAAAGTTGTGGGTAAAGAAGCTTTGAATGCTGGTGTGGGTCTATTATCTGATATGTTAAATGTGCAACCTATGGATGAATCTATGAGATCACGTTTAAAAACAGCAACTTCGAATCTAAAACAAAAAGCTGATAAAAAAATTGATTCAATAATGAGAGGATCAGGATATAAAATTAGGCGACAAAAAAGGAAACGTATCACTCCTAAGAATACTCTCAAACGGAACGGTACTAAGAAAATTAAACAGAGTAATATTCAAGATATTTTTCATAAAAGTTAAAATTAAATAATGTCATTTTTACATCATAACTCCTGTGAATGCGTAAAATCTGAGTTGGATTTGTTTGCTTTACCATCAACTCAAACTAGTATTGAGGGAGGACAATGGATTCATTACAACCCCATTTCATCGTTGACTGATGATGGTCCCATTGAGTTTTTAGTACCTGGAAATGGAGATGATTACATTGATTTATCTCATACCCTACTTCACATAAAAGCTAAAGTTCAGAATGCTGATGCAACTAGCATTTCGGCGACGACTAATGTTGCTCCAGTTAACAATTGGCTACACTCACTTTTTAGTCAGGTTGACATATATTTAAATCAAAAGCTCGTATCACCTCCAAACAACACTTATGGGTATCGAGCTTACATCGAGACTTTGCTTAATTATGGTGCAGCTGCTAAGAAATCTCATCTTACTTGTGGCCTTTGGTATAAAGATACAGCCTCGAAAATGGATTCATGTGATGCTTCAAATCAAGGATACACAAAAAGAGAAGAATTAGCAAAGGAAAGTCAAACTATTGAAATGATTGGTCACATACATGCTGATATTTTTAATCAAGATAAGTTTTTAATCAACGGTGTCGAAATGCGTCTAAAACTAGTACGTTCTAAAGATACTTTTAATCTTATGTGTTCAACAGCAGATAGTAAATTCAAAGTGCATATATCTAGTGCTAGCCTTGTAATGCGCAAAGTTCGGATCAATCCCAGTGTATTAATTGCACATGAGAAAGTATTAGCTACTACAACTGCAAAATATCCTGTCACTCGTGCTGAAGTTAAAGTCTTAACGATTCCATCAGGGATTCAGGGAAAAATGCTTGATAATGTATTTTTAGGACAAATTCCCAAAAGATGTATAGTTGGTTTCGTAGGAAATTCGGCCTTTAATGGATCTTTAAATACAAACCCTTTTAATTTTGGTAATCACGGACTTAACCTGTTCGGTTTGTATGTTGATGGCCAATCTATACCATCAAAAACATTAACACCCTCTTTTGATAATAATATGTTCACGAGTGCATATCATACTTTATTCTCTGGAACAGGAATTCATTTCTTGAATGATGGAAATGACGTCTCTAAGGAGGAGTATAATAATGGATATTGTCTGCTTGCTTTTGATTTAACTCCTGATTTATCTGCTAATTCAAACTCCCACTGGAATCTCATAAAACGGGGTAGTGTAAGATTTGAAGTTCGATTTGAAAGAGCTCTAACAACAACTCTTAATTGTATTGTATACGCAGAGTTTGACAATGTAATTGAAATTAATAAAAATCGAGATGTTAGTTTAGACTACAATAGTTAAAAATGAATATAAATGCGGGTATTTAATTTTTGAATCATTTGTTAACCACTCATTCAATCAAGAAGATTATCTTATTTACTTTTAAATTTATTTCTATTTAAGTTTTCAATGGATACTACTGAGATTGGGAAATATTTAAACATAATCGATCCAAATATTCACTTCAATGTTTTTGCAGCAAATAAGATACCGATCTATTTAACACCACCGGCTTATTTAATTTCTAATTTAGATCCTGATACAAAACCTGGATCTCACTGGGTAGCAATATACGTGGATACTAATGGTGTTGGTGAATATTTTGACTCGTTTGGTCGAAAACCAATGGATTATCATGAAATGTTTTTGAAAAACAACTGTAAGAAGTGGAGTCATAATAATAAAGTACTTCAGAACTATTTCAGCCCATTTTGCGGAATGTATTGTTTAGTTTATATATATTTTAAATATAACAACATCTCAATGTCACAATTTCTTAATATATTTTCTGATAATACTTTGTATAATGATCAACTTGTACAATATATGTTTATGACTTTATTTATAAGGTAATGAAATAAAAAAAATATTGTTTTGAATAACTATAGTTTTATTTACATACCATTTTTTTAAAATAAATCTTAAAGTAACGATAACTTAAGTGTACACTGTGATGAGAACGGGCTGTAGAGACTTGGACTTGGACTGGAATAATGATTTTCATCTTGTGAGAACGAATGGAGTGAATCTTGCTCAGAGTCTTCATAGTCTGTTGCTGGTATTCGTATTCCAAATAGAGCATCTTCCCTCTCAATGAATTCAACCGGGCTGTAGAGACTTGGACTTGGACTGGAATAATGATTTTCATCTTGTATGTCTTCACACAACTCGATCTCGATATCCTCAAAATTGAGTGTATTTTCCTCTTCCACTTCTTCACATAGTGAAACCATTTCTTCATCATAAATGGTCTCGTTCAGTTCACACAATTGAGACGACATTGTATGGTTTTGACGTAGTGAAATAGAATATGAAGTTCGTCTCTCAGGGCAAAACACTTTTATACTTTGTTCCGTCGATGAAGAGTGGGGGACTCGGTTTAGGAATTTATTAAAAACACATGTGTATACGCCCATCATTAGGAATCCGTCTAAACATCTTTTAAATAGTTATATTTTTTACGATGGAATAATTTATAGGTATTTTTATTGTTTGACATCTCTGTCGATAAAATATTTTTTACAATCATTTCTTCCTGCAATCTGCTTTGTTATGTTGTAAATAATATCTCGAGTGGCGTGATAAAATTTATCAGCGTCTGAATTCGCGTAGTACTTTAATCGTAAATCTGCATGTTTCCAGTACTCAAGAGGTGAAACCCCTTTCAGATTCTTCATGTCATAGACATCTATTTTGATGAGATGAGTTGCACTGACACCATCACCATCATTGGATGAGATATACGATAGACCTCCTTCAGTCGCTTGCGCTACCGTTGAAGAAATAGTAGTTCTCTTCTTTTTTTTTGGTTGTTCAAAAAATACATCTATATTGTTTTGCTCCATCATTTTGTTCTTTTTTGAAGCAGTCTTTTTATTATTTGACGCACAATCACTCGCATCTTGATCGTCTGACACATTGAGTGGATAGTAGTAATGTTTATAGGTGAATTCATCATTCTGCGAGTCCTGAAATAGAAAGATGATATTTCAACAAATAAAATTACATAAACTAATTAAATTAACTTCAATTTATAAAGTACTTGTTACAATTTATAAAAGTCCCATTACTAACGAATCAAGATGTTAGTTACAAAGTCAAGACAAATAAACTTTATTCAAAATTGGTACACTGTACACTTTTTGAACGTCAATTTAAGAACATGATATAATGGTGATAATTACTCACGAAAACTTAAAACTAAAAATATGAGGGTTTATTATCACCATGTCACAATATGGTCAAACCTTATAAATGATTATTTGAACTGTTGGCTTTTAGAGCAATTTAGGTATGTCCCTGGGTTTTGTCACTAAAAAATATTATAAGCTATCATTATTTAAATAATTGGTGCAATTACACACTTACCGCCATAATAAATATGTAGGTTCACAACACACTGACTCTACTACTCTACTACTGACAGCTAAGTAATATTTAAGACTTATTTCAGACTGAGATCCTAACGATGTCGCACTGAGTAAACTTGTGTTAGAAAAATTGAAATGTATCGTTCTTATACACATGCTCTTAGACGTGCAGCAACATGCTTGAACACCTGTTTTGCACCTGCGTGCAATATTTTTTCCTGTCTACATACCTCCCCGAAGATAATGGGATGATAAAATATAAAAGAGTAATAAAAAATCAGACAAGTTTGTGCGTGTCAAGGGGTTGGTGAGATCGTAAAATGCATAAATCTAATGGACAAAAAAATCGAACAGGTAGATTCGTGCATAGAGCTATAAATTATTCTATTATTAGGGTAAATTCTTTGAAACGTACAAGTTATGATGTAATTGACTCGTTGGTCTTGTGATTAACATATTCGACTGCAGATCGCGAGGTCCCAGATTCGATTCCCAGGTCGGACAAATAATGTGTGTGTGTGTGTGTGTGTGTGTGTCTGTTCCCCCGTAGCGCTCAAACGGGTGAACCGATTTGAATGCGGTTTTTTTTTTGTTTGAAAGGTGAATTAATTAAAAGTATTGTTAGCTATGTTTGATGAAAATCGATCCAAGATGGCCACCGCTACAAAATGACAGATTACATATTTTTCACAACTCTCTTAATAATTTTAACTATAAGGTCTAAACTAGGATAACATAGTCTTGTCGAGCCGGTCCGACAGCCGCAAGAGAGGGAGACATGTTTTTGTCGAGCCGGCTCGACAGCCGCGTTTCAAGAGTATGGGATGAAAATCGATCCAAGATGGCTGCCGCTACAAAATGGCAGATTACATATTTTTCACAACTCTCTTAATAATTTTAACTATAAGGTCTAAACTAGGATAACATAGTCTTGTCGAACCGGTCCGACAGCCGCAAGAGAGGGAGACATGTTTTTCAGCCGCGTTTCAAGAGTATGGGTATCAAATGAAAGGGCTTGACTTGAAGAATAGCAGTATGCAAATCCAAGATGGCGAATGTCAGGGGTTTTTAAATTTTCAATTTATACTTGTGAAATGAATTTATTGACAAACTGACCACCGTCAATAGGCGGTCTTATAATAGAGTGTGTCTTGGGTTCAATTCCTCAACATTTAAGTTCGAGTATATTTTCTTTGTAATTAATTAAATAGTGAATAATAAGAACTATAAAGGTTAGGTTAGTTGAAATTGAAATTGTTCGCATTGCTTATATAACATACATTAGCTATTAATCATATTTAAATCTATAAATAAGTAAATATAAAATTCTATTTTTTCATTCATTATAATTATCATGAAATAACATGATAAACTCATAGCTCGTAATACACTTTTATATGAAGTCGGATAATAATGGAAACCATAGCAAAGCAAGAGTCCATAGTTGCCGAAGGGTCTGCTACCTGCGTACGGAGGGGTTGCCTGCCTCGGGTACCTGGCGCGGATGCGCTTTTGTCATGGACCGCATACCGGCAGGTAGTCCCCGCGAGCGCACTTTTTTATGAACAATCTGATCAAATTGCTGTTCAATCGGCTTGGGGTGAAAACTGTCGGAATTTAGTTTTTTTATATAAGAATACACCAGTGGAAAACGTGTGGGGCTGTGCTGTAGAACCGGCCATACATACTACTTATAATAGCTATACCAAGGCAGATTACTATAGCAAACTTCCTTGAAAGTATAAAGGTTGGAAAAGGGAGCGGGAACGACTAACGAGAACCGGAAATCCACGATTCCCTCGGGATTTGTGAAAAACCGAAAATCACGTAGGCGAAGCCACGGGCAGAAGCTATACCAGTTAAATACAACAAGAGACTCGTTCTATCTCGCTCATAGCTGCGGACGCTGACCAATCAGATAATTAGGATACAATATAGGCAGCTGCCGAGAAATAGCCCAAAAAGATTTTTACTTTTTGTACGTTTAACCTTTGCGTTTAACAAAACAAGGACGAAAGGTTTTTTAGTTAGTTTAGTTACCGAATTTGGAAGACGCCCTTGCTGTTCTGCTTCGCGTATACCTATAGTGGCGTCGACGACACGGGACGAACTTCACGTTGCAACCGCCGTCAGTGTCAGTTACTCGAATTGACAGGCGAAGAATATAGAAAATATGCGGGTAGCTCGTTCAAATTTTACCCACATACTAGCTTCTGCCCGCGGCTTCGCCCGCATGAATTTCGGTTTTTCAAACAAATCCCGAGGGAATCGTGGATTTCCGGTTCCCGCTCCTGCTCCCTTTTCCAACCTTATAGTAATCTACCTATAGCTGTAGGTAGCTATAGATTTCGGGTTTTTCAAAATCCCGTGGGAGCTGTGGACTTTCCAGGATAAAAGTTGTATGTGTAAAAGCCTGTGTTAAGTCAGGGCATAATCTATCTCCATTCAAAATTTCAGCCAAATTGCTGCGTTAAAGAGTAACAAACATACAAACAAACACACACGCACAAACATACAAACTTTCGCCTTTATAATATTAGTGTGGTTGTGGTTGTGGACTGTGGTTGTGGATCAACTCATTACCGGGCCATACACAAACTCAGGTCTCCTTTCAGAATGAGGGAGTTTAGGTCCACCACGCTGGGCGCTGGCCAAGGGCGGATTGGTTGACTTCTCACGAGAAAATTATGGAGAACTCTCAGGCGTGCAGTGTGCTTAGTCTAAAGCGGAGCACTCCAAAACGAACTCGAAAACTATTGATCGATTTCAGAGTAAAATAGACCTAAAATGTCTTGTATTAAGGTTTGAGTTCGCCAATACATTCAGCATTGTTCGAATGCTGAATGTATTGGCGAACTCAAACCTTAATACAAGCCACTTTAGGTCTATTTTACTCTGAAATCGATCAATAGTTTTCGAGTTCGTTTTCGAGTGCTCCGCTTTAGACTAAGCACACTGGTTTCCTCACGATGTTTTCCTTCACCAAGCAAGTGTTAAATTAGGCTATCATCGCTTACTTTTATAGAATAAGTATCTAGGTACCTACTAGCTTCTGCCAGTAACTTCATGAACGTGAAGTTAGATTGTTAAAGGCCTAGAGATCTACTTTTCATCCCAAAAGGTAGAGGTTTTTTAAATTAACGAAGTATGCCAGAAAATCCAGTCGATCCATTACTGTTGCGGCGTGCGCTTACCTAACTGAAGAACAACCGCGTAACAGATAGAATTCTATCCCGCGGGAGCTATTTTTTACCCGGGATAAAAAGTATCCGGATCCTCAACTGTACCTACCCACGCAAGAACTTCTTGCACAACAAATTGTTACCAAAACCTTGTCCCGTCCGTAGTAATCAGTGGCGAGTTATTTGGACAAGGGCAGGTAGCTGTCGCCAAATGCCTCATTGTGAAACACAATGAAACAATAAATGTCCCTAATTAAGTACTTACTTAAATGCAATGGGTATTTGCAATTAAACATACCCTTCAGAATTCAAGTTTATATCTCAAGGCTTGGGACTGACAAAACGCGCGGCGAAAATCGCTAAGGGCGAGGCCACACGGCGCGTTGCGATTAATTCAACAAGTATTAAATTAAAAATTTAAATAACCCCCGACAATCTCCATTTTGTAGCGGCGGCCATCTTGGACCGATTTTCATCAAACATAGCTAACAACACTCTCGACTAATTCACCTTTCAAACAAAAAAAACCGCATTCAAATCGGTTCACCCGTTTGAGCGCTACAGGGGAACAGACAGACACACACACCCAGACACGTCATACTTATAACACCCCGTCGTTTTTACGTCATAACATTAACTTTAGCTTTAGACTTTGCAGGCTAAAATGGTGTCACTTTTTCGTTTCATTGAATTTTCAAATGCACAAAGATCCTAAAGAAGTTTCACTTCAAAAAATTACCCTCCTTTTCTTCGCCGTAGTTTTGTAAAAAGGCCCACAAAATTTTGATACAGGGCCCATTCAGGACTAGATAGGCCACTGCAACAAATAGGTACTATGTTTGTACGTTGCGGTACCCATATATGCGATACCAGCGGTTTCTATCACCGAGATTCATTGCTTACCGAAGTAATGTCATTTCGTTTGGTCACCAAAAATATGCTGCTCACTTTCCGTTATACACAACTTTTTTTATTTATATGGCTATTAATTTTGTTATATGTACACAATCCGAGGTTATAACTACATATTATATTCTATAGACACTGGAGACTCCGCCTAAATAATAATAATGTCCTCCTGACCGAATTTCGGCCACGGCGGCCAATCTCAACCGAGGCAGAGACTAGCCATCTGCGCAGGAGATATTATAGTGCACAAGTGTGTGCGCATACACAGGTGCACTCTCTATTCCCTCACTCTCATAGTCCGATGGGACGCCAATGCGACACGACCGGAGAGATTAGGCGCAGGACCGACGGCTTTACGTGTTCCGCCTAAAACATTGTAGTGAAGACAAGTTCATTCACCTTAGTGAGGTTTTTCTCTACCTCACACACGCATTTAAGTAAGGTGAGAACGAGACAAAAAACAACCTGTTCAAGGCCTTTCTATGCTTCATTGTTTTGTTTGCATTTCATTCTCCAGTATTTTTTTACTTTAACCTTCTTGACACAATCTCTAAGCTGACAGGTTTAAAAATATTGCATCCTTTTTCGCAGAGATAGGAATAGATTTAGACCTATGACCTATCATTTTAATTTAGTTTAGAAATTTCGTAAATCAGAATTATTAACCCTATTATAGGGAAAACCGGAAAAGCTACGTTTATCTACATAGAAATGAAACAAAAGAAAGGTACCATACTACACACATTTATTGAGAAAAAATTCTTACACCTATTAGTAATTAATTAAAAACCTGTATTTCCGGTTTGAAGAATTAACAATATAAGCTTTAAAATACTTCATTTAACGCACAAACAAAAATCACATGATTTTCAAAATAAATGTTTACATGAATTTTAATCAATTTTATCGAATAATAATAATTTTGCCCTCTTTCGAATTAAAAAACAATTACATAACTTTATGTTATGTAATCATTTTAGCAGTTTTAATTTGATACTTAAATCTTTGATTCTAAATTACTATCCACAGAGACAAGTTAGTACGGTTATCAGAGGCTCTTTTGTGGTTGCTCAGTGATAAGCATTAACGCAGTGTACAGAGTACGTGTATATTTTAATCTGTTTGTGTCACCCGTGCAGTGCTGACGCGTTCATTTATCAGTTGGTGCTTTAGTAAAGCCAAAAAGTTGCATGCGACAGATAGAAATATAGAAAATTACTGACAACTTAATAATAATTGTAGGAAACGACATTTTGTAAATTATAATAAAAATAAATAATGCAAATATTTTATTAATCTTGTTTTTTTTTTCGTTACATTCATTATTTAATAAAACTTATATTAAATTAATAAAACCCTAAGGGCCTGTTTCACCACCTTCCGATAAGTGTCGGATGGCCTAAACGTAAGTTGTCACTTTCTTACTTTATGTTAAGTGACAAAGACAAAAGTTGTAGATAGTTATCCGATACCTATCAGAAGGAAGTGAAACATGCCTTAAAAATATTAAAATTTTCGGGTTTTAGGAACTTCTACTACGAGTACCTTAATTTTTTTACTTACTAGACATAATAGAATAATAGCGCAGTATGTACGCGCTACGCAAAAAGCTTTCGATAGCTTGAGACATCAGACGATATGGAAGTCGCTACAAGCACTAAATACACGGTGCAATTTTTATCGTCTTCCACAAGCAAACCAGTTAATGTATCCAGTGCCTACTATCTATTAGTATAATAATAATAAAAAATAAATAACATTCGAATGACTAATATTCAAAAAAAATAAACGAAAACGTTTCATTTAAAAACACCCTATGGCGAACATAATAACTACAGACCGCGGCGCGGCGACTCCGATATTTGAGGTCATTCACATCAAGTATACCTACCTATAGACTGTCTATTTTATTATTAGTTTTTAACAGCTCACGCCCATAAAGTTTCGTATTGTTTAAGTTAAAATTTCATACAAATAATATTGTACTTCATGGACGGGTACCGCCCCCTTAGTGATGTGCCACACATAAAGATTACTACGGTTGTGCCACAGATTACAAATAATTGGTAGAAATAAGTAAATGCTAAGATGTAAGTAAGGTGTAATAATATGTTATTTAATCAGGAAGACAGCAAAAAGTCTTCTTGACTAGATAACATACTTACTACAGTTTTATTAAAGTTTTTCTTCTTAGTATAAGGCATACAAATAAAATAACTAAGTAAAATAGCTTAAATTTTTTTATCACACGAGTCGTCAGAATCGTCATTTACCTATACTAGATTCGTCCGATGAGGAGTCTTCAGTAATTAATGATTAGCTCTTGTGTGCATAAATTATCAAATGCAATATCACGGTTCAAATCAAACTTTATGACTCTTTTAGTTCTCTCCACCACACTTGCCCAGTTCTCAGCCGTCACGTCACGTCACAAGCATTTTTGAGTACCTAATTGCAACATTTTATTCGCTGTGAACCGGGGGCTTGTATTGTTTCTTGCAGCATGCCTTTTTACTTGTGCCCATATAAGTTCTATGGCGTTGTATTGTCAGTGATATGGAGGAATCCTAAGCACGATATGACCATATTATGCTGCCATTTCATCGATCACATACCGATATCGATATCAATTATTAGGTCCTTTAGGACATCACTATAACTTATAAGCGGCATAAAGCGGCCGGCTAGACGGGGCGGGGCATATTACATAACAAAGAACACCGCGTGCGCATCGTTGGCTGTCGGTTTCCATCAAAGAAAAGCGCGAGCGTCGACATTGGTTGACGGTCCACGTGGACTTTTACAAAATACGCTTCGCTATTGGTTGGCTATAATTTCACTTGTATGATAAATCTTTCCTTGAACTTGTATCCAAGTTCAATGGCTTGACCTAGTTTCTAAAACATTAAACAGGCTGTTTCATAAATGCTTTAAATTTTAATAATTTTTTATCACTAATATGTGTATTGTCCGGAACTAATTTTGAATATTACCTAAAGATTTCTTACATCGGATACCTAACTGGGGCCGCTCTTGATCGACGATGGAAAAAACACCGTGTATAGACCAAAAATATATTACAATAATAAAATACCTTTACGACAATAGTACCAGTAAAATCCGGCTAGAATCAACGGGTCCACCGATCCCCATCAACCGAGGAGTTAAACAAGGAGACCCGTTATCTCCAAAAATTTTTATAGCCGTGTTAGAGACAGTCCTCAGTTCATTGAAGTGGGAAAAGATGGGTATATATATACAGGGGAAGTACCTCAACCACCTGAGATTCGCTGACGATATAGCCGTTTTCTCAGAGAGTAGCGCTCAAATGAAATATATGCTGGACTCCTTGAGCATGGCGAGCAGAGAGGCAGGGCTGGAAATAAATTTCAGCAAATCAAAACTCATGACAAACAGTACAGAAACTCCCATAAAGATAGAAAATACACACATAGAGTACGTCCAGAAATATATTTATTTGGGAAAACAAATCTCTTTCGGCAGCAATAATAACGAAGAAGAATTAGAACGACGAATTAAATTTGCCTGGAACAAATACTGGAGCTTAAAAGAGGTACTAAAAAGTAAAATGCCAATGTATATGAAACGTAAAATTATGAATACATGTGTATTACCCACGCTAACGTATGGCTGCCAAACAGGGACTGAAAGCGGTAGAGCATACCGGTACATACCACCGTTATCATACCGGTACAAAATAGGTACCGAAATCTCAACCTTTATAAAAGATACCTTTATTTAACCGCTTTGCGATTTCGGTACCGAAAAAATACGAAAAGGTGCGCGCGCGGGGGTGAAGAATTTGACCACGTGCCGCGCGCCGCGCGTCCCCCGCTTCCCGTCGGTTCCTGTGTTTGTTAAAACGTAAGGATTTTAAGAAATTCCAAATGCTAATTTTAATCTAAAAATAAGAATATTAAAGAATATAGAATGCCGAAGTGGTGGGATTCATTCAACGGCACATCAAAGTAAAGCCTTATTAGATAAAAATATCGATATAAATAGCGGTACCGAAATTTTATTTCGGTACCGAAATAAAATTTCGGTACCGGTAAACTGAAATATAAAGGTACAGAAATAAAGAGGTACCGAAATGAAGCGGTACCGAAATTATAGGTATTTAAACAATTCGGTACTTTTATTAAAAGGGTAGGCCCATTACCGCTAAATAAAACTACCATTAAATTCCGGTTATTCAGTCCCTGCTGCCAAACCTGGAAGTTCACAGAAAAAATAAAAAGAATGATAACAACTTGTCAAAGAGCGATGGAACGAAGTTTACTGAAAATTAAAAGAATCCATAAAATTCGCCATTCTGTCATCAGAAAACAGACCCAACTAATTGATGCACTTTCCTATACACTAAAATCGAAATGGAAATGGGCCGGCCATGTTGCTAGACTCACGGACAATCGGTGGACAATGAGAGTAACGAGATGGCCAGGCCCAAAAGGCACACGTGGTAGAGGAAGGCCCCATTATCGTTGGGATGATGATATAAAAAAAGTGGCAGGTCCAAACTGGATGCTCAAAGCCAAAGACAGGACGAAGTGGGTTTCTCTGGAGGAGGCCTTGACCTGAAAAGGGTTCTTCATATAATTTAATCTTCATAAATTTTAAACTTAATATAGTATTATGTATAATATAATAAAATGTCTAATATTAGTTTGTATAGTAATGTTATTATTAATGTTAGTTAAGTGAAGAAATAAAAGGCTTTTTTATTTTTTATTTTTTTATTTTTATTATTTTATTTATTATTTATGTACGCGCACTCAAAATTGTTAACGACCACTGAATTTTTTGTCCCTGTCATTTGTATAGGATTACGTAACAGGGAGAGCGCTATACTAACTTGTCTCGGTGGACAGCATATAAACTAAAGCCTTTATAAGCCACATATCGCTACAATATAGACATCGAATACATTATCTGATTAGTTGATCACAAGAAAAAATTAAAATTAGTCGCATATAAGAATAATATAATATTTATTTTATATTACTAATTTTTAAGACACTAAGGGCCTGTTTACCACCTTCTGATAAGTGTTGGACGTAAACGTATGTTTTGTCACTTTCTTACTTTATGTCAAGTAACAAAGACAAAAGTTGTGAATAGGTTATCCAACACTTATCAGAAGGTGGTGAAGCAGGCCTTATTAGACACAAAATACATAAGGTAAAATTTTTAAGTTACTTCAAAAATTCTAAACATTCAAAGTCAATAGATACTCACTTGTATACCCTACTTGATTTCTTATTCTCATTAAATTTTTTGCTATTAAGACATCAAATTTTTCAAAAACACTTTAACCTACTAATATTATCTATAAATGTGAAAGTGTGGATGTTTGGATGTTTGTTACGCAATCACGCAAAAACTACTGGATGGATTTGGCTAAAATTTGGAATGGAGATAGATTATACCCTGGATTAATACATGGGCTACTATTATCCCGGAAAATCAAAGAGTTCCCACGGGATTATTAAAAAACCTACATCCACGCGGACGAAGTCGCGGGCATCAGCTAATTTTTAATATTTAGGTGCGTTATAACGGTCGGTATTGTCGCAATGCGGTATTGTACTTATTGCGACATTTTAATAAGGTTTGGGTATTTCGCAAGCCCGTCTACATTATACTTACAATCTAAAAAGTATAGAGGATTATTATTACGAAAGATAAGAGGGCCCGTTTCATCACCTTCTGATAAGTGTCGGATAGCCTAAACGTAAGTTTTGTCACTTTCTTACTTTATGTCAAGTGACAAAGACAGAAGTTGTAGATAGCCATCCGATACTTATCAGAAGGTGGTGAAACAGGCCAAGAGACTTGTAGACTCGTAGATTTAGTAAGAGTTCGCCTACCTCGATAGATTTCGAGTATCGAAACACTATAAATATGGACCCAAAGCCCTTCGGTTTAAAGCCGTTAATTCAGTATTAATAGTTTTTTAACTCTGTACTCAAATAGAAAAACGGAGCCCTATTAATGTCACTCAGGCCTCTGTCTGTCAGTCTGTCTGTCTGTCCGTCTGTTGTCACGGCTCTCTAGCTTGTACGCGAAATAAGTAGCAGACAAAATCCCATACGCATAAAAGAAAAAGATACTGAAGATTTTTTTTTCTAACTCTATCATGCGGGGCGTCATTGTCTTGAACGCATTGCAGTTTATAAAAGATTTTTTTATTATTTTTATATCTAAAAAAAAACAAACAAAAAATGGGGGGCCGTCAAAGTTATCAGTTTTATTCCATTCAGACGGGATCTAGGTACTATCTGAGACTAAAGTAAGTATTTAAGAATTTGGAATTTCTGAAAAAAAAATTGGAATTTCAAAATTTTTAAATTGGTCGTAATAATATGTACGGAACCCTGATAGAGCAAGCTCGACTCCACAATAGGCCGATTTTATGTGATGTGAAAACTCCCTCATACTTCGGTAATCATCATGCAATGAATTTTCTCGCAAAGTGTCGCTACTTTTGACGTGATAACGTCTCATAAATCGAGGAACGCCGGCTGCACGCACGAAAAAGCATGACTCATTGTCACATTCCGTCTAAGCCGAGCATGCAAGCAAGAGGAACCAGCGATAAAGAGGCACGATCGGACTAAACGTTCGGCTTGTGACGCACCTATCTCTTTGTTTTCTTATGACGTTATCACGTAAAATTATCGTCAGTAAAACAATTTTTTTTTATGCAAAAATATTATTTGAAATTTTGCTTTATAATGTGAAGTCATTACAAGCTCCCGTTCTTTTCCAAAACTTCGCAACAGAAAAATATCGTGGCGACTTGCGAGAAATCTGATCATTAGCTGGTTATAAGAAAAATTAGTATAATCAAAATTAAATACATCGTCAAAGAATTTAAATTAGTAAGAAAATATGAAGCATAATATAATTTTTTTTGTTTTTATTTAATTATTAATAAATAGTATATTATAATAAAAAAAAAAAGATATTATTAAACTTAAAAAAAAACTGTTCAAGTTACGGAAATGTCAATACAAAAAAAGCGTTACAATAATAAACATTAATCTTTCATTCAGAATGTCGTTAAACAAATATACATTTTTGTGTACTATATTACACGAAGAACATACGGCTGCATTTGAGCATTCGGTCCAAAACACGAAGCCTTATCGGCCTGTCCAGATCCCCGTTGTTGTAACGATCGCCGCTGAAACGAAAAATTACATAAAAACCAACATTTATAGGGATTACATGAGGGGGAAATAACATGGGTGAAACATGGTTTTTGATATTCGGCGACAAGTTAACCCTTCACAGTTGACACGCATACGTACGCAAGTCGCAAGTATTTTCGCACGCACATATTCAAATGAAGCACATAATATCCTCGCATGCACGCATCCAAAAGACGCAAGCATTCTCGCACGCATGCGTACGCAAGAAGCAAGCATTCTCGCACGCACATATACGCAAGGCACACGCATTTTCGCATGCACACGTACTCAAGAGACGCACGCATTCTCACACGCACAGGTACGCAAGACGCACTTATTCTCGCACGCACACGTACGAAAGACACACGAATTTTCGCACGCACACGTACTCAAGACTCACGTATTCTCACACGCACAGGTACGCAAGACGCACTCATTCTGACATGCACACGTATAAAAGACACACGAATTTTCGCACGCACACGTACTCAAGACTCACGTGTTTTCTCACGCACGCGTATTCTCGCACGCACGCACCCGCACATTAATTAAAATTAATGTAACTTACAAAGTGAACGATTTGGCGCGCAGACAGGCAAGGTGCGCGTAGTACGTGGGTGTCGGGTAGGACACGGAGCGCGTGCAGCGCGAGTACAGGTGGCGCAGGTAACGCAAGACGCACGCATTCTCGCACGCACACTTACTCAAGACTCACATAATTTTCACGCACACGCACGCAAGACGCACGTATTCTGGCACGCACGCGTACTCGAACGCGTACACACATTCATTAAAATGAATCTAACTTACAAAGTGAGCGACTTGGCGCGCAGACAGGCGAGGTGCGCGTAGTACGTGGGTGTCGGGTAGGACACGGAGCGCGTGCAGCGCGAGTACAGGTGGCGCAGGTAACGCAAGACGCACGCATTCTCGCACGCACACTTACTCAAGACTCACATAATTTTCACGCACACGCACGCAAGACGCACGTATTCTGGCACGCACGCGTACTCGAACGCGTACACACATTCATTAAAATGAATCTAACTTACAAAGTGAGCGACTTGGCGCGCAGACAGGCGAGGTGCGCGTAGTACGTGGGTGTCGGGTAGGACACGGAGCGCGTGCAGCGCGAGTACAGGTGGCGCAGGTAACGCAAGACGCACGCATTCTCGCACGCACACTTACTCAAGACTCACATAATTTTCACGCACACGCACGCAAGACGCACGTATTCTGGCACGCACACGTACTCGAACGCGTACACACATTCATTAAAATGAATCTAACTTACAAAGTGAGCGACTTGGCGCGCAGACAGGCGAGGTGCGCGTAGTACGTGGGCGTGGGGTAGGACACGGAGCGCGTGCAGCGCGAGTACAGGTGGCACAGGTAGAAGGTGAGCTGCTCGACCTCGTCGGAGGGGATGTTGCCGTCGTTGCAGATGGCGTGGTAGCGCGTCGGGCGGGCCGTGCCTTTTATCGCCTGGTGGGACACCTATAAGAGAAATCACTATTGTAAAAAATAAAAAGTGAGCTGCGTGCGACCCACACGACTACGACGACATTATTTTGATCGGACTTCTCGCTCGCACTTACAGGCCTTATGAAACTGCAACCTGTCTCTCTGGTGTTGTGTGCAACAGTAACAAAGGATTTGTCGATAGTTGATAACAGGAGGCCTACTATAATATTTAATCTAACGATCCAATTCCGATGCTATTCAATATCGGCGCTTAAAGTAAATCGCATTGAATTCGTACCATGAAGTATCTTTTTGTTTCGCTATTTTTATACTAGGTTTTTGTTTCGCTCATGACGTCATGACGTCTATTGGTCGGATAAAAGAGTTCATGGTACGAAATAGCGATTCAGTTCAGTTTAGGTCTTCAATTGAGTCGCGATTATAGTTGATGGTAGAGACCCAGGTTATAGAGAGGGAGAGCCCTCACAACCCTATGATCACAATGTTTTATGGCTCAGTTCGCACGTTTGTAATGTCCCAACTAAGTATATAACAATTATATAAAACATAATGTTATTGTCACGTACCAAGTAGAAGTCCAACTCCTTGGGATGTACAATGTGAGTGTCGACCACCGTGCCCGGCTCGACGTTTTGTGGGTTCTTATCTCCCATGAAAAACCTAAAAAAAAGAAATTATCAAACAACATAATAGTTAAAATTGGTACCGGGAATGCGATAGGATGAAGTTCTGTCAAAGTAATTTAAGCCCCTAATAGTGTAAAAAAGATAAATACGACTAATAAAAATGCATATTTTAAATACATTTGTTAAACACATTATATTAGGGTAAAATCTTATAGTATAGTTAACTAATGGGCCCGGCAGACGTTGTCCTGCACTGAACCTAAACGAAACCCGATTGCAGCGCCATCTACCGGGTCCAATAATTATTGTGAATCTAAACCGTCCAGGGACCAACTTAAACACGTAAGAAATTTCTCACTCAAACTCAACTACTTAAAAACAAAACCATTGAAATACACACAAAAAATTTCATCAGAATCGGTCAGCCGTTTGTAGTATGTGAGTTTTAGCGAGACTAACAAACAGCATATTCATTTTTATATGTATAGAAGAAGATAGAAGGTAGTGAGTATTACCGCGTATGATGTCTCTTCTGTACGAGCAGGAACAATATCTCGGGCTTGTTGACCGGGTCGAGGCGTGCGTACGCGCGGTGCACCGCCACTAGCTCGCTGTTCATCACCTGAACATTACCGTAGAATAGAATAGAGTAAGGTAAGGTAGGGTAGGGTAGGGTAGGGTAGGGTAAGGTAAGGTAGGGTAGTAAGGGTAAGGTAAGGTAGGGTAGGGATCTTTTTTTATATCCTTCATGGCAAAAGATGACCAATACCTCCGACATGGTGGTCGGAGACCTTGTACATCGTATTTTAATTTAGCTTTATTATTTTTTTGTGTAAATTATATCTATTAATTATGTCTACCAAGCGATTGTAAGTATGCTTTATTTATTTATCTACTCTCATATCTTAAAATCCCGAATATGAAATCAAAATGTGTCATATATTGGACTACTTTATTCACATACATCTATAATATTTAAAAAAAAATTAAAAAAATTCATTATAACACTACTTTGTTAGGAAATTATTGCAAAGTAATGTTATAAAATAATTTTTTCTACATTATAGTACAGGCGAACTGGGTTCTGGTATTTTTGAGCCATGGCGGGAAATTCGTGCGACCTCCTTACAGTAGATGTGTGTAACTGTACAAACGCGTTAAACATTGTGAATTGTGTTAAATTGCAGAAGAGTAACTACTAAAAATTAAGTTTACTTAAAATTAAGTAACTACTAAAAATAACTACTAAAAATTAATAACTATTAAAAATTAAATTTTTGATAAGCTTGAGCTATTTTCCGATCCACTAATTTCTATAGGACATTAGGACTCCTCTACTACTATTAATTTCTCTATGGTAACCCAGGCTGTATGGTCAACGATCTTGGCCTGTCCCGAAAGGGACAAACCGAAAAAGAAGAAGAATCTCTATGGTAACAACTGAATTTTGGCGCCATACGCTAGTTATAATATTTAAATTTTTTATTTGTTACTCAAAACTTTACAAGACATGGTTTTTATTGTGCGGAAAAATGTCTAGCAGTGATACTGAAGAGAATTTAACTCCACCTGACCACCGACCAACAATCTTTTGCCAGCAAAATCAAAGAAAACTCACGACAAATATTACCAAGATTTTATGGTTTGGATTTTAAGATATGAGTTTAGATAAAGTAGTGTATGAAACTCTACATAATTAGTTATTAAAACACTCGTGTAATACTATTAAAAAACTCGCCTGCGGCTCGTTTTTTAAACTAACACTCGTGTTTTAATAACCTCTATTATGCAACCGTTTCATAAACTACTATTATGTTAGTTCTTATATTCTTATAATATAAAGTAAACATAAATCTTTTTATTACATACATTACCATTGCCGTGGGTTGGTTTTAAATTGGTAGGGTAGGGTAGGGTGGGGTAAGGTAAGGTAAGGTAGGATAGGGGTGCGTGCAGAAGACCTCCCCGTGCGCTCGGCGGCTGCTGGTCCCCTGCGGATACGTCCGGGGGGAAGGGCAGTCGCTGGGCCTGGTGCACCCTGGGTCACGGACAATAATCTCTTCGCGGGGGGTAGGGTAGAGGAGTATTGTTGTCCGGAGCTAACTTCTGCAGGAGGGGTCGCCGTAGTCGAGTAGGTGAGGACGCGACCACACCCGCCTATTTGCAGGCGCATCTAAGCGGGGTTCGTTTGTCTCCTCATTCATTGAGGAACAAACCTTTCGGCGGGTCCGCTGAGTCGGGTTGGCCGGACAGCGGACGGAGGCATGCTTCAATGCCGCCGTCGGGGGGCTTGGCTTAACCGCCCGGCCCCAGAGGAAGGACACCTCTAAGATAAAAAACCACCCAATCCCAAGTTTTCGGGAGCGCGGCGAGGGGATGAATGGCCGTAGGGGGTACGGTCGTTAGCGCTCCCACCTGCTGGTACCTGCCGCCCCCAGCAGTATGTAGGCTTACCCGGGTACTTAAGCCTCTGCCCGGGGTTGACCTCTTTTGCTTTATACTCGTGGGATCAAAATGGAGAACCAACAAATAAAAACAAAAACAAAAAATGATGTAGTGGGTGAAAAAGTACCTCTGGTACTAGTAGAGCGAATGGGCGTGCTATCGGATTCTGACAGCGCGTCCAGTGTTATGAGTGTGGCAAGCGTGGTGAGCGTGAATTCGAATCGCTTACGCAAGCGCCCGAGAGAGGGTGCAGACTCGGGGTCAGACTCGGCCCTGAGCGACACAACGGTGCCGGACCCCAAGGTCGGTGCCAAAAAAGGAAGGAGAAGTAGGCTCGCTATAACGACCGGCAAATATGCCGGTATCGGCCTATCCAGGCGTGAGGCTGCGGCAGCAATGAAGGCCGCAGCAGTCGCCGAAAAACTAGAGGAGGACGAGCGGCAGATTGCGGCACTGACGAAAAGGGTGACGAAAGGGAGAGTTGCTCGCCGGTCGGAGTCGTCGTCAGCCGTCTCTGATACAGAAGTCGAGGCCGAAGAGTTACCTGCCTCCGACCTTAAACAAAGAATGGCCGACGCGGTTGCAGCAATAAAAAGGGTGAGCAAGGTCTCGAAGGGCCTTAGCGGCTGCAGCCAGAAGGCACTTAAAGAGGCCACGGCCTCCATTCTGGAAAGTGCTCAGGTGCTTTTGGCCCGCACCACAACAGAAGAGACGGCGATGCTGCGGGCCCAGAACGCAAAGCTCGCAGCGCAAATGGCGGAGCTCCGCAAGGAGCACGAGGAGCTTAAGGTGGAGATGGCCAACTTCCGCCGCGAACACCTCAGGCGGGAGGTGGGCCTTCCGCACGCAACACTGCAACCGCAACCGCAGTTGCCGTCGCAGCCGTCGAAGCAGCAGACGTCACAGGAGACGGAGTTGGTTCGCTTGATCCGTCAGGAGATGGCGAGTTTCAATGCGCGCTTCTCGGTGCTCGAGGGGAGGATTCTACGTCCCCCCCTAGCTGCAGACCAACGCAGCACACCGGCGCCGACATATGCGGCCCAAGCCGCAGCGCCCCGTGCCGCCCAACCGGCACAAGCGGCTGCCGTTCCAACTGCCGCCTCGCAAAAAGAAACTGCGGGGCCTAAGTCAAAAAGGCAGTTAAAAAAAGAGGCAAAACTGGCCAAAAAGGCAAATGCTATGGCTGCTCCGCCTGCACAAACTCCTAGGCCAGAAACGCGCGAACCCGCCACTAGACCTGAGGCGGAGTGGACGGTTGCGGGCGCCGCCAAAAAATCGAAAAAGGCGCGCCAGCGGGCCAAAAAACAGGCCCAGACGGAACAAGCGGCGGCCAAGCGCCAGACCGCGAAGCTCAGTGCCCCCCGCTCTACAGCAGTGGTTCTCACCTTGCAGCCAGGGGCGGAGGAGCGGGGCCTCACATATGCCGGGATCCTGGCAAAGGCGAAAGCTGAGATTTCGCTGAGTGATCTTGGCATAACGGGCCTCCGGTGCAAAACAACTGCTACCGGAGGTCGCTTACTGGAGATATCGGGCACTACTAGTGGTCCCAAAGCAGACACCCTCGCCGATAGACTCAGGGCGTCTCTAGGCCCGGATGATGTCAAAGTGTCCAGGCCAACCAAGAGCGCAGATGTGCGCATTTCAGGCCTGGACGATTCCGTCACAGAAGAAGAGGTCGCCGCTGCCATCTCCAAGGCCGGAGGATGCCCGCCGGATCAAGTCAAGGCGGGCACGATACGCCGGGGTGTCTCCGGTCTCGGGACAATTCTTGTCAGCTGTCCAGTAGCGGCGGCCAAAAAGATTAAAGGTAAACGGCTGTTAGTTGGATGGGTCTCGGCGCAGGTCGCGCTCCTAGCGCCCAAGCCCTATCGGTGCTACCGCTGTTTGGAAGAAGGACATGCGGGGGCACGGTGCACCGCTGAGGTAGACCGCAGCCAATTGTGCTTCCGCTGCGGTCAGCCCGGTCACAAAGCTGGCACTTGCACGGCCACGCCGCACTGCGTCATCTGTGCGGCATCTGGCAAGCCGGCTGACCATCAGACCGGGTCAAAGGCCTGCGCCAGACCCAAGAAGAAGAAAAATGCCAGGAGACAGCCGGTTCATCCGCCGGCTAGTACACCGGATATGACAAAGAAGGCAACCAGCTCCTCGCAGCCGGTTCACCCGCCGGTTGCGGCAGAACATCCGCCGAGGGCTGGGGAGGAGACAACGGCCATGGACACACAATAATGGCCCTACGTCGTCTCCTCCAAGCCAACATAAACCACTGCGCCAGGGCTCAGGATCTCTTGCTCCAGAGCATGGCGCAGTGGTCAATCGATGTGGCAGTTGTCGCCGAGCCGTATTTTGTGCCACCCAGGGATGACTGGGTGTGCGACACGAACCGCTCGGTGGCACTGATTAGGAGGTCCGCCGCCGACACTCTTCCCTTCGAGGCCGTCACCCGAGGGCGGGGCTATGTCGCGGCAATTTGGGGAAATATCATGGTCGTGGGGGTGTATTTCGCCCCAAGCCTCTCTCTCGCCGACATGGAAGATATCATCCTGGAGTTGGGCACGGTCGTCAGTCGTAGCCGTCCTCGTCCCGTGATCGTCCTGGGGGACTTCAATGCCAAATCTACGGCTTGGGGTTCCCCGGCTACGAATGCGCGGGGCGAGTTAGTGGAGGAGTGGGCGGTCGAGCAGGGCCTGCTTCTCCTGAACCGGGGTTCCGTGCAGACGTGCGTGCGGCAGTTGGGTGGGTCTATAGTGGACCTGTCGTTCGCTAGCCCCGCTCTCGCGCGCACTGTCCAGGATTGGCACGTCCTGGAGGAGGTGGAGACGCTGTCTGATCATCGATATATTCGATTCAGCGTCTCCACCCAGACCTCGGTTGGGCCAGTCCAAGCGGCCCCGGTGGGCGTTGGAGACGGCCCGCGTTGGGCACTGAAGCGGCTGGACAAGGAGGCTCTCCTGGAGGCCTCTATTGTCAAGGCCTGGCTGGACTCTCCGGGCAGACCAATCAACATCGACGAGGAGGCGGAGTGGTTCCGGGGGAGTATGTCGCACATCTGCGACGCTGGCATGCCCCGAGTTCGGCCGTTACCATCCAGGCGCCAAGTGTACTGGTGGTCGCAGTCGATTGCGCAGTTGCGCATCGCTTGTGTGCAAGTGCGACGCTGGTACGCAAGGTGCCGAAGAAGACGCCGTCGCCCCTTTACAGCGGCGGCCGAACAGGAAGAGGCGGAACTATATAACCGCTACAGAGAGGCGAAGAGCGCCCTTCAGCTGGCCATTGTCCGGGCAAAGGCCCAGGCCAACGAAGAGCTGCTGGAGACTCTAGACCGAGATCCGTGGGGACGCCCCTACCTTATGGTACGGGGCAAGTTGCGTCAATGGGCTCCCCCGTTGTCCCGGAGTCTCCAGCCGCAGCTGCTGGAGGAGGTGGTGTGTGCATTGTTTCCGTCGAGACCGGAGCACACACCACCGGCTATGGTTCCGCCTCGCAATGTGCCCGACGTGGAAGACGACACTAACGACGACGTGCCCGAAGTGACCCGGGCAGAGTTGAGAGTGGCGGTGGCTCGCATCAGAAACACCGCCCCAGGGCCCGACGGCATTCCAGGCCGTGCATGGGTCCTGGCCATGAAGGCTCTCGGGCCCCGACTTGCGGGACTCTTAAGCGCATGTTTGGAGCGGGGCCAATTTCCAGGCCGGTGGAAAACCGGAAAGCTGGTCCTGCTCAAGAAGGAGGGGCGCCCCGCAGACTCGCCATCTGCGTATAGGCCAATCGTGTTGCTGGACGAGGTGTGTAAGATCTTTGAGCGAATCATCGCCAGGCGCCTCGTCCAGCACATGAACAGGGTGGGGCCGGATTTGGCGGACAACCAATTTGGTTTCCGCCAGGAGCGCTCCACGGTGGACGCAATCATGCGCGTGAGGGTCCTCGCGGAGGAGGCAGTCGCCCGGGGTGAGGTGGTCTTGGCGGTGTCGCTCGACATCGCCAACGCTTTCAACACCTTGCCCTGGAGTACCATCCGAGAGGCACTCCGGTACCACGGGGTGCCGGGCTACCTCCAACGCATTGTCGGGGCCTATCTGTCGGAGAGATCGGTGGTGTACCCGGGTCGAGCAGGATGGGGTCGGCGAGAGACGTCGTGCGGCGTTCCACAGGGGTCGGTGTTGGGGCCGCTCCTGTGGAACATAGGGTACGATTGGGCTCTGCGCGGTGCGCTTCTCCACGGCGTCGGCGTCATTTGTTACGCTGACGACACGCTAGTCACGGCACGTGGGAAGTCGTACCGGCAGGCGGCCATACGCGCGACTGCTGGTGTCGCGCACGTCGTGGGTAGGATCCGGCGGCTGGGCTTAGAGGTGGCATTGCACAAGTCTGAGGCCCTGTGTTTTCATGGGCCGAGGATGAAGCCGCCTCAGGGGTCCAGCATCATTGTGGGAGGGGTCTCCATCGCTGTCGAGTCGACGATGAAGTACCTCGGACTCGTCCTCGACAGTCGGTGGAACTTCAGGCCGCATTTTACACGGCTCGCCCCCCGGTTGTTGGGCGCCGCTTCCGCGCTCTCGCGCTTGCTGCCCAACCTGGGGGGGCCCAACTCCTCCTGCCGGAGGCTCTACATGGGGGTTGTGCGGTCCATGGCGCTATACGCAGCGCCAGTGTGGGCGGAGGCCCTGACGGCCCGCAATGTCGCCGTGCTGCGAAGGCCGCAGCGCGCGATGGCCGTCAGGGTCATAAGGGGATACCGCACAATCTCCTTTGAGGCGGCGAGCCTCCTAGCCGGATCCCCGCCCTGGGACCTCGACGCAAAACTCTTCGCGTCGCTCTATTGGTGGCGCGCGGAGGCGGTCGAGCGGGGCGAGTGCCTGGTGCCTCGACAGGTTGAGGCACGCAGGACAAGGCTCCGACAGGTCCTAGTGGCGGAGTGGCGGACGCGCTTAGCGCAACCCACGGCGGGGCACGCCGCTGTAGCGGCGGTAAGGCCCGTGCTAGAGGAGTGGCTCAATAGGAGCCACGGCGCCCTCAGCTTCCGGCTGACGCAGGTGCTTACCGGACACGGGTGCTTCGGGAAGTACCTGTGTCGCATAGGCCGGGAGCCGACATCCCAGTGCCACCATTGTGGTGATTGCCGCGTCGATACGGCGCTGCATACGTTGGCGGAGTGCCCAGCTTGGGCTGAGCAGCGCCGTGACTTGGTCGCGGCCGTAGGTGCTGCGGGAAACCTCTCGCTTCCGGCTGTTGTATCTACCATGGTCGGGAGCGAGTCAGGGTGGAGCGCCGTCGCCAACTTTTGCGAGTCTGTGATGCTCGCAAAGGAGGCGGCGGAAAGGGAGAGAGAGGCTGCCTCCTCTCTCCCCTCCCGCAGCAGACGCACTGGGCGTCGTAGGGTGGCTGACTTCCGGCCACCGTAGGGCGCGGCCTGCGGACGGCAGACTCGGGGCGTCTTGTCGTCCGACCAGCAGCAGGCCTAGAGGCGGCGGCGTCGTGTTCCGCGCGCGCCTCATAGTGGAGTCCTGCGGCCGGGGTGACGGCCGCAGTGGGTGACGGGGCCCGCCTGACCATCTGGCGGGTCAATACCCGTTGGGGGGTAGCGACGAATGCTTCGGCGATACCCGCCCCCTGACACATGGGTACATGAGGAACACGGGTTGGTTTTTAGTCAGTAAGAGTCTGACAGGCCCCTTCGCCCTTCCCCGAGGGCGGAGGAACTCCATTGAGGATTTTCCAACCCGATACCAAAAAAAAAAAAAAAAAAAAGGTAAGGTAGGATAGGGTAAGGTAGGATAGGCTAACGTAGAGTAGAATACAATAGAAAAGTATTTTAAGAGTTTCTTTAGGCGCGTTATGAAAAAATGATGAGAGTGAATTTTTAAAATATAAGACACAAAAAACGACATGTTTTTCATGTTTTGGCAACAGTCATGGCATTTTTGACATTGGCAACAGTGGAACGGTTAAGTTAGATGAAGTTATCACGTAAAATTGTCGTCCGTAAACCGACTTTACTGACAAGCAATTGTTTATTATATAAATACCTGAGCGAACTGCCCCTCCGACACGCCGTCGCGGAACACGAAGATCTTCCGCGGCAACGCGTTCTGGTGGGTCCTGTACAGCTTCAGGTGGTCCAGCATCATGTCCTCGAAGTCGGAGATTATCTCCGTCTGAAAATATTATGTATATCTTGCAAAAAAAATGTCTGTGTGCAATTTACTGCAGAAGTGAAACTTATATAACCCGCGTCAAGTAAGTCGAGCGGTGACCTTCAATGCGCAGAAGTCGAAAATGAGGTATCTCGGGGTGTGAGGGGGTCGCGGGGAGGGCGTGGGGATCGTTCGTAAGCACTGATTAGCTCTCGCGGATCCCTCGTAAGCGCTGATTGGCTCTCCAATCGTATTGTCCCGCTCACTCGTACGACGCTGCGCGCACTTGAAGGTCACCGCTCGAGTTACGTGCCGCGGGTTATACTCTAATTTTTAGAATGCTCCAAAATATTATGAGAATATTTTATCAAACATTAAAACCCTGTTTGTGTTTTTGAAGTAAAGTTTGGGTTGGGAACGTAAGCGGAGAGCGTACGCGGAGCGTCATGGAAACCGACTTGTATTCTATCTCATTCTCTCGCAGGCTGATTCCTATGTGAATATGTATGTTTGTCACTCCCTGTCACTTGTGCAGCGCCTGGGAAGTGGGAACTCAAACGACCTCCCGTCACCTTATGGACTCCTGGTACGCAAGAGAGGATTTTGGTGTCGCCTTTTCGTTTCATCGATTTTCAAATGCACAACGATACTAAATAGATTTCACATCAAAAATCGTGTTCTTTGGCAATCCTTGCAAAAATGTATGCGATGACGAGGACTTTAAATATTTTTACTTATTATTTTTGTTTTTTTTTTTTTGTGAAAATCAAGAAAATAATATAGATTTAATGTTAATCACCTTGGGTGTCTGCACGCTCATTTCAATATTGTACATGAAGCATTTGGAATCGATGGAGGCTGTCACAGCGGCGATGCTCGGTACGCTAGTCTATAACATAATAAGTATAAATTAAAAATTAAAAAAACCCCCGACATTCGCCATTTTGTAGCGGCGGCCATCTTGGATTTGCATAGTGCTATTCTACTAGTCAAGCCCTTTCATTTGATACCCATATTAAGGGAGCTGTGAAAAAATATGTAATCCGCCATTTTGTAGCGGCGGCCATCTTGGATCAATTTTCATCAAACATAGCTAACAACACTCTCGACTCATTCACCTTTCAAACAAAAAAACCGCATTCATATCGGTTCACCCATTTGAGCGCTACAGGGGAACAGACAGACAGACAGACAGACACACACACACACACACATTATATATATTTTTTGGCCCGACCCGGGAATCTAATCCAGGACCTCGTGATCCACAGTCGAAAATGCTAACCGTTAGAACAACGAGGCAGTGAGAAATACAATATTTGAGATAGGCACTATTAGAGCAAGAGCCCACGACGGCCAGACCTTCGTTATTTTATAAAAGCTGAAAGTTTATCTGTGTATTGTCCCCAACACAGGGAGGAACGATCAGCGACTAAGAAGTTAAGATCATGGTTACTTTGGGTGATAACAGATAATAAAGGTGTAAAAAAATCTTACGTCAAAGTATAAAGTCAATTTTTTACTTTTTTTCTTCGGAATAGGGTATTTGACAACATTGAAAATATACTATTGATTGTGGTCATCTTATCAGATAATAGCCTAAAAAAGACATATTTCACTCAATCAAACTAAACTATGTAATTTTACGCGATATTTTGCACGAAATAAAACATAATAATTTTTGAAATTTTATCAGGAACGTGAACGCTCTGGGATTGTTTGTGACGTCACTTGATTGCACGTAACTTGGTTGTTATAATTGAAGTTTATCAAGTCAACCGAAACTAAACTTTATACTAGAAAGAATAAGATTGATATTAAAATGAGTAGGTATAACAATTTACAACATTACGATACAGCAGTCGCCTTGCGTAGCGTCTCTGTCGCACGCACCGAGTTCCGAAAAGGAGCGAGCGAGAGAAGTGACTTGCATAGCGATTTGTGACGTCACGCGTATCATGTGATCAGAAATGTCGTTTTTGGCGTGGTTTTCAAAACTTAAACTTTATCATTGATTTAATTCTTAATACTGTAGATATTGCGAAAAATATCAATGTAGTGTGTTTTAATAAGTAATAAAGAATAATTTAAAACAATTTCCAAAAATTAGTCAAATACCCTATAGTATTAGATTAGACATCACGTCATGCATTGCCGGACACTTATTACAGTTGCTACCCGCCCTTAACCTTCCAGAAGTCGCGCCCTTGCGCCGAACAGAAGTGGTCGCGCGCGGAGTGACAGTCCGCAACTTTGACTGCCTGTTTTGAGTTAACTAATAAGTAATTTGTGTCTATTTATAACATAAAAGTAAAATTGGGTCCTTTGTCTAACTAAATAACAAAAAAAAATTGAAAAGGTTTCATTTAGTTATTCATTATTATATCAAAAAGTAATAATAATAATAATCACGGACGTACAGTGCGCAAAAATATTAAATTTCTTAAATTCGAGCAAAATTAGTTCGCTGCGGACTCACAGACCGCGCGCGACCACCGCAGGGTTAAAGTTTAGAAGTCTGGCGAAGTCGGTTAGAAGCCTCACCTGATCGGGCGAAGGGTGAGTGACGTCCGCCCCCACCACCATAACCCCCCCAGTTTTGAGGCACTGAGGCAAGCTGCGATTGTCCAGGGCTTGGTTGATGCCCATCAACTTGGAGTTGACCTGGAAATTAAAATAACGATAGTGTTCTCTCTCTCTCTCCCTTTGTAGTTGCTTATCTCAAAAACTGTCGATTTAATACGTAACAATGTGGTCTTAACGACCTCGTTTTTGCAAAATGCAGCAAAAACTTGTAGTTTTCAATATTTTCAAGAGATTTCTTTTTATTCCGAAGCATTTTTTCCGAGTTTTTTTAGCATTTGGGGCCGTTCAAGTATTACGTAAGCACTATAAGGGGGTGGGGGGGGGGTCTTTGTTTTGCTTATTTACGATGACATGGGGGGTAGGGGAGTCTAGATAATGATTACGTCATCATTAAGTTTGTTATGTTCGTAAGATTATAATATTTTTGTCCCTTACTCTATGTTGAATACTGTATCAGTAAAATCCTAATCTCTATCCTAATTCTATTTTCTTATTTTTAAAACTATAATTATAACATTATAATTATAATATAAAAAATACATTTTTAATTGAAAAAATACGTAAGCATGGGGGGAGGGGGTAAGAGCATTGCTTACTTTTGCTGACAAGAGGGATGGGGGGGGGGGGGTAAATTATTGTAATAAATCTGATTACGTAATATTTGAACGGCCCCTTTTACACTATTATTAGGTGTTCAGTAATGGAAAATATTGTATCTAATCGAATAAGGCTATTTGAAGACCTGTGGAGCAACAGACTTTCGAGTTATTACAATTTTTGAGCGCACATACCTACAAAAACGCACACCAAATTGAAATGGCTGTCTCTGGGAGGGGGAGGGGAGCAGGCCCTATTAAGCGATATTTTCAGAGTGGTAATATATGCCCCTAAAATATCGGTAGTTCGACCCCGACACACTGTATAATATGTTTGTATGTATGTATGTTTGTCCTCGGATATCTCCAAAACTATTGATCGGATTGTGACCATTATTTTTGTGACTTGCATTTACTTCAACTTAGGGAACAGTGCGCTACAACAGCCCCCGTACACTCCACATACATACATACAAACGTTCCATTATTACATACATCGCTCATCCAAAAGAACAAAGACATAATTGCAAAAAACTCGAAATTGACTTTTTGCAAATTCAATAGAACATCCAATTTAGATACTTATGACATCAAAAAGTTAATTTCGAATTTTTTGCAATTATGTCTTTGTTCTTTTGGGTGAGCGACATGTTTTTTTTTTTCTTGATGGAGGAGGAAAAAATCCCTACGGACTTCTGCCTGTGGCAGGGCGTGTCCGACTTGCACGGACTAAAACAACCCCCTCGCAGCGCCAAGATCAACACGGAACCGCTTTGCATTTCCTCGTGCCGACCCTCTAGGTGTCATCTCTCTTATTCTTCTCTTCTTTTTCTCTTGCCTCTCGCCTCACCATTATACTTCTCAGCATCTGCCCATATTTTCTCCACTCCGTCTCACTGGATAGCATGCGTGCTATTAGGTTTTGAGGGTTTACCTCGCTGTTTTCTGCCTGTGCCATTGATCTCAGGTCCACGCAAGCTACATACATATGTGTCGAATTGATAACCTCCTTTATTTGAAGTCAGTTAAAAAAAATAAACTCACCTTCAACAAAATGTTGCGTATAGTCTGTTCATTCATCCGCTTACAGGCCGTCATCTCCCTGATGCATTGAGTTAAAATGCCGACCTCCAACTCTGCCTTGCGTTTTATCTGCAAAACAGAGCATTATCAGAATATGAGCAGCAATGTGTATGACATTACCGTTAGCTCAATTCGAACCCGGGCAACAAAATTGACAAAAGTAGCTCCTCTGGTGCTACAAATGTACATGGGCGGCGGTAATCACTCAACATCAGGTGACCTCGCTTGCTCGTTTGCCCGCAATTTGTATAAAAAAAAGACATATCCAAAATGTCTTATAGTAGTTTATTAAAACGTACACAACTACCGACGAATGAATTCCAATTTTTCACAGCCTATAAGTATGGATTATGTTTTAACCTTACATTGTGGCTAATTCTGTTGTACACAATCTCTAAACCTAAACTAAAATGACAGGTCTAAATTTATTCCTATCTCTTTCACAGTGCTCACTGCGGAAAAGGATAGCAATATATTTAGACCTGTCATTTTAGTTTAGGTTTAGAGATTGTGTACAACAGAATTGGCCACATTGATAGTTCGAAGATTTAAAACAAGTATAAATTAAAAATTAAAAAACCCCCCGACATTCGCCATTTTGTGGTGGCGGCCATCTTGGATTTGCATAGTACTATTCTACTAATCAAGCCCTTTCATTTGATACCCATATTTGAGGGAGTTGTGAAAAAATATGTAATCCGCCATTTTGGGGCGGCGGCCATCTTGGACCGATTTTCGCCAAACATATCTAAGAACATATCTCCCAAGTTATTCACCTTTCAAACAAAAAACACACACATACACGTCAAACTTATAACACCCCGTCGTTTTTGCGTCGGGGGTTAAGGGAGTTACCTTATGGTAGGCGTCCTTGTCCCTGCCGGAGACGATGATGAACATGAAGTTGAGCTTCTTCTCCTGCGCCGTGAGCAGCACGTTCCGCAGCTCCAGCTGGGTCACGTTGAACTTGGTGAAGGCGGGCGTGTTCACCGTCATGCCCATCTTACGACCCACTTGCATGAGCTGAAAGGAAATGATTCACCGTCATGCCCATCTTACGACCCACTTGCATGAGCTGAAAATAAATGATTCACCGTCATGCCCATCTTACGACCCACTTGCATGAGCTGAAAATAAATGATTCACCGTCATGCCCATCTTACGACCCACTTGCATGAGCTGAAAAGAAATGATTCACCGTCATGCCCATCTTACGACCCACTTGCATGAGCTGAAAGGAAATGATTCACCGTCATGCCCATCTTACGACCCACTTGCATGAGCTGAAAATAAATGATTCACCGTCATGCCCATCTTACGACCCACTTGCATGAGCTGAAAATAAATGATTCACCGTCATGCCCATCTTACGACCCACTTGCATGAGCTGAAAATAAATGATTCACCGTCATGCCCATTTTACGACCCACTTGCATGAGCTGAAAGGAAATGATTCACCGTCATGCCCATCTTACGACCCACTTGCATGAGCTGAAAGGAAATGATTCACCATCATGCCCATTTTACGACCCACTTGCATGACTTGAAAGGAAATTATTCACCGTCATGCCCATTTTACGACCCACTTGCATGAGCTGAAAGGAAATGATTCACCGTCATGCCCATCTTACGACCCACTTGCATGAACTGAAAGGAAATGATTCACCGTCATACCCACCATTTTACGACCCACTTGCATGAGTTAACAAGTGAGTAAATTTTAGGATTTTGTTTGTATTTGGCTATAAGCTGCCCCCCCCTCGCCTGCCCCTGCTTGGCGACGCCCTTGACCACTGTTGTCCTATAGTTGGGACATTATAAACGTGCGAACTGAGTCATAAACGATTACGATCATTGGGTTGTGAGGGCTCTCCCAATCATAACCTGTTATCGACTATCGACAAATCTTTTTTATTGTTACACACAACACCACATAATTAGGTTCCAGTTTCAAAATTCCAGTAAGTGCGAGCGAGAAGTCCGATAAAAATTGGTTGTCTATGACGATCGTGCCTTCTCTATCGCTTCTTCCGCGCTCTCGCTTGCACGCGGTACGTAACAATGAGTACCATGCTTTTTCGTGCGTGTAGCCGGCGTTCATCGATTCATAAGACGTTATCACGTCAAAATGATTTGACATAGTTTGCACGTTTGTAATGTCCAACTATAGTGAGATAGTGCTCTATTGTTATTTAAAAAAAAGAGCAACCGCCGAGTTTCTTGCTGGTTCTTCTCGGTTGGAACGGCATTCCGAACCAGTAGTTGATTCAATTTGACGACTCAAAAGTACTTGTAAAAGTTTATATGAATAACAAACTTTTCTATTCTATTCTATTCTATTCTATTTGACGACTCAAAAGTACTTGTAAAAGTTTATTTGAATAACAAACTTTTGTATTCTATTCTATTCTATTCTATTTGACGACTCAAAAGTACTTGTAAAAGTTTATTTGAATAACAAACTTTTCTATTCTATTCTATTCTATTCTATTTGACAACTCAAAAGTACTTGTAAAAGTTTATTTGAATAACAAACTTTTCTATTCTATTCTATTTGACGACTCAAAAGTACTTGTAAAAGTTTATTTGAATAACAAACTTTTCTATTCTATTCTATTTGACGACTCAAAAGTACTTGTAAAAGTTTATATGAATAACAAACTATTCTATTGTATTCGCTTACCATTTGTATGATGTTGTCGCAGCCGCACGCGTTCGCGTCCGCCTCCACCACGATGAAGCCCCACGCCTCCAGCGCGCTCGCTCGCAGGAAGCGGTTGGCTTGCCACGCGCCTCTCCTGTTCACAACACCCAACAACACACATCAATGTATAACCCGCCCAGTCAAGGGATAACTTGTAGTTGAATAAAAAAAAAATAAAAATCAGCCAAGTGCGAGTCGGGCCTCGCTCTTTCAGGGTTCCGTACATAATTATGAACAATATAATATTTTGGGTCTAAGAAATATTTAATTTCCGAGCTAGACATCGCAACAAACCGTGAAAGAAAAACCCAAAAAAATGTTCGTTTATTTTGGTCACAGCTTATAAACTATTTAATAAATCGTTGTTTTCAGTATTTGTTGTTTAAATAGAGCATATAGTACATAATATACTGAAATATCATATTCCCAACTAGTTTAGTTTTTGAGATAGCCCCCGTCACAAAAATGGTCTAAAACTGACAACTTTGATGGCCTCCCATTCCCTTATTTTTTGAGATAAAAATTAAAAAAATATATATTTGTACTCTACTTAATGAGCTCTAAACAATGATACCCCACAAGCTAGGGTAAAGAAAAAATTTTTTTTTCCGGCTCCTTTTTCATGTATGGGAGCCCCCCTGAAAAATAATTTAATTCAATTTCTAATTCAATATTTGATTTTGGGTTAACGTTTTACACTAAATACCAAAATTTCAGGTTTGTAACTCATTTCGTCTGCGAGCTAGAGACCTGTGACCGGCGGACAGACGGACAGACAGCCGAGTGACATTAATAGGGCTCCGTTTTTTACCCTTCGGGTACGGAACCCTAAAAAGGAGGTCGTTTGAGTTCCCACTTCCCAGGCGCTGCACAAGTGACAGGGAGTGACAAACATACATATTCACATAGGTATTAGCCTGCGCGAGAATGAGATGGAATACAAGTCGGTTTCCATGACGCTCCGCGTACGCTCTCCGCTTACGTTCCCAACCCAAACTTTATTTCAAAAATATAAACAAGGTTTTAATGTTTGTTAAAATATTCTCATAATATTTTGAAGTATTCGAAAAATTAGAGTATAGCCCGCGGCACGTAAGTCGAGCGGTGACCTTCAAGTGCGCGCAGCGTCGTACGAGTGAGCGGGACACAATACGATTGGAGAGCCAATCAGCGCTTACGAGGGATCCGCGAGAGCTAATCAGTGCTTACGACCGATCCCCACGCCCTCCCCGCGCCCCCTCACATGCCGAGATACCTCATTTTCGACTTCTGCGCATTGAAGTCCATCGCTAGACTTATTTGCCGTGACTTGTACGATAAAATATATAACAAGAGATAAAGTTCGTAAACTAAAACCCGACTACGTCTTAGTAATTTAATTTAAAATAATAATTTATTGTGCAGAACGCGGGGCAAGCAGGTAGTGACGCCATCTATTATGTCTATCCGAAACTAAATAATATTTTACTTTTGCCGCTCGGATGTCGCTTCTCGATTTTTCTCGTATATAAAATGTAGCCTATGTCATCAGGACCATAACAAAGAATTAATTGACACCTCATTCATCAAAATAGTCCCAGTAGTTTAGGCGCTACGGTGGTACACACAATCTCATAAAAAATCGGCCACAAACACATACATACATACATATTACATACATACATACATAGACTGCTAAAACCATAACCCTTCCTTTTGGCTTTGCCGTAGTCGGGTAACAAGACTAGCGGATGCCCGCAACTTCGTCCGCGTTTTTAAGACTCCCTCGGGAACTCTATAATTTTCCGGGATAAAAAGTAGCCAATGTTCTTCTCCAAGGTCTAGTCTACCTCTATACCAAATTTCGTCAAAATCGGTTCAGCCGTTCACATATGTATACATATAAGTGATCAGGGACCAAATTCAGTGCCTATAATAATCTAATTTTTTTTTGGCAAAGATTCTTTATGTGCCTGTTTTATTAAGACCGATTTAAAAATGTTTCACCGCCTTATGATAAGTGTCGGATAGCCTAAACGTAAGTTTTGCTTACTTACTTTATGTCGAGTGACATAGGTGAAATATGTGAATAAGCTCCCCGACACTTATCTGAAGATGGTGAAACAGGCCCTAAAAAGCATACTTAATGGTTGTTTCAGGAAGTGTAAATTTAAGTGATGGTTGGCTCATTTTTATAACATTATAACTGTCTCGTTGGTCTAGCGGTTAGCACGTTCGACTGTGGATCACGAGGTCCTGGGTTCGATTCCCGGGTCGGGCCAAAAAAAATGAGGTATTGGGTTTTTCTGTCAAGAAATTCTCAGTGCCAGCCCGGAGTTGGAAGTTGGCGGTGTTAGATATACCCCCGTGCCTCGGAGAGCACGTAAAGCGGTCGGTCCTGCGACTAATCTCTCTCCGGTCGTGTCGCATTGGCGTCCCATCGGACTATGAGAGTGAGGGAATAGAGAGTGCACCTGTGTATGCGCACACACTTGTGCACTATAATATCTCCTGCGCAGATGGCTAGTCTCTGCCTCGGTTGAGATTGGCCGCCGTGGCCGAAATTCGGTCAGGAGGACATTATTATAGTTTTATTGTTATTATTTGACATAATCATTAATTTACGTTTATAACGAGATGATATTAATCTGAGACCATAGGCTAAAATAGCATAGGCTAAGATAGCATAGGTTTAAAATAAAAATCACAATCCTCTCACTAAAATAATAAAAATGTAATACCTCGGGTCGACGGGTCTTCCGGCTCCGATATCTATTTTGGGCGCTTCGAGAACTTTCGCATCTGCTTCGAAGAACTTATTATCGATCTCCATTTTGAAATGTTTGAAGCATGGGTTCTCCGAGTATTTCATCTATAATACATAAATACAATTATTAAAGTACCCTCAGTGTGAGTTTATACATTTCGACGTTACTAGTTTTCGAATATCGATAAACTATATTGTGCGTAATTCTGTTGTACACAATCTCTACAAGTATAAATTAAAAATTTAACCCCCGACATTCACCATTTTGTGGCGGCGGCCATCTGGGATTTGCATAGTGCTATTCTACTAGTCAAGCCCTTTCATTTGATACCCATATTGAGGGAGTTGTGAAAAAATATGTAATCCGCCATTTTGTGACGGTGGCCATCTTGGACCGATTTTCATCAAACATAGCTAAGAACACTCTCGACTAATTCACCTTTCAAACAAAACGACAGATTTAAAAATAGTATTATTCTTTTTCGCAGGGAGCATAGTGAAAGAGATAGGAATATATTTAGACCTGTCATTTTGTTTAGAGATTGTGTGGAACAGAATAATTAGCCCCAATGTCAGAGTAAAATGGACTTGTTGTATAAAGTACTAGCGGTCCACCTCGGCTTCGCCCGTGGTACATAATATATAGCCTATAGCACTCAAGGACCACGACATATGCAACGGTGAAAGAATTTTTGAAATCGGTCCAGTAGTTCCTGAGATTAGCGCGTTCAAACAAACAAACTCTTCCGCTTTATTATATTAGTATAGATTATGGAACTCGAATCTTTAACAAGTCATTTAATTTTGAAGTAACTTTGTTTCCATACTCTCAATGTACAAGCACATACTAGCTCTATTGATTGCACAGGGAGACAGGATTTCGTCGTCGATATCTTCTGGCGAACCATCGAATAAATATATACAAGGTATAAGGGGACTAAGCTGTGATAGCCTAGTGGTTAGGACGACCGACTTCTAATCGGAGGTCGTGGGTTCGATCCCGGGCACGCACCTCTAACTTTTCGGAGTTATGTGCGTTTTAAGTATTTAAATATCACTTGCTTTAACGGTGAAGGAAAACATCGTGAGGAAACCTGCATACCTGAGAGTTCTCCATAACGTTCTCAAAGGTGTGTGAAGTCTGCCAATCCGCTTGGCCAGCGTGGTAGACTATGGCCAAAACCCTTCTCACTCTGAGAGGAGACTCGTGCTCTGTAGTGAGCCGGTAATGGGTTGATCATGATGATGATGATGATAAGGGGACTGCTATCGAAAACGTAGCGTACTTTATACTACCTAAACACAATCCTTTAACCATTTGTCTTATATAATCCGCGGCACGTACATCGAACGCTGAACTAAACGTGGAGGGGATAGTTGCGCATGGGAACTGTCGCTCACGTAGTACAATATATTACCCCCCTCCACTTTCCTTCAGCGTTCGATGTACGTGCCGATGTTTATACTTGTAGTATTTTCACCACCTTCTGACAAGGGTCGGATAGCTTAGACGTAAGTTTTGTCACTTTCTTACTTTATGTTAAGTGACAAAGACAAAATTTGTGAATAAGCTATCAGATAAGTACTTATCAGAAGGTAGTGAAACAGGCTCTTAGTATTTTTCAAACCGGCAATGCATAGCGTGCACAACTCGAAGTCACAGCGGCAACAAATTCAGGTATTTACCCAACGTTCGTTGACCTTTAGCGTCAGCTGATTAATGATTGATAACATTGCTAACTTTTAAAAAATACAGAAAATATTAAAAAAAAAAAAAATCACATTTGATTGTGGGATCTGTCAGCAATCATCACTACTATTACCTGTCTTCGTTTTCGATAGAGGTCGCCTTACTCCCTTTTCATTGATAAAAAAAACTCACGTCTCGTATGACATCCTTGATTTTCTGGAGGCGATCGCTAGGCGGCGTGGCGGCCTCGCGGACCATCGTCGACAGTTGCCTGTCGTTCAGTTGTTTATTCAACGCCTACAAATACAGTCGTACAATTTATTTATTTTATTTATTTATTTATTCATCATATTTAATTAATTAATAAATAATTAGTTATATTATTATCAACGGGAGATTCGAGCGCTAAATCTATAGAGCGTACTCAGACTCAACACAGATTTAAAACGGGACATAAGTATGGCCCTAACATAAATCTGTCTCGTTGTAACTCTTTCTTGAGTCTGAGTAGTGTCAGAGTACGCTCTATAGATGTCACCCTTAGCCCTCATACGCATTAGCGGTCAACCGCGTACGCGGCTGACCGCGCGGCTAGCCGCTTTTATATTTTTATATGCAACCGCTCATTTTGTACGCACTAAACCGCAACGAAATTCTATGAAGAGGCTAACCGCGCGGTCAGCCGCGTACGCGGTTGACCGCTAATGCGTATGAGGGCTTAGGCTGAGATCCATAGAGCGTACTCAGACTCTACTCAGACTCTACACAGATTTAAAACGGGACATAAGTATGGCCCTAACACAAATCTGTCTCGTTGTAACTCTTTCTTGAGTCTGAGTAGTGTCAGAGTATGCTCTATAGATTTCACCCTTAGGCTGAGATCTATAGAGCGTACTCTGACTCTACTCAGACTCTACACAGATTTAAAACGGAACATAAGTATGGCCCTAACACAAATCTGTCTCGTTGTAACTCTTTCTTGAGTCTGAGTAGTGTCAGAGTATGCTCTATAGATTTCACCCTTAGGCTGAGATCTATAGAGCATACTCTGACTCTACTCAGACTCTACACAGATTTAAAACGGAACATAAGTATGGCCCTAACATAAATCTGTCTCATTTTAACTCTATCTCGAGTCTGAGTGGAGTCAGAGTACGCTCTATAGATGTCACCCTTAGGCTGAGATCCATAGAGCGTACTCAGACTCTACTCAGACTCTACACAGATTTAAAATGGGACATAAATATGGCCCTAACATAAATCTGTCTCGTTTTAATTCTATCTCGAGTCTGAGTGGAGTCAGAGTATGCTCTATAGATTTCACCCTTAGGCTGAGATCTATAGAGCGTACTCTGACTCTACTCAGACTCTACACAGATTTAAAACGGAACATAAGTATGGCCCTAACATAAATCTGTCTCATTTTAACTCTATCTCGAGTCTGAGTGGAGTCAGAGTACGCTCTATAGATGTCACCCTTAGGCTGAGATCCATAGAGCGTGCTCTGACTCTACTCAGACTCAACACAGATTTAAAACGGGACATAAGTATGGCCCTAACATAAATCTGTCTCGTTGTAACTCTTTCTTGAGTCTGAGTAGTGTCAGAGCACGCTCTATAGATTTCACCCTTAGGCTGAGATCTATAGAGCGTACTCTGACTCTACTCAGATTTAAAACGGAACATAAGTATGGCCCTAACATAAATCTGTCTCGTTTTAACTCTATCTCGAGTCTGAGTGGAGTCAGAGTACGCTCTATAGATTTCATCTTTAGCCTGAGATCTATAGTGTACTCTAACTCTACTCAGACATGGGACAGAATGAATTTTCTAATATTCAAAAATTGTCGTAAAAAACAAATAATTCCGCTATAGATACCTGACCGTACACCACATCCAGCAATTCCATAGGGTAGTATATTTTCTTATCCCTGGGACCCACCCACATGCAGTTTAGATCCGGGAAGCGAATTCTGAAAAAATAAATCATTTAATTTTATAGAAACAATAATATGCATTACATATTAGGTACAGTATTATATATTTAGTACTAGCTGATGCTCGCGACTTCGCCCGCGTGGATTCATATAAATACCATACAAACATTCATCCTGACGACGACCTCCCTGGCGCAGTGGTGAACGCTCTGGTATTATAAGTGGGAGGTCCCGATTTCGATTCTCGGCAGGAGCAATTGGGGATTTTATAATTTCTAAATCTGGTCTGGTCTGGTGGGAGGCTCTAGCCGTAGCTGGTTACCACCCTACCGGCAAAGCCATGCCGCCAAGCGATTTAGCGTTCCGGTACGATGCCGCGTATAAAACCGATCAGGCGTATGCCTACCTTTTCCAAGTTAGCCCGCTTGTGTGTGTGTGTGTCTGTGTGTGTGGGTGTGTGTGTGCGTGCGTGTGTGTGTGTGTGTGTAACTGTTGTCTGTCTGTTCCCCTGTGGCGCACAAACTGGTGGACCGATTTGAATGCGGTTTTTTTTGTTTGAAAGGTGAATTAGTCGAGAGTGTTGTTAGCTATGTTTAATAATCGGACCAAGATGGCCGCCGCTACAAAATGGCGGATTACATATTTTATCACAACACCCTCAATATGGGTATCAAATGAAAGGGCTTGACTAGTAGAATAGCACTAAGCAAATCCAAGATGGCCGCCACCACAAAATGGCGAATGTAAGGGGTTTTTTAAATTCTTAATTTATACTTGTTTAAAAGTTTGTTACGTAATTCTTGCGTAATTAAAATAAAATCAGCTGACGCTGGAGGTCAACGAACTTTGTCTGACCTATTTACGTATCGTTAGGTACCTACAAAACCGCGCTCGCGCCAACGCCGATACGTGCCGATACCTACCCTATAAGATTGTGTTTAGGTAGTATAATAATAGCGCTAAGTTTTCGGAAGCGGTCTCCTTATACCCTGTATATATAACATATCATGCTGCGTTAGATTAAGATGTCTATAAAGGGAGTGAAGTGACAAGCAACAAAGGATTACGAAAACAAACATACTATAAATGGACAAAAAAGAGCACGGACCAAGCGTCTGTGGAGATGTACTTTTATTTATTAAAAAAAAAAAAAAAAATAAGCATAGTGCACCTGCATTTCTTCTCGACCTCGAAGTACTTGGCGACGGTCATCTCTCTGATCGGTTTCCCGTCGGAGTCGGTGATCTCGAAGGTGACCTTGTTCGGCGGGCCCACGATACCGTTGCAGATGTACTCGCGACGCTTCACGCCGGCGCCGCCGATGTTGGCCGTCACCTATCGACACACATTTCAAATCAAATCAAATAAACTTTATTCAAAATTGGTACACTGTACACTTTTTGAACGTCAATTTAAAAAAAATTGAGGTAATAATGGTGATAATTATTTACGAAAACTTTAAACTAAAATTGCGAGGGTTGCAACCGCGCCTTGGTCTCAGACGAGCCCACAACAAACTTAGCCGGGTTTTTTTTTTATTTTTTTCGTTTTTATCAGACTTCAAAAAAGCAGGTTCTGTATTAGACCCGTACGTATGTAAGTATGGTCCCATTATCCCATAGCATTTTCAAAAAAAAATAATCTTTTTTTTTTTTTTAAATCTACGGATCTATATTGCAAACATCCTTAGCTGTCGATTAAAAAAAGAATCACGCAAATCAGTTCAGTAATCTCGGAGAAATTGGTAAAACAAGTAAATTAACATGGAAAAAATACTTCTGAATAGATGCCATGACGTCACTCGAGTGAGAAATTTTGCGTTAAAATACATAAACTTAAATAATTAATTTCTCCTTTTAATCCGTTTTAATCTATATTTTAATATCATTGTGTTCAAAATGATATTTTCAACTTCAAGAAACTTCCTCATTCTTACTCGCTTCTCTACTCTGATATCTCTTCTTTGATACATATTAATAAATAAATATTACAATTGAGCATGATAATATTTATTTATTTATTTATTTAAAGAAATATTTTCATAAATTCCATTATTAATTATTTATTTTTAACAAACTCACCCTCAGCCCCTTGATGAAATGTTGGAAGTCTTGGAGACCCCTCTGTCTGTCCAGAGCTTGTTTCGGGTTCATACGGAAATCGTTTACAAGTGCGTCTATCAGACTCTGGTGCTTGGGGAATCCCTTATGAGCCACTGAAATACAAGTATAAATTAAAAATTTAAAAAACCCCCGACATTCGCCATTTTGTGTCGGCGGCCATCTTGGATTTGCATAGTGCTATTCTACTAGTCAAGCCCTTTAATTTGATACCCATATTGAGGAGTTCTGAAAAAATATGTAATCCGCCATTTTGTAGCGCGGCCATCTTGGATCGATTTTCATCAAACATAGCTAACAACACTCTCGACTTATATTACTCGATTTGAATGCGGTTTTTTCAAAACTTCTTTTCAAAAAAACCGCATTCAAATCGGTGCACCCGTTTGAGCGCTACAGGGGAACAGACGGACACGTACGTACACACACACACAGACACGTCAAACTTATAACACCCCGTCGTTTTTACGTCGGGGGTTAATAAAATAAAAAATAAAACTATCATGTTTAAATTTAAATTATTACAATATATTTTCAAATGAAACGACGAAATCGACGCGCGACGCTCTCTCTACCTCAATAAGTAAGTCCAACCCTACATAGTATAATGTATAATCTGATTTTTAATTCCGTGGAATTCTGACGTTTCTTAATGTTACCAGAGATAAAACAGTTCCCTCAAAAAAGATGATAATAATAGGTAAATTCAAAACCATAATAAAAATGAACTGCCGCATGTAGATATGACAAATGTCTGACAGATACTTCAGGTACTTTAGTTTGGGGTAGAATCGAACTTCAGGTGTTAACCCTGTTTTTCATACAACTAACTCATTCTATATTTAAAAATACGACAATCGTCAGAATTCCACCGAATTAAAAATCAGACTATAGGTACATAATATACATAAAGGCGCACACCATTAATAAAAAGCTAATTGAAAAAAAAATGTGGCTACAGTCCATTAAATATGGCTTGATACCTGTGAAATTTAATGTGTGTAATGACAGTTATTGTAGCTGTCATTACATACATTAAATGTCATTATGACAAACGTCACAGGTATCAAGCTATATTTAATGGACTATAGTAATTGTTGAGCCATTGCAAAAGACACAAACAAACAGACAGACAGACAGACAGACAGAAATACAGACAGACAAACAGACTGACTGACAGACAGTTACTTTCGTGTGTATAATATTAATAGGTACGGAATCTACGGATATAATATATACTTTACCATCGATATTAATGAAACCTCTAGAAGTAAATATAGCAGATTGGAAGAGGCCGGTCCACATTTCCAAGCCGGTGGACAAGTCTATTGGGTTTCGAGGCCGTTTGAAAAACTGACGGCCCGCCTGTAATAACATTAAAGCCATTTACTGTAAAATTATGAGAACAACGCGTGAACAGATTTTTTAATTCATCTACAACTTGACTAGTTCACTCGGTTTTTACTAGATCAGTCCTAATCTTGCAAGTGTCATTAATAATATCAATAATGCAAAAATAAAACGACACCTCGTCGTCTCAACCAATAGACGTCCACTGCTGGGCATAGGTCTCTTGCAAGAATCGCCACAGAACACGATCTTTCCAGCGGCTGCCAGCGATTCGCTTGAGATCGTCCCTCCATCTAGTGGGGGGGGGGTCTTCCCACGCTTCGTTTGCTGGTGCGAGGTCGCCACTCAAGCACTTTGGGACCCCAACGTCCATCGATTCTTCGAGCAATGTGCCCCGCCCATTGCCACTTCAGCTTCGCGACCCGATATGTTATGTCGGTGACTTTGGTTCTCCTGCGGATCTCCTCATTCCTGATTTGCTCCCGCAGGGATACTCCGAGCATAGCTCTCTCCATCGTTCGCTGAGTGACCCTGAGCCTTCTTATGAGGCCCATTGTTAGCGACGATGTTGCGGGAATAGATTTGCCTTAATCTTGTGTGAAAAAAAAAAATCAGCCAAGTGCGAGTCGGGCCTCGCTCTTTCAGGGTTCCGTACATAATTATGAACAATATAATATTTTGGGTCTAAGAAATATTTAATTTCCGAGCTAGACATCGCAACAAACCGTGAAAGAAAACCCCAAAAAAATGTTCGTTTATTTTGGTCACAGCTTATAAACTATTTAATAAATCGTTGTTTTCAGTATTTGTTGTTTAAATAGAGCATATAGTACATAATATAATGAAATATCATATTCCCAACTAGTTTAGTTTTTGAGATAGCCCCCGTCACAAAAATGGTCTAAAACTGACAACTTTGATGGCCTCCCATTCCCTTATTTTTTGAGATAAAAATTGAAAAAATACATATTTGTACTCTACTTAATGAGCTCTAAACAATGATACCCCACAAGCTAGGGTAAAGAAAATTTTTTTTTTCCGGGTCCTTTTTCATGTATGGGAGCCCCCCTGAAAAATAATTTAATTCAATTTCTAATTCAATATTTGATTTTGGGTTAACGTTTTACACTAAATACCAAAATTTCAGGTTTGTAACTCATTTCGTCTGCGAGCTAGAGACCTGTGACCGGCGGACAGACGGACAGACAGACAGACAGAGCCGAGTGACATTAATAGGGCTCCGTTTTTTACCCTTCGGGTACAGAACCCTAAAAAGAAGTTGTGATAGCCTAGTGGTTAGGACGACCGACTTCTTATCGGAGGTCGTGGGTTCGATCCCGGGCACGCACCTCTAACTTTTCAGAGTTATGTGCGTTTTAAGTATTTAAATATGCTTAAAACGCACTTGCTTTAACGGTGAAGGAAAACATCGTGAGGAAACCTGCATGCCTGAGAGTTCTCCATAATGTTCTCAAAGGTGTGTGAAGTCTGCCAATCCGCTTGGCCAGCGTGGTAGACTATGGCCAAAACCCTTCTCACTCTAAGAGGAGACCCGTGCTCTGTAGTGAGCCGGTAATGGGTTGATCATGACGATGATGAATCTTGTGAGTAGCGCAGTAGTGAGCCTCGATTTAGTCTGTAAATTGTGCGCAACCGAACGCAGCGCCGTAGTGTACTCACTTTCACGTAGCTCTCCAAAGTCCCTTGCTGCAGAATCACATCGACGCATTGGATCGCCTCGCTGGGCGTGTTGGAGGATGAGCCTTGAGTCTTCATGTGACTGGAACACAAGCGGGTACAGACTACAGTACAGTCAGTTACATTTACCTATGGTGCAGGCAACACCGGCGGCTCGATTACGAATTGTCCGTGGCAATCATTAAATCACTACATCAATGTCAAAATATGGTTTTTACCATTGAGAAATTAATTGTAGTGGAGGCGCCATACCTACTTTAAAAACGTGTCAAAAATACACTCACACACGCTTAGGTATCATACACGCACAATCCGAAGACATAAAATGGCGCGTGTTCATTGTGATGTCTCAAGTTGTGCGTGTGTGAGTGTTCATGTATACATTTTAGTGAGGTCCTCTTTTGCCTTAAGTCTGCCGCAAACTGTTTTATTGTTATGTCAAAAATGTAATGTTGTCTCTTACACATTTATGAAAATTTTGATAAGCTTGAGCTATTTTCCGATCCACTAATTTCTATAGGACATTAGGGCGCCTCCTCTACTATTAATTTCTCTATGGTTTTTACTTTTTACACATGGCACAGCTTATTGAGAGTCGTTAAAGGATCGAGAAGGACGAAGAAATGTTTTGACAGCAGTTTGACAGCTCCGATTGGCTAGACTATCGGGCTAATCTGGATGAGGTATGGCAGCGTTTTGTTAAACTTATAATCCCCGATCGGTATCTACACACCATCGTACCGGAACGCCAAATCTGTTGGCGCCACGGCTTTGCCGGTAGGGTGGTAACTAGTCACGACTGAAGCCTTCAATCAGACAAAATATAGTATATATGTACATGCAAAAAATCAAGTCGATATGTCGCTCCGTTGCTGCATGATTGAAGTACAAAACAACAGATAAACAAACAAACATACGTTCACATTTATATTAGTACCGATACATGTATAAAAGGCGAAATGCATACATACTTAAGAATTACGCCCAAGTCTACAACTCCTGTTTTTTTCAAGACGACTTCAAACTTCATTTTTGCCTCATTGTCGTCTAAAACTTCAAGCTAGAATAAAAAAAAAAATAAGATATTACTACTATAACCCAACATTTTAATATGACAAGTATAAAATAAAAATTTTAAAACCTCCGGTACTCTCCATTTTGTGGTAGCGGCCATCTTGGGTTCGCAATTTATCATAGTGTACAGTATTCTACTAGTCAAGCCCTTTCATTTGATACCGATATTGAGGGAGTTGTGAAAAAACAATATGTAATCTGCCAGTTTGTGGCGACGCCCATCTTGGACCGACTAATTCACCTTTCAAACAAAAAAAAACAAAATCGAAATTGGTTCATCCGCTTGGAAGTTACGATACCACAGACAGACACACACACACAGACACGTCAAACTTAGGCCCCTATTCCACTGGCGTTTTGCGAGCGTTGGCGTTTCTCCAACGTCTGCTGCGCAGACGTTGTCGCGACGTTGACGTCGCGTTGAAGTTGCGAAGTCGAAGCGTGAACGGTTGCCATTATAGTAGGAGAGCCGAGGATGCTAAATGTGGATTTACTCAAGCGTCATCGGAACCTAGTAGATTGTATAGATTAGTTGACAGGAAGAAAAGGTTATATAAGGTTTTCCATTTCAGTGGTGGGGAAAGCTTCTAGCTGCAGCACGTTCTCATCTTCAATAGACGATTTTTATAACTTCGACTTGTGAAAATCGGCTGATTTAATATATTTTTTGTTATTTTTGCATCATTTCCTTCAAAATAGAAAAAAATTCAACCACCCGCGAGATTCGAGAAGGTCAAGATAACGTTTTTTTTGCAACTTTGTAACGCTCCCATTCTCGTACGTTACGTTCAAATAGTCTGATTTTCTAAATATACTTTTCTTAGCTCGTAATTAACCCACCATATCTTAATCTGACGTTTCTGAGTATTTCTGTTCATCATTTTTTTATTTTGCGTGCGGCTCTATTTAAAGGGCTTATATATGGTAGAGGGTACTCAGCAGGATGCAAGATGCCTCGCCTCTCTTATCTTAAATTGACGCGCTCGAGTAAATCCAAAAATCCCCTCTTGGGCTCCCTTACTATTGGAGACTCTCAACGTTGACGTCGCGTCAACTCGACGTTGTCGCTGCGCAGACGTTGGAGAAACGCCAACGCTCGCAAAACGCCAGTGGGATAGCGGCCTAAACAACCCGTCGTTTTTGCGTCGCGGGTTAAAAATACCAAATATGATTATTTGTTGCACTTACATTTATTGTACAGCGTTCGTCATCGCCAGCCCAAAGCGGATTCATTGAGTAGCAATTTTTCCTTTGGTCAAATGCTATGGTCACCTTCGGAAATTGCATAGCTTTTGCGGCAGCGAAAACCTTGGACAGCATTTTTTTCGGTCGGTCCGGTTTAAAGGTGACATCGTAACGGTTCTGAAAAGATCATTTTACTATAAGTAACCCCACTACAGTACTTTTACGTTCCACTGCTGGGCACAGGCCTCTACTCTTATAGAGCTTAGACCCGCCGCGCTGCTAATATGCAAGTTGGCGGACTTTAGCGACTAACGACTACTGTCACGATTTCAAACTAAGTTTAAGATATTATAATACTTAATTTATTATTACTCACCACTTTGATAGGTTGAATCTTCATCTCCAAATAATTGGTTATCACTTTGATTCTAGTAGCTGGCACTTTGTTGCCGACAATTTTTGCAGGTATTTGATACCGACACGCCACAGTCGTCGAGCTCTTAGAAGACACACTAGATGCAGTAGAAGGTGAAGGGGACGGTATGACTGTTATTTTTTGGTCATAAGGTTGCTTAGCACGACCTCGGCCCCTACCAGCGGAGCTCGCTTGCTGTACAAAGGCCGGTGGGGGAGCCGCTTGGGGTTGGGCAGGCGGTTGTTGAGGATAGCTGACTTGGGGAGCTTGTGCTGGAGTGGGCCTTGGAGCGCCCCAAGCTCTGGCTGCACCTGGTGTTGGAAGTTCTTCCTGTACGGGTGATGTTACTGCGGCCGGTCTAACGAACTGCGGTGGCGGTTGCACTGTGGGTGGTGGAGCGGATGCAGCACCGACGGGTGCAGTAGCAGCGGGTGCGGGTGCGGCAGCGGGTGCAGCAGCGGGTGCGGCAGCGGGTGCGGCAGCGGTTGCCGCGGCAGACTTCTTCTTACGCGGTCTCTTCTTCCCCCCACCACCTAAACCTAGTCCAAGGCCTTCCGCTTCTTCCTCCTTTGCTTCCTGTTTTTGTTCAGGCACCACTTCTGGTGGTTCCTTTTCAGTTTGTTTCGTAACAGATTCATCTTTTTGTTCAATAGCACCTGATGCCTGCGATGTGGAGGGCTCAGGTTGTGCCTGAGCAGTGGACGGTTCATCTTTTAGAGATAATGAACCCAAATCCACCTTCGCTCCATCAGTCTCAGCCTGTTTATTTTTTTTCTTTCCACCTTAAAAAAATAAAATGATAATTTTAATTTATTCAGGAAAGTGACTGTACACCATTTGCTAGCTGCATAAAAATACAACTGAAAATCAGCGAGTGTTCAGAGCAAGTTATTATATATGAAACTAGTGTTGCGCTCGGTGCGCGAGCTGCAAGCAGCTCGCGGGCCTTGTAGTCTCTTCAATATTCGTAAAATAAAGAAATGGGAGGCCATACCAAATACCAGAATATTCTGGAGAGTTCAAAGATAGAAAGAAATATTGGTATCAAGTTTCGTGTCTTTTCTGAAAGGACACACATGAGTTCTATGTATGCGTTTAGTGGGGAAAAAAGACCTACTTAGTTATAAAAAAATGTTCTGGAGAGCCACTTGAAAATTAAAAAGAAAATAAATTTTGTATGGACACGAATTTTTTTTGTTCCGTAGCTATCAATTTTTTTACTGGCTCACCAAAGGGCCTAAGGTCTTGAACATTTTTAGTTTCAGGACCATGCCTCTATGATTTATAGTTTTTGAGAGCCTTTGAAAAAGAACCCAAAAAAATTGTATGGAGAGAATTTTTTTTGTTCGGCGGCCATCTTTTTTTTACCCATTCACCCAATGACCCAAGGTCTTTAACAACATTTGTTTGAGACCATGCCTCTATGATTGATAGTTTTTGAGAGCCTTTGGGGTACTCTGGTAAATTTTCCATATTCATGACATTTCATAATTTTCCTGAAGAAAGACCCATAAGTTCTACGCATATAAATAGTGAGGGAAAAAAGTTCCATACAAAATTGTTCTGGAGAGCCTTTTGAAAAGAACCCAAAAAATTTGTATGGAGAAAATTTTTTTTTGTTCGGCGGCCATCTTTTTTTTACCGGTTCACCCAATAGCCCAAGGTCTTTAATAACATTTGTTTGGGACCATGTCTGTATGACTGGTAGTTTTGGAGGACCCATGAGGTACCCTGGTAAATTTTCCACATTCATGACGTTTCATAATTTTCCTGAAGGAAGACCCATAAGTTCTACGCACATAAATAGTGAAGGGAAAAAAGTTCCATACAAAATTGTTCTGGAGAGCCTCTTGAAAAGAACACAAAAAATTTGTATGGAGGAAATTTTTTTTTGTTCGGCGGCCATCTTTTTTTTACCGGTTCACCCAATGGCCCAAGGTTTTTAATAACATTTGTTTGGGACCATGTCTGTATGATTGGTAGTTTTGGAGGACCCATGAGGCACCCTGGTAAATATTCCACATTCATAACGTTTCGTATTTTTCTTGAAAGGACACTCATGAGTTCTATGCATGCGCTTAGAGATAGAAAAAAGTTCCATACAAAAATGTTCTGGAGAGCCTCTTGAAAATTAAAAAAAATTTTTGTATGGACGCGAAAATTTTTTTTGTTCGGTACCTATCTTTTTTTTATTGGCTCACCAAAAGGCCCAAGGTCTTGAACATTTTCGCTTTCTGGACCATGTTTCTATGATTGATAGTTTTTGAGATCCTTTGGGGTACTCTGATAAATTTTCCACATTCATGAAGTTTCATAATTTTCCTGAAAAAAGACCTATGAGTTCTACGCATATAAATAGTAAGGGGAAAAAAGTTCCATACAAAATTGTTCTGGAGAGCCTCTTGAAAATTAGGAAATTTTTGTATGGAGACGAAAATTTTTTTTGTTTGGTGGCCATATTTTTTTCACCGGTTCACCCAATGGCCCAAGGTTCTGAACATTTTTTGTTTCGGGACGGTACCTCTCCGACTGATAGTTTCTGAGATCCCTTAGGGCACCCTAGTCAGTTTTCCACGTTCAGCTCTCTCTATAATTTTGTTGACCTAGAATTTTTTAATTTTACATACACGGAAAGTATGGTGAAAAAGTTCCATACAAAATTGTTCAGGAGAGGTGATCAGTACCTTACTTCAAGTAGCTTTATATACAGGGTGACTGGTAACAGGATACATTCCTTGCAAGGGCTTAAAGTAGAGCTCATTTGCAGCAAATTTTTTCATATAATGTCCTATCCGAAACTTAGTCGTTTCCGAGTTATTGAAGATTTAAGGTTTTTAGCAAAAAATTCCAGTTTTAAAGTTAAAATTAGTTGCTGAAGAAAATCATACCAGGTTTTGTTAGTTTTTTTGTTGTTTCCTGATAGAAAAACGTTCAGGAACTCAATCAAAATCAAAATAAGCTAGAAAATACCGTTAACTTTTTAGTTAAGGCCTACAAATCACGTATTATTTTTAAGAAAAAAATCGAATTTGGTGAAAAGCAATAGTATTTCTAAAAAAAAATGTATGGAACGTTACGTAAAAATTACTGAAATAACTTCCTTGATTCATTAGCTATCCAAAAAGGTACAGATGTCTACAAATTTTTCCAAAACCTTGATTTTAGTAAGAAAATACTGAGGACTGACGCGCCTCAATTTGACCGGGATGGAATCACAAAGTATCATAATTTACATTATTGGGCGGCAAAAGGAGAAAACCTAAAGAAGAAAAAGAAAGGGGATATCAACGGAGGTATTCTGTAAAAGTATGGATGGGATTAATCAATTAGACATCTAATTGGCCCGCATTTTTTCCTCAGAATTTAAAAAATACGAATTAGGTGAAAAGAATATTATTTCTAAAAAAAAAATGTATGGAATGTTACGTAAAAATTACTGAATTAACTTCTTTGATTCATTAGCTATCCAACGAGGTAAAGATGTTTACAAAAAACTGCAAGAAAGGTTTTTAAATTAAATTTGAAACTTGTAGTAGTTTAATAACTAATTGATTAATTTTAGGAATAACAATAAACTAACTAATAATTATTAGTAATTACATATTTTAGGTTCGCAAAAAAAACAGTTATGATTTTAATCTAAATTTTAATCTTTATTTTATTCTAAATCTCAGTCTTAATCTTAATATTAATCCAAATCTAATTTCAATCTTGCTCTAAATGTGAACCTCTTTGTCTGATACAAGCCCAAAGTCTTTTTCGTATTTCCGTTTTAGTGACTCTTGTTGGCAAATTCTCACGCATTTCATGAGCTGCACGAAGAGTATTCGCGAAGCTCATCTGTGATAATGGAGTAAGCGTACATCAAATCATTCATGTGGCCCCAAAGATAAAAGTTTCAAGGCGTTAAATCTGGTCAAGGAATAGGTTCACCTATCGTTATTGCAGATTTTTGTAGACATCTTTACTTCTTTGGATAGCTAATGAATCAAAGAAGTTAATTCAGTAATTTTTACGTAACGTTCCATACATTTTTTTTTAGAAATAATATTCTTTTCACCTAATTCGTATTTTTTAAATTCTGAGGGAAAAATGCGGGCCAATTAGATGTCTAATTGATTAATCCCATCCATAATTTTACAGAATACCTCCGTTGGTATGCCCTTTCTTTTTCTTCTTTAGGTTTTCTCCTTTTGCCACCCAATAATGTAAATTATGATACTTTGTGATTCCATCCCGGTCAAATTGAGACTCGTCAGTCCTCAGTATTTTGTTAATAAAATCGAGGTTTTGGAAAAAGTTGTAGACATCTGTACCTTTTTGAATAGCTAATGAATCAAGGAAGTTATTTCAGTAATTTGTACGTAACGTTCCATACATTTTTTTTTAGAAATACTATTGCTTTTCACCAAATTCGATTTTTTACCTAAAAATAATACGTGGTTTTTAGGCCTTAACTGAAAAGTCAACGGTATGTTCTAGCTTATTTTGATTTTGATTGAGTTTCTGAACGTTTTTCTATCAGAAAACAACAAAAAAACCAACAAAACCTGGTATGATTTTCTTCAGCAACTAATTTTAACTTTAAAACTGGAATTTTTTGCTAAAAACCTTAAATCTTCAATAACTCGGAAACGACTAAGTTTCGGATAGGACATTATATGAAAAAATTTGCTGCAAATGAGCTCTACTTTAAGCCCCTGCAAGGAATGTATCCTGTTACCAGTCACCCTGTATATAATTAAGTAATACTATTTTTATTATTTTCATATTTCCATATGGTATTTGAAATATTTCAATTTCTCTTATAGTAAACTATAAGAGAAATTGAAATATTTCCAATAAATTAATACAATCATAAAACCCTCAATACTTAAAAATAAATTTTTAGCAGTAGGTAAGTACTTTTCTCTAAAATAATTTGCGACTTTTTACTGTATGGACTTACTTTTTACTGTATAAATTAAAAATTTAAAACCCCCGACATTCGCCATTTTGTGGCGGCAGCCATCTTGGATTTGCATAGTGCTATTCAAGAACTAGTCAAGAACTTTCATTTGATACCCATATTAAGGGAGTTGTGAAAAAATTTTGTAGCGGCGGCCATCTTGGATCGATTTTCATCAAACATAGCTAACAACACTCTCGACTAATTCACCTTTCAAACAAAAAAAAAACCACATTCAAATCGGTCCACCCGTTTGAGCGCTACAGGGGAACAGACAAACACACACACAGACACGTCAAACTTGTAACACCCCGTCGTTTTTGCGTCGGGGGTTAAAAAGGAAAACCAATATTACAGAGTAGCGGTGAGACAAACAAAAAAAAAGAAAAACATGTTGAAAAACAAGATATCTGAGGATAGTTCTAGTACTAAAAATTCTGAAAAAGGCTATGATTAATTATGACTATGATAGGTTGCATATAATGGATAGGTATGCAATGGATTTTATACTACACCTGCTCAGAAAGTACCTTCTGGTTTTTCTCATATCGAAAGTCAAAGTACGTCATTACTGTCAAACAAATATGCGTGCTGAAAAAATGTATGGGATTTCATTGTTAACGCGCTACAGCGGGTTGAAAAGTACTATGAAATTCCATTACTAACGTGTTTTTTTCTTTTTAATTTTTGATCTTTACTTTTTAAATCCGATCTGTACATGAAAAAAAACCTATTTCGACAAAGACGACATAAAAAGTATCTAATAAATAAGTAACCGCCATGGTTACCAGCAGTGTTACCATGGTTACAACCAGTGGCACTGATGTCGGTATGTCATCGGGCACGTACCGAGGTCTGCTACAAAATATATTCAATTTTAATTAATACAATTAGATATGAATCTATAATATAATAAAACTGTAACAGATCCAATTCTGTACATTGAAGATATTTTGAAAATTTTTATTGCAGGGCACTCTATAATCGATACTGAAGCCAAAACTGCAATTTTTTTCATTTTTGTCTGTCTGTCTGTCTGTCTGTCTGTATCTTGGCCGCGCATCACGCCAAAACTACTGAATGGATTCGAATGAAACTTGGTACGATTTGAGTTTATACTCCGAGGTAGGTTATAGGATACTTTTTATCCCGAAATTCAACACGGTTCCCTTGGGAGAGGGGATGAAAGTTAAAACGTGTATTTAGCTGTAATTCATTAACGCGTTGTTCGATTTCACTCATTCTTTTTTTTTGTTAGAAAGGTAGTACTTTATATATTATTCCATAAATATTTCAAGGTCATAGGTCTTTTAGTTTAGAAATGACAGACATTACAACCCTCAGTATTGGGTTCAAATAACTTGGGAGCCGGATCTTTGAACGTACGGCTTATTTTAAACTGGTGTGCGTTTAAATTTATGTTTATCGGTCTGTCTATTTCTTCCAGCTAATCTCCGAAACGGCTGGATCGATTTTAATGGAACTTTCAATGTTATAAGGAGTAACTTAGGCTACATTTAGTTTAGGTACATAAAAGAATTATGGGATCCGATCCGATCCTATATAAAAACCTATATCTACGCGAACGAAGTTGCGGGGTTCAGCTAGTAATATAATAAAACTGTAACAGATCCAATTCTGTACATTGAAGATATTTTGAAAATTTTTATTGGAGGGCACTCTATAATCGATACTGAAGCCAAAACTGCAATTTTTTTCATTTTTGTCTGTCTGTCTGTCTGTCTGTCTGTATCTTGGCCGCGCATCACGCTGAAACTACTGAACGGATTCGAATGAAACTTGGTACGATTTGAGTTTATACTCCGGTAGGACATAGGATACTTTTTATCCCGAAATTCAGCACGGTTCCCTTGGGAGAGGGGATGAAAGTTAAAACGTGTATTTAGCTGTAATTTATTAACGCGTTGTTCAATTTCACTCATTCTTTTTTTGTTAGAAAGGTAGTACTTTATATATTGTCTCGTAAATATTTCAAGGTCATAGGTTTTTTAGTTCAGAAAAGACAGACATTACAACCCTGAGTATTGGGTTCAAATTGATGATTAAACGAACTTACCTGTAAGTGAAGTTCTATCATAATTATACGAAGGCTTTGTCCGAAGAGATCAGCATAACACATGTAGTCACACATACGGTGTTGCCATCGCGCACTGAAAGTTGAAAGCCCTAAACTAAAAAATAAAAGTTTTTTATATTTATTAGGTGAGGGTACACACACCTCCGGTCTATATATACGTCGGTATTGTGTTCCGTTGCTCATTTAGTTCAGAGCCTCGATCTTTCATTCCTGATTTGATATTTCAGGAGATATTGAAGGGATTATTTTTGGGGGAAAAAATGTGGGAGGGTGGGTTGCTGATCTCTTCGGACAAAGCCTTCGTATAATTATGATAGAACTTCACTTACAGGTAAGTTCGTTTAATCATCAATTATACTTAATGCTTTGTCCTCGAGATCAGTATAACACATGTAGACTTTGAGAGCTTCTGAAATATCACAATCCTTAATCAAAATGTATTGCAATCATTGTGATTATTCACCAGATAATGTAACATTCTTTAATGTAACATTAAGCAATTATATGATTTTATTTTTAAATTAATTATTTTTTATTAATTATTAATTATATTTTTTATTAATAATAATGTAGTTAAAAAATTTATTAATAATTATTATCTACTTGAGCCAGTTTATCTTACAGTAGAAATAACTACTACGTGAACTGGCTTATGATGCTCGATTATATAATTGATTGCAATAATATTGTAGGATACAATGTAATTAATGATTTCTAGGATTGTAATGTATAATAATTATGTAAGATATTCTTATGCATTTATATAACAATTAATAATCATCTAGATTACTGTTATTTAGAATTGACCTGTAAAGGAATCATTATTACCACAATGTAGGTACACACTATTGTCAATTTTAACAAATAAGTACCTACTTGAGAAGACCGCTCCAGCGCGGTTTTTCTAATCAATTAAAAATCAATCCTAATTTGCGCGCTTTGACAGCATCTCGGGTGCTTTGCGCTGTGTACATACGTTAGGTATAATATTATGTATTCCACATTCTGTAAGCAGCTGGTTAAACCAGCGGTCCAATGTCTAAGCTGAAAGTAGGTAATTTTTGTGATTTCGTTAGGTTGATAAACAGGTTATGGACATTGTCCCGAAGTGAACTGGTAAAATTAAGATATGCTTATACTGTTAAGACTAGGTAAATATCTGATCTTTTGCCAAAAAGTGGGGAGATGAGATATGGTTTAATGTTTTTATTATTTCACAAGTATTGTGCTACTTCTCACCAGGGATAATAAAGGGACTTATTTTCGTGAATGTTTATATAACCCTAAACTATCGTTAGGAGACCACAAGGACAATCTGTTTTAAAAACTTCAGATGTCTTCTAAGTAATAATATTATACTTCGGTAAGGGCAAGCGAAATCTAAGGATACCTTTAGTTAGAATAAAATAAAATAGAAAAGTTCTTTATTCAAAGAAAAAAAACTTTCACAAGTAGGTAGGTAGGTACTTTTGAATCATCAAACCATTGGTTCGAAATACCGTTTCCGGAAAAATCATTTTTCAGCTTCACTGTCGCTTAAATATAGTGGAAAAAAAAAAAACTGGGTTAAGGCTGATGATCATCAGCTGCTTATAGTGCCATATTGGGCACCTGCCTTGAATAAAGTAGTCAGAATAACAACACTTTGCTGACTGAGGCATTAAAGCATTAACACTTCCAAATGAACAAAAACTTTTGTCACTTCTTTAGGTTTTTTAAGTATTGTTTTATCGATGATTTGGAGAATGAAGCCACCATAATGTTAAGGACCGCTGAAGGGACGCTTTTCCAACAACAACAAGACCCGGATAAGAGACCTGTAGACAGGGTAAATTGATGGCGTACGTGGTTGTTGGAGGGGAATAGAATAATTTGTTTATTTGGACCAAATTTTTGAAAACAAGAAGCTTTCTAAATAAGCGGTATTAAGGTTGGGTGGGCCATAAAAGGGACCACTACAAAACCTGACACTTTATACAATATTCTGTAACGCTTTTAGGACCGTAGAGTAAAAAGGAGGAAACCCGTAGGTAGATAAAACGTTTCTGATCTTGATAAGGTAACTGCATAACCTATTATGGCTATAGTGTCAAGATTTCTTAACCAGGATGTACCTATGTATAGTTAGAACACTTGTGTTGACATAAATTGAAAATATCTACACCGGGAAACAGGAACGTGTTTATTGTATATATTTTGTTTGAAAAAAACAGAATCGCTCAATTCCCATTTTTGATTTCTGGATGAATTCTACGCGATTAGGTATGCGTCAGCTACTACAATGTATGCCAAACATATGCGTATGTAAATGACCCACATATGCCGAAGTAATATTAATGAATATTAAACCAATTAATAGAATTAGGAATATATTTCCAGGTTGACACCTTTTTTAAATTTCTTTGGTTATGCAAATTAGATGGGGATAATTGTTGTCCCCAAGTTCTGGCAGTAGTGTTGTTGATGTGTATAATATCATTTGTCAGTTGTTTATTATTTTATTGACAAAAAAAAAATTAAAACAAGCTCTAAACAGTCGATATGATAAGAGCGTTCCTCGGTTGTCTAAGCTCCATTAGTCGTGACCCCTACGTGCTACCCCGTAGTTGAACTATCGCAAAAAAAAAATTACTAACTGTAGATACTCATCGTATCTAGTTTTAGCTAATAGGCTTATTTATTAGCACTAACCCTCGATTGAAATCGGACGGTAGGTAAATGATGTTAGGTATCTTCATAAAATAGTCATAGTTTTCTTGGCTATTTTTAAAAGTAAAACTTGCATATTATGTACAGCTATCGGTAAAGTTTATAACCTACATGCAAGATGTACGGTACCAAATAGCATTTAGGTATTATGGAGAAACCGATTTTGGTTCTCGGCATGCAACTCCAATCTTTCGGAGTTACGTGCGTTTCATAAGCAATTAAACTTCACTAGCTTTAATGATGACAGAAACAGCGTGAGGCATGCCTGAGTTTATTATAATGATGCTCAAGACATGTGAAGTCCCCTGATCCGCATTTGGTCAACGTGGTTGACTATAGCCTAAAGACTTCACATTCTGAGAGGAGACCCGTGTCCTGTGTTGGGTCGGCTAGGTGGCTCATCATGATGATGACGACAACCACAGGATCTGAGCGCGCGACAACCAATTTCGTTATTTTTTGAATACAAAATGTGCAGTGTTCAAGCTCAACGAAAAAGAAAAAATTTACACCACCAAGTTGTTATTAAATTTGAATCTTAGATATTTTTTATTATTATGAGTTTTAATTATAAATTAAGGATCTTTTAAGTTTATTGTTTCCCTGAAAATTTTCACTGAAACAAGCTTAGTTGTTGAAATGTTGTTTATATAATTTTCTTAAGAATTTAAGTTTCAAATTAAGAATTTAAGAATGTTTTTACCGTTTGGCTTCGGTATCAAGAATATGCTTGATATAAAGCGCTCGTTGCACGGATCGTGTTCTGTATAACACGTGATGACAAGGGTATTTTATAGCCAACATAATATAATAGGACCCGAAGTGGGTACTTACATTAGGGACCAAGATTTATAAAAAAATGCCAGTCTCCCAGCGTTGTTGCTTACCCTGCCCTCTAGCGACGACTGTGGTGACTGCAGATCAGCGTGGGCGCAGAGTAATCTCGCGCTCCACCCGGGCAAAGAGGCCAGGCCTCGGAACCCGTACAGGACTGCACCAAAAAGACTCGTACGATGCTGTCCACTGCCAAACTTACTCGCAGGCGGAGTTCTCGACGTAGTCTTCTCGTCCTTGAATCCTCGTCTTAAACGTGGAGAATAAAGTTCCGACAAACTATTGAATCGGAATTTTGATTTTAATAATTGGTTAATAGAATCCCACAGAGATTTGATAGTTATCTGTGTGTCCCTGTCTTCTTTAGCAATTATTAGTGTAATTATCAATAGTACTTCCTAGACAGGAAATAGCCTAGCCCAGTTGCTTTTGGCTCATTTCGTCGCTTTCCAAAATAGTGGTCCTATTTTCATATATATTTCCGATTTGGGCGCGGCCGCTGGCGCATCTACTAGCGTGTGGCGTGCAATTACTAGGAAATAGGTATTTTACCGTAACTCCTTGCATAGTTCATCTGGTACGCCCTTTGTTGTAAACAAATAGCAAGGCCTTGAATTTCCCTTTCGTATAGTTTTCTACTTATGGGTCATTTCCAAATCTCCATAAGTTCTCAGAGTCCAGCTCGATAATCGGAGGTACGTCATCAGTTGGAACCAGGGCCTCTGTTACCACGGTTGTGACCTGTGGTCGTGATGAGCTAATAAACACATTTGGTTCTGATTGAGTGCTTCTTTGAAAGGATTGTTTATTTATTTATTTTTCTTTAGTAACGGTTAAATCGTTGTCTGACGTTGTCATTACAGCGACAGTAAAAATATCAATGCCGGTGTGCCGGCATATTAACTTATTGTATGGTCTCACGTATACTAATAAGGTAACAATCCTTGTCGGGTATTCCATGTATACAGTGAAGTGACAATCCCACAGACTACCCGCATCACTAGTATAGCTTCACGTCTACTAATAAAGTAACAGTCCTTGTAATTGCTCGCAGTATTAGTCTTACACGTGAAGATTTAATGCGATATGGCCTCTTCTGGCCTCGCGTATACTTTAAAGTGATAACACTTGTCGGGCGGTATATCGCGTTTACGGTGAAGTGACAGTCCCACAGACTGCCCGCATCACTCGTATGGGTTCACGTCATATACTAATAAAGTAACAGTCCCATAAACTGCTCGCAGTATTAGCCCAGCCCGTGAAAAAACGCGCTTACCTATAGCTTGTGTTTTGAAGTGTTAACCCCAAAAGTTAACCGCATCAAAGCTAGTAGGTAAGTAATTTCATCTGTATACATATTATTGAAAAACACTTGACTAACCTCTGAAACTCGATGTTGATCGAAGATTTTTCTCTCCAATTTTCTTAAGTTGTCATGATTACTTCTCCGTGACACTAAACACTTTTAAATTTATAATTTAATAATTTACGATATTATTTGAAATTACTCTAAAATACGTGCGCTCCGGCAGAGCACTGAAATGTGAATGAGCAACGGAACACAATACCGACGTATATATAGACCGGAGGTGTGTGTACCCTCACCTAATAAATATAAAAAACTTTTATTTTTTAGTTTAGGGCTTTCAACTTTCAGTGCGCGATGGCAACACCGTATGTGTGACTACATGTGTTATGCTGATCTCGAGGACAAAGCATTAAGTATAATAACTTGGGACCCGGATCTTTGAACGTACGGCTTATTTTAAACTGGTGTGCGTTTAAATTTATGTTTGTTGGTCTGTCTATTTGTTCCAGCTAATCTTCGAAACGGCTGGATCGATTTTAATGGAACTTTCAATGTTATAAGGAGTAACTTAGGCTACATTTAGTTTAGGTACATAAAAGAATTATGGGATCCGATCCGATCCTATATAAAAACCTATATCCACGCGAACGAAGTTGCGGGGATCAGCTAGTATAAAATAAAAGTAAAAAATAGAAAATAGAAATTTTTCGCGCTATTTTCTTTGTATTTTGCGAGTCGCTTTCTTTTGTTTGACCTATCCTTTTCAATTTATAAAATTACAAGTAGCTTTAGAGATCTCAAAGTGTCTATTATAGTACTTAGTGAGCCGCCCAACGCCGCCGGAATTAAAAATATGTGGCCAAGCAGTTATTGTTGTATTGAAAATCTCTTAACCAAGATATCTAGAAATAGATAGAAATAGATACAACAAAGCATATGAAGATTTTTTACAATGGAAACCCAACGTCTTTTTCTGATTGATTTCAGGTACTTAATAATTTTAATATTTTTGATTATTTTCCTCGTAGGTGTAGTATAAAGCACTATGTATCCCTTCGGGAGAAAGTGCGATTCCTATCTCGAGCGTATTGCGGCCCTACGGCCTACGGCCTCGGGCCTCAAACTACACCCTCGTAGTAATCGGTCACTTTCTCCCGTCGAGGAACAATGTACTATTGAATTTATTATATACTAGCTGACCCGGCAGACGTCATCCTGCCTGGTGACATACCAACAATTGTGTTTATAAACCATCCAGAAACCCAATACACACAAAATTTCAACCAAATTGTTCTAGCCATTTAGGAGGAGTTAGGTGACAAACACACATACAGAATAATTATAAACATACAATATGACAACTATTAAACTAAACTAACCCTATAACACTCAACTCGTTTAGCAGATACAACTGGTTCATTCCCAGCACTTTCAAGTACAATATCATAATGTATTATAAACTTACAATTCAAAAATGAATGTTTTTGTGGTAGAGCTGCATCATCTTGCAAACAATTTTAAATTTGTTAAAAATGAAACAGAAATGTACATACAGATAAGAATACCTACTTTTATTTTATAAATTAGGTAGGAAGTACCTACCTACTTATTACTAATATACTTATTACTAAGTAGTAGACATAACCCAGAAATACATAACAAATAGACAACTGAATGTTTTCAGTGGTGTTATAATAAATAATCGACATACATATGGCGCAGCTATTTCATGAATGCACAGTGGGAGTTAAGCCCTACATTAACAGAACATTTATCAGCAAGGAAATTTAAGATAGTGATGAGCACAACAGATTGGCGACGGTCAATGTGCTACTGGGACCTACAACAAGAAAAAGAAAAATGACAGAACATTTTGTAAACTTACCTCTTCCCATTTTGATTTTCTTTTATGATTGGACTTCTGTAACAAAGAAAAACATTTAATAATATTATCATGTGTATGAAAAAATTACAATGCTATGTTTTGAGTTAATTGAATTCTTTTATTTCATTTGTTAACTAGTGGATGCCCCCAACTTCGTCCACATGTATTTAGATTTTAAAACTACAGTGATAGGCTCTGAGAGTTTTCTTAATAAAGTGTGTATGGGATCAAACCAGTGATAAATTAGGGGCACATTCTACAACTCATGGGCACATTCTACAACTCATTGCCACTGTTAAAATAATCTATACTAATATAATAAAGTGGAAGAGTTTGTTTGTTTGTTTGAACGCGCTAATCTCAGGAACTACTGGACCGATTTCAAAAATTCTTTCACCGTTGGATTTATACGTGATCCCTGAGTGCTATAGGCTATAATATATTATGTACCACGGGCGAAGCCGGGGCGGACCGCTAGTACTTAATAGGATGCACCCTCCTCCCCATCCCAGGGACAGTCATTTCAATTTGGTGTGTGTTTTTCCCGAGTGGGATGATCCTGAGATGGCAACAATAACTATACTAAATATTACAAGAAATACAGGAATAATATGAGAGGAAGGAATTACTTATTTTTTGGATGTAAAAAGTTAGAGCTATAACAATAATTATTAAATACAAGCAAAAACCCGCGACTTCGTTCACATGGATATTGGTTTTTGAACATCCCGTGGGAATCATTTCGTCTTTCCTAAGCTCCTTTGAGCTCATACCTTGCTAAAAACTGTTAAAAGTTCACTGGCGGATGTTTACCTAAACAAACAAAGGTCATTGCTTTATTCACTGATTATTTATTACAAGCGGACACCCGTGACTTCGTTCGCGTGGATATATATTGAATTTCAAAAATCCTGTAGGAATCATTTTGTTTTTCTTAAGCTCTTTTGAACTCATATCATGCTAAAAACTGTTAAAAGTTCACTGGCGGATGTTTAGGTAGATCAAAATGTAAACATCCGCCAGTGAAAGTCCCATCAAAATCGATCCAGCCTTTCAGGGATTACCTGGGTAATCTTTAAAGTATCTTCTTTCTAACAAAAAAAGAATGAATGAAATCGGACCACGCATTAATGAATTACAGCTAAGTACACATTTTGACTTTCATCCCCTCTCCCAAGGGAACCGTGCTGAATTTCGGGATAAAAAGTATCCTATATGTTACTCCGTAGTATGAACTTAAATCATGCAAAGTTTCATTTCAATCCATTCAGTAGTTTTTGCGTGATGCGCGCACAAACATACAGACAAACAGACATAAATTTCAAAAATAGGTTTTTTACGTTCTATTACTAATTATCCCTAACATCCCCCAGTTATTATTTTGCAAAAATCTTTAATGTACAGATACGGCAAGTCTACGATTTTATTATATGTATAGATTGCAATTATTATTAATAATGTCTGTGATAATTGCATCATCATGCAACTGTTGTAGGTATGACACATTTGGTGATTGTGATTATTTATCTTGACATGGATTTCATTGTGAGAGCTGCTAAGTATATGCTTTTAATGAAATGGGGGGAAAAGTGTAAAGAAGATATGGGATGCTTCACAACGATGCATCATGTCTGCCTCATAGTCTGTTCAAAAAGAGAATTGGTCATCGGTGTGACCAACCAGGGAACTAATGTGCTATAGCATTGTACTGTACTGCCCGTAAACAAAAAAGCACCGCAGCACCCTCAAATCCCACACGGATTCTCTTTTTGAACAGACTATACATGGGCACCGTCAGGATTACTTTCAGAGGTGCATTTGCATTTACACATTATACTATTAAGTAAAATAAAATATAGAATTATACATGTACATATTATATACAGACAAATGTAGTAAAATCAGCTTGTTACTATGTATTTTTTTTTAATGCATTTTTTCCCTGGCGGGGGTGCAAGTGTACCTCCTTGCACCCTGCTGCTGGCGCCCATGACCACAAGTTACAACTAATTTTTCGGTATTGTTCTTGTTGCAAATTGCATGCATGATGCAACTGCCGCCATGAGTGCGTAATTCAAGATTTATATGTATACTTTATCGCATTGCACTAATCGCTTTGAAACTACATATTGCAAGTATCTTTTCAATATATTTAGATCAGTACGCATCATACGATTCATTGCAAGCTATAAATTAATGTTGTATGAAATAGTAAGTAGTGTACCTATTGATAAGAATATGCTTGAAAACAAAAAAGGAACATGTTTTACACTTTATTCACATGATTAAAAATTAGGTAATAAACTTATCAAAATAGTTTTCTTGAAATATTGGTTTCACGATAGCTTAGATTTTTGCAATATCCTGTACTTACTAATGATATTTTTAGTTTTTAATTATTACTTACCTATTTATTATTATTTACTTCACACGTTCACAATTCGTGCACAATTCACAATAAAAACCTTATTATTATTATCTCTATGATAAAAACCACATAAAAACTGTCAAGTCGAACTCTGGAATGAGGAATGGGAATCACCGAATCAATAAAAAATAATGTTGTGAAAGTCCCCATTTACCATAGACTATAGATGTAAGGCCAGTTTAAAACCGTATTAAATTAAACCAATCCGTTTAAAACGAAAAAACCCGTTAAAACCCGAAATAAACCACTTCCGGTTTAAAACGGTTGGTATTGATGACTATGTTTTTAAATCCCGACGCAAAAACGACGGGGTATTATAAGTATAACATTGCTGTATGTATGTGTATGTGTGCGTGTGTTTGTCTGCTGTTCCACCGTAGCGCTCAAACGGGTGAACCGATTTGAATGCGGTTTTTTTGTTTGAAAGGTGAATTAGTCGGGAGTGTTTTTAGCTATAAAAATCAGTCAAGATAGCCGCCGCTACAAAATGGCGAATTACATATTTTTCACAACTCCCTGATATATCAAATGAAAGAGCTTGACTAGTAGAATAGCACTATGCAAATCCAGGATGGCCGCCACCACAAAATGGCGAAAGTCAGGGATTTTTTAAATTTTTAGTTTCTTGATTTTACCGAGGTAGGGATATAACGGACTCGGAGTACCTATAAAGTATAAACTATGTGAAAATTTTTAATGTGTGATACTCTTACTGATATTGTTAATGTTATACATAGCGGGTTGGTCCGTCTCCATCCGACCAAGCGTCGATAGTACCTACCTAAGTTATGAAAACTCTATTTATAAGTTAAAAATTCTGTATTGGTAAATAAACATTTTTCATCATTGTTTTTCGAACGATATACATATATCAATTTGATTAAGTTTAAAAACAAACTCACAAACTTTTATGCAGCAAAGATTTATTTTTGGAATTCTTAAATTCTCTAGTTTTCAGATAAAAACTTTCAGGGATCTAGGCTCAGAAAATCGAGAAAAATAAAGAAAGTTTTACAAAATAACTCTGCCTTTCGATACTAGATGGCGCTAGGCATTGTGGTTATCAAGAGTATAAAATGTAAAAAAATGGTTTTCTACTATTCAACGTCATCTAGGCGGAACTTTGCTATAAAAAGTAAAGCTTTCTATTATTTGTTCAGATAATTTAAATTATTCAGATAATTAAAGTTTTACGAAATAACTCTGCTATTCGATACTAGATGGCGCTAGGCATTGTGGTTATCAAGAGTATAAAATGTAAAAAAATGGTTTTCTACTATTCAACGTCATCTAGGCGGAACTTTGCTATAAAAAGTAAAGCTTTCTATTAATTGTTCAGATAATTTAAATTATTCAGATATTATTAAAGTTTAACGAAATAACTCTTCCATTCGACACTAGATGGCGCTAGGCATTTAGGTTATCAAGTCTAAAGTTTAAAACAGTTTACAATGGTTAATTTAAGGTTTAAAACGGCAAAATTTTGTTTAAAACGTTTTAAATCGGTTTATTTACATCTATACCATAGACTCAAACCGAGAAAACGTTTCAAAACAGCTATAGGTCGACCAGAATCTCATGAAAAATAGGGAAATTAAATTTTGTAGTAAGCAACAGTAGGTTAACTCGGCTGCCCTAGTGATACACAAAGTAATTACATTCAGAACACCTTACCTGGGATGGTTTCACGAAACGAAAAATCAAGCAACTGCATTTTAAATACAAAAACAAAGTAATCAACATCCAATTACTTTATTTTTGTGTTGTGCTTGTTGTTTACTTGGTTTTTGCATTTATATTTATTTATATTCCGGGTTAGTGTGTGCAGTTACTTTGTTTGGGCAACTCAAAATTCAGTAAACGGTTCAAGTTATTTGAAATATTAAACTGTGGTAAAAAACTACTCGACATAAAACTTTTGTTAATGCAAAAAAGTCATATCCATAAACTTTATCACGCAGAAACAAATGATTGTGTTAAAAATCGCTAAATAGAAGAAAATTGTAATGTTTTTATTATTCATAACCTACTATCTAAGTGTGTTGCCACCTTTAGGTATACAATGTCCCGATTTTCAGTAAAAATGTACATATTGAATTATTTATATACCTGAAATGCTTAGGTATCTAGAAATATTATTTACTATCTGAGTGATACTCGCGACTACGTCCACGTGGATACAATCATGATTTTTCCGGGATAAAAAGTAGAGCTCAACTTTGGTTTAGCAGAAAGTCAGCAGGCAGTTAATTTGTTTTTTTGTAGATAGTTTTTGTCATCAATCATATTTTTAATTTTTTACTCTTTTATCACTGGAAAATACTGGGCCGATTTTGTAGCGGCTTTTTGTATTACAAAGACATCACAAGTTACCAAAGCAGGTTCTTAGATATAAAGGGTGTATTCAGACATGTTTTCCAAAACGCGTCCCACGGATTCAGTACATGATTCTAGGTTCCCCAGTGGTGAAATTTTTCGTCGAATTTTTCATGAAATTTCCGATATTTTTTACCTCTTTTTTAACTGAATACTGTATAAAATCATTATTACTGTCTGTCTCAACGCAATTATAAATGAAAAAGTAATTATTTCATTATTTTCACTTAAAACGGTAATGTTATCTTTAAGATTGTCGTCGAACAGCTGATTGCTAGTGAACTAGTGTGAAAAGAGGTCGTTAACCTACATTCGTACTGGCCTTGAATTTATAATGAGGCTCGCGGCACAGTCAAAAGAAGTGCCGGGCGCGCGACGTCAAGGCCACGCTTTAACTCATAAAAGTCTCATATTGTGAATTTTGCGCGGAGCGTTGCGTGCGTTGTGATCGCGTTGTATGCAATACATTGCGCGCTCAAAAATGGCAATATTTGAAACCAATCATTTCTGACATAAATGAATTCCGTATTTTCACATAACACATTAAATGCAACCTTACCTCAAAGTTTTCATTAAGATGTCATTTACACCCTGTATTCTAAGTTTATAGGCACCCGGGGGGCACTGCAGTTCGTCCTCAGTTTTTCCACTTTTTAGATTCCAACGCAAAAACGAAGAAGTGTTATAAGTTTGACGTGTGTATGTGTCTATCTGTTCCCCTGAACAGGTGAATTAGACGAGAGTGTTGTTAGCTATGTTTGATTAAAATCGATCCAAGATAGCTACCGCTACAAAATGGCGGATTACATTTTTTTTCACAACTCCCTTAATATGGGTATCAAATGAAAGTGTTTGAGTAGTAGAATATCATTATTACAAATCTAGGATGGCCGCCGCCACAAAATGGCGAATGTCGGGGGTTTTAAATTTTTAATTTATACTTGTAATTTTGTCTCATTAGGTATTTTGATTGAATGTTGTAGATACCACCTCATCCAGAACCATCCACATCAATTGCTAGAAGAATGTTGACGTGATAACGTCAAAATGCATTATTGGTATACATCGATGAACGCCAGCTACCCGCACAGAAAAGCATGACTCATCTGGTACGTACCATGTGCGTAGCGCGTTCCGCGCTCTCGCTTGCACGCGAGCGAGCGAGTGCGCAGAACACGCTCGCGCTTTTTTTTACTCGACTGCACCAGAAGGAGGGTTAAGTCTTCGCCACACCATTTTTTTACAAATTCCTTTATTTTTCAGGATAGAAGTAGCCTAAGTCCATCTCCGGACCAAATATTGAAATTGGTTAACGGATTGGCCGTGAAAAGGTAGCAGGCAGACAGACACTCTCGCATTTATAATATTAGTATGGATCAAAATGGTCTTTGACTAATTTTGTATGTACATAATATGTTGTTGAAAAAATAAAATAAAACCAATTCAACTTCTTTTTTGTTTTATTTAAAAATTCTGGAGAGAATTTTCCCTATTCCATCCAATACTCCAATCAGTTATTGTGGCAACATTAATCTATAACCTTGTCATTGACGTCATTGTTACGTCATGTTATCTCTATCTCAATCGCGGTTACACAGTACCTTGGTCTGTCTGTTAGGTATATGTCGACCAGAATCTCATGAAAAATACGGAAATGAAATTCCAAAGTTAGCAACACTACGGCTGCCCTAGCGATAAACAAAGTACCTAACTGTCATTTTTTGTGAAATTGACTTTTTTGCATTAACAAAAGTTATATGTCGAGTAGTTTTTTACCACAGTTTAATATTTCAAATAACTTGAACCGTTTACTAAAATTTGAATTGCCCAAACAAAGTAACTGCACTCACTAACCCGGAATATAAATGCAAAACCAAGTAAACAACAAGCACAATACAAAAACAAAGTAATTGGATGTTGATTACTTTGTTTTTGTATCTTTTGTCTTGCCCGATAGCTCCGAGCTTGACTTTGACGTCCTTGACTTTGCCCGTACGTTTTTTATGACTTTCGGCCGGCGCCCACCCGCGGCGGGCCTCATAAAAGCGTTTATTATGACTTCACTTGATATTGTAAGGCTGTCAAGTGTTGTTTTTTACGTTTACTATGAATGAGGCTATAGAATACAGTCTTTTGTTTTTCAATATGCGACTCTGGTATCGTATTACGACGCGATAAATATTGAAATAGCGCGTTTCGGAGCGCCACTTGTGTTTAAAAATAAATCCTTGAAGATTAAAGCGGTAACCTAGGGAGTTTAACTTCAAATTACGTTAATAAGATATTAGGCAATAGGAAAATACATAAAAATATACACTCGTCTATACAAAAATATTTACTTACATCACTTTGATTCTGCAAAGTAGCCTGGCGCCGGCAGGCGTAATTTTTTTTGAAAATTCGCGATCCTTGCTTGATTAACTGTATTTTGCTAATTTTATTTCTAATTCCGGTCAATTATTAGTTATTTAACTTATTAATTTCGAATAATAAGATAATACGAAAAAAAAAATATTAAAACTGAAGACAAACATTCGATTTTTAACTGCCAAAATATTTGAAACGAATATTTTGGTCTCCGTAAACAAAAAAATGTTGTGTTCTATGGTGAAATATTGTTAAAAACACATTAATTGTTTACTTATTTCGTTAAATATATGAAAACACAGCGAAAATACTCATAAATCACTTTAAAACACGCGAAATTATAAAACAAAAACTGTACGCCCGACCGCGCAACGGCGTCCGCGACACAAACTGCCACTTGAAACTTTTTTTCTTTTTTAATCGTTCCTATAAACCTATGTTTTTTTCCTCTCTAACTACTAGGAAATTTAACGTAGAAGCGAGATAATATAAATAAATACGCCTGAGTGTAAGAGGAATTTCTATTATGCCCGCCGCCCGACGCACCCAAAGGCCATGTCAACTACTAGTTGACACGGGCAATTCAGAGACCATGTTCTATGTCAACTACTAGTTGACACGGGCAATTCGGAATTATTTAAAATGCAGTTGCTTGATTTTTCGTTTCGTGAAACGATCCCAGGTAAGGTGTTCTGAATGTAATTACTTTGTTTATCACTAGGGCAGCCGAGTTAACCTAGTGTTGCTTACTACAAAATTTAATTTCCCTATTTTTCATGAGATTCTGGTCGATCTATACCTCCTCTTCTTTACGGCCGGCAACAGCTAGAAAAAAATATGGTTGAAGAAAATTATTGTTTCATCCAGTGTTGCCGTTTTAGCCACTTTGTGGCTAGATCAGGGGGTGTAAACTCTCTTAGAAGAAAATTTATACCTACGGGGGCTGAAATTGCCATTGTTAAAACATTCCGATGATAATTGTACATTTTTTAAGCATTGCAACACTAACTTTTCTAAAGTCATATCCAAGACGGTTAAAATTCTTTATGTAGATACTGGAGTCTGCGCCTGAAACAATGTAGGAAAGACAAAGTCCATAATTCAGCTGGGCTATTTTTTCTCTCTAGTTTTTCTGTACCTTTACTTACTACTTACCACTTTATTAAAGTAGTTAAGAACGAGATAAAGCCTGTTCAAGGCCACATTTCTTTGTTTCAACATTTTGTTTGAAGCTCGGCAGGGTGATTCAGAACACTTCGATAACATAATCATCAATCGATTCGGTAAGTTATCGTACGATAAGATGTATTTTCAATTCAGAATAACCGTATCAACCGGGAAGTTGTCGAAACCGAAACCGAATCGAACCGACGTAGATATCGTTCGATTGTCATAATCGCTATTCACAACAACTTTATCAAACGCTATCAAAAGCTATTCACAACAACTTTATCGAATAATATTTTCCGAACATCCGATATTTTTTTACGATTATTTATCGAAAGCTACAGGGCATTCGATATCCTAATCTTTTTGTTCATCTACTCGTCAGATAGGTACTTTTACTGTTATTTCGTGAAAAATATGTTCGGAGCCGCAATTAAAATAGATAGCAATAGCCGCAGTAAATCACCGAGGCGAAGAAGACGCGGTGAAGAGGATTCTTAAGAGACGTAGGTATCTACGGACATTGCTTGATACCTTTAACCCATTTGAGGCAAATGCCTCAACTTTTATGGGAAAATATAATAAAACTTTTGCCAGAATTTGCGTTAATTTTACTAACTAATAAGAGGGGGCATTACAGGAGGCAACACGTAATCATGTAGATTTATATTTTTGGTATGTACATGATTACCAACCAATGCCATAATATATCTCTCGGTAGAGAGTAGTATATTGCTTGCCGTCTGTCCGGACGGACAGACAGGCAGATTGACAGCGGAGTCTTAGCAATAGGGTCCCGTTTTACCCTTTGGGTACGGACATCTGTGTGGTATTTACGAGAATAGCTGTAATAATACTTTTGTAGTACACTTCGACGTTTTTCTCTCTAAATCAATAATTTAATGTTATCATTTTAAATAATGACTTTAATTACCTTCAAGATGATTAAAAGTTATTTTTTAATGCTTAATATGAATGTATATTATGTAAAATTTTGGTAAAATAACATACTTCATAAATGCACATGTCTTAATCGCAATGTATCTTATCGATACCGGTATCGTAATCGATATCCAATTGTATGCTTTTATCGTTCTGAATTGCACGAAAAAAAATTTGGATACAAAATCGATACCAAGTCGTATCGACACGGTAAGTTATCGAAGTGTTCTGAATCGCTCTGCAAATTCCATAGGTTCAATTGTTCATGGTCAATTAAGTGTTTTTAAGTTGGTAGTCACTGACTTAATAGTACGTAATGTTGGTAATAATTGTTTTTTTCAAAATGGCGTCTTTGTTATTGTGTGGATAAGTTTCGTAACAATTAAAATATTTAGATTTCTTGCGATCATATTATAAACTTTAAATACGTCGAGTCGAGCTTCTGTTACTCTGTTTGTGTTTTATAGTGTAGTGCTATTTATATTTGAGACGTTGATTCTGTTTCATTGAAACAAGACTCATATGTGGAATTCTTTGCTCGTATGTTTTATTTCATTATCTGACCTGACAAATAAAACAGCAACAACTCGCCGGTAAAGACAACATCAAGTTGATTCGATTTCCTAAAACCTGCTTAAGGAATCTTGCATGGTACGTATAACCTAACCTAACTTAGTAGATTTATATAGATCGACCAGAATCTCATGAAAAATAGGGAAATGAAATTCCAAGGTTAGCAACACTACGGCTGCCCTAGCGATAAACAAAGTAACTGACATTTTTTGTGAAATTGACTTTTTGCATTAACAAAAGTTTTATGTCGAGTAGTTTTTTACCACAGTTTAATATTTCAAATAACTTGAACCGTTTACTGAAATTTAAATTGCCCAGACAAAGTAACTGCACTCACTAACCTGGAATATAAATAAAAAAACCAAGTAAACAACAAGCACAACACAAAAACAAAGTAATTGGATGTTGATCACTTTTTTTTGTATTTAAAATGCAGTTGCTTGATTTTTCGTTTCGTGAAACGATCCCAGGTAAGGTGTTCTGAATGTAATTACTTTGTTTATCACTAGGGCAGCCGAGTTAACCTAGTGTTGCTTAGTACAAAATTTAATTTCCCTATTTTTCATGAGATTCTGGTCGATCTCTACTTACTAAAATTCATTCTCTATAAATTTTATACAGACACAAGCACACATTTTGATATTTATAGTGATATCAACAGGCGTGCTTACTGCTTATGTCTATAGTTTCCTGCTAATATACTGATGTGTTACTGTCAACCATTTTCCAGACATTGTAGATACTAGTTAGGAAAAATAATATTGGTAGCCCACCCTTAGTGTTTACTATTTATTAGGTACATATAGGGTAGTAAAAATACTTATATGTTATGGTATATATTATTTGTAATAATTAGTACCAATTAATCAACAAAATCTAGTCTGCCAATCCGCTTGGCCAGCGTGGTACACTATGGCCAAAACCCTTCTCACTCTGTGAGGAGACCCGTGCTCTAGTGAGCCGGTAATAGATTGATCATGATGAATCAACAAAATTGTTTCTTTTCAGATTTGAACTAAGTATGTGATTGAACAGAGGTTTTACTGATTGTACTAAACGGAAGTTACAAAGAACTGCTGTTCCATGTGATGTAATTGAATATGAAAATATTAACAGCATTGTAAATAGTGTCTCATACATATTATGTTTAAAATGATTTTGTATGTATTTGGAAAATAGATCGTTTTCAGAAGAAGTGTCAGCCACCACACTCAAAAAAAATCCTTACACATAAATAAATGTGAATTGTTAGAAAGAAAACCTGTTGTTTTATTTTGAATCCTAACTAAAACTTTATTGATAAGGCATTTTGACTCGAAAGAGAACTTGGTGTATTTTATTTCACCAGTTCTCTCTCGAGTCAAAATGCCTTATCTAAAAATATTATTTAGGATAAGTAGGTATAGAATCTCCCGCCGTCAGAGTTGTTGGTGGGCTGAATCTAGATGGCGCTGAACTGTTCTCATTTTTTTACTATGGAGTTTACATTCTTCTCTCGTTAGAGAGTATTTTTGTTCTGTGGGCTAGATCTAGCGGATTTTCAACAGTTTTAGCTACAAAATAAATCCATCTAGCCACCAAAATAAATCTAGCAACTTCTAGCTACTTTTTGTATTTTTAGTTTTGTATTTTCTAGCTTCTTTTTAATAGTTGAGCTCTCAGCTCTATATCTATTTATATTGTTAAGTAGGTAGGTATCTGTAGTGATTAAAAAGAAATCTATGGTTAGCAGATTGAGTAGGCAAGCTGACCTTAAAAGACTGGTATCTAGGGCCGTATAATAAAAACACTGGCTCCACACGTTGGTCCCAATGGTCGCCCCAATGTTGGTCGATATTGTCGTGAGGCGTTCACATGTTGGCTATAATACTAGAGTTCTGTCGCGTCATAGCCAAATTGAAGATTGTCCGATACAGAAATCGAAATTGCTGTCAGCGCTTTTACGTACTGTAAACACGTGAGTACATACATACATATTATTATTATAACTTGTATATATTAATGAAAATAAAAAGAAAAAACCACGTCAAAGAATCTGGTGAATGACGAGACGTCATATAACACGGAAAAGACTGATGTTGGCACCAACGTATGGACGGTTCGTGAACGTTGGTGCAGTTATTCCTTTTTTGAAAAACCGACACAGAATGGCAAACTCCCAATGTTCGAGCGAGCGTTGGCCAATGCTAATGTCCCGACCCACACGTAGGGCGAACAGTGTTGGGGTCAACGTCTGGAGCCGGAGTATAAAAACATTGAGTAGGCAACAACAGATCCACACCGATGTATTAGTAATCTCAGATAGGGCCGAGGTTTTTAATCACTTTTGATATTAAAATAGGTACCTAGGTAAATTTTAAAAATTATTAAATTAGGTCATGATATTTAGCTACTTCTAGCCACTTTTTGAAGGTGATTTTTATTACAAAACTAGCGACTTTTTCATTTGAAGTAGCCACAAACTAGATTGTCCTAACGGCAACACTGGTTTCATCTGTGTTGAAACTGAAAAGTGGATGAAAAAAAAAGCTATGGCATGGCGTTCAATTTTGACAATTTTTGATCACAGTTTTTTGATTATTTTAGGGATTGAAGATTATTCATTAGGCAATATTTCTAAATATTTAGGACTTAAGTATTGTTCATCGTTTTTAAAAAAAACGTGATAAGTTGATCAATACAATATAAAGAAAAAGTTGTGAGGGTGTTGTTAAGATAGGACAATAATAATTAAAATAAGCTTTGTGTAAAACTCTTGGCCAACATTTTTAATCAACATTTTAACTGTGAAGTCATGAATATTGTAGTGTTTACAACCACGGTGTGCGGTATTTACTTGGTGGCTTCTAAATATGGCTTTTTACAATACCGGTAGTGAACCGTCTTCACACATTACATCTGATATATCCGAGGAAACAAATATTGTTGACGATTTATCCATAATTCCACTGGCAAAAGATAGTTTCGGTAAGTGACACAGTTATTGATGCGGGGCTAAATTAAGTACAATGCTTTTAATTATTATCAACAATTGGTTTAAGTACTTATTAATGTCTGTGTTCAACTGATCTTAACCAATGTGAATGTTAGCATCACTAAAACATGTTGCATTCACTAGGTTTTGAAGAAGTCCTTTTAGTTACATTTTTACTAGAAATCTTCATTAAGTCCTTACTAAGCAATTTCTCATTTCATGAAATGCCTAAAATTTTACAGTATACCACAGCGGTAGATTCACTTGACAATTCAAAAGCACTTTTACAGTTTATTTGAATTAAAAAAAAAAAACTTTCATATTTCTAATTAGTTAGGTATGTTTCTCTTTATCAAGCTAATATGACTAAAAAGTTTTTGGTCGTAGAAATACCTAATGCCTTCATCTTGTATTTCCACCAGGGATGTATAATTAATAATGCATATTGAAGGATTTGTGTGAAATCCACTAATAGGATTGCATCAGTTTCACAGTTTAGCTTGGCTTTGGAAAAGTGTTAATTGTAATAGGCTATGAAAAAGCAATACTTGCAAGTCGTGTACAGTACAGTAGCATATTCCTACAAAAGCATCTTCAAACACCTGGTGGAAAAGCCAAGGAAAAACCTATCAAAAATGACTGCACAATTCTGCGAACGGAGGTTCTCTTTGGCAGTTTGCCTGCACTGATATGGCCACTCTAATATTTCAATATATGTCATATTCAAATATTAATTGAAATATTAGTGTCATATTGAAATATTAGAGTATAGTTGAAATATTAGTGTCATATTGAAATATTAGAGTATAGTCTGCAAGTGTTTTTTCATTAGATTTTTTGGTGAACTTAATCTGGCCTTTTTTATATTTATTCATAACATATCATTGAAAAACAATTACTACAATAAGATCATTGTGTGAAACTGTAAGCCAGATTGTTGACAGGATTAAGGAAAAATAAAATCAATACTAATTGGTTGCCTCAGTAATTTGAAGTTAAATCTCGCCTGCCAACATTCATTAATTTGAAGTCCGGGCTTCCATACTCTATAATTTGAAGTGTTTGTCATGCACAGACCTATCAATTGTTTACATTTTTTTTTATATGAATAGCGGGCAACCGAGCAAGCCGGTCACCTGATGCTATTACCGCCGCCCATGAACATTAGCAGCACCTGAGGAACCACTAATGTGTTGCCGGCTTTTAAGGAAGGGGACTGGCTCTTCAGCGCGCTGCCGGAACACAGAAATGCTTTGCGGCAGATTACGGCTGACGTGTGGTTGCTAGCCAGGCGGATTCAGGGTAGAATCCTACCACAAAGCGGTGTGATACCATCCAGATTAAATTGTGTGGTATCAGGCACAACAACCCGTAGAGGGCACTGAGAGCGTCAGGGCCTCGTTAGCATATTGGCAGGGTGCATTGCGTGCGGTGAGGTGAGGTTGACTTTGGCCACATAGGTGGAATTTGGGCCACTTACACCCCAAAAATGATAAGAGTCATTTGCAGTTCATATTTCAGTCTTCCTTCAAATGTTAAAGTGAGTCACAAGTGACAATTATTTCTTAGCTCTCACCACTTGAAAATTCATTGGATGATTGAAGGCTCAAATCAACCGAAAATTACAGACTCTTGGTAATTTGAAATTTTTCTCTGGTCCCTTGAGTTTCAAATTATTGAGAGTGGACTGTTATATCTTTCTATGTAAGTCTTGTAAACATACTTTTTTATTTTTTTATCGGTCCTATGTTTTTACAGCACTATGTGAATTCTGTGGCAGAGTTGGTAGGCGTGGTCAGTTCTTTCCTCGCAATAACAACTTTTGTTCACTGAAATGCCACACTAATAGAAATAAAACAAAACGACGCTTCTGCAACTGGCGGTTCAGGCTGATGGAGGGGGCCGAGCACATGGCAGGGTTTATCCCTTTGGAGCCGCTGCCTCAGCTGCAGCATTGGCAGGCTACTTTTAATGAATCACAGGTAAAATCAATCAAATTAGAAGACTAGCAGATGCCAGCGACTTCGCTCGTGTGGATTTAGGTTTTTAAAAATCCCTTGGCATCATGATGCTGAATAGCCTATAACCTATCTCAAGAATTAGACTGTCAAATGCGAAAAGAATTTTTCAAATCCAACTGGTATTTCCAGTGATTAACACATTCAAACAAACAAACTCTTCCGCTTTATTATATTAGTATAGATTTGTATAGATTCATAAACATCCTTTAAGTTTTGAAAATTCAGGTTTGTGATTGTGAATTTTAGTTTATGCATAAATTTTTTAATGGATAAGTTGAAATTTAGTTCTACTACTAATACAATGTGGCTAATTCTGTTGTACACAATCTCTAAACCTAAACTAAATTGACAGGTTTAAAAATAGGACTATCCCCTTCAGCAGGGAGGATTGTGAAAGAGACAGGAATATATTTAGACCTGTCATTTTAGTTTAGATTTAGAGATTGTGTACAACAGAATCGCCCACATTATACTTGTATAAATATCATAGGATTATTTTAAAAGCTATGAGGCACTGTATTTTTAAATAACTTCCAACAACTGTTTTCACACATACAGGGAGGAGCCATAAAACAATTGGCTCAAGTTGAAAACAGCTACGAATGGAAGGATGAGCTGTTTGGCTGCGACTTTCTTGCGGCTCCGGTGAGCCTCTTCAAGCATGCACCATTGCACGACATGTGGGATAACACATTCGAAGGAATGAAAGTTGAAGTTAAGAACACTGATTGTGAGAATTATTCCGAGAAATTAAACGACTATTTTTGGGTGGCTACTGTTTTAAAGGTTTGTATTTTTAACCCCCGACGCAAAAACGACGGGGTGTTATAAGTTTGACGTGTCTGTGTGTGTGTGTGTGTGTGTGTGTGTGTGTGTGTGTGTGTGTGTGTGTGTGTGTGTGTGTGTGTGTCTGTCTGTCTGTTCCCCTGTGGCGCTCAAACGGGTGGACCGATTTGAATGCGGTTTTTTTTGTTTGAAAGGTGAATTAGTCGAGAGTGTTCTTAGCTATGTTTGATGAAAATCGGTCCAAGATGGCCGCCGCTACAAAATGGCGGATGATATATTTTTTCACAACTCCCTTGATATGGGTATCAAATGAAAGGGCTTGACTAGTAGAATAGCACTATTGCAAATTCAAGATGGCCGCCGCCACTAAATGGCGAATGTCGGGGCTTTTTTAAATTTTCAATTTACACTTGTAGATTATTAACATTTATAACATAAGTAATTATATAAATGGGTTGAAGTATAAATATTAAGTTGTCGAGATTTACCTGCAATTAAATTAATTGGTAATTGTAATTATATTTTTTGTAAGAAACAAAAATCAATTCACTTTGATACCAAAAATCACTTACTGTAGATCAGGTTAAAAGGTGGCTATAAACAGCTTGCCAAAACAGACCTCTTTTGCAGGGCAAGTTGGTAACCAACCGGTTACAATTGCAGAAAGATAATAGAACTTACCAAAAATTTTAAAACTTACCATAATCTCAATATTCCGCCAACCATTTCAATGGCAGCTCATTTATAATGACTTAGTTTTTATAGATTTAGATTTTTAGGGCCTGATTCACAACCTTCTGATAAGTGTTGGATAGCTTATTCACAAGTTTTGTCTTTATCCTTGTAAGAAAGTGACAAAACTTATGTTTAGGCTATTCAACACTTATCAGAAGGTGGTGAAACAAGCTCTAAATATCCTATTAAAGTATTCAAGGATATGCTATGTTTTATTTTTATTTAGACAGGTCAGGTCTTGACTGCAGTCTCATCTAGTGGTATGTGAGGATGCAGTTAAGGATGGAAGCAGGCCAACCTGGAAAGGATATATAAGGCAGTCATATTAAAACCATACTCCTAATCTCTTTAAATTAATCTCTATGCCTGTTGAAATCCTTTAGTAGTTGAGGTGTAGAGCAAAATGAACAGACAGACAAAGAATGAAAAACAAAATTATTCTAACTAAAACAGACAAATCTCTATAACTTGCATACCGGAGCATCCTCATAAGATGTAGTGTACAAATGCACGATTGCACTTTTATTTCATAGTGGATCCGGCAGACTTCGTCCTGCCCGGTGACACGTACAGAATAATAATTATAACTATAAATACGGGTGAGAGGGTGAGGCAGTTTACCGTATCCACGCGACGGGATGTTTGACAGTTACGAAACCCGTGAACATTTTGTATGGGAAAATGTTTTTTCTTTTATTTTATGTTTTCGTCTATTTTTTAATGTTTTTAATAGTTATTCTGCTATTAGGGACGGTCCCAAATATAACAAATCAAAAACAATGAAAATCGGTCCAGCCGTTCTCGAGTTATAAGTGGTCGAACTAACACAACTTTGTTTTATATATATAGATCATGGATTATGGATCCTCAAAATAATTCTCGCTTCGATTCGAGACAGACAAACTAGGATTTATAATATTGTACGGATATTGCAGGTGAAAGGCTACATGGGTCTCCTGCGGTACGAAGGTTTCGGCAGCGACGACTCCAAGGACTTTTGGGTGAACCTGTGCTGTTCCGAGGTGCACCCGGTGGGCTGGTGCGCGACCCGCGGCAAGCCTCTCATACCGCCCAGGAGTATAGAGGATAAATACACCGACTGGAAAAAGTAAGTGCTGCATAGAGTACTAAGTGCCTGTTTCACCACCTTCTGATATGTATTAAATAGCTATCTACAACTTTTGTCTTTGTCACTTGACATAAAGTAAGAAAGTGACAAAACTTACGTTTAGGCTATCCAACACTTATCAGAAGGTGGTGAAACAGGCCGTAAGGGTTTTTTAAATCCCGACGCAAAAACGACCGGGTGTTATAAGTTTGACGTGTCTGTCTCTGTGTGTGTGTCTGTCTATGTCTGTGTATGTGTGTGTGTCTGTGTGTGTGTGTGTGTTTTGATGAAAATCGGTCCAAGATGGCCGCCACCATAAAATGGCAGATAACATTTTTTTTCACACAGGTGTTAATTTTTAATTTGTACTAGTAATGTTTGTGGGAATAATAGGAATTAATTATGTTTTCAGGTTCCTTGTAAAACAGTTGACCGGTGCGCGGACACTGCCTGCAAACTTTTATTCAAAGTTGAGTGATAGTCTCGTATCAAGGTTTTGTATCGGTTCCGTCATGGAGGTTGTTGACAAGAACAGAATATCACAAGTCAAGGTGAGACAAACTAATTTTGCAGTAACCTGTGTTCATACATAATATGTGGAATGGCCCTGACATAGGACTTTTACTAGCTGACGCCAGTGACTTCGTCCCTGTGGATTCTTACAAATCTCATACAATCTTTCATCCCCTATTTCAACCCCTTCAAGTGTTTATTCCGCGTCAAATGGTAGCCTATGTATTTCTCCAAGGTCTAATCTATCTCTGTACGTCGGCAGTACCACACACTACTCATTTTACCCCGGGTACTACTTGCCTAATATCACACTATAATATTATAAAAGCGAAAGTTTGTGTATGTGTGTGAGTGTGTTTGTTACTCTAACGCCGCAACTACTGAACCGATTGGGTTGAAAATTTGAATGGAGATAGATTATGCCCTGACTTTACACATAGGCTAATTTTTATCCTGGAAAAATCCAGAGTTCCAATGGGATTTTGAAAAAACCGAAATATTAGGTATTAATAGGTAGATTACTATAACAAAGTACCTTGAAAGTAGGTATAAAGATTGGAAAAGGGAGCGGGAACGGGAACCGGAAATCCACGAATCCCTAGGGATTTGTGAAAAACCGAAATTCACGCGGGCAAAGGCGCGGGCAGAAGCTAGTTTAGATTAATATGACAGTCAATTTTTTTCTTATACCGATTCATTCTTATTCGTAGGTTGCGAGCGTGTGCGAAATTATAGGCAAGCGGTTGCACGTGAAATACTATGACAGCTCACCGGAGGACAACGGGTTCTGGTGTCACGAGGACTCGCCGCTCATACATCCGGTCGGCTGGGCCTTCCGCGTGGGGCATCCCCTGGACGCGCCGCAGAGCTACTGCCACAGAGTGGCGGCGGGGCGCCTGCTGCCCAGCGACACCACCGCGGACATGTTCCACAAGTATCCGACCAACGAACCGCCGCTCTTCGCCGAGGGCATGAAGCTAGAAGCGATAGATCCGTTGAATCTATCCGCGGTGTGCGCCGCTACCGTGATGCAGATACTGAACGAGGGATATATGATGATCCGGATAGACTGCTATCCGGCGGACGCGTCGGGGGCGGACTGGTTTTGTTACCACCAGCGGTCGCCGTGCATATTCCCCGTTGGATTCGCGCTCGCGAATAGTATCTCTTTGGTTCCGCCCGCTGGGTAAGTGTTTTGTTTTTTGCTGGGTAAGTATTTTCAGTTTAAACAATATCACCCAATACAGTGTAAACGATAGCACTCACGACAGCTTAAACGATATATCAGTCACGATAGTTCAAACGATATCACTCATGATAGTTCAAACGATATCACTCACGACAGTATAAATTCCGCACAGGTTCACAGCAGAGCAGTTCGGTTGGGAGGACTACCCCACGCGTACGAGCAGCTGTTCATCACTTCCGATAGTTTAAATAATATCACTCACAACAGTTCAAACGATATCACTCGTGACAGTTTAAACCATATCACTTACGATATTTAAACGATATAATTCACGACAGTTTAAACGATATCACCTACAACAGTTTCTACGATATCACTTACGATAGTTTCAATGATATCACTCACGATAGTTCAAACGATATCACACACGACAGTGTAAATGATATCACTCACTATAGTTCAAACGATATCACTCACGACAGTGTAAACTCCGTGTAGGTTCACAGCGGAGCAGTTCGGTTGGGAGGAGTACCTCGCGCGGACGGGCAGCTGCGCCGCCAGCCGGGCGCTGTTCGCGGCGCGCGGGCACGTGGTGTCGCACGGGTTCGTGGCGGGCATGCGGCTCGAGTGCGCCGACCTCATGGACCCGCGGCTCGTGTGCGTCGCGACCGTCGCGCGCGTCGTCGCCGATCTGCTCAAGGTGAGTCATTGGCCTCGTGTGCGTCGCGACCGTCGCGGGTGTCGTCGCCGATCTGCTCAAGGTGAGTCATCAGGCTCGTCTGTGCCGTGAACGTCGCGCGCGTCGTCGCCGATCTGCTCAAGGTGAGTCATCAGGCTCGTCTGTGCCGCGAACGTCGCGCGTGTCGTCGCCGATCTGCTCAAGGTGAGTCATCAGGCTCGTCTGTGCCGCGAACGTCGCTCGCGTCGTCGCCGATCTGCTCAAGGTGAGTCATTGGCCTCGTGTGCGTCGCGACCGTCGCGGGTGTCGTCGCCGATCTGCTCAAGGTGAGTCATCAGGCTCGTCTGTGCCGCGAACGTCGCGCGCGTCGTCGCCGATCTGCTCAAGGTGAGTCATCAGGCTCTTCTGTGCCGCGAACGTCGCTCGCGTCGTCGCCGATCTGCTCAAGGTGAGTCATCAGGCTCGTCTGTGCCGCGAACGTCGCGCGCGTCGTCGCCGATCTGCTCAAGGTGAGTCATCAGGCTCGTCTGTGCCGCGAACGTCGCTCGCATCGTCGCCGATCTGCTCAAGGTGAGTCACCAGGCTCGTCTGTGCCGCGGACGTCGCTCGCATCGTCGCCGATCTGTTCAAGGTGAGTCATCAGGCTCGTCTGTGCCGCGAACGTCGCGCGCGTCGTCGCCGATCTGCTCAAGGTGAGTCATCAGGCTCGTCTGTGCCGCGAACGTCGCGCGCGTCGTCGCCGATCTGCTCAAGGTGAGTCATCAGGCTCGTCTGTGCCGCGAACGTCGCTCGCGTCGTCGCCGATCTGCTCAAGGTGAGTCATCAGGCTCGTCTGTGCCGCGAACGTCGCTCGCGTCGTCGCCGATCTGCTCAAGGTGAGTCACCAGGCTCGTCTGTGCCGCGGACGTCGCTCGCATCGTCGCCGATCTGCTCAAGGTGAGTCATCAGGCTCGTCTGTGCCGCGAACGTCGCGCGCGTCGTCGCCGATCTGCTCAAGGTGAGTCATCAGGCTCGTCTGTGCCGCGAACGTCGCGCGCGTCGTCGCCGATCTGCTCAAGGTGACGAGTAAGTTATAAAATTTCTTAAAGGAGTGTAACCCTTGATAACGAAACTATTTCCAAATCACAGTTACCTGCCTCATCAAAATAATAAAAATCGCCAGCCGTACGTAGGTGTCTGGAAAACAATGGAATTTCCGGGACAGTTTCTCGCGCCTCGCCACTGTAATTTCGCATGATTGCTCTTTCTGGACACCTCCGTAATAACTGCGAGTTTACCCCACAGGTGCACTTCGACGGGTGGGGCTCGGAGTACGACCAGTGGCTGTGGGCGCACAGCACGGACGTGTACCCGGTGGGCTGGTGCCGAGCCGTAGGGCATCGTTTGGAAGGACCGCTGCAGCCGCCGCCGCGAGCCGCGCGCCGCCCGCCGGCTCGGCCCAACCGACGCAAACGGAGACAGGGTGAGTGTCATACGTACCCCCGGGATTCTGTTCCTCTGATTCCGTTCCCCCCCTGGGAGAACGCAGACGGCCCCCGCGCCTCGAACGTTATAGAGCATACTTTGGCTGCTCAGATTATACTTAAGGGCCATTACACGCAGCTCTTCCGGACAAATTCCCGCTAGATGGCGCTATTAGGGTGTTTCACAGGTTTTTATAATTTTTGCCTAGTTGCTACGTACAGTTTTTAAAAATATTATACGACAGAACATATAACAATGCCTATTATTTTATCACATCATTAGTTTACTTTAAAACGGAGCCATTTCATCAAACATTCAAAAATATATAGCTTTCATATCAATTACTGTAAAGACGCAACACTCACGCACACACTGACATCAATGCTGTTATCCAAGCTTAGTGGTTCCAATATAAACTACAAATTGTTTACTATAAAATTGAACTAGATGGCACTGAAACGTTTCTCGACTAGCTTCGTATTTTTTTATTTAATTCGGATACAAGTTAGCCTACAGATTGCAATCTCACATCACACGAGTAGAAAATGGTGGTAAGTGATGATGCAGTCTAAGATATGAACAGGCTAACCTGGAAGGTATACGCCAGTGTTTTTTAAACCCATGAAGACATGGCACCCTTTTGTTTCTACATGGCATCGTACAGGAACGCTAATCGCTGGCGACACGGCATCGCTGGTAGGGTGGCAACTCTCCGCGGCCGAAGCCTCCTACCAAACCAGACTAGAGAAAATTATAAAATATAAAATTCCTCCCTGCCGTGAATCGAACCCGGGACCTCCCTCTAATAAGACCACAGCACTTACCGGTGCGCCCGCGCCAGGGAGGTCGTCAAACCTCTATACTACCTACCAATCTATAGTGCGCGACAGGTCGAGGGGTGACGTGCGGCTATCGATAGATTATCGATATTGGACTATCGATAGTTTATCGATAAACCTACATTTATTTTTAGACGCCGGGTATGGCGCGGATAGCGTGGCCTATAGATATTTGACTATCGATAGACAATCGATTTTTATCGATATACCTACATTTATTTTTAGGCGCCAGGTATGGCGCAGGTAGCGTTGCCTATACATAAACTATCGATAGATTATCGATATTGGACTATCGATAGACAATCAATTGTTTATCGATATACCTATATTTGTTTTTTAGGCGCCAGGTATGGCGCGGGTAGCGTTGCCTATACATAAACTTTCGATAGATTATCGATATTGGACTATCGATATACAAGCGATTGTTTATCGATATACCTATATTTATTTTATAAGCGCCGCGCCGCCGGGTATGGCGCTCGTCTCGTAGTCTATAGATAGATTATCGATATTGGACTATCGATAAACGTTGCTACTCGCACCCGCGCCTAGTCGCAGGATAACTATTGCCTCGATCTATCGATATAATATAATGTATTGATTTTTCCCCTAGTCAAGCCTGTTGGACCTTAGTTGAACTAAGATGTTAGGTACCTACATAACCCTGCAGAGCTAATAATGCGCCGAGAAAATTTTTTGAATAAAATATACTCTTGCGGCTAGGGTTGCCAATTTTTATTGGAAAATTTTCCAATTTTTTCTTATATATAAGCTACTGCAATATGCCTACTGAAAACGGACAATTGTCCATATCATGAAAACTTTATTAAAAAAAAATATTTATTTTTCAAAAGTTGTGAAAATACAGTAGTTCTGGAAAATTATATAATATTACAATTGTTTTACGAATCCCGCGGGTACCATGGATTTTTCCGGGATAAAAAGTTTTACGACTTTCAGCCAAATCGGTTCAACAGTTATTGCGTGATTGAATAACAAAGAAAGATTCCCCGTCAGGTCCCTGGTTGAAATGATACACAGTTCCGTTTTAATTCGTTTATTTCGTCTAGTTGCTTGTTTGCGTTATTTTTCCCCGTTTATTCATTTGTTAAATTTTAGTCAAATCAAGTTACATATTTGTCAAATAAACTTCGAATATAATAATAGTTTGTTGTGGGCTCTTGTCAGACCAGGGCGCGTTTGGAACCCTCGTAGATTTCGTTTTAAGTTGCTCGCTTGAGATCGTCTGTCCATCGAGTGGAGGGTCTACCTACGCTTCATTTACTAGTCGCCATTCAAGTACCAAGGAACTCCAACGTCCATCAGTTTTTCGAAAAATTTGCCCCGCCCATTGCCACTTCAGTTTCGCGATAATATAATAAAAAACTTTTTTTTCTGTGATCGAAGATAGAAAACTTCGATCGCAGAAAAAAAGATAAAAAAGGGTAGTACGGGTGGCAACCCTACATGCGGCGTGATTTATTTTACAAGCCACGCGCAAAACCGAAATTATCATCGCAATATAGATATAGACCAAGAGGAAACGAAATATTTTGATGTGAATGTAATACCTACTTTATTTGAAGGACGATTTATCGATACAGGGTATAAGGAGACCGCTTCCGAAAACTTAGCACTATTATTATACTACCTACTACACGTGTGCGCCGCGCCGACCCGCGCCACCGCCGTCATTTTTTCGACGCTGCCACCACCGATCTGCGTTTCGGCGTAAAATCGGCGCGAATTCGGCCAAAACTAGAAACTAAAAACGATCGCAGCGCGCTCTGGCAGCTAAAACTGGAAACTAAAAAAACAATTGCAGCGCCCTCTGGCGGTCAAAACTGGAAACTAAAAAACAATTGCAGCGCCCTCTTGCGGCTAAAACTGGAAACTAAAATGATCACAGCGCCCTCTTGCGACCAAAACTGGAAATTAAAACGATCACAGCGCCCTCTGGCGGCCTAACTTGAAGCGATCACAGCGCCCTCTGGCGGCCTAAGCCGGAAACTTGAAGCAATAGCAGCACCCTCTAGCAGCCAAAACTGGAAACTAAAAAAACAATTGCAGCGCCCTCTTGCGGCCAAAACTGGAAAATAAAAACAATCGCAGCGCCCTCTGGCGGCCTAACTCGAAGCGATCACAGCGTCCTTTGGCGGCTAAAACTGGAAACTAAGTAATGATCGCATCGCCCTCGCAGCCATCATTAGAAATTAAAAAAAACTATCGCAGCGCCCTCTAGCAAGGCAACCTCGACTTAGGCAAGTCGAAAACTTGAAGCGATTGCAGCGGCTGAGATGTTTGGATGTTTGTTACTCTATAACGTCGCAACTTCTGAACAGATTTGGCTGAAATTTTGAATGGAGATAGATAATGCCCTGACTTAAAACATAAGCTACTTTTTATCCTGGAAAGTTCCCACGGGATTTTGAAAAAACCTAAATCTACAGCTATAGGTAGATCACTATAGCAAACTACCTTGAAAGTAAGTATAAAAGTTGAAAAAGGGAGCGGGAACGGGAACCAGAAATCCACGATTCCGAAATTCAAATGAAAAACCGAAATTCACGCGGGCGAAGCCGCGGGGAAAAGCTAGTATATAATAAAACTGTAATCAATTCTGTACATTGAAGAAATAAACATTTTTTGGAGGGCAGTTTTGGTTTCAGTATCCATAGTTGATACTGAAGCCAAAGCTTTATTTTTTTTAGATTTTTGTGTGTCTTTTGTTTTTTGCACGGTACGTATGAAGAATGAGATAGCTTTTAAAATGAGAAAGATTTAAAAATATGATGAATGAGATAGCTTTCTTTTTATCCCAGTAAATCAATGAATCCCCACGTTTAAAAATTTAAATCCAATCGTATCCATTCCAATTCCAATCGTATGATCCATTATGACCAAGGCTACGTTGACTACGTTTCACATGACTTATTATTGAAAAAATGCGAACATTATGGATTACGAGGGCTATGCTATGATTGGTTAAAATGTTATTTGAAAGATAGGAAGCAATTAGTAGAAATATCAAAATTAAATGAAAAAATGCGCTAACAAAATTTAGTTCAGAGGTAGAGATAAATTCATTTGGTGTGCCGCAGGGCAGTGTCCTTGAACTACTTCTATTTTTGATTTACATCAGACCTTCCCGATTCTACTAAACATAAATGCATTATGTTTGCAGATGATGTCTCTATTATTTTACCATGTGTAAAAAATAATGACAACTCTTCTGAAATAAATAAAACTCTAGACGACGTCCACGAATGGCTTAAAAGTAATAACTTATGTTTAAACCTTAAAAAACTAAATACATGATTTTAAGCATTAAGAAACAGAAAAATGACATTTAAAAATATTAAAGGTGACATGTACTGGTGAAAACATAGAACGAATATCTACGATTTGTTTTTTGGGTATGATTTTGGATGAATTTTGTGCTTGAGGTCCTAATATTGACAACTTGTGCAACAAAATCAATAAATTTGTCTTTGCTTTACGTAGAATATCTAAAATTGCTGACCGAAGCACGGATCTTTCGGCATATCATGGCTATGTTGTTTCCAATATTCGGTACGGAGTTTTAATTTGGGATAATGCTTCCGAAATGAATAGAATTTTTTTAATTCAGTAAAAGTGTATCCGGGCAATTTGTAATAAAGATCCAATGCAATCATGTAAGTCAAAATTTTCAGAACGGAAACGGGAACACCAATAACGGGTTGTGCGTTCGTTTGTATAACAGTTCTCTCCGTAAACGGTTTTGATGTCACGTGCCGTTTGTGTCGCGTTGGTGCCACGACGGAACTCATCTATACTAATATAATAAAGCGGAAGAGTTTGTTTGTTTGAACGCGCTAATCTCAGGAACTACTGGACCGATTTCAAAAATTCTTTCACCGTTGGATAAGTACGTGATCCCTGAGTGCTATAGGTTATACATATATTATGTACCACGGGCGAAGCCGGGGCGGACCGCTAGTATTCCATAATTACACGAAGTTTTAAAGTATCCATTATGACGAAAAATGTTCAAATGTACTGAAAAAAATATTGATGGATGGTCCACCTAGGTACATAGTTGTTCCTCAACTATGTAGGTATTTCAGCTGGAAGACTATATTTTTTACATATTTTAATAGTTTAAATTAACGAGTTGAGCAAGTTTCATGCCAGAAGCTAGGGGATTTTTTTATGAATTTTCTGAATGGAATCTGTTGGAATCGCAACCCTCCTCCATGGTACAACGGAAGACGTCTGTATTAGAGATAGGTACATGATACAGATAATCTATTCTTATTACTTATAATATTATATATTATATATTATATATTATATTATATTATATATTATTATTATTATTATATTATATTATATATTATATAATATAATAAAGCGGAAGAGTTTGTTTGTTTGTTTGTTTGTTTGTTTGAACGCGCTAATCTCTGGAAGTACCTATCGGATTTGAAAAATTCTTTTTGCATTCGGTAGTCAAACTTTTGGGGCAGGTTATAGGCTATTTATTATCCCTAAAATCCTCCCCTAAGGGGGTAAAATGGGGGTAGAAAGTTTGTATGAAAGTCCTATGTTTTTAAAGTTACAGACCTGAAAATCGGCATTTAGATTATTAGTTTTAAATAATAAAACTCTGTATATTTTATTTTGAAAAATCTTCCCTTAGGGGTGGTAAAATAGGGGATGAAAGTTTTAATGGGACGTTTTAATTATAATTTTGCTATTATCAACTTGAAATTTGGAAGGTAGATTAATTCTAGGGCTTAGATATCAGCCTGGAAAATATTTCACGAAAATCCTCCCCTAAGGGGGTAAAATGGGGGTTGGAAGGTTATGTTTTTGAAGTTACAGATATGAAAATAGGATATAAAATTACAATTTTTAAATGATAAAAACCTTTATAAGTTATTCTGGAAAATCTCTCCTTAAGGGTGGTAAAATAGGGGATGAAATTTTTTATGAAAGTCCTATGTTTTTAAAGTTACAGACCTGAAAATCGGTTTATTTTGAAAAATCTGCTTTTAAGGGTGGTAAAATAGGGGATGAAAGTTTTAATGGGAACTAAAAACGATTGCAGCGCCCTCTGGCGGTCTAACTTGAAGCGATCACAGCGCCCTCTGGCGGCCTAAGCGGAAACTTGAAGCAATAGCAGCGCCCTCTAGCAGCCAAAACTGGAAACTAAAAACGATGGCAGCGCCCTCTTGCGACCAAAACTAGATACTAAAAACGATCGCAGCGCCCTCTTGTGGCCTAAGACGGAAACTTAGAGCAATGCAGCGCCCTCTAGCAGCTAAAACTGGAAACTAAAAAACGATTGCAGCGCCCTCTTGCAGCCAAAACTGGAAATTAAAAAACCTATCGCAACGCCCTCTGGTGGCCTAAGCCAGAAACTCGAAGCAATAGCAGCACCCTCTAGCAGCCAAAACTGGAAACTAAAAAAAACAATTGCAGTGCCCTCTTGCGGCCAAAACTGGAAACTAAAAACGATCGCAGCGCCCTCTGGCGGCCTAACTTGAAGTGATCACAGCGCCCTCTGGCAGCTAAAACTGGAAACTAAGTAACGATCGCATCGCCCTCGCCTTTTTATCCTGGAAAAATCCATAGTTCCCACGGGATTTTGAAAAAACCCAAATCTACAGCTATAGGTAGACCAATATAACAAACCTTGAAAGTAAGTATAAAGGTTGGAAAAGGAAGCGGGAACGGGAACCAGAAATCCACGATTCCCTCAGGATTTGTGAAAAACCGAAATTCACGCGGGCGAAGCCGCGGGCAAAAGCTAGTAATATTATAAAGCTGAAGAGGCGGCTAGGGTAGGCGGACCGCTAGTCAAAAATAAAACAGGAAGAAATGATCGGAAAGTGCCGCTACCTCCCGGACTATAGAGGCCGCTTCAGCCACTTCGGATAATATAAGCGATGCGCGACTATGAATTCCATTCAAACTATTCGACTTTATAAATCATTTGAAATCATTTTTCCAAAATAAGTAACTAACTTGAATAATGTTTCACTACTAATTCGAGTCTATTAGTATACCTACTAGCTGTGCTACTAGGTAGGTTTTATTATAGGCGGCCGCGCGGGCGGCGCGGCGGCGTCTTTGATTTGCAAATTATTAGGTACCGAGTGGCGCGGCGCGGTGATAAAAACTTTGTTTCTTGATCTTGTCTAACATCACTTGGGTAGGTACTTATTCTAAAACAGACTCCTACTTTCTTCAACCAGCACGATCTTTCTTTTTAGCTCGCCAACCGGCTGCGAGGGGATGGACTGTTTTTATCACAAAATGCACAAAAAGTAGGTAGGTACCTACCTAGGTATTAGTAAATAAATTAAATTATTAGGTACCTACCTATAAACTTCGATAAAAATATGTACCTTTAACCTCCTACCTACATCTGTACTACTCAAAGGACATAAGAGTTTTAAAAATCTCTTACCTTTTTTTGTAACTGAAATACTAATTTAGTTTACCAGAGACACCTATCGGCTATAGAGGTTTATGAAAAAAAATTAATGTGCCACTTCCCATCTGTCATTTTATTTCAAAATGGCGATGGAAGGTGAAGGTGCAGCCAGGCGCTCATGCAGAGGTAAGTTAATCTATTGAAATCTTATCAAATTCTTAATAATTATTGGATTTTGAATAATTAGTAAGTAATTAAAACTTGGAAAAGTATATGTACAGTGTTATTTTTGCATAAAAATAAATAATGTACAGTTAACTTTGCACTGATTTTTTATGTCCTCTGCAAAGGACAAATGTAGGCTATTAAAGTTTTGGTAGTTGAACTTCCGTTGTACTTTGTGTAGTACATTAAAATATATTATGGTTTTTTTCAGCGTTAACAGATAACGACATAGCTGAAGCGTTAAATGATTCTGAGTATGACCTTCCTAGAAACGATTGCGATGACGATCCAGAGTTTCTCCCACTAAAACTTATCCAAAAAGTTAATTACCAAGTTAGCATACTCCTAGTGAGTCAAACAGTTCACACGAAGAAGAGGACATCACTCTAATTCCTCCTGCAGCTTCTCCAGCGCTTTCCAATGGTTCAATATACAAACACACACATACACACACACACACACACACATTATGTGTCTTTTTCATTGCAATCTCACTCATGAGAGCGTAGAAGGAGTAGATGCGAAAGAGGACGCGGATGTGGTTACGGACATGATTCGAATCTTGGCGAGAAAACTCAATAAACGCTACAAAAAATAGCATTCAAGACACGCGGTAATCTCGCGAATGTATTCGGTCAGTGAGATCCACTCCACCAGTTTGGGTGGACTGGATCTCACTGACCGAATGCTTTCAGTTTGTCTATCGCGTAATTGGACAAGAAAGTGACCTCTTTGATCTTGCTTGTAATTAGCTAGAAGAAGAGGAATTTTATGCAGATGTGAGAGTATAAATTTAAAATTACAAAACTTCTGACAGAAAACGTAGAATAAAGTGACGGTGGTTTCGGAGGTGAAGAATATGATGAGCTTGAATCGAAACATATGAAGTGTAAGGTTCGTATAAAACTTCCTCCAAGGAACGCCGAGCAAAAGCGGCTGTACACATGCCTGAATATGGTTTGAAATAATCGCGCTGTAAAAGAAGCGGATACAACAAAAAAACAACAGTTTTTTTTGTACAAAATGTGACATTTACCTTTGCTTTACGCCAAATCGAAATTGTTGAGTAGTCCAATTTTCATGAAGATAGTAGTCTTAGACTATAAGTTTTATTTCCACTTTGCTGATTTTTTAAATTATTTTATGATAATTTTTTATTTTACCTCAATTATGTTCCTTATTTCTGAATGATTAATAATAATGATTGTAATAATGTGAATTTTAGAGCAATTTTAAGTTTTTGGGGGAAAAAAATGTTTATTTTGATAGTTTTCTTTGACAGAACGTTTAATTTTTGTTTATTTATATGTAGTGTCTAATAAAAAAGCATAATTAAAAAAATGATTTTGTTTTATGATTCTTATCCTACAATAATTACAATTTATGCACAAAAACTATTCTACGTCCTACATAAATGACATAGTAATATCATCACTTTGTCCTTCACATAGGACATAGTGAAAAACCATTTTCCGACAGGTGATATTTTTTTCACTATTTTTCCGGTACAAGTTAACCTTTCAGGAATAGAATAGTGAAGTTTCAAAAACATACTAGACAAAAAGTATGTCTGGTAGGCAGGAGGATAAATGAAACAATAGGTAGGTACTAGGTAGGTAAGTAAGTACCTAACTATCTATCTACCTGCTTCAAATAAAACCGGCTAAGTGCGAGTCGGATTCGCGCACGAAGGGTTCCGTACCATTTTCTATACAAACGGCAAAAAAATCACGTTTTTTGTATGGCAGACCCTTGAAAATTTATTATGGTTTTTGTTGTTACAGCGGCAACAGAAATAGGTACCTACATCATCTGTGAAAACTTCAACTGTCTAACTAGAATATTGTGTTATAATTTTGTCCAAAAAAGCTTAGGCACAGTGGTTGAAACGCGCATCAGCTGACGATCGGCATACAGCGCGCGGTCATTCAACTCGCGAGTCGAGGTGACGATGGCTTGCGAGTTGGGGTGACCATTATTTTTTTTTTTGAGAACAATGACGCAACACAACTTTGTAAGTTTACAATTATGTTTTCGAATTTAGTATTTGTATTTTGTAACTACCTATTCCAAATGTAAAAATATTTGACACGTGTTTCGGTTTTTGCGCAAAGTAAAACTAACGTTGTAAATGAGAAAGTGTGTTTGTTTGTTTGTCCTGCACGTTGCAACGGAGCGACGACGCTCCTCACGGTAGATAGGTACCTACTAGGTAGGTATAAGTAGAAGACTGAAGGTTAATTTTCATTATAATTAGGCACTAAGTAGATGATGCCCACGGCTTCGCCCGTGTGGATTTAGGTTTTTAAAAATCCCGTGGGAACTTTTGATTTTCCAGAACAAAAAGTAGCTTATCTGTAGTAACTAGTAACCCGTCCCCAAAACGGAAAAATTCCGTGGGATCCTTACGATTTCGGAATGCAATTCCTTACAGCATCAGGGTTGAGGAGTTGGATATGTACCTACTCAAGTTCATTCAACGATAGTCTTTAATTGGTACCCCCAATATCAATTTAAATAACCGACAGTTCCTAAATCCCATTAGGTTTGGGGATCAGGTCCCCTACAGCATCAGGATTGAGAAGTTGGAATCTAATTTTTTTGTAGGGCAGTGTCGCAATGTTTCTTTATCGATTAAAAAAAAAATTACGCAAATCGGTTCAGAAATCTCGGAGATATCGGTGTACATATGTAGAAAAACACAACTCCTCCTTTTGTGAAAGTCAGTTAAAAAGTAGCCTATGTTACTACCTGGATAATTCTCTACTTGTATGTGAAATTCCCGTCAAAATCGGTTCAGCCGTTCCGAAGATTAGCCCGTTCAAACAGATAGACAGACAGACAGACAGACAAAAATTTTAAAAATGTGTGATTCGGTTATGGTACCGTTTAAATAACCATATGAGCTTATTATGAGGTAGTTATTTCGAAATTACAGACAGACACTTCAATTTTATTTATTAGTATAGATATAGGTATAGGATTTTTAAAAACGGTAAAGCCGCGGAAAAGGACAATAGGTAGGTAAATTATAAAAAGAAACATGATGACTGGACATTTCATGTTATACTTATAGGTAGGTATATAATTACAAATAAATTCAAGTTGATGTAGGTAACAACCTATCTAACAAAAACCTAATAATTTTACGTTAGTTTGTATTGATTAGACCCATAATGGGTAGGTATAATAGGTATCGCCAAAAAAATAATCGCCTCTGAATGTAACCGCAAGACGCGTCGCAATAGCATATTTTAGGTAGGTATCAGTGAGCGGACAGAAAGGGACGGAGCTAGCACGAACCCGCGCGAGTTCGCTCTCGCACGAAGCTCAGAGACGAATAGGTATTATTTTGTTTGGTAGTAACTAGTACCTATACCTACTTAGTAGTAGGTATACCGTATACTTACGATTTTTCTTCTAACGATTTCGAAAAGAAGTGGAAAGTTCATTCTCGTTTGATAGTTTTGGCGATGGGTTGCCATGACAAAATTTTAATATATTAGGAGAGTCACCGTTCCGTGAAAATGGCAACTCTGTATCCTCGTGCTTAGATATGAACCTCATACTCTATAATTGTGAAGTACTTTTAAACTATAATGATAGATGGCGCTAAAAAACATACTCACACATGCGTAAATTTGCCACTTTTGCCACTTGCCGTTTTTATAATGTATATAATGTAAATATTTGCTTGACATGAAAATTCCGCGCATAGAAACCCATAAAGAAATTATAAAACAAATTAAATTTAAAGAAAAATGTATACATTTCAAGAATAATCAAAAAGAAAAATGTATGAAAGTCACTGTCAGCACATGCACCTTAAGAGTTAAGACAAGACAGATGTATCCTGTCATGAAATTTCATTTTAGTAAAAAGTAGGCACGCAATAAATCCCAAACATCCAAAACCCAAAACCCATTAGTTCTGGAAAGCAAATTAAACTCAATAAAAATATTAAAATAAAATAATAATTTAGTGTGCAGAAAAAACGTGTATTCAACTGCTTACTAATGGAAGAAAGCGTGGGGCAAGCAGCTAGTGGCGCCATCTGTTAGGTCTATCTGAAACTAACTTAATATTCTAGTTTAGACGCACGAACGTGACTCCTCGATTTTTTTCGCATATAACAACGAATCAATTGACACCTCATTCATCAAAATCGGCCCAGTAGTTTAGGCGCTACGGTGGAACAATAAATCGGATACAAACATACATACATACATAGAGTGCTAAAATCATAATCCTCCCTTTTGGCTTTGCCTTAGTCCGGTAAAAAAGCTGTCGAACGTCATATTTAGCTATTAGTAATTATTTTGTGGTTAGACCTAAAATCAGTTTAAAATTTTTCATACTTTTGTCCACCTCAGCTGCCAAAGTGTCCGCCCCTCCGCCGAACACCACCGAGGACAGCTCCCAGAACTCGGACATAGGCGACACCAAGAGTCTCTCGCCGCCCACCAGCGTGTCCGAAGTGTCCGGGGACCGGACGCCCGGCGTGAAGATGGACATCGACGTGAAGGTGGAGCCGGACACCGAGCCCAAGATGAGCCCGGAACCCCCCGAGGAACAGCTCACGGACGTCAGCCAGGATGTCGTGGTGAGGTTTCTTCCCTTAAAGCATGCTCTAGATTTTGTACCATGCAGGGTCCAGAAGTTATTCACTATAAGCGAACGAATCCTAAGTCTGCTGGCGCAGTGATAAGCGCTGTAGTCTAATGGTCCAGGGTTCGATTCCCGGCGGGGGGAGTTAATTTTTATAATTTCTAAATTGTTTCTGGTCTGATCTCTGGTCGGAGGCTTGTTGCCACCGGCAAAGCCGTGCCCCCAAGTAATTTAGCGTTCCCACACGATGGGACGTAGAAACCGAAATCCTGACACCTGTTCTAGGTTAACCCGCTTCCATCTTACACTGCATCGCCTTCAGATAAAATTGCAGTCAAGGGCTAACTTGATTAATAAAAAAAATATTAACCTACTTCATTGGACAACCCATATGCTGCATACATTATAAATAGTTTTAATTCAGGGCATAAGCTATCTCCATTCAAAATTTCAGCCAAATCGGTTCAGTAGTTGCGGCGTGATCGAGTAACAAACATCCAAACATCTAAACATCCACACTTTCACATTTATAATATTAGTAGGATAAATGATTACAACTAACTTAATATACTGTGTATACATTTAATGTCCTAATTAATGCAGAATAATGGATAAAATGCATCTTTCAGTATTTTAAAATTTTTAAGGTATTTTATACTTGACCACGTGAGTTTCGGTTTCGGCCGAAACTGAAGCCACGGCCGAATATTCGGTTTCGATATCGGCCGGAAAACCAGTTTCGGTCGGACTCTAATAAATACACTTTTCCCCCAGAGTACTCCCACCGATGCATCACAGGACTCGAGCCAAAACATTAACGCATCGTCTCCCGATATACCAATCAAAAGCGAAGACGATAAAGTCATACCCAGGCTAGTCAACACAAGCGTACCCCTAGACATACTGAACACAGTGGACCCCGAAAACTGGGCCACCTCGGACGTAGCGAAGTTCCTCACAGTCAACGACTGCCAGCCGTACTGCGTCAACTTCGCCCACATCACCGGACCGATGATGCTGCAGCTGTCCAAAGATGAAATTATTGAACTGTTGGAGATGAAAGTGGGTCCCTCGTTGAAGATATTCGATCTGATCCAGCAGTTGAAGTGTAAAATCAAACAGCCCCAGTGCAGATTGCTCGGTACCTTCAAGTAGTGTTTCCAGTACGAGTATTGCTATATCAAAAGACATTGTAGATGATAATGGATAACTATTATTATTAACTAGTGGGCCCGGCAGACTTCGTCATGCCCGGTGACATACCGACATCAGTGCCACCTACTGAGACCCGGTAGGCTACCTGTGCCTACCCGGTAATACCCACCCAGGATTGAAATATACAAACGAAATTTCATCCAAATCGGTCAAGCCGTTTAGGAGTTAGGTGACAAACGCACGTACGGAAGAATTATATAGGTACGGGTGAGAGTTTACCGTATCCACGCGATATTTGACAGTTACGAAACCCGTGAACATTTTGTATGGGAAAATGTTTTTTCTCGTATTTTAATTTTTCGTCAATTTTCTAATGTTTTTAATATTTATTATGCTATTCTGGATGGAGACAAATACAACAAATCAAAAACCATGAAAATTGGTCCAGCCGTTCTCGAGTTATAAGTGTTCGAACTAACACGACTTTGTTTTATATATATAGATTATTAGTCGTGTGCTTTATATATGTACTTCCAAATGTGATTGTCGATACTGCTTCGTTGTGGCAGCGATTACGGTATGTGGTAGGAGTTTTTTTAAATTTTATATTTTACAAAAAAAATGTAAAGGTATATACAGGGTGTTTATAGGAGACCGCTCTCGGAAACGAAGACAGGTGATAGTACTGATGATTACTGATAAGATATCACTAAAAAAAACGTGAAAAAAATAATTTTTTTTTACAAAAAAAATTGCACTTTTTATGCAATACCTGTTTTGGAGGGTTAAACAGCCCTGTAATTGCAAAAAACTTATTTGCTGTATTTTGTAAAAGTTTGTTACGTAATTCTTGCGTGATTAAAATAAAATCAGCTGACGCTGGAGGTCAACGAACTTGATGTGACCTATTTACGTATCGTTAGATACCTACGAAACCGCGGTCGCGCCGACGCCGATACCTACCCTATACGATTATGTTTAGGTAGTATAACAATAGCGCTAAGTTTTCGGTAGCGGTCTCCTTATACCCTGTATAATATAACATTATGAGGTCTTGGTCAAACACCTGCCTAAAATTTTCTGAATGTATAATCTTTTGAAATAGAAATCTTTTATGCAAAATAAAAACACTTACCGTGAAAACACTAGCTTAAAAAAGTAACTTAAAACACTAACTGATTCTCTAATTTTACGTGGACGGTTGAATAGTGGTTGACTACAATCTTTATGTATTTTCTACCTCTAATAGTCACTGGATTTATCAGGCACTTTGAAAGGATCTTAGACATGTTACGTATTAAAGATTTTAGGCACAAAAGGGTTGATGGAGTTTGAGGGTGGTCACTGACTTAATAAATTACGTTAGAATCTCGAAAAGGCGAAAAGGCAGTAGCAATTGCAGTCGGCAATAGCAAACTTGGATTGGAGAGCGAGGAGTGCGACGACTGAGAGTTTATTAGTTATCTCTCTCTCTCTCTCTCTCTCTCTCTCTCTATGTATGTATAATGTATATATCAGATGTGCGTGATTGGACAATGACTACCGTCCGTCGTAATTATTACAATTTCTTCCGCTACGGTTCTAGTTATTTACCTAGTCTCTGAAATTCTAAATTAAACGATTTAGAATTTCGACTTAACAGCCTCATTGTGCAAAAATAGATATTTTACTGTATAGAACGTATTATACAACACATACAAAAAAAGCATCCGCGTTAGCACATCGCATAATAAAGAAATTAATAGTAGTAGAGGAGCCCTAATGTCCTATAGAAATTAGTGGATCGGAAAATAGCTCAAGCTTATCAAAAATTTCGTATGTAAGAGACAACATTACATTTTTGACAATAATAAAACAGTTTGCGGCAGACTTAAGACAAAAGATGGCCTCTCTAAAATATATACATGAACACTGTGATGAACACTCACTCACGCACGCACAACTTGAGACATCATAATGAACACGCGCCATTTTTTGTCTCCGGTTTGTGCGTGTATGATACCTAATCTAAGCGTGTGTGAGTGTATTTTTGACGTTTTTAAAGTAGGTATGGCTTCACTACTATTAATTTCTCAATGCATCGCATTCACTCAACAACGAACTGTTTTGCGGTGTGGTACAATAGGTCAGTGACTACTTTAGCCACAAATTATTATAGGCGGAAATTTTCTATATCTCCTCTATTTTCTAACTGTATTTTAATAAATTTTTTTATGCGTTTTGGAGGAAGCGTACATCTTTTAGCTATGTGTAGAATGTGATAAGGTAGCTGATGCATTTATGTTTTTCGCCATTTCTTAATTCCTATATTTATTTAAAGAATAGTTAAGGCGCTCTACTAGAATGGAGCGACATTTTTTGACCATGTATTGTCTACGGAGATGCTGTGACGTACCAGAACTATAGGTAAATACGATTCGTTGCCACTAGTACCGTTAACAGAGTGCTTAGTCTAAGATCGGAGCACTCGAAAACGAACTCGAAAACTATTGATCGATTTCAGAGTAAAATAGACCTAAAATGGCTTGAATTAAGGTTTGAGTTCGTCAATACATTCAGCATTCGAACACAACGAGCGCCCCAAGCAGAAATGTTGTAAAATACATATTCGAACTATGGAATTACGACTTTAAAATACGAGTATTTGAGTTCATTTTGCTCTGAATTCACTTGTGATTCGATCAATAGTTTTCGAGTTCGTTTTCGAGTGCTCCAATCTTAGACTAAGCACACAGTTCCATGATGGTACAGCACTTTCATCGGACATACGGTCAATTTGTAGCGAATGCAAAAACATTGTGATATACTTTATAGATCAGTTTTAAGCTTGCTTTCTTAGGGATGTGATAATGTTCGTTGTAAACGTTCATACGTTAACGTATGTATGTAGGTGCATGCATACATATAATTGTGTATGTCAATTTTATTAATGTAACAAAACGCGGTATAATTCTTTGCATTTATAATACCTAACGTTCACGGTCTAATATAAAATTATTTTGTTCCGTTTATCCATTGCTGTTATGTGTGCAAAAATCAGGATTTGTCTCGAAAAAAAAAATATCACGATTTATTATTCCTATTTAATAAACTTAAATGAATATCGAAAATCTTCCGGAGAATGTGTTAATAAAGCTATACTATATAATTTTAATAAAATAAGGTCCGATTGTATTGATTTTTAATCAGTTAAAATTATGTAATAAAAATTGTTTTCCGATAGGGTGCATTGAAACTGAATTTTAAATTCAGCAGGTTAATACATCATATCGCCAATCTTTATGACAGCTCTGAACACAGGGCGAGTTCCATCGACCAATAAAGGTGGCAGAACGCGCGCGGGGAAGCAGCTACCCGCTACCTCTAATTAAAGTATTCCGCGCACCGAAATGCGGCTATATTCAGGGGGGTTATTCTGTAACTTAGTTAGCAACTGAAAATAGTTGCCAACGAATTAGCTCGATATACATTGCTGCTTTACTGTGTAAAATTATGAAAACACTTTATATTTCCCACAGTAAAGCAGCAATGTATATCAAACTGCGATATACATTGCTGCTTTACTGTGGGAAATACGAACAAAAGCTGTGATAGCCTAGTGGTTAGGACGACCGACTTCTAATCGGAGGTCGTGGGTTCGATCCCGGGCACGCACCTCTAACTTTTCGGAGTTATGTGCGTTTTAAGTATTTAAATATCACTTGCTTTAACGGTGAAGGAAAACATCGTGAGGAAACCTGCATGCCTGAGAGTTCTCCATAACGTTCTCAAAGGTGTGTGAAGTCTGCCAATCCGCTTGGCCAGCGTGGTAGACTATGGCCAAAACCCTTCTCACTCTGAGAGGAGACTCGTGCTCTGTAGTGAGCCGGTAATGGGTTGATCATGATGATGATGATGATGATAAGGGGACTGCTATCGAAAACGTAGCGTACTTTATACTACCTAAACACAATCCTTTAACCATTTGTCTTATATAATCCGCGGCACGTACATCGAACGCTCTGTAGTGAGCCGGTAATGGGTTGATCATGATATCAAACTAATTCGTAGGCAACTATTTTCAGTTGCTAACTAAGTTACAGAATAACCCAGCAGAGCGGACACATCGACACATGTATATTCCTAATTTGAATAAAACTGTAGTTATCAGAGTAAGAAAATATTATTACGAGCATTGACTGTATTATTTTATTTATTTTTTTACACCAACTGACAGAATTATTTGTAATAATCATTAGGTGATAATCAAATTGCCTTTTTAGTGACTTATACAAAAACTGTACTTTAGAATATAATTATAGCCAGTGCACTGTGTTTTATCGAATGTCCTGGTAATAAATATTGAAATTGAAAATAAAACATGTTTTTTTATTTGTACATAATATATTTTATAATATTATACCTGCTTATTTACAAAATCACAATATTTTGGACGGATTGTTGTATACAAAAGATTAAAAAGTACCCTAAAATATCAATGGTTTTAATTTTTCACGCAGTAACCATCTTCTACCTGCCTGTGATAGTCCCATCAAAATCGGTTCAGCCGAAGATAGCCCAGATAGACAATACAAAAATAAAAAAAAACGTGTTTGGATTTTAAGAACTTCTAAGAGAACTTATTCCAATTCGATTTCAGTAGCTATTTGGTTGTCACCAATATATCTCCTTGTTCGTGGACAAGTCTTGCAGTATTTGACTCGTCAATAATCTGCAATGAAAATAAAAGTGATTTTGAATATTATTAATGTTCAGAAAAATATACTTAATCCATTAAGTAAAGTCCGTTCGGTAACGTAGTGTCACACAGGCGCAGGTGCTCTTATCATTCTGCTTTTATTTTTATTATTTTTTACACTTTGTAATTTTTTTTTCTATTCTAAGAATACAAGTATAAATTGAAAATTTAAAAAACCCCCGACATTCGCCATTTTGTGGTGGCGGCCATCTTGGATTTGCATAGTACTATTCTACTAGTCAAGCCCTTTCATTTGATATCCATATTAAGGGAGTTGTGAAAAAATATGTAATCCGCCATTTTGTCGGCCATCTTGGATCGATTTTGATCAAACATAGCTAACGACACTCGACTAATTCACCTTTCAAACAAAAAAAACCGCATTCAAATCGGTCCACGCGTTTGAGCGCTACAGGGGAACAGACAGACACACACACATACACGTCAAACTTATAACACCCCGTCGTTTTTGCGTCGGGGGTTAAAAACAGAATCTCCAAATAGTCTGCCAATCCGCACTTGGCCAGCGGCGTGGTAAGTAAACGAACGTTGACCGTAAGTAAACGAACAGATTTTATGTACGTTACTAGATTCTGCCCGCGGCTTCGCCCGCGTGAATTTCGGTTTTTCACAAATCCCAAGGGAATCGTGGATTTCCGGCTCCCGTTCCCGCTCCTTTTTCCAAACTTTAAACCTACGTTCAAGGAAGTTTGCTATAGTAATCTACCTATAGCTGTAGATATATATTTCGTTTTTATCAAAATCCCGTGGGAACTGTGGATTTTTCCAGGATAAAAAGTGCATACGCATACAGATGTATGCAACTATTGTAATAATGTGCTATGTGAGCGTGATTTACCTAAGAACAGTCAACGCCATCTATCGCGTTTTTGGAAGTCTATATCTATTTTAGTCCCACAGGAATACTATTCCGGGATAAAAAGTACCCTATGTTTTAAGTCAGGGCATAAGCTATCTCCATTCAAAATTTCAGCCAAATCAGTTCAGTAGTTGCGACGTGATTGAGTAACAAACATCCAAACATCTAAACATCCAAACATCCACACTTTCACATTTATAACATTATAAGTAAAGTATAGTAGGATTAGTAGGATTGGTATTGTGATTATGTGTGATAGCTTCTGCCCGCAGCTTCGCTTGCGTGAATTTCGCTTTTGAACAAATCCCGAGGGAATCGTTGATTCCCGGTTCCCGTTCCCGCTCCCTTTTCCAACCTTTATACTTTCTATCAAGGAAGTTCGCTATAATAATCTACCTATAGCTGTAGATATAGACTTCGGGTTTTTTCAAAATCCCATGGAAACTGTGCATTTTTTCCAGGATAAAAAGTAGCCAATGTGTTGCCAATGCATGCAACACAGCAAACTATTACAATAATGTGTTATGTGAACGTGATTTACCTAAGAACAGTCAGCGCCCTCTATGGCGTTTTTGGAAGATTATATCTATTTTAGTCCCACAGGAATATTTTTCCGGGATTAAAAGTCGCCTATGTTTTAAGTCAGGGCATAAGCTATCTCCATTGAAAATTTCAGCTAAATCGGTTCAGTAGTTGCGGCGTGATTGAGTAACAAACATCCAAACATCCAAACATCCAAACATCCACACTTTCACATTTATAATATTAGTAGGATAGTAGGATTAGTAGGATTGGTATTGTGATTATGTGTGATAGCTTCTGCCCGCAGCGTCGCTCGCGTGAATTTCGGTTTTGAACAAATCCCGAGGGAATCGTTGATTCCCGGTTCCCGTTCCCGCTCCCTTTTCCAACCTTTATACTTTCTATCAAGGAAGCTCGCTATAATAATCTACCTATAGCTGTAGATATAGACTTCGGATTTTTCAAAATCCCATGGGAACTGTGCATTTTTTCCAGGATAAAAAGTAGCCAATGTGTTGCCAATGCATGCAACACAGCAAACTATTACAATAATGTGTTATGTGAACGTGATTTACCTAAGAACAGTCAGCGCCCTCTATGGCGTTTTTGGAAGATTATATCTATTTTAGTCCCACAGGAATACTTTTCCGGGATAAAAAGTAGCCTATGTTTTAAGTCAGGGCATAAGCTATCTCCATTCAAAATTTCAGTCAAATCGGTTCAGTAGTTGCGGCGTGATTGAGTAACAAACATCCAAACATACAAACATCTAAACATCCAAACATCCAAACATCCACACTTTCACATTTATAATATTAAAAGTAGGATTAGTAGGATTGGTATTGTGATTATGTGTGATAGCTTCTGCCCGCAGCTTCGCTCGCGTGAATTTCGGTTTTGAACAAATCCCGAGGGAATCGTTGATTCCCGGTTCCCGTTCCCGCTCCCTTTTCCAACCTTTATACTTTCTATCAAGGAAGTTCGCTATAATAATCTACCTATAGCTGTAGATATAGACTTCGGGGTTTTCAAAATCCCATGGGAACTGTGCATTTTTTCCAGGATAATAAGTAGCCAATGTGTTGCCAATGCATGCAACACAGCAAACTATTACAATAATGTGTTATGTGAACGTGATTTACCTAAGAACAGTCAGCGCCCTCTATGGCGTTTTTGGAAGATTATATCTATTTTAGTCCCACAGGAATACTTTTCCGGGATAAAAAGTAGTCTATGTTTTAAGTCAGGGCATAAGCTATCTCCATTCAAAATTTCAGCCAAATCGGTTCAGTAGTTGCGGCGTGATTGAGTAACAAACATCCAAACATACAAACATCTAAACATCCAAACATCCAAACATCCACACTTTCACATTTATAATATTAGTAGGATAGTAGGATTAGTAGGATTGGTATTGTGATTATGTGTGATAGCTTCTGCCCGCAGCTTCGCTCGCGTGAATTTCGGTTTTGAACAAATCCCGAGGGAATCGTTGATTCCCGGTTCCCGTTCCCGCTCCCTTTTCCAACCTTTATACTTTCTATCAAGGAAGTTCGCTATAATAATCTACCTATAGCTGTAGATGTAGACTTCGGGGTTTTCAAAATCCCATGGGAACTGTGCATTTTTTCCAGGATAAAAAGTAGCCTATGTGTTGCCAATGCATGCAACACAGCAAACTATTGCAATAATGTGTTATGTGAACGTGATTTACCTAAGAACAGTCAGCGCCCTCTATGGCGTTTTTGGAAGATTATATCTATTTTAGTCCCACAGGAATACTTTTCCGGGATAAAAAAAAGCCTATGTTTTAAGTCAGGGCATAAGTTATCTCCATTCAAAATTTCAGCCAAATCGGTTCAGTAGTTGCGGCGTGATTGAGTAACAAACATCTAAACATACAAACATCTAAACATCCAAACATCCAAACATCCACACTTTCACATTTATAATATTAGTAGGATTAGTAGGATTGGTATTGTGATTATGTGTGATAGCTTCTGCCCGCAGCTTCGCTTGCGTGAATTTCGCTTTTGAACAAATCCCGAGGGAATCGTTGATTCCCGGTTCCCGTTCCCGCTCCCTTTTCCAACCTTTATACTTTCTATCAAGGAAGTTCGCTATAATAATCTACCTATAGCTGTAGATATAGACTTCGGGTTTTTCAAAATCCCACGGAAACTGTGCATTTTTTCCAGGATAAAAAGTAGCCAATGTGTTGCCAATGCATGCAACACAGCAAACTATTACAATAATGTGTTATGTGAACGTGATTTACCTAAGAACAGTCAGCGCCCTCTATGGCGTTTTTGGAAGATTATATCTATTTTAGTCCCACAGGAATATTTTTCCGGGATTAAAAGTCGCCTATGTTTTAAGTCAGGGCATAAGCTATCTCCATTCAAAATTTCAGCTAAATCGGTTCAGTAGTTGCGGCGTGATTGAGTAACAAACATCCAAACATCCACACTTTCACATTTATAATATTAGTAGGATAGTAGGATTGGTATTGTGATTATGTGTGATAGCTTCTGCCCGCAGCGCCGCTCGCGTGAATTTCGGTTTTGAACAAATCCCGAGGGAATCGTTGATTCCCGGTTCCCGTTCCCGCTCCCTTTTCCAACCTTTATACTTTCTATCAAGGAAGCTCGCTATAATAATCTACCTATAGCTGTAGATATAGACTTCGGATTTTTCAAAATCCCATGGGAACTGTGCATTTTTTCCAGGATAAAAAGTAGCCAATGTGTTGCCAATGCATGCAACACAGCAAACTATTACAATAATGTGTTATGTGAACGTGATTTACCTAAGAACAGTCAGCGCCCTCTATGGCGTTTTTGGAAGATTATATCTATTTTAGTCCCACAGGAATACTTTTCCGGGATAAAAAGTAGCCTATGTTTTAAGTCAGGGCATAAGCTATCTCCATTCAAAATTTCAGCTAAATCGGTTCAGTAGTTGCGGCGTGATTGAGTAACAAACATACAAACATCTAAACATCCAAACATCCAAACATCCAAACATCCAAACATCCAAACATCCACACTTTCACATTTATAATATAAGTAGGATAGTAGGATTAGTAGGATTGGTATTGTGATTATGTGTGATACAGGGGCGTAGCTACCGCCGTATATGCCGTATCAATTATACGGGGCCCCCAAGCCACGGGGGCCCCCGACGTGCGTCAGTAAAAATTAACAAAAACTTCCCAAATTTTTGTTTATATTTCAGAAATGACAAAAGTCAAAAAATTTTGCCATAGAGGCAGAATCTTTAGAAAAACAAAAGTCATCATCAACTATAAATGATTTAATAAATCAGTTTGCCGAAAAAAAGGCAAGGAGAGTATATATTTAATTTGGATTGTTTGTAAAAATTTTAGAAAAAGTGACAGATAAATAATTATGATGCTTATATTGCTTTTAATTTTATGCGAACATTTTTTTTTCTTTTGTGAGAAATCTTTACCCTTCATAAGGGCCCCCAAACAAATTTTTATACGGGGCCCCGCCAAGGTACGCTACGCCACTGGTGTGATAGCTTCTGCCCGCAGCGTCGCTCGCATGAATTTCGGTTTTGAACAAATCCCGAGGGAATCGTTGATTCCCGGTTCCCGTTCCCGCTCCCTTTTCCAACCTTTATACTTTCTATCAAGGAAGCTCGCTATAATAATCTACCTATAGCTGTAGATATAGACTTCGGATTTTTCAAAATCCCATGGGAACTGTGCATTTTTTCCAGGATAAAAAGTAGCCAATGTGTTGCCAATGCATGCAACACAGCAAACTATTACAATAATGTGTTATGTGAACGTGATTTACCTAAGAACAGTCAGCGCCCTCTATGGCGTTTTTGGAAGATTATATCTATTTTAGTCCCACAGGAATACTTTTCCGGGATAAAAAGTAGCCTATGTTTTAAGTCAGGGCATAAGCTATCTCCATTGAAAATTTCAGCTAAATCGGTTCAGTAGTTGCGGCGTGATTGAGTAACAAACATCCAAACATACAAACATCTAAACATCCAAACATCCAAACATCCACACTTTCACATTTATAATATTAGTAGGATAGGATTCGTTACAATAATATAGTAATAATTCATTATTTTATTGGTACAAATGTATGAGAGTAATAAAAGTTTAAATGACATGTCCAACTTTAGTATGGAGGCTGGGCTTTGATAACGAAGCAGCACTACAATACCATGAAATAATATGAAAAAGATATAAATGTAAAACTTAATCTGCATTTTTTTATTAATGAAATAAAATAATGTTAGTTTTAGATGGCAATACTAAATACTTTTTTGCAGTCTCTTCTCGAATGTCACTGACAGCTGTCAGTTGTCAAACTTCAAATTAATTGACAAATTAATCGCTTGCGCTCACTTAGGTACTGTTTCCACCGTATATGGGAGTGCAACTCATTAGACAAATACATTTTTGACATTTCTGGTTTTTTTAATGTCACAATAAAACTTACATTACCCTAACAAATACATAAATAAATGTTATCACCTCATGGTGTGCGTGGGCACGGCGGGCGCGTACAGGGCGCAGCACAGCACGCCGCCGTCTCGCTGCGCGTGACACTTGTGGTACTCCGAGCACCAGTACGTCTCGCTCACTGCGCCCTCCGCACTACCTGTAACTCAATGTGTTGAAATATTATATAATTAAACAATAATACTGTACACATAGAGATAATAATAATAAATAGAGTTGGCATAATGTCCTATAGAAATTAGTGGATCGGAAAATAGCTCAAGCTTATCAAAATTTTCATATGTGTGAAAGAGACAACATTACATTTTTGACATAATAATAAAACAGTTTGCGGCAGACTCGTGACTTAAGATGGCCTCCCTAAAATGTATACATGAACACTCACACACGCACAACTTGAGACATCACAATGAACACGCGCCATTTTATGTCTTCGGATTGTGCGTGTGTGAGTGTATTTTTGGCACGTTTTTAAGGTAGGTATGCCAACTCTATTTATTATTATTATCTCTATGACTGTACATGATAGTCTATAGACAGATTATTCTATCCACAGATTAATCTATGGTAGGTTTTGTCCGTGATATTGTCTGTGATATCTATGACACACGTTAAGTCAAAAGGAAACGGAACCATAGACAAGGCATACCTTGTCTGTGGTTCCGCTTCCTTTTTCTTCTCATTCACACCTATTTTGTACGGTCATGTTTTTTGAGTCAGTTAATTTCGTCGGAGATCGTTACCAAAGTTTTTTTTTTATTCAACTACAAGTTAGCCCTTGATTGCAATCTCACCTGATGGTAAGTGATGATGCAGTCTAAGATGGAAGCGGCTAACTTGGAAGAGGTATGTATACCCCTGATCGGTTTCTACACGGCATCGTGGCATTCTGCTTGCCAGTAGGAGCAATTACCTTTTTCTTCCCCTTCCGTGATGTTCAACTCCGGTGCCAGGTGCTTAGCGGTGGTAATGTAGAATGTCCTCAGGATGTCGATCCGGTGCACGCCAGACATGCCTCTGCTCTTTTGGCCGGAGTGCAGGTGCCGCGAAAACACGCAGCGACGCTTGCTCACGTTGATTACTAGCAATCTGGGGAGTGAGGATATGTTAATTACTAGCAATCTGGGGAGTGAGGATACGTTAATTACTAGCAATCTGGGGAGTGAGGATACGTTAATTACTAGCAATATGGGGAGTGAGGATACGTTAATTACTAGCAATCTGGGAAGTGAGGATACGTTAATTACTAGCAATATGGGGAGTGAGGATACGTTAATTACTAGCAATCTGGGGAGTGAGGATACGTTAATTACTAGCAATCTGGGGAGTGAGGATACGTTAATTACTAGCAATCTGGGGAGTGAGGATACGTTAATTACTAGCAATCTGGGGAGTGAGGATACGTTAATTACTAGCAATCTGGGGAGTGAGGATACGTTAATTACTAGCAATCTGGGAAGTGAGGATACGTTAATTACTAGCAATCTGGGAAGTGAGGATACGTTAATTACTAGCAATCTGGGGAGTGAGGATACGTTAATTACTAGCAATCTGGGGAGTGAGGATACGTTAATTACTAGCAATCTGGGGAGTGAGGATACGTTAATTACTAGCAATCTGGGGAGTGAGGATACGTTAATTACTAGCAATCTGGGGAGTGAGAATACGTTAAAAAAAAAATTGGCGGGCATAGTTCGGTTCAACAGGAGCAAGCAAGCGGGTAGCAATCTGGGGAGTGAGGATACGTTAATTACTAGCAATCTGGGGAGTGAGGATACGTTAATTACTAGCAATCTGGGGAGTGAGGATACGTTAATTACTAGCAATCTGGGGAGTGAGGATACGTTAATTACTAGCAATCTGGGGAGTGAGGATACGTTAACTACTAGCAATCTGGGGAGTGAGGATATGTTAATTACTAGCAATCTGGGGAGTGAGGATACGTTAATTACTAGAAATCTGGGGAGTGAGGATATGTTGATATTACTAGTAACCGGGGATAGGTTGATTACTAGCAATCTGGAGATAATTATGTTGATTACTAGTAACCTGGGGATACGTTGATTACTAGCAATCTGGAGATCATTATGTTGATTACTAGTAACCTGGGGATACGTTGATTACTAGCAATCTGGAGATCATTATGTTGATTACTAGTAACCTGGGTATACGTTGATTACTAGCAATCTGGAGATCATTATGTTGATTACTAGTAACCTGGGGATACGTTGATTACTAGCAATCTGGGGATACATTGATTACTATTAATCTGCGGATACATTGATTGAGTGGATATAAATTGATTACTAGTAATGTGGTGATACGTTGATTACTAACAATAATATGGGGATTTATTTAGCCTGTTAAAAGAATAATCTGCCTCGTTGATCTATCGGTTAGCATGTTAGTTGATAATCGCGAGGTTCTTGGTTCGATTCCAGTGTCGGCCCGAAGATTGTAAAGTTGGGTTTTTCTGTCGAGATATTCTCGGTGCCAGCCCAGAGTTGGTAATTGGCGGTGCTTCACCCCCGTGCCTGTGATAGCACGTCAAGCCGCCAGTCCGGCTATTATCACTAGCATTTGAAGTTATCAATAACAGTTGAAGCCCGCCAATCCTCATTGGAGTAGCGTGACGGGTCTAAGCTCTAAAACCTATTAGAGAAGGCCTGTGCCCAGCAAAGGGAACGTCATGGGATGTTCGTGGATACTTGATAATGTAAAATTTTTAATGTGACCCGTGAAAAAATAAAAATATGTTACCCCAACAGAGCCGTATCGAAGGTGAGGCTCAGGGGGAAGTTCCTCGGGTGCACTAGCTTGGCCTCCTTTATGAGTTGCGCGTGTCCCTCCCAGCTCTGCAGCACCAGCTCGTCGACGAGCGAGAGCGCGGGTGCCGCGCCGCACACCACCAGCACGTACACGTCTGCTAGTAGCTTGCACGTCACCGCCCTGAACGCCACCTGCAAATATACTATACTAATAAATAATTAATAGATACAGTATGGATATAACCCCCGCACGTTGCTATTGTGCTGGAACCTTGTCACATTAACTTCAGCGTGACGTCAGACGAAACGAAAATATACCGTCAGCAACAAAAATTTTTTTTATAAATAAATTAAACCGAATGAACAAATAATTTTCAGCTTTTATAGATTTTAAATGGAGAAAGTAGTTATCCTAATCCTTGAACTCCACTGATGTAATCACATTCTTTTAATTCGGATTCGGAATTTTTTTCAGAGTCTGTTTAATTGTGTCTGAATCACTATCATTTTCTGTGTTTATAATAAACTAGTTGCTCGGTGCGCGAGCTGCTAAAGCAGCTCGCGGGGGGCTTTCGACATTATATAACATGGGGCTGCACCCTATAATTTCGAAGATAATATAAGCATTTAAAAATTTGATCACGTAAGCACATAGACATCGCAAAAATAATAAGTTTGAGTAATAATAACATGGGGTTGCACCCTATAGTTTTGGAGATATAAGCTTTTAAAAATCTGACCATGTGAGCATATTATAGACATCGCGAAAATAAGAAATTTAAGTACCAACAACATGGGGCTCCACCCTATAGTTCCATAGATATAAGCTTTTAAAAATCTGACCATTTAGGCACACAGACATCGCAAAAATAAGAAGTTTGAGTACCAACAACATGGGACTGCACCCTATGGTTACGGAGACATGAGCTTTTAAAAATCGGACCACGTAAGCAAACAGACTTTGCGAAAATAAGAAGTTCGAGTACCAACTACATGGGACTTCACCATATAGTTTCGGATATAAGCTTTTAGAAATCTGACCACGTGAGCATAAAGACGAAGATAAGAAGTTTGAGTACCAACAACATGGGGCTGCACTCTACCCTTCTGTATCCTTCACTTGTCTCCAAAATCCTCAATCATCAGCTCTCGCCATATTTTTTCTCTGAATGAATTTTTATCTTCTCTGTGAAACCATTTGTGAAAAAAAAAAAACATACAAAATTTTACAGGAGGAAATTTTTGGGGAAATCTCGAAAAGTCCCCGGTCGGTCGCTAGTCGGTCCCTAGTTGGTCCCTAGTCGGTCCATAGTCGGTAAATAGTCGGTCCGTAGTCGGTCCCTAGTCGGTCCATAGTCGGTCCGTAGTCGGTCCCTAGTCGGTCGCTAGTCGGTCGCTAGTCGGTCCCTAGTCGGTCCGTAGTCGGTCCATAGTCGGTCCGTAGTCGGTCCCTAGTCGGTCCCTAGTCGGTCCGTAGTCGGTCCCTAGTCGGTCCTTAGTCGGTCCCTAGTTTGTCCATTGTCAGTCCCTAGTCGGTCTCTAGTGGGTCCGTAGTCGGTCCCTAGTCGGTCCGTAGTCAGTCTGTAATCGGTCCCTAGTCGGACCGTAGTCGGTCCCTAGTCGGTCTACCTAAGTTGGTCCGTAGTCGGTCCCTAGTTGGTCCCTAGTCGGTCCATAGTCGGTAAATAGTCGGTCCGTAGTCGGTCCCTAGTCGGTCCGTAGTCGGTCCGTAGTCGGTCCCTAGTCGGTCGCTAGTCGGTCGCTAGTCGGTCCCTAGTCGGTCCGTAGTCGGTCCGTAGTCGGTCCCTAGTCGGTCCCTAGTCGGTCCGTAGTCGGTCCCTAGTCGGTCCTTAGTCGGTCCCTAGTTTGTCCATTGTCAGTCCCTAGTCGGTCTCTAGTGGGTCCGTAGTCGGTCCCTAGTCGGTCCGTAGTCAGTCTGTAATTGGTCCCTAGTCGGACCGTAGTCGGTCCCTAGTCGATCCGTAGTCGGTCCCTAGTCGGTCTCTAGTCGGTCCGTAGTCGGTCCGTAGTCGGTCCCTAGTCGGTCTCTAGTCGGTCCGTAGTCGGTCCCTAGTCGGTCTCTAGTTGGTCAGTAGTCGGTCCCTAGTCGGTCCCTAGTCAGTCTCTAGTCGGTCCGTAGTCGGTCCGTAGTCGGTCCCTAGTCGGTCTCTAGTCGGTCCGTAGTCGATCCCTAGTCGGTCCCTAGTCGGTCTCTAGTTGGTCCGTAGTCGGCCCCTAGTCGGTCTCTAGTTGGTCCATAGTCGGTCTCTAGTCGGTCCCTAGTCGATCCGTAGTCGGTCCCTAGTCGGTCTCTAGTCGGTCCGTAGTCGGTCCGTAGTCGGTCCCTAGTCGGTCTCTAGTCGGTCCGTAGTCGGTCCCTAGTCGGTCTCTAGTTGGTCAGTAGTCGGTCCCTAGTCGGTCCCTAGTCAGTCTCTAGTCGGTCCGTAGTCGGTCCGTAGTCGGTCCCTAGTCGGTCTCTAGTCGGTCCGTAGTCGATCCCTAGTCGGTCCCTAGTCGGTCTCTAGTTGGTCCGTAGTCGGCCCCTAGTCGGTCTCTAGTCGGTCCGTAGTCGGTCCCTAGTCGGTCTCTAGTCGGTCCATACTCGGTCCGTAGTCGGTCCCTAATCGGTCTCTAGTTGGTCCGTAGTCGGTCCGTAGTCGGTCCCTAGTCGGTCTCTAGTCGGTCTGTAGTCGGTCTGTAGTCGGTCCGTAGTCGGTCCCAAGTCGGTCCGTAGTTGGTCCCTAGTCGGTCCCTAGTCGATCCGAAATAAATTCCTCCATTTTGAATTTTTTTTTTTTTAGTGATCAGGATCCGAAGGTCCTGATCATCTTTTGATAAGAAACCACTCTTCCATCTTTTATACCCTTTGATGAACACTGATGAAATTTGTATGGCGGCCATCTTTTTTCCGCCATTTTGAATATTTTTCCAGCTCACTGCCAATTGGAAGCCGTTTCGAGTGACATTTGCTCGAGAACCTCCCACCTATCTTCAATACCTTAAGCGTGCCCTTCACCCGTCTCCGAGTTCCTCAATCATCAGCTCTATCCATATTTTTTTTCTGAATAAATTTTTGTCTTTTTTGTGAAACCATTTTGTGAAAAAAAAAAATTCATACAAAATTTTACAGGAGAAAATTTTTGGGGAAAATCTCGTAAACTACCCCGAAGGTGGCAACACTGTCTACATTTATCGATACTGCCGGTTAAGTTACACAGTCGATTCATACATTTCAACTTTCCAAAATGTTGCCAACTGCCTCAAAAACATGTTCAAAATCAATTCCAAAACAAATAAAATACAAAATGGCCGTCAACTCATTTTACAGATTTATTTTAGAAAGTTGAATAATTTTTCCATTTTGTATAGGAGATACCGCTCCTGATGAGGTTTCAAGTTTTCATCTCGCTTGCACACAGGCGAAATAATCACCCCTGAAAAAGACCGTATCGCGAAAACAACTTTTTCTTTGATAAATTTCAGTGTTGCCTGTCCCTGGCGATAAAAATATCCAAATTTCGTTTGTACAGGTAAAAAATGTAGTTGCTCATACTCGGATTTTGCAAAAAGTTCGTATTTCGATTTTTTAATTTTTGGGGTAGATCTTGTAATTTCCCAAAAAATGGGGTAATTTTTTCACCAATCTATACTTCAAGTCTGTACATACAATAGCTTCATAGAAGTAGAAACGCTCCGATGTTGTCAACTGTGAGTAATTTGAATTTCAAAATTGCGTTTTTTCGTACCTCAAACTGAATGGCCGCCACGACAGCCGCCATCTTGAATATTTAAAAACCACTCCCGATCTGTCAAAATACAGGATAATTGTAGACGGAAACAGGAAAAAAATATTATCCTCAACTAACCCGTTTCTATGCTGTGGCGCCGCGGTTTGGGGTCGAAAAATCGAAAATTTGAAAGACTACAGCTAAGCCGCCATCTTGTTTTTTAAATTTTTTCTACTTTTTCTATTAATCGTTTCCTAATTTCTTCTAGAATTGCGAGTTGTAACGAAATCGGTAGGAAAACAAAAATGTTACAAAAATCACGTCGGCCGCCATCTTGTTTTTGTTTGAGCAGCCTTTTTCTATCTACAATACCCTTCCCGGGTTCCTCAACCATCTTACTAACCCTCAATCATCATGTCTTCCCATATTTTTCTGTGAGAATTCTCTGAAGAACCGCATCAAAGGCAATTCAATATTCACCATACATTTTCTATGAAAAAATGAATTCCGCCATTTTGAATTTTTTTTCCATTTATCAAGTAGACCTTCGGATTTTGATCATCTTTTGCTAAGAAACCACTCTTCCATCTTTTATACCCTCCGAGATGGATACCGATGAAATTTGTATGGCGGCCATCTTTTTTCCGCCATTTTGAATTTTTTTTCAGTTCACTCCCAATTGGACGACGTTTCGAATGACATTTGCTCGAGCACCCCCCACCTATCTTCAATACTTTCAGCGTGCCCTTCACCCGTCTCCGAAACCCTCAATCATCAGCTCTCTCCATATTTTTTTCGGAATAAATTTTTGTCTTCTTTGTGAAACCATAAGTGAAAAAAAAATTTTTCATACAAAATTTTACAGGAGTAAATTTTTGGGGAAATCTCAAAAACTACCCTAAATGTGGCAACACTGTGTACATACTTCGATACTGCCGGTTGAGATGCACAATCGATTTATACATGTCAACTTTCTAAAATGTTGCCAACTTCCTCAAAAACATGATCAAAATTTTCAAAAACACCCAACAACAATACAAAATGGCCGCCAACTCATTTGACAGATACATTTTAGAAAGTTTTATAATGTTACCATTAACTACAGGATATACCGCTCGTAATGATGTGTCAATTTTTCATCTCGCTCACACCCAAGCGAAATAATTGCCCCTGAAAAAAGACCATGTCGCGAAAATCACTTTTTCTTTGATAAATTCCAGTGTTGCCAGTCTCTGAAGACAAAAATACCCAAATGTCATTTGTACAAGTAAAACACGTGGTCGCTCATACTCGGATTTTTCAAAAAGTCCGTATTTCGATTTTTTTATTTTTGGGGTAAATCTTGAAATTTCCCCAAAAGTGGGGTATTTTTTTTATCACCAATTTATACCTCGAATCTATGCAAACAATCGCTTCATAGAAGTCAAAACGCTCCGATGTTGCCAACTGTGAGAAATTTGAATTTTAAAATTGCGTTTTTTCGTACCTCAAACCGAATGGCCGCCACGACAGCCGCCATCTTGAATTTTTAAAAACCACTCTCGTTCTGTCAAAATTAAGGGTAATTGTGGCCGAATACAGGAAAAAAATATTATCGACAATTACCCCGTTTCGGAGCTGTGGTGCCGCGGTTTGGGGTCGAAAAATCAAAAATTTAAAAAATCTATATCTCGGCCGCCATCTTGTTTTTTCAATTTTTTCCACTTTTTCTAATAATCATTTACTAATTTCTTAAAAACCTGCGAATTTTAACGAAATCGGTTGGAAAACAAAAAAGTTACAAAAATCACATCGGCCGCCATCTTGTTTTTCTGAAATGTCATAATTTTTCCCTACTCGACTCCCCCATCCGAACACATCTCCCATACATGATTATATCGTTTTCTGTCTCTTTCTAGGAGAACAATTATGTCAATGAGTGAGTGAGTGAGTGGTAATCGAGCTATATATATTATAATAACTCGTCAATTAATCTGTCTTTGCGCCAGTATTAAACAACAATAACAACAAAATGTGTGATATTACAATAATTATTCATAACTCGATACGCGTACTCCGCCAACAGTTTTGTCAACGCTACCGACGTCTGTCTAGTGCTGACGTCATGAAAATGGCGGCCAGGCGCAATACCAATTTGCGGGGCTTATAACAGATTGTACAACTTTGCGCAACTTTTCAACGCTTATAACTCAATGTAATGTAATGTAATCAGCTGACGCCTAAATACCTAAGGTTGTGCACGCTTTACATTGCCGGTATGAATAATAACTAAATCATTTATACTACAAGTATAAAACAAATGTTTACTGGTATTAGATTATGTTTAGGTAGAATAGTAATAGCGCTAAGTTTTCGATAGCGGTCCCCTTATACCCTGTGTAATATCGACGCAAGAAAACGTATTTGCTGTAAGTAGCAAAAATGACGTAAGTAGACTGAAAACATAGCTAGAATCAGTTTTTTTTCTGCGTCAAATGTTCTGGGTCTCATATTGCTGCAGTGAAAAAAAAATTAAAAAATAACGTCATTTTCAAAAATTTATAAGTTCAAATTGTTGTAAGTTTTGTTTTTGATACTTCTTTAGTATTTTTCTACTTACAGCAAAAGTGTAATCTGAATCATTTTTTACGTCCGTTAAACATGGATCTGAGCAATTTCCATACAAATAAAATACTTACGCCATTCTTCATGTCTGTAAATGAAAAGTCAATTGCTGTAAGTAACCAAAAACCTATTTTTTATAACTTTAGGAAAAATATTTTGATTGCTATTAGTGATTAGTGAATATTACATTAGTAAAACTGTGTACAAAAAATCATTTTTCTATCACTGATAATTAAGAAGTTATGAATTTTTTTCTAATTTAAAAATCGTTTTTTGGCTCTGCTGAAAAGTTGGGTTTTGGCTACTTACAGCAAATACGTTTTCTTGCGTCGATATGTTTTAACAATAAACATTATTTACTTTGAAGGGTACTTAACTCACATTAGGGCTCATCTGCGGCAAATACACTAAAGTGTCCCTCAAGGGAGCGCCATCTTGAGCCGCCGCGAGTAATAACAGCAACCTCGCTTCCCTTGAATCCAGTTCACAGAAATCTGAACTTGTCGCCACCAGGTGTCCGTGTATGGTCAGGCAAGCCCATCTGCCGGTCACATTCTGTGCATAGTTGTCTAATACTTGCTGTTGGCGATTGAAGTATGTATTATATGAAATTCATTAAATGGATGTAGTATTCATTAAATGGATGGAGTATTTATTAAAAAACCGGTCAAGTGCGTGGCGGGCCACGCGCAGTGTAGGGTTCCGTAGTCACAATCCTCGAAAAACAGATATAACTCCTTAACCTGTGAACCCTACTTAGCCGTGATAGTTTTCCTTTAAAATTGATTATATACCCTACTGCTGTGAATTTTTTCAAGTTCCTATATACTGCCATTTGGCTGATAGAGGGGGGGGACACTTGACTCTAATAAAAATTTGCACTTTAAAACATCATATTTTACAAACGGATCTAGAAATCGAAAAATGATGTTCCCACACCCACAGTATTTTTAAAAGACCTATTCAACGATACCCCACACTATGGGGTAGACGAGAAAAAAAATATTCATCCCCACTTTACATGTAGGGGAGCTACCCTAAAAAAAAATATTTATCAAAATTTTATTTCACCACTTTGTCGGCGTGATTAATATTTATACTCATGCCAAATTACGGATTTCTAGCACTAATAGTCTCTGAGATTAACCGAGGACGGACGGACAGACGGACAGACGGACAGACGGACAGACGGACAGACGGACGGACATGGCGAAACTATAAGGGTTCCTTGTTTACTACGGAACCCTAAAAACTAGCTTCTGCCTGCGTGAATTTCGGTTTTTCACAAATCCTGAAGGATTCCTGGATTTCCGGTTCCTGTTCCCTTTTCCAACCTTTATATCTACTTTCAAGGATGTTCGCTATAGTAAACTACCTATAACTGTAGCTGTAGATTTCAATTATTACTAAATCGCGCGGAAACTGTGGATTTTTCCAGGATAAAAAGTAGCCTATATGTGTTAAATCGGGCATAATTTATCTCCATTTAAAATTTCAGCCAAATCGGTTCAGTAGTTGCGGCGTTATAGAGTACATACATACACACAAACTTTCGCCTTTATAATATTAGTGTGATTAATATGGTACATAGTACCGGTATAACACAGTAAATGGGTGATTCTAAATAAGTTCTATGGGTGTGTCTCCTACTAGGAGTGATCTATGCCATTTTTTATCCTGGAAAATTAAAGTTTTATTAAATTACAGATTGAATTTTACAAAAGAGAAATTGGCCATTCAATCATTCACCTGTCATAAAATGTATTAGAAATGCTGCATATTTCTACTTCTACCTGTAATTGCTGTGCCTGCGGACACAAGTAACTCTGAATGAAATCCAACACTATTGTCGATCGAGGCACAGAGTTCGGGTCCAAAGACTCTAGCAGATAATCCAATATAGGATAACACTGTCTCAGGTCCCGCTTTATTTGATCTAAATTCTTCAAGTTCTCCAACTCTTTCTTGCCAATGCAAAACACCATGACATTGTGAATACAGGACAGTAGGAGTTCCAGATCACACTCCAGCCCTCCAGTTGCGATCCCAATTAAGGTGACACTGCGCAAAGAAGATGCTGATCATTCAATTAAGTAAGAAAAGGCTGGAATAGCTGTGTTACAAGAGATAAAGTTAGTAAACTAAAACCCGACTACTCATAATAATAGTATAAAAGCGCGGGGCAAGGACCTAGTGGCACCATCTGTTACGTCTATCTGAAACTAACTTAATATTCCAGATTCACTTCTCAATTTTTTTCACATATAAAATGTAGGCTATGTCACTCGGAGTTTGGACCATAACAAGGAATCAATTGACACCTCAGTCATCAAAAATGACTCAGTAGTTTAGGCGCTACGGTGGAACAAAAAATCGGATACAGACATACATCTTATCTTATCTTCCTCTGATGGGGCCCGCTAAAAAGCGGATGCACTTCGACCCTTATGGATCTTTTGTACTCGCCCCTTCCTTATCCCCTAGACCTCCTCAAACACCCATTCTAGGATTTTAATTGTCGCCTTTAGGTTCAAGGGACCATAATCCTCCGGTTGCAGATAAGCTACCCCCAGAAGATCCATTGGCTACCTAGCCAGTCCGTCACACTCACACAGGATGTGTTCCATGGACTCGTTTTCTTCATTACAGGTCCTACAGATAGGGTCCTCTGTAATGCCCATTTTGCATAACATGGCCTTTGTACTATAGTGACCCGTGTAAGCCGCTATAACATATCTTAGCAGTTTCCTGCTCAATAAATTTACTTTTACAAGAAAACCAGCCTTTACAGCTTCCATAAACTTCTTAGTGCCTTAGGCCTCCCATCTTATCCCACTCTGCCGACATGCATACAGACATACAGACTATTAAAATCATAACCCTTCCCTTTGATTTTGCCGTAGTCGGGTAAAAAGTGCAGTAAGATGAAAGTAACACTTGAGGTACCTACTTAACATTCAAACTGTAGGCAAGATACCATGTTAGTACCATGATATTAGCAAGGTCTTTCATAGGTTTTAAGTTTGTAATGTATATTTACTTACTAACAACAATAATAATAATAATAATAATATAAGCCTTTATTAACTGAATTATGCATTGTTACAAAAAACTAATATTTACATAAAGAAATAAATAATTTTGACACTGGTATATTGTGTATAATGTTGTTTCCTTTTGTTCTTCTTTTTTCCCTTTTCTAATCAGTTTGCCCATGGGCATAGGCCTCCTCCAGGGTTCTCCATAAATTTCTATCTTTGGCTTTTCTTTGCCATATATTCCCTTATACTAACAACATGGCACTATAAAATATGTATCTCATAAAAAGACCTCAAAAAGTCAAAACAGTTGTTATATTCAATTCTTGGTTCTGGCCGTCAATTCTTGATTCTGGTAACTTCCCACAATTTAAAAAATATCTTGTTTGAGTTTTCCCTAGACCCTATGTGATTATCTTATGTACCCAAGCTATACATTAATGTATGGGTATTTTTTGAGCTCAATTGCATAATTATAATTACCTTTTGCAATACTCCTTCCACAGTATTGTTCCATTATCAACAAGAGTGTTGATCATCTGAAGATTGTGACATTTTGTGAACATGTTGATACCATGAAGCGACGCTATTGTAGAAAACTGAATCTAATTTAAAATATTCAATTTTTTTAAATAATAACTACACAGTTTGCACAGCTCGAAAACATTACTAAAGTATGTGTGTAACTAAATCTATTAAAACAAGTAGGTACAGTTTAATTTAAAGTTAACTTTAACAAACTTTTATACTCTCTAGAACTAAAACGTTACTTATTCTTGGTTGGTTTACCATATAACCCATACATTGATGAAGTAATATACATACTGAAGTATTTTTATCGGACTTTAGCGAAATACAATAAAATTTGAATTGTGAAACTTTTTTGTTCTACTCTATCTATATTTAATGCTTGAGTATAAACTTAGGAAAGGTTTTTAATCAGCATTTTTATCTAAAAGTGATATTAAAAAATTAGTACATAACCTTACGTTTTCATTGTTACCAACTTTCTTAGAAAATATTGGTACACCACTTTCAGATGCTATTGCTATAACTATGATAGACATTTTTATTTATTAAAATATTAGATTTAAAATTAAAAACTTTTCTTGTTTTGTTTGTTTTGCTGTTTGTAACATGAACCTATAGAAGCTTATTATTATTACCTCTATGGTTTGTAAACACTCGTAGATACTAATCATTAATCTGTGGTAAACACGGTAAACACTTTGTAAGCTTTTACTAGTGATGGGACTCGAGTTGCTTTTAACTCGAGTGACTCGAGTAGTTTTTATATTACTCGCACTCGAGTTAAATTTTTGACAACTCGAGTTTCGAGTGACTCGAGTCGACTCGAATTACGAGTGACTCAAGTTGACTCGTACCCCTCGAGTGGTTTATACCGAGCCGAGTGATAAATTCAACTAAGAAATTCAAGAAATTGATCAAATCATTTTTTTAAGCATTTTTTTAAGCAATTACAGCAATTTCAGTTAAATTTGTTATCTCATTGAAAATACATTACTTCTGTTCTTTTGTTGAGTTTATTTAAGTTTCATTTAAGTTAATTTTAAAGCATGTTTATTATTACCTAAACTGTATAAGAACATAATAAAACTGTTCATATTTGGATCTCACGAAAGTTCCTTGTTAGAATAAATTAAATTGGATTAGAACTTATTAGCAGTATACCCGTATTACTAATTCCCTGGAATTCTGACGTTTTGTAATGTTACCAGAGATAAAACAATTCCCACAAAAAAGATAAAATATTCAAAACTTATGCAAATACAAATCAACTGCCGCATGTAGATATGACAAATGCCTGACAGACACTTCATGGTGATAATGTCATTCGACATCCATTTTTGAATAAATTTTTTCAATGTGCTTCTTTTGTTTTCTGTTGCTGTCAGTGTGCACTTTCTAGTTTCCAGTCTTGGTGGTTTCTGTTTTAAGGCGAAACGAGTAATATTATTACGCGGCATATGGCTTTTTATGATGACAGGGAATTATTAAAGTAGTTTGGTGTAAAATCGTACTTCATAGATGCAAATCATACTTCATAGATGCCCTGTTCTCCATACAAATAACTCATCTGTAAGTGACAATGACAGCTGTCAGAATTCCGGGGAATTAGTAATACGGGTATAGATTATAATATTTCAATTTGACTGATAGTTTACCAATAGGTTTCTTGATTATGTATGGTTTAGTTCGAAGGAAAATTCTATTTTTTTACATTTTGTTTAATTTTTTTTGAGTAGCTTTTACATTAATGCGAAAATGAATACACATTGTGGCTAATTCTGTTGTACACAATCTCTAAACCTAAACTAAATTGACAGGTTTAAAAATAGTGCTATCCCCTTCAGCAGGGAGGATTGTGAAAGAGACAGGAATATATTTAGACCTGTCATTTTAGTTTAGATTTAGAGATTGTGTACAACAGAATCGGCCACATTTTCTATGTAAAATTAATACCTATTGTTTTATTCGTTTTAAAATCTTGGTCACTCGAGTTTTATATTCCGAGTGACTCGAGTCAGTAAAAATCACTCGAGTTTTATCTTCACTCGAGTGGCATTCGAGTGAGAAAGTTACCAGTACCGAGTCACTCGAGTGAAAAAAAATCACTCGAGTCCCATCACTGGCTTTTACCATAGACACTTCTTCTTCTTTTTCGGTTTATCCCTTTCGGGAAAGGCAACGATCATTGATCATGCAGCCTGTTTACCATAGACAACATAAATAGATGTCAAACCTCCTCAGATTAATGAAATTATAGTATAAATTTAACGCTTAGCTCTGCACTATCTACTGATCAACACTATATATAGCGATCCTGTTCACTCTTATAGCTTTATAGAATGAGAGAAATATATTTTTATTAGGATACTTTTATCTAATATACTAACTAGATATCTAAATATCTAGATATTATCTAAAATAATCTAGATATTATCTAAACTAATAACTAGTTTAGCTTTCTAGATTTTCATTCTTGAAGAGAAAATCCAACTTCTAATGATTTTTAATATTTCAACCATTTAATTCTAACAAAAATAATAATTTCGCCTAAATTGTACAACAAATCTAAATAGTTTTGTAAAATACTATAACGCTTTAGCTTATTATAAAATTTATAATTATTATAAAAATATTTTTATAACATTTTAGTTCCATTAATTATTCAATTTCACCACCATCGATCGACTCACATTATTAGACACGTTTCTAAAGTTACCCGCCTCAACAATGTAAGCTCGTGGTCTATTTATTTCCAATTTCTTTGGTGGAAGCCCACAGATTAAGTTTTCATGTGAATAATTGTTGCCATAATAATGAATAAAACATGGTTTATTTTTTAGAAATTAAAACAATATCAAAAATATTGTGGCCGATTCTGTTGTACACAATCTCTAAACTTAAACTAAATTGACAGGTTTAAAAATAGTGCTATCCTTTTCTGCAGGGAGCATTGTGATAGAGATAGGAATATATTTAGGCCTGTCATTTTAGTTTAGATTTAGAGATTGTGTACAACAGAATCGGCCACAATTATGTATTTAATCGTAAATTCATAAATTATCATGTTCGTTAACCATAATTGGAAAGAATATATCAAGTACCTACTTACTTATCTATTTAAAATAATAAATAATAATATTTAGATACCATAAGAACATACGGTCTAAACTTAAATATTATTAAGTATAAATACATAAATGTAATTCTCAGAATATGATCTTCATTCTTCGTATGTTCGTATATTTTTCGCATCTGATCATAACGCAATATTAATATTATTTTCCGTTGAATTTAGAATATCGTCCGCCACACCTTTAACTGCTGCAAAGAACCAAAACGATTCGATGTATTGAACAAGTTTCCAATTTTTTTAATTAATAATAAAAATTTAAATGATATAAAACAAAAATCTGAAAGAATTAAAGTAAATTATCTGAAAAACTGAAAAAGTTATAAGACTTTAAAGTTGCGCTTTCACGAATAATTTTAACCCCCGACGCAAAAACGACGGGGTGTTATAAGTTTGACGTGTCTATGTGTGTGTGTATGTGTGTGTGTATGTGTGTGTGTGTGTGTGTGTGTGTGTGTGTGTGTGTGTGTGTGTGTGTGTGTGTGTGTGTCTGTCTGTTCCCCTGTGGCGCTCAAACGGGTGGGCCGATTTGAATGCGGTTTTTTTGTTTTAAAGGTGAATTAGTCGAGAGTGTTGTTAGCTATGTTTGAATAAAATCGATCCAAGATGGCCACCGCTACATAATGGCGGATTACATATTTTTTCATAACTCCCTTAACTAATATGGGTATCAAATGAAAGGGCTTGACTAGTAGAATATCACTATTGCAAGTCCAAGATGGCTGCTGCCACAAAATGGCGAATGTCGGGGGTTTTTTTAATTTATACTTGTATTGCACGCGGCGCTTCAGCGTGTGACGTCATCCAACCTGCTCCGAGGTATTTTTTCTATGTAAATTTACTAGTTTTTACCAATTTCTCCGAGATTTCTGAGCCGATTTGCGTGTTTTTTTTACAGCTGAAGATGTTTGCGAAATGGTCTCATAAAACTTTTTCGATTCCTGGCAGTGGCAATTTGGGATTTTATAGTTTCTAAATTGTCTCTGATCTGATCCAGTCTGGTGGGAGGCTTCAGCTCCCTGTCGCAGTGGTGAGCGATGTGGTCTTTATAAGTGGGAGGTCCCAGGTTCGATTCCCAGCAGTGGCAATTTGGGATTTTATAATTTCTAAAAGATCGCAGTCAACTGTCAAGGGCTAACTTGTAACCCATAGTGTACCTACAGTTCCAAAATCCCCACTGTTTAGACTTTAGGTGGGCACCTGGTGGGCAGTACCAGTACCCCTGCAGCTTCAGGATTGAGGAGTTGAAGTGAAAAAGTTTTATGGGACCATTTTTTGATCTGATTTGATATAACTTACCTATTATTGAGTAGTTACAAGTATAAATATAAAAAAAAAAAAAAAACCGACATTCGCTATTTTGTGTTGGCGGCCATCTTGGATTTGCAATATAGTGCTATTCTACTAGTCACGCCCTTTCATTTGATACCCATATTAAGGGAGTTGTGAAAAAAATATGTATTAATCCGCCATTTTGTAGCGGCAGCCATACTTATTGGATCGATTTTCATCAAACATAGCTAATAACACTCTCGACTAATTCACCTTTCAAACAAAAAAACCGCATTCATATCGGTCCACCTGTTTGAGCGCTACAGGGGAACAGACAGACAGACAGAGACACACACACACACACACACACACACACACACACACACACACACACACACACACACACACACACACACACACACACACACACACACACACACACACACACACACACGTCAAACTTATAACACCCCGTCGTTTTTGCGTCGGGGGTTAAAAAGGCATACTTACAGTCACGACTAAGCAGCCGAGGTCCTGTGATAGCGATAAGAATGGCTCCCAAAGGTGCCGATATCACCACGCTAAGTACACTCACAGCGAGAATTGTTTTCGCGTATGCTTCTTCTTCTTCCTTAGACCCGCCAGCCGTCTGTCCGTTGTTAACTAAATCTAGCGCTGCAGGTCCTAATGCTGCCTAAAAAAGTATTGTAATATACCTAGATTGTCAGTGAATAATTTGAACTTTCTTTTATTGATTTATAGCTCAGAATAGAAATATTAATTAAATTCATTGACCCCGAAATCTAAAGCTTGGCGAGTGAAAGCAGGTGTTTCTAGTTGTTTAGTAAAAAAAAACGTTATGTACCTATAGTTTGATTTGATGTAGAAAAAATATTGATAACACTTAAATGTAAGTACCTATTTAGGTGCCAATAAGAAATAGCTATGATAGGTACACCACGAATGAAAACAGCTGGAATACATCATTATATATAATACTAGCGACCCGCCCCGGCTTCGCACGGGTAGTAGAGCATTTTATGCGTAGGTACTACCCGCTCAGGGATTAGGCAGCGTTTTCGATGAAAGCTCCCAGGCGGCTTTTACGACTTTTTACGATATTTTCCACAATGAACTTACTATATCTCACCTTATACCCGAATTACTAATTCCGTGGAATTCTGACGTTTCATAATGTTACCAGAGATAAAACAATTCCCACAAAAAAGATGAAAAATTCAAAACTTATGCAAATACAAATCAACTGCTGCATGTAGATATGACTTTCTAGTTTCCATTCTTAGCAATTTCTATTTTAGGGCGAAACAATTAATATTATTAAGCGGCTTAGAGCTTTATATGTTGACAGGGAATTAAAGTAGTTTGGGGTAAAATCGTACTTCGTAGATGTTAACCCTGTTCTCCATATAAATAACTCATCTGTAAATGAAAATGACAGCTGTCAGAATTAAGTCGATATTAAGTCAAAAATAAGGAGAAAAACTAAATATTTCAAATCAAATAAATTAGTGTATTTGGGACATAAGAAAGTAAGTTTTCACCAGATTCCGTGAAAAAAAAAATTATTTTAAAAGATAAAAATAAAGAACCAAAAACTTGGTTTTTTGAACTTTTCACATAAATTTTGAGGTTATGTGAAAAAAGTGTAAATATAAAAGTTGTAGATCTTTTTATTACCTACAACTTTGCCATTTAATTTTTTTCCATAGGACTTCTAGTTTTGCCGGAAATCGAGATAAACCGTTTTTTACCCTTAAAACTCCCCCCCTTTTTTCCCGAGCTCAGATCGCCCGTAAATTATTTTTCCTTGTATTTTATAATATTCTCCTCCTTTTCCAATGGGTTTCATCCTACGTACTGTGATTTTTTTTTTGGTTTCAAAAATTATCGACAATGGGCTATAGGGAGAACCGCGGCCGCCGACGCGCTTATAGGCACGCTCCCGCGCCGCCGCAATTTTTAAATCTGTAATATCTTCGAAAGTATTCATTTAAATCATATGCTGTAAAGGACCATATGGATTTATATAAAATCAACAATGCATTTAAGGTATTTAATTAGATAAGGATTAATGCTGTATTGGTTGAAATCGCTTCGAAAATTAGCCATTATTTGTCGTAAAAAGTAAATGACAAAAAAATGTTATTGTGGGATATCCATAAGAGATAGACATATACCATCGCGGACTTTTCTGTAGACCTTTTCAATGTGTACAATACTTAGTACATTATTTTGATAAATCTCGTAGGGTTCAGCCTGCGTTTGCAATGTAAGCGGAAAAAATGTAATTATTTACGACATCACATTAGAAACCTCAAAAATAACAGTATTTCTCCACAATTTAATGGATGTTATTATACATATAAACCTTCCTCTTGAATCACTCTATCTATTAAAAAAAACCGCATCAAAATCCGTTGCGTAGTTTTAAAGATTTAAGCGTACAAAGGGATATAGGGACAGAGAAAACGACTTTGTTTTATACTATGTAGTGATTTAAATTAAAAAAAAAAACAATAAAATAAGGCATTTTAAGGTGTGCTTCCGGAAACGCGACTCGCGATCAAAATGTCGCTGATGCGACAGATTTGAGCGACAGACGACAATTTTTTTTCCAAATATTATTTTTATTGGCTATCCAAATACACAGAAAAATCTGTCATTCCTTTTGTTTTCTCCTACTAATATTGTTTCCTTTCAAAACAGAGAACTTTTCCTATTTCGATTACGGTAGGAATTTCGTATTTTTCCGCTTCGGCAGGAAATCTCTGGAAAGGAAAAGCTTTCCATTTCGAAAAAATGCTCATGTATGGTTCTCATGTTGTTTCTACTCACCTGAACAGTAGCTTTTGCCAACCAAGTAAGGCCAATGAAGAGTTTCTCCTTACTATTGAGACCACATCCAAAGCTTAGTATGAATGTTGCGATGGCACGTAACAAGAGGCACGAAGCAAGACATATTGCTCCCATTGATATAACTTGAGGATCTAAGGCGCTTAGCTGTGAAAACAGGTTATACTATAAATATATAAATACTGGTGATGGAATGTGGTGTGACCTAGTGAACCATATCAATCGAATACATTTATTACATCGGTACACTTATTAAGAAACTAGCAGTCCGCTCCGGCTTCGCCCGTGGTACATATATAGCCTATAATAGCACTCAAGGATCACTTACATATCCAACGGTGAAATAATTTTTGAAATCGGTCCAGTAGTTCCTGAGATTAGCGCGTTCAAACAAACAAACTCTTCCGCTTTATTATATTACTAGCGGTTTGCCCCGGCTTCGCCCATGGTACATAATATATAGCCTATAGCACTCAAGGGTCACGTACATATCCAACGGTGAAAGAATTTTTGAAATCGGTCCAGTAGTTCCTGAGATTAGCGCGTTCAAACAAACAAACTCTTCCGCTTTATTATATTAGAATAGATGACGACTAACTTTTTATTGGTCCGAATTTGGCCCTGACCACACTGACAGTTCCTGACGTTCTTATCTGATTTCTCTCCCTCTAAAACATAGAGATAATAATAATAAGTAGAGTAGGCATACCTACCTTAAAAACGTGCCAAAAATACACTCACACACGCACAATCCTGTATAATAAAATGGCGCGTGTTCATTGTGATGTCTCAAGTTGTGCGTGTGTGAGTGTTCATGTATACATTTTAGGGAGGCCATCTTAAGGGAAGTGCAATAAAATTTCTGCCACGATCTGTTTTATTGTTATGTTTAAAAATGTAGTGTTGTCTCTTACACACTTATGAAAATTTTGATAAGCTTAAGCTATTTTCCGATCCACTATTTTCTATAGGACATTATGCCAAGTCCTCTTCTATAGGTTCATGCTCTAAAAGCATTATTTTTCAAATGGGAGAATATTTATTTTCTCGATTAGATACGGTAGGAATATCGCAGTCTACCGTTTCAGTAGTTAGGTAATTGGCAAAGGAAAAAGTATCCTTTTTGAAAAGAAAAACAGTGCTATTCTTTTCGTAACGATCCCTAGCCCAAATTAGACAGTTCATTTTTAGGGATTTTTTTGCTTTTTGCTTTTTGATTGCTTTCATTTTCGAGACTTCATCGATGAGTCATCGAAAATGAACCAAGTCTAAACACTGACCGTTCATCGTTCGCAGGAACTATCTGGTATCGTGCATCTTTCATCGCAAAAATTAACGATAAATCAGGGCACCGTCTAATTTTAGGCTTAAAGAAAAAGATAGTTTAACTTTTAGACCTGTCAATTTAGTTTAGTTTAGAGATTGCGTAAACAGAATCGTTGTTCTTATAAGAATTTTTCTTATTGGAACTTGGCTTAACACGCGGCCGCGTGTCTTGATTAGAATCAATAACGATTTAAAATTTCTGGAAAAATTTAACACAAAGTGTAGATAGATCTAAGACAAAGTATCTCTCTTCTTCTTCTTCCAGATAGATAGGTACTTTTTATGATTGAAACAAAATTCTTGCGTAATCTATCGTACCGTGATTTGGGCGCCGGTGAATGCAAATAGGATTGGTTCAAAAAATATCCACAGTATCCTGAAAATATTGCTGACGGGATTTTTGTTTATAGGCCATCCTTCTTTTTCCCAGTAATACGCAGCTATGAAACCAGAAGACACAATCGCTAGTGGTCCTAAAACAAATACAAGTAAAAGAATACCTACTGGCTAATAACTAAGTCAAAAAAGGAAAACATTACAAAAACACTACCTGCACCACTCCATCCGATTAAATTTGAAATGAAAAGCGAGAATAAACCACCCAAAAAAAGAATCAAAAATCTGAGTGGGACAGCGTAAATATCCCCTTTTTCTGGTACGACAGACGCAAAAGCACCCCAAAGTGAACCGAGAACCACGCCAGCAATGATTGATAGTGGACCCTGGAACAAATAATAAAAATAATTTGGTTCATTGAACATATTATTTAAATAAATCAAGGACCAACAAACTATTTTTTAATTAAAAGGTATCAATAATTATGATTAAGAGCGGGGCCGCACTGCGAAAATTATTCGCGCGAATATTATTCGCGCGGTTTATATTCCGCATTTTAATATATTTTTCTCGCGAATTTTAAATCGCATGTGCGTGCAGCTTCATACATTCCCATATGTCACAGAATTTTGCGAAAAAATTCACGCGAATAAATTTCGCAGTGCGGCCTAGGCCTTATGCATATTTAAGCGAACTGGCGGTACTCGAATATTCGCGTCAGTATAACAAATTAAATCTAATTATTTTTTGAGACAAGCCGTTTTATCATTTGTCATACTTGCAAACTAAACCACGCATCTGTTAATTCTCAGGCCGATCGCAAAGTGGTCGAAAAATCAGTTACCAATTTCGACTGAAAAACAAAAGGTAAGTAGGTTTACCTAATGTTTACATACCTTTATTATATTAAACGTAACAGAGCCAGTTGAAAACATTGCGTTTAAAATAATAGCAAATACGGCCACGCTGACGGAATCGTCTATGGCAGCTGCGGCTAGTAATAATGTTGGTATTCCCTTAGCAACACCGTAACCTTCATCCTTTAGTCTGAACAAACACGGAACGACCACTGCTGGTGACACTGATGCGATCATGGAACCTAAAAGAAATCCTGAAACACAAGTTGAATTTTGCTCACAATCTGCTCAATAAGAATTTGAAGTTTTACTCAAATTCTTATCGAGCAATGAAGAGTTTTCAAATACTCATTGATGAAAGTGCTTTTTAGAGAGATGATGCTTACCCCAAATCCATGGTAAATGCAACAAATAATGCGATGTAACACTGATAGCTATACATTCAACCAACCATGGCAGCAGTCCAAGTTGTAATACAGCAACGTAGTGTTTCTTCAGGACGCCTGCATTTAGACCTAATCCAGCTCTCATTAATATAATGACTAGTGCAACTTTCCTAGAATAATACATTGGGTTAGCCGTTAGAAGAGTAACAAAACATAACATAATATTATAGGTAATTCTTATCATTTGCAGCATTAGGTAAATCCTAAATAACTATACATTCCTCTTTGCGTCGTAAAACTATTTTCTGAGGGTCGTAACCCCTAACCCCTTCTAAAACAGTAAGTGCACGATACTGCAAATTAGATAGGTACATCTGAAACGTACTATTGTTACATATTATTGATTAATTAGGCCTATACATTCTAGATTTTACCTTAGATCTTGGTTCAGTTTTCGATACGCATCCGTCATGTGCACCAAATGTAAATTTTGGAACAGTATGCCAGTAAGTAACATGCCTATTAGAGCTGGTAACGTAGTAATTTTCAGCCATATCCAACCGATTAAGTACGCAGCGATGACTAGAAGCGTCATACTCAATAGTTCTCCATTTAAACTTAGAGCTTCTCCAAGTTCAGCGTACAATATGCCCCAGGTGAGAAGAACTGTAACAAATCATAGCATATCGGTAATCCTTAATATTAGCAGCATTATATTATAATTATATACCTACTTACCACAGTATAATATATTATCTCTATCTGCGTCCTAAAATCTTTTCTGGGAGTCGTAAACCCTAAACCCCTTCCAAAATAGTGGGGGTTTCTTGGAATGATAATGTAGGTAATGGGCTACCAGATCCTTCCGAATGAATTGTGCATAATATGCAGAATACATTAGAAAGGATCTGGTATAAGGTTTAATTAAGTGTTCATAATTAATAAAATTACCACTTAGAAGCGTTCAATTACAGGGAATGGAAACTTACAAAAAATAATAATACATAGTTGCTGAGCAGACTGTCTGAATGTCGGAAACAATGGAAAAGGGAAAACCCTCCCCCACCACGCTGGTTGTCGTGATGGAGTCTGATCAGCTTGATGACATCGAGAACAAAACTTTCGCCACCATCTAGAAAAACGAAGTACCTAAATATAATATAAATAGTAAATACATATAGCGTTAAATATAAGAAATTATATAATTTTGTCAATAAATAGGAATATTATTTTTATTAAGGCAAGTAAATAATACTTGTTTATGTTTAAAATGCAATTCCTATGTACATAGTACTTACAATCCGTTATTGACAGATCCGTTATTGCTGTGATTATGTGCATCTGTGAAACAAATTTACTGATAAAAACGTGTATTACCTACAATTTTTAATACACATTACGAAATAATTGTATGTTTTAGAACATAACTAGCTTCTGCCCGCGGCTTCGCCCGCGTGATTTTCGGTTTTTCACAAATCCCGAGGGAATCGTGGATTTCCAGTTCCCGTTCCCGCTCCCTTTTCCAACCTTTATACCTACTGTCAAGAAAGTTTGCAATAGCTACCTATAGCTGTGGCTATAGATTTCGTTTTTTTCGAAATCCCGTGGGAACTATAGTCAAAATGCAAAATGTCATGAAATAAGTATACCTACCTCCCTACCTACCTAATTAATTAAAAGTATTTATCTTGATTACCTAATTGATTACAATTAAAGTTTCTTTAATTGTTTTTTAATATTTATTAAAATTTTATGTTAGTTTGATATGAAACTTATTATTTACCTACAAACATGTACACACGAGCACCTATAAAACATAAAAATTAGTATATACAATGATGATAAAATAACAGAAATACTATAAACGATCAAAAAACAAACAAACACGTTTACGTTACATAACATAAATAGGTACCTACATAGTATAAAAAACATACCTGGTGACAGAGAACTTGGGTCCATGATTAAGTTCTTATGGTCATATTTTTTCCTGAAGCATTAAAATTATTATTAATTTTATGACACTAAAATAGAACATTCCATGCGTTACATTCATATTAGGTAGGTATTATTAGGTATAAGGTAAAGTCCCCTTATTCCGTGGTATTTTCATAAAAACTCGAAAGAACGTCAAAAATTAAGCATTTACTACACCTTTCTGAAGAACTGGCTATTTTTATCAGAAGCGTTATTTATTTAACTCTTGAAATATCCTAAAAGGACAACAATTACAACTTTATTTAAATGTAAAATTAAATTAAATATGAAGAAAGTCCGAATGCTCCAATTCCGAGGTAAAAATCCTAATTCCGAGGCAAATGGCTCCTAATTCCGAGGGTACAAAATTCAAAGGGAAACGAGTTGAATGAATTCTACATGGTGTTCAAAAATTAACTGTATTTATTAATAGATTTCAAAATCAATTCGATACGTATGTAATTGTTTAATTATGTTTGTGTGTAAAATATTAATATATGTATATTATTAATATATATATATAGCTGCTCGTGCTGATTGGGTCACTGACTCACTGATTGATCACCCCTCCTGTAAAATTTTGTATGAAAATTTTTTTTTCACTAACAGTTTCGTATAGAGGACAAAAATTCATTCGGAGGAAAAATACGGAGAGAGCTGATGATTGAGGATTTCAGAGACGAGCGAATGGCACGCTTAAGGTATTGAAGATAGGTGGGGGGTGCTCAAGCAAATGTCACTCGAAACGTCATCCAATTGGCAGGGAGCTGAAAAAAAATTCAAAATGGCGCAAAAAAGATGGCCGCCATACAAATTTCGTCGGTGTCTATCTCGGAGGGTATAAAAGATGGAAGAGTGGTTTCTTCGCGAAAGATGATCAAAATCGGAAGGTCTACTTGATGAATAGAAAAAAATTCAAAATGGCGGAATTTATTTTTTCATAGAAAATGTATGGCGAATATTGAAGAGACTGCAAGTTTTGAACTATGCACGGCTTTGATGCGGTTCTTTGGAGAACTTTCAATCAAAGAAAAATATGGGAAGACATGATGATTGAGGGTTTGGAAGATGGTTGAGGAGCCCGGGCAGGGTATTGTAGATAGGTGGGAGGTGCTCAAACAAAAATTACTCAAAAACTCATCCAATTGGCACTGAGCTAAAAAAAAACCCAAAATGGCGGATTCAAGATGGCGGCTATACAAATTTCGTCGGTGTCAATCTCATCAAGTATAAAAGACGGAAGAGTGGTTTCTTAGCAAAAGATTATCAAGACCTGAAGGTATACTTGACGAACAGAAAAAAAATCAAGATGGCGGAATTTATTTTTTCACACAAAATATATAATGGCGAATATTGAAGAGACTATAAGTTGGGAAACTATACAAGACTTTAATACGGTTCCTTTTCAAAATTTGTTTTTATGGAAGAACTCTCCTTCTGGCAAATGATTCGGAGAAAAAAATTTGGAGAGTGATGATGATCGAGGGATTGGAAGATGGATGAGGAGCACGGCCAGGGTTAAAGATGCTGAAAATGATAGAAGAAGGTGGAGGCTGCTAAAACAAAAATAATACTGAAATCCCCGCGGTCCGCTTTAGCGGGCAGCGCAGCCAAGCGCCCTACTAGTTAATATATATATAGCTGCTCGTGCTGATTCATTCGCTCACTGACTGACTGACTGATTGATCACCTCTCTTGTAAAATTTTGTATGAAAATTATTTTTTTCACAAATGGTTTCGTATAGATGATAAAAATTCATTCAGAACAAAAATATGGAGAGAGCTGACGATTGAGGATTTCAGAGACGAGCGATGGGCACGCTTAAGGTATTGAAGATAGGTGGGTGCTCGAGCAAATGTCACTCGAAACGTCATCCAATTGGCAGTGAGCTGAAAAAAAAGTCAAAATGGCGAAAATAAGATGGCCGCCATACAAATTTCGTCGGTCTCCATCTCGGAAGGTATAAAAGATAGAAGAGTGGTTTTTTGGTAAAAGATGATCAGGATCCGATGGTTTATTCGATAAATAGAAAAAAAAATCAAAGTGGCGGAATTTATTTTTCCATAGAAAATGTATGGCGAATATTGAGAGAGAGAAGTTGTGAACAATGCAGGCCTTTGATGCGGTTCTTTGGAGAACTCTAAAAGAAAAATATGGGAAGACATGATGATTGAGGGTTTGGAAGACGGTTGAGCAGCCCGGGCAGGGTATTGTAGATAGGTGGGAGGTGCTCAAACAAAAATTACTCAAAACCTCATCCCATTGGCACTGAGCTGAAGAAAAACCCAAAATGGTGGATACAAGATGGTGGCCATACAAAAGACATGGCCGGAATTTGCCCTGATTAGTCGAAAAAAAACTTACTTAAATAAACATAAATGGAGGTTAATTATTCATATGTGAAAATTGCTTTTAAAATAAACTAAAATATATCGTGGCAATTACATTTCTCCAGCGCAGGCGTGGAAAAAAACACAAAAAATAAGAATGTTAACTGATATTTGTTTTACTAACTTTTCTAAGGTCATATCCAAGAAGGTTATTTATATACTCTATGTAGATACTGGAGACTGCGCCTGAAACATTGTAGTTAAGACAAAATAGTCATTTTATTTACCAGTTCTCTCTCGAGTCAAAATTCCTTATCTATACCCTGATTTCTAATTCCGTGGAATTCTGACGTTTCGTAATGTTACCAGAGATAAAACAATTCCCACAAAAAAGATAAAAAATTCAAAACTTATATAAATAAAAATCAACTGCCGCATGTAGAATGACAAATGCCTAACAGACACTTCATGGTGAGAATGTCATTTGACTTCCATTTTTGAATGAAGTTTTTCAATGTGCTTCTTTTGTTTTCTATTGCTGTTAGTGTGCACTTTCTAGTTTCCACTCTTGCCGTTTTCTATTTTAGAGCGAAACGTCTAATATTATTGTTCGGCATATGGCTTTTTATGATGACTGGGAATTAAAGTAGTTTTGGGTAAAATCGTACTTCGTAGATGTTAACCCTGTTCTCCATACAAATAACTCATCTGTAAATGACAATGACAGCTATCAGAATTCCACGGAATTAGAAATCAGGGTATAAAAATATTATTTAGGTTAAGTATAGAATCTCGCTGTCAAAGAGCTGTTGGGGGCTGAATCTAGATGGCGCTGAATGGTTCTTTTTTCTACGGTAGGAGTAATGTATTCTGTGGTACCTACGCACTACGTACACAAAAATCGATTCTCCGATTAATCGATCTCAGATCGCCATCCTTATTTTGATGTTTCTGGCTGGCTTCTGCAATCTGCGTTGTGCGTAGGTAACCTAAATAATATTTTTAGATAAGACATTTTTACTCGAGAGAGAACCTTGAAATAAAATGACTAATTTATCTTAACTACAATGTTTCAGGCGCACTCTCCAGTGTCTATATAGAGTATATAACCTTCTTGGATATGACCTTAGAAAAGTTAGAAAAACAAATAACAGTTAACATTCTTATTCTTTGTGTTTTTTCCACGCCTGCGCTGGAGAAATGTAATTGCCGCGATATATTTTAGTTTATTTTAAAAGCAATTTTCACATATGAATAATTAACCTCCATTTATGTTTATTTAAGTAAGTTTTTTTTTCGATTTCGAGCAAATTCCGGCCATGTCAAAGGGCACAGCTCCATACAAATTCCGGCCATGTCCTTTCGTCGGTGATTATTTCACTAAGTATAAAAGATGGAAGAGTAGTTTTTTTAGCAAAAGATGATCAAAACTTAATAGGAGTCAAATAGTGGTCTTGAAGTCGCGTGGCCTTTACTTCCTTTGACAGTAGCGCGAGCCTCAATAAATTCAAGGCGGTGCGCGTACGAATGTAAGTTAACGACCTGTATGGTTAGTTCGAGCTTGCACACTTCGAAAACGGTACTAGATTTGAATATCGAAAAACTATAATATCAGAGCAAAATTAACCCTAATGCTCTTACAATCAAATAAGATTATAAAGTCATAATGTAGTAGGGTACTTCGAATATTTATTTTAAAAATTTCTGTTTGGAGCGTAGACGAATGGCTGAATATATTGGCGGACTCAAACCTTAAAACCAGCCAGTTTAGTTGCATTTCACTCTCAAGTCATGTTAGTCAATGTGTTTCGATACTCGAATTTCTATCATCGTTTCCCCAATGTACAAAGTCGATATAAGGCCTCTGTACTCACTAGGTTAGCAATCAGCTGTTCGACAAAAATCTTAGATTTGATAACATGACAGGTTTAGGTATGACGGTGTGACTCTTGTTCCATGGAAGCAAAGGAGGTAGCTTGGATGGGATGCCACGTGTGTGGATACACTGGCATTGTCTCACATACAGGTGACCTCCGTGGCGGCCGGAGCAGCAGCCACTAAGGCGGAAAGGGCCAAGAGGCGCAAATATGAAAATATAGAAAATAATTTCATATTTGTGCCTTTTGGGGAGGAGACCATGGGTTCGTAGGGCGACGATGCTAGGTCCTTTTTTAAGGGCCTGTCATCCCGTCTCGTGGAGTCCACGGGTGACCGGAGGGCAGGCAGTATAATATTGTACTCTGTATTACTACTGTATAATATTGTACTACTGTATGTATATATATATATACTCCTACCTATCTAGAATGTGCCCCTGGCTGTGCCCCTCACCCATCTTTCAAACCTTCGATCATCATCACTCTCCGTATTTTTGCTCCGAATAATTTGTAAGGATGAGATTTCTTAAAACAAAAAACTAATTTTACATTTGTACAATCGTTTTTGTTAGCTCACTGCCAATCGGATGATGTTTCGAGTGATATTTGTTTGAGCACCACCCACCAATCTTCAATAGGTGCACTGGCCGTGCTCCTCATCCATTTCCTAAATCCTCAATCATCAGCTGTCTCAATATTTTTCCTTCGCATGATTTTTTGTCTTCTATACGAAACCATCAATGAAAAAAAACAATTTGTACGGAAAAATAAATTCTGACATCTTGATTTATTTTCTATCCATTTAGTAGATCTTTAGGTCTTGATCATATTTTGCCCAGAAAATACTCTTCCATCTTTTATAATTAGTGAGACATCGACGAAATTAGTATAGCCGCCATTTTGAATCTGCCATTTTGGGGTTTTTTTTCAGTTCAGTGCCAACTGGATGAGGTTTCGAGTAATTTTTGCTTGAGCACCTCCCACCTATCTACAATACCCTGCCCGGGCTCCTCAACCATCTTCAGAACCCTCAATCATCATATCTTCCCATATTTGTTTTGAGATTTCTCCAAAAAACCACATCAAAGCCTTGCATAGTTTACAACTTGTAGTCTCTTCAATATTCGCCATACATTTTCTATGGAAAAATAAATTCCACCATTTTGGTTTTTTTTTCTATTCATCGAATAGACCTTTGGATCCTGATCATCTGTTGCTAGGAAACCACTCTTCCACTTTTTACCCTCCGAGGTGGACACCGACGAAATTTGTATGGCGGCCATCTTTTTTTCGCCATTTTGAATTTTTTTCAGCTCACTGCCAATTGGATGAAGTTTTGAATGACATTTGCTCAAGCACCCCCCTCCTATCTTCAATACCTTAAGCGTGCTCTTCACCCGTCTCCGAAATCCTCAATCATCAGCTCTCTCCATATTTTTGTTCCGAATGAATTTTTGTCTTCTATACGGAATCATTAGTGAAAAAAAAATTTTTATACAAAATTTTACAGGAGGGGTGATCAATGAGTGAGTCAGTGAATGAATCAGCACGAGCACTAATAAGATAAACGTTTTAGAATATGAATGTTTGCGTGACTGAACGCGAATGATACTTGGTGTAACTGAAACCATACTGAAATATTGTGAGCATCCTGTATTTTATTTCTATACATACCACGTAATTAGAGGCTCATAGAACCTTATTCCGAGGTAGTATTTCTATCCATACCACATAATTAGGGGCTCATAGAACCTTATTCCGAGGTAATACCACGGAATTGAGTTTTGTAACAAAAAACACGTTTCCTAATTCCGAGTGTTAAAAAAGAAAAGATTTTTCCATAATAAACAAATAATTTAAAGCTTAATTAGATTATCTTCGTAAATATGTACAATACTCTCTCAAAAGTGCATCGAAATATGTATAAATTTAATTTTCTTTTAAATTAATTTTCTTTAGCTTTCCCATACAATCTATCAATAAATTACCTAAATAGGTAAACTTTGACACGGTATAGTTAGTGATTGAGACGCCAAAGTGTACCTCGTAATTAGGACTCTGTAACCTTATTGTCTATTTAAATATTCAAAACCGAAACAAGAAGTATTTAACATAAAACGACTCTAAAAATTTAAAAAGTTATGAAGTCTATGAAATCGCAATTCCGCGGTATACCACGGCGTTAGGAACCGGCTAAAATATTTGGCACCTAACGCCGAGGTATTTTCAAAACCTACTTTCACCTTAATTTCTTTACAAATATTCACAAAAGTTGATTGTTTTCGATTGAAAATATAGTCCTTCAAATATTCAAATCTAAATAAAAACAAATAAAGCTCAAAATTAACGGATAAACACTATTTAAAAAAATGTAGGTATTTCGTGCACGAGGTCCAAAATGTATGAAACATGCGTTCGGGCCGGCTGCTAGTGTAAAACTTGCCGGTTATTTTAAAACATATACATATAAAACTAACAAATTCGTCATTTATCTATGGAATGATAAACTATCAATTGATTAAGATATGTTGCAGTAAAAAATAGCTTGGGGATCGGTTGAAAACGCTGTTTTTCTATATACCTCGGAATTGGGTGCCAATTTTAGAATACCACGGAATAAGGAGACTTTACCTTAATAGATATAATATCGGAACCTGCCCTGACGCATTCCGTGCGTCTCGTGTATGAACCGTGTAGTAAACAAACATATTGAATAAAAAGTAAAACCAAGTAAAAAAAAACCAATAGCCTATAGTGGCTATTGTTTTTTGGATGGATGATGTAACAATTCTAACGATACCCCATACATCCAAATCGATTCAGGCATTTAAAAGTTATGGTAAAATAAAGAAACTCACATACATGAACTCTGAAAACTTTACCTACGCAAAAGCACGTAAATAGGTAGGTACATAATGTAAATAAAAACGACATTAAAATAAGTAGTATTATATTCGAAAGACTTAAAATCAGTTAGCTGCGATGAGATATTAGGTAAGTATATTATTATGTTAACTAAACTGAAATTAGATTGCATTAAAAATAAAATTATGTGCCGTGAAATCTAGGGCACTCAAAAGTATAGTGTCTAAGCTTATTTTGCTTTAAATATTTAATTACCCACCTATTAAAAATGATATCCCTCACGAAGTTCTGGCAACATTAACCAAACCAAATGTCACCTCACATATTATGTCAAACTCTTGTCAATGTGTCACAACCATAGAGATAATAATAATAATAAGTAGAGTAGGCATACCTACCTTAAAAACGTGCCAAAAATACACTCACACACGCACAATCCTACAACTAAAATGGCGCGTGTTCATTGTGATGTCTCAAGTTGTGCGTGTGTGAGTGTTCATGTATACATTTTAGGGAGGCCATCTTAAGGGAAGTGCAATAAAATTTCTGCCACGATCTGTTTTATTGTTATGTTTATAAATGTAGTGTTGTCTCTTACACACTTATGAAAATTTTGATAAGCTTAAGCTATTTTCCGATCCACTATTTTCTATAGGACATTATGCCAAGTCCACTTCTATAGGTTCATGGTCACAACTCATAAAAATCACACATCGCTGAAAACTTGAAAAGACTGTGAGTTGAACTCACAGTCTTTTCAAGTTTTCAGCGATGTGTGATTTTTATGGATTACGTAAATAGAAATAGAAAATAGTACGAAAAAAATACCTAGAGTTAGGTAGGTACCTTATTTCTTTTATCAAAATAATAATAATTATATATTTGTGTTTGAAATGAGAATAGTAACCTACCTAGTATAAATTATATTAGTAATATATTATGTAAGTACTTTAAAAAAATAAAATATTGTAGCCCATTGTGCCTAGGAGTAACTAGTGTAATTTCTCAAAGGTAACCTATACAGAGTTATGAGAAATAAAAAAGCTTACCTACCTTATCTTGTTTTCACTGAATCCCGCACGTAAATATAATAAAACGAATAATCAAAGAATAAAACACTAGTACGAACTACGGGGTAACTACATAAATAATTCCTAATGAATAAAATATAACCTATTGCGGGAGTTTGAAGTGCTCTAACTAAAAAAAATCATGACATAAGTAACTAAACAATAATACTTAGCACGCTCTAAGAGCGCTAATTTACAGCAATAGTATCACAGATCGGCAACAACAATGAGTCAACACAAGATAACACGAAAATGAGATATCTTTATCGGCAATGAAGCTATGTCTTGTGACCAATCTCTAAACTAAATTGACTGTTTAAAATAGTGCTATCGTTTTCACAATATGTGTTAAATCATCCATATTGATTCTACTTCACAGATCACGTCATAATATTATTACCTACGTCAACTGGTCGAGTGATCTGATGTTTATTTTACTAACCGACTTCAAAAAAGGAGGAGGTTTCCCAATTCGACCGTACTACCTATACATAATTATATGATTTTTTATGAGTGTTCGCGGATAACTTCGTCGTTTACGAACCGATTTTGATGATTCTTTTTTTTTTTTTTTTTGGAAAGAAGATATTTCAAAGGTGGTCCCATGATAAGGAAATTAGGGTTTGATGATGGCAGACCAGAGAAATCGAGGGGACCTTCCGAAAATCGTAGGGGCGACTAGTGCAGTTGTAAGTTTTATAAGCTTATAGGTCGACCAGAATCTCATGAAAAATACGGAAATGAAATTCCAAAGTTAGCAATACTACGGCTGCCCTAACGATAAACAAAGTAACTGACATTTTTTTGTGAAATTGACTTTTTTGCATTAACAAAAGTTTTATGTCGAGTAGTTTTTTACCACAGTTTAATATTTCAAATAACTTGAACCGTTTATACTGAAATTTGAATTGCCCAAACAAAGTAACTGCACACACCCCGGAATATAAATGCAAAAACCAAGTAAACAACAAGCACAACACAAAAACAAAGTAATTGGATGTTGATTACTTTGTTTTTGTATTTAAAATGTAGTTGCTTGATTTTACGTTTCGTGAAACGATCCCAGGTAAGGTCTTCTGAATGTAATTACTTTGTTTATCACTAGGGCAGTCGAGTTAACCTAATGTTGCTTACTACAAAATTTAATTTTCCTACTTTCCATGAGATTCTGGTCTACCTATACATATTTTACTCCAACATAGAGAACAGTGAAAGTTTCATCAAAATCGGCTTACTAGTTTTCGAGAAATGGACTTTTAAGTCTGTGGTGAAGTCGGTTTAACTTTCAATCTTTTAGATTATCACTTGTGTTGATTAATCTGTGATTTTTAATGTAAACTACGTTATTCATTCTCTCTTCCACAAGGTGGCGCATATTTGTTAGGTATCCCGTATCTTGGACAGATACCTCAGCCTATATACGAGATAACGATAACGAGACGTATATCTACGTCCATCGAAGTCATCTCAATCAATAAACGTCCACTGCTGGGCATAATATGTGGATCTCTTTCAAGGATCATTACAGAAAACACCATAATATTATTACGTAGGTATGGGAGGGGTTAGGTAGGACGCGCCGCGCACGTCCAGTGTACAGTCGCGTTCTTAATTGTATTGTTACTGCGGTTAATTTTTGTTGTTAATATTATATTTTGTTAAGATTGAGTTTGTTAATTTGTTTTTTACTTTGTTGTGTTTGTTTGTGACTTTGAACAGTGAATATGCCTAGAAAAAAATACTATTTTGAGAAGGCAGGCACAATTAATAGCTATTAATTGTATTACGTGCGCGACAGTACCCATGCGCAGCTATCCCCTCCACGTTTCGTTCAGCGTTCGATGTACGTGCCGATGTTTATATGCCGCTTGATGCATTCACTGACTCGTTTGAGATCGTACTGTCCACCTTGTGGGGGGTTTTCCAGCGCTGCATTTGCCAGTGCGGGGTCTCTATTCGGGCACCTTGGAACCCCAACGTATATATAATCGGTTCTTCGCGCGGTCCGTCAGAGTATCTAATATTTACCGTACAAGACACCTGCTTTAAATCCTACTTCCTACTAGGTAACTAATATTATAAATTTGAAAGTGTGGATGTGTTTGGATGTTTGGATGTTTGTTAATCAATCACGCCGCAACTACTGAACCGATTTGGCTGAAATTTTGAATAGAGATAGATTATGCCCTGACTTAAAACATAGGCTACTTATTATCCTGAAAAATGCAGAGTTCCCTCGGGATTTTGAAAATCTATAGCTACAGCTATAGGTAGATTACTACAGCGAACTTCCTTGATAGTAGGTATAAAGGTTGGAAAAGGGAGCGAGAACGGGAACTGGAAATCCACGATTTCCTCGAGATTTGTTTAAAACCGAAATTCACGAGGGTGAAGCCGCGGGCATCCTCTAGTCATTTATATTAGTAACATGTTCACAGCGCCTTTCCCGAGAAGGTACACGCGATGAATTTCAATTAGATTTAGTTAGACCCTGTTAATTCGGTTTATATTACTATAGTTTCTACTATCAAAATTCCAACTAACTTGGTAAGTAATGCGTATCCAAAAAAAAAAAATGAAAATGAAGTGTTTGTCTGTGATTTCGAAATAACTGCCTTTATGATTATTTGGATTATTTATAGTATATCACAAACACACGTTGCTAAAATTTTATGTCTGTCCGTCAAGATATGTCTGGACTAATCTTAGGAACGGCTGAACCGATTTTGACGGGACTTTCACAGGCAGCTAGAGGATTATCTACAACAAGTACTTATTAGAATTTAGACCAGTAAGTAGGAGGACAAGGAGTCATCTAGTCAGTCGGTCAAGGATAGTATCTAGGCTATTTTTTATACCGAGAAAGCAAAGAGTTCTTAAATAATTCACAAAAACTGATCTACGCGGCCGAAGTCGCGAGTCTAGTTAGATTTAAAATTTAGTCCATAAAGTACCTACCTATCTATCTATTCACAATCTAATCCACAATGTACTTACACTAAGTACTTTGTGTTATAAAGATATTGTACAGAGAAATTGAAAAAAGAGAAAAAGAGAAAATTGTATTGTGTAGCGTGCGAGCTATCTGCAATGTTGGTACCAATTCCTTTAGGTCATAGAAAAGAGTACATGTATAAATTAAAAATTTTAAACCCGCCGACACTCGCCATTTTGTGGCGGCGGCCATCTTGGATTTACATAGTGATATTCTACTCGTCAAGCCCTTTCATTTGATACTCATATTGAGGGAGTTGTGAAAAAATATGTAATCCACCATTTTGTAGTGGCAGCCATCTTGGACCGATTTTCATCAAACATAGCTAACAACCACGGAAGAGAAAATCATTTTATCTATGCTAACAACACTCTCGACTAATTAACCTTTCAAACAAAAAAAAAACCGCATTCAAATCGGTTCACCCGTTTGTGCGCAACGGAGGAACAGACAGACAGACACACACACACACACACAGACACGTCAAACTTATAACACCCCGTCGTTTTTGCGTCGGGGGTTAAAAAACTATTGTAAAATCTATGAAATACAGGCCCGTTCGGTTTGCATTTGAAATACGAATATGCTCGTAAAAGCCGGCAAGCACTGCACTGCAAGCACAAAAGTAAGGAAAGATCAAAGACCGATTTTCGCGTCACCCAAAAAAAAATGTGCGCATGCAGGCACATTAACCTACCTTGTATTAGGTAAGTTATTAGCTTAAATACTTCTAAGTAGGTAAAGCATTCGTGCTATAACATTTTACTGCGAAGAATCGATATTTTTCCATCTTGGATTTCTTTCTTTTATGCCTTTTTTTAGGGTTCCGTAGTAAACAAGGAACCCTTATAGTTTCGCCATGTCCGTCCGTCTGTCCGTCCTCGGTTAATCTCAGAGACTATTAGTGCTAGAAATCTGTAATTTGACATGGGTATTAATATTAATTACGCCGACAAAGTGCTGAAATAAAATTGTGATAAATATTTTTTTTAGGGTAGCTCCCCTACATGTAAAGTGGGGATGATTTTTTTTTCTCGTCTACCCTATAGTGTGGGGTATCGTTGAATAGGTCTTTTAAAAATACTGTGGGTGTAAGAACATCATTTTTCGATTTCTAGATCCGTTTGTAAAATATGATGTTTTAAAGTGCAAATTTTTATTAGAGTCAAGTGTCCCCCCCCTCTATCAGCCAAATGGCAGTATATAGGAACTTGAAAAAATTCACAGCAGTAGGGTATATAATCAATTTTTAAAGGAAAACTATCACGGCTAAGTAGGGTTCACAGGTTAAGGAGTTATATCTGTTTTTCGAGGATTGTGACTACGGAACCCTACACTGCGCGTGGCCCGCCACGCACTTGGCCGGTTTTTATCAATAAAGCAACAAAATTCTCATATCGATGTATTCTATGCGCAAACAGGTGACAACCAAGTTTCTACGTAAAGTGAATGTGAAAAGCGCCGTACACCTTTCTCAAACCCCGCCGAGCCGCGAGCGACGCCATGCGGCACAAGGCAGTACCGCAAAGTGGTTCAACGGAAAATGACTCGAATTCTTCTAAACGGCACCAAAAAATCACTAAACACTATGTTTTTATAGCGTTTGATTAACTAATTTATAAAATTAGGACAATAATTTACCTGCGATCAGGAGGTACAAAAGTGTACGTGTGTTTGTAGAACAAGATGATTTCGGTTTATATTATTAAGTTGTTAAGTGTGATTTTAGTGTTAATGGAATCTGGTGAGTTTTTGAATCGAATTAAAATATTCATAGAGTAACTACTAAACTAATCAATACTTATCTATACTAATATAATAAAGCGGAAGAGTTTGTTTGTTTGAACGCGCTAATCTCAGGAACTACTGCACCGATTTCAAAAATTCTTTCACCGTTGGATATGTCCGTGATCCCTGAGTGCTATAGGCTATATATTATGTACCACGAGCGAGGCCGGGGCGGACCGCTAGTTTATTATAATCTAATATCGCATCAACAGCGGTGACCGTGGAAGAAAATATTTATGTACTAGATGATGCCCACGGCTTCGCCCGTGTGGACTTAGGTTTTTAAAAATCCCGTGGGAACTTTTGATTTTCCAGAACAAAAAGTAGCTTATCTGTAGAAACCCGTCCCCAAAACGGAAAAATCCCGTGGGATCCCCACGATTTTAGAATACAATTCCTTACAGCATCAGGGTTGAGGAGTTGGATATGTACCTACTCGAGTTCATTCAACGATAAAGTCTCTAATTGGTACCCCCAATATCAATTTAAATAACCGAAAATTTCTAAAACCCATTAGTTTTGGGGATTAGGTCCCCTACAGCATCAGGATTGAGGAGTTGGAATCCAAATTTTTTTATAGAACAGGGTCGCAATGTTTCTCTATCGATTAAAAAAAAAATTACGCAAATCGGTTCAGAAATCTCGAAGATATCGGTGTACATAGGTAGAAAAACACAACTCCTCCTTTTTTGAAAGTCGGTTAAAAAGTAGCCTATGTTACTCCCTGGTTAGTTCTCTACTTGTATATGAAGGTCCCGTCAAAATCGGTTCAGCCGTTCCGAAGATTAGCCCGTTCAAACAGACAGACAGACAGACAGACAGACAGACAGATAGACAGACAGACAGACAGACAGACAAAAATTTTAAAAACGTGTGATTCGGTTATGGTAGCGTTCAAATAACCATATGAGCTTAATATGAGGTAGTTATTTCGATATTACAGACAGACACTTCAATTTTATTTATTAGTATAGATGTACATATGTGATAGATTCCCGTAAAATGATAGACGAAAGCCGCCTCATTGCGGTTATTTCTTAATATATAGGTAGGTATATACCTAGGTGTCTATCTAATGGTTTACTGAGGTATGGTATATTCGGTTGAGGTCTCAAGATGCTTGAATGGCGTTTCCGCAACAGAAAACACAGTTAGACGACCCCCAGTAGATAGATTTCAAGCGATTCGCTAGGAGTAGGTAGGTGTACACGAACGGCACAAGATCGTGTTGTGTGGCGATCCTTGTAAGAGATTTTTGTCCAGCTGTGAATGTCTATTTGAGACAACGACTCAAAAGCGTTGCCAGCTGATGGGTAAGGGGGGAGGGAGGGGGGGGGGGAGATAAGTGGCGGATGGGAAAAGTATGATTTTAGGTTCAGTCAGGACTTCACTTTATTAATTTTATAAGTCAAGTGAGAGAATTAAGTAGGACTTTTGTTGCATTTGGTTTGTCTAGGCGAACGCCAGGTTGGACGGCAAATAACCGCGGCCTTCTTCCCCCCCGTCTATACCATAGAGTCTCATGAATAAAAAAGCTATTGCAGACGGATTAGTTAAGCTATGCTATGAACGTGAATTTTAAACAATTAACTTCCCATAACACTTTCTTTGCAATTACTGAATGGAATATTAAAAACGTTTAACATTACTCCATACTGATACAGTTAGGTGCCTAATAGTTATTATAAATGCGAATGTGAGGCTGCCTGTTTGTCTGTTATCTTTTTCTGGCTAACTGGTCTTTATCGGAAAACTTGGGCTTCTAAAACAAGTATAAATTGAAAATTTAAAAACCCCCGACATTCGCCATTTTGTGGCGGCGGCCATTTTGGATTTGCATAGTGCTATTCTACTAGTCAAGCCCTTTCATTTGATACCCATATTAAGGGAATTGTGAAAAAATATGTAATCCGCCATTTTGTAGCGGCGGCCATCTTGGATCGATTTTCATCAAACATAGCTAACAACACTCTCGACTAATTTATTATTCACCTTTCAAACAAAAAAAACCGCATTCAAATCGGTCCACCCGTTTGAGCGCCACAGGGGAACAGACAGACACACACACACACACACAGACACGTCAAACTTATAACACCCCGTCGTTTTTGCGTCGGGGGTTAAAAAACAGGCGGCACAAGACCGAGCCGTGTGGAAGTCCCTACAAGAGACCTATGTCCAGCAGTGGACATCTATCGGTTGACGACGACGACGACGACCAAGTACATTATATACGTATGAAGATACGTTATAAAAGCGCTCAGACACCCAATAAAAATTGTTGGAAAAAAAATTGCAAAACGACGACGGTTGGTGATTCTAATCTAAATTTTAATTTCACTTTCTATAAATTGCTCAGCTTAAAAAAACAAGAACGCCGGTTTAACTGAGACTAATAGGTAGGTATAGGTACGTGTAACGTAAAGGATTCACTTTCGTTTTCATTACCTACTTCCCTGCTATCCCTCCTTCCCTTCCTATTAATCCTAGTAATATTATAAACTAGCCGACCCCCGCGACTTCGTCCGCCTGGATATAGGTTTTATATAGGATCGGATTGGATCCCATAATCCTTTTTTGTACCTAAACTAAATGTAGCCTAAGTTACTCCTTATAACATCACCTATCTGCCATTGAAAGTTCCATTAAAATCGATCCAGCCGTTTCAGAGATTAGTTGGAACAAATAGACAGAACGACAAACATAAATTTAAACGCACGCCAGTTTAAAATAAGCCGTACGTACAAAGATCCGGGTCCCAAGTTATTGGAACCCACTAAATGCCTGTCATTTCTGAACTAAAAAACCTATGACCTTGAAATATTTACGGGACAATATATAAAGTACTACCTTTCTAACAAAAAAAGAATGAGTGAAATCGAACAACGCGTTAATGAATTACAGCTAAATACACGTTTTAACTTTCATCCCCTCTCCCAAGGGAACCATGCTGAATTTCGGGATAAAAAGTATCCTATAACCTACCTCGGAGTATAAACTCAAATCGTACCAAGTTTCATTCGAATCCATTCAGTAGTTTCGGCGTGATGCGCGGCCAAGGTACAGACAGACAGACAGACAGACAGACAGACAGACAGACAGACAGACAGACAGACAGACAAAAATGAAAAAAATTGCAGTTTTGGTTTCAGTATCGATTCTAGAGTGCCCTCCATTAAAAATTTTCAAAATATCTTCAATGTACAGAATTGGATCCGTTACAGTTTTATTATATTATAGATGTGAAAGTGGATGTTTGGATGTTTGTTACTCTATAACGTCGCAACTACTTAAAAGATTTGGCTGACATTTTGAATGGAGATAAATAATGCCCTGACTCTTAACACATAGGCTACTTTTTATACTGGAAAAATCCAAATTTCCCGCGGGATTTTGAAAAAACCCAAATCCACAGCTACAGTTATAGGTAGACCACTACAGCAAACTACCTTGAAAGTAAATATAAAGGTTGGAAAAGGGAGCGGGAACGGGAACCAGAAATCCATGATTCCCTCAGGATATGTGAAAAACCGAAATTCACGCGGGCGAAGCCGCGGGCAAAAGCTAGTAATATTATATTGCAAAAGTGCATTTGTTTGTCTTGAATGACATGAGAGCTACGGATTGACGTGATTTTGTGAGTTACTTACAAGCAGTGGCGTGCACAGGATTTGAAGCCAGGGTATGCAATCGGTGGTATTAAAATTTCTACTGCTCCTTTTCTTATCGTTTTACCAAAGCAATGCTTTTCTCAGGGTATGCAGTGCTTTTCTGCCTTTATGAGGTGCACGCCACTGCTTACAAGCTACTTTTTACCGCGGGAAAACAAACAATTCCCGTGGGATGAAGTGATATTTTCACACATTTGTCCTTCAATCACGACTCTGTGTTTTTTTTATGAGGCCCATAGTTATGAGTTTATCGCTCTACAAAGCTACGAAGCTATATTTATTACTTTTTATACAATTCAGAATTCGGAAGTGATTTTCGACAACTCTTCACGTGAATAGGCTACCTTTATAGGCAATGATTTCCTTAAAGAATTATTACCACGATATGTTATTATAATTTCTGTCAATAAATGAAAGCTTATAATTTCATTTGACTACTTACTTCTATGTTTTTAAAATTGATGTGATAAGACGATAGTGTAAGAATCTACTACCTAGGTACTTACTTGGGAAAACAGGTGGTGAAAGCAAGCATTCAATTGCAGTACCTATTTAATCCTCAGCTACAATGCTTAGGTAGGTATACATTATTCCGAGATAGACCTACCTACATATAAAATACTAGCGGTCCGCCCCGGCTTCGCCCGTTGCACATAATATACATATTATAGCCTATAGCACTCAAGGATCACGTACATATATATCCAACGGTGAAAGAATTTTTGAAATCGGTCCAGTAGTTCCTGAGATTAGCGCGTTCAAACAAACAAACTCTTCAGCTTTATATTATTAGTATAGAGTATACACTAGATGATTCCCACGGCTTCGCCCGTGGGGATTTAGGTTTATACAAATCCCGTGGGAACTTTTGATTTTTCAGAAAAAAGTAGCCTATCTAGTAAGTAGTAATCCGTCCCCAAAACGGAAAATCCCGTGGGATCCCCACGATTTCGGAATGCAATTCCTTACAGCATCAGGGCTGAGGAGTTGGCCTACTCGAACATACCTACTCGAGTTCATTCAACGATAAAGTCTTTAATTGGTACCCCCAATATCAATTTAAATAACCGACAGTTCCTAAATCCCATTAGTTTTGAGGATCAGGTTCCCTACAGCATCAGGATTTAGGAGTTGGAATCCAAATTTTTTACAGGACAGTGTCGCAATGTTTCTCTATCGATTTAAAAAAAAAACGCAAATTGGTTCAGAAATCTCGGAGATATCGGTGTACATAGGTAGAAAAACACAACTCCTCCTTTTTTGAAAGTCGGTTAAAAAAGTAGCCTATGTTACTCCCTGGTTAATTTTCTACTTGTATGTGAAAGTCCCGTCAAAATCGGTTCAGCCGTTCCGAAGATTAGCCCGTTCAAACAGACAGACAGACAGAAATTTTAAAAACGTGTGACTCGGTTATGGTACCGTTAAAATAACCATATGAGCTTAATATGAGGTAGTTATTTCGAAATTACAGACAGACACTTCAATTTTATTTACCTATTAGTAGTAAGTATAGATAAGTAAAGAAATGAATATTTCTTGATTCGTATGCGTTATTATACCATTTATCCGATTGCGATGAAAATAAACATTGTTGAGATTACATCGAGCTATTTTTATCTATGACTAGATGATGCCCACGGCTTCGCCCGTGTGTACTTAGGTTTTTAAAAATCCCGTGGGAACTTTTGATTTTCCAGAACAAAACGTAGTCTATCTGTCCCCAAAACGGAAAAATTCCGTGGGATCCTTACGAATTCGGAATGCAATTCCTTACAGCATCAGGGTTGAGGAGTTGGACATGTACCTACTCGAGTTCATTCAACGATAAAGTCATTAATTGGTATCCCCAATATCAATTTAAATAACCGACAGTGCCTAAATCCTATTAGTTTTGGGGATCAGGTCCCCTACAGCATCAAGATTGAGGAGTTGGAATCCTAATTTTTTGTAGGACAGTGTCGCAATGTTTCTCTATAGATTAAAAAAAAAATTACGCAAATCGGTTCAGAAATCTCGGAGATATCGGTGTACATAGGTAGAAAAACACAACTCCTCCTTTTTTGAAAGTCGGTTAAAAAAGTAGCCTATGTTACTCCCTGGTTAATTCTCTACTTGTATATGAAAGTCCCGTCAAAATCGGTTCAGCCGTTCCGAAGATTAGCCCGTTCAAACAGACAGACAGACAGACAGACAGACAGACAGACAGACAGACAGACAGACAAAAATTTTAAAAACGTGTGATTCGGTTATGGTAGCGTTCAAATAACCATATGAGCTTAATATGAGGTAGTTATTTCGATATTACAGACAGACACTTCAATTTTATTTATTAGTATAGATTGTCGGGCTTGTTTGAAAAAACAAAAAGAAAGGCACCTCACGTTATTATAAAATCTAGTAGATTCACCCTAGCTTCGCACGGGTGTTAGACTAAACCAAAGAATTCCGCTAAACATACGTCTAAAACTTGCTCGTGAAATGTTCAAAAAATGGCAGTGAAAATATCCTTGAAAACTAAGATGTTTAGAAGTTATATAATATGCGCTTATACAGATAAACTCGGAGGCTGAGAACATGTTGAGAAATTTGTGAAATTGCCTTTCTTTATTTCAGTAATTAGTGCAGGTCCGTTTTGGGACGGCATAAACTTATCTCCGGCATGATTTTATAAGTCCAATTTTACGCTATCACGCACCAGTTAATTCTATTGACCGAATCTCCGTTTCGAAATGCTGAGTTCCTAATTTAAATGTTTCTTATTTTATTTACGGCCATATGGTACGTCCATGGATAGGTACCTTATTCTGGTGACAAAAAGGAGGTATAGACAGGCCTTTTTAACCTATATCTAACTCCTGAGGACCTGCCAAGAGAAAGATTCAAAATTGCTCTGCCTATGTCTGGAACTGCGAAAATTAAAAGTATGATGATTGAGACAATTAACACAAGCACAACACAAGCATCTTGTTGTAATCTACAATACTTATCTATTGAAAATTTTAAATGGTCTAAAACTACGCATAAAAGTGAGAACCTCCTGTTTTGAAGTTTTTTATATTTTTCCAGCCCCTGAAACAGACGGAACTCTAATGTCTATGGTAGACTTCCGGTACTTCAGATGCGTTATGAAACGAGAGTGGAAGTGTCCAGACAGTGAAATCAATTTTTATCTCTACACGCCGTAAGTATCAATAATTTCTAAGTTAACGACTTTACGTTGTAAGTACTGTTCAATTAGATTTGTAGAAAAAAGTGAGGTTAACAGCTTTGCAAAGTTTAGGTATTTTCATACAAAAAGTCCCGTTGTCAATACCTTTTACCTATTTGATCTTGTAGGGTTATAAGTAAGTAGTAATGGAAAAAATCCGAAATAAAAAAAATTATTTGGAAAATGCTTGAAATGGGGTTTCAAATTTTGGTAAGCTGGGTTATTAGGTAGGTCAAGTGGGGTATCGTAATATGATAGAGCTCTTCTTTTAAGTTTTTAATTTTAACAGGTATTTATTTCAAGCCGCAGAGTTTCCGACTAAACATGAAAAATGTCTTAAAATATAGGTACCCCCGCTAACTTTCTACCCAGTCGCTGATCGAGAATACCTACTTTTGCTACCCATACAGAGATTCGGTCAATTTTAGGTTACAGTCGACAGGTTATGAAGCTGTAAAACAAGAGTTACGAGCTTTTGAGTCAAAAGTCAAGTCAAAAGTTTTGACTTGACTTGACTGAAAACTTGTACATACAGTCATTAATTTTTGTGTCAAGTGAGTGGACTTTGGTTGCATTTGGCTATATTTTCCAAATCTCTTGGGGGAGGGCAGCTGCCCCCTACGGCGACGCCCTTGACAAGGATTATACAACGTTAGTTTTACTTGAAGCAAAACCTGAAAGTTGTTTGCTCAGAATCAGTAACAAAATTGAATCCAACTATTTTTATATTGTGTTATAATTTTGTCCAAAAATATTTTAAAATCCTGCAAGCTTAGGCACAGTGGTTGAAACGCGCATCAGCTGACGATCGGCATACACCGCGCGGTCATTCAACTCGCGAGTCAAGGTGACGATGGCTTGCGAGTTGGAGTGACCATTTTTTTTGAGGGCAATGACACAACACAAGAAGCTTATAACTTCGTAAGTTTACATTATATGTTTTTAACCCCCGACGAAAAACGACGGGGTGTTATAAGTTTGACGTGTCTGTGTGTGTGTGTGTGTGTGTGTGGACATGGGTGTGTGTGTGTGTGTGTGCGTGTGTGTGTTTGTCTGTCTGTTCCCCTGTGGCGCTCAAACGGGTGGACCGATTTGAATGCGGTTTTTTTTGTTTGAAAGGTGGATTAGTCGAGAGTGTTGTTAGCTATGTTTGATGAAAATCGGTCCAAGATGGCCACCGCTACAAAATGGCGGATTACATATTTTTTCACAACTCCCTTAATATGGGTATCAAATGAAAGGGCTTGACTAGTAGAATAGAATTATGCAAATCCAAGATGGCTGCCACCACAAAATGGCGAATGTCGGGGGTTTTTTAAATTTTTAATTTATACTTGTTGATATTTTGTACAACTATTTCAAATGTAAAAATATTTGACGCGTAGTTCGGTTTTTGCACAAAGTAAAACTAACGTTGTATAATGAATAGTACTTACATAGTTAGCTAAATGAAATCGACAGTAGATAGAATGCTCAACGCAAGTTACCGTAACAGAACTCTTATCGGATTGCCGTGAACTTGTTACTGTTAACTACTTTCTTTACTTAACAGTTATGGAAACTCCATTGTATGATATTACATCGTACCTATTACTAAATGAATATAAATAGTTAGTACGGGTAGCAAATAAATCTATATTTCATTTTCATATTAGGTAAATATTGTCTATTAGGTACATTTGGGACATTTTTAATTGTTTAAGGAATAAATACATAGATAAATTTCCGGACGTTCCTTTTGAATTTCTCCTTCCAAAAGCGTTTTCTTTCAAAACGGAGTAAGCTACTTTTACTTTCTCGATACGGTAGGTAGGTATCACAGATTTCCACAATAGGGTATTCTACTGTGTTTGAAAAAGCACTTCAAAATGTTGTTTTTGTTAATAAAAAGCCACAAAAAATATATTTCGGCAAAATAAACACGCGTTCATGCCATAAAATTAAATTAAATTTTAAACATTAATGCCGCGAAAACGCTGTCAGCCAATAAGTCAGCCATTTCATGACGTAACAATGATATACAAGAAGGTTATAAATGTATTCTATATAACACTGGAGTTTGCGCCTTAAATATTGTAGTGAAGATAAAGTCATTCACCTGGGCTACTTTTTCTTTATTACTAATATTTTTTGGACGATATATCGATAGTTTGATATCGAAATGTAGATACAAAAAGCTGTGATAAAGCTGTGATAGCCTAATGGCTAGGACGACCGACTTCTAATCGGAGGTCGTGGGTTCGATCCCGGGCACGCACTTCTAACTTTTCGGAGTTATGTGCGTTTTAAGAATTTAAATATCACTTGCTTTAACGGTGAAGGAAAACATTGTGAGGAAACCTGCATGCCTGAGAGTTCTCCATAACGTTCTCAAAGGTGTGTGAAGTCTACCAATCCGCTTGGCCAGCGTGGTGGACTATGGCCAAGGCCCTCTCACTCTGAGAGGAGATCCGTGCTCTGTAGTGAGCCGGTAATGGGTTGATCATGATGATGATGATGATACCTGTTCGCGCCCGGTTGGCGTAATAATATATCCTTGGCGCGCTCTTGGCCTAATTCGGCCGGTTTGACATTCGCGCTGTTTATTGGATGATCGCGGAATCGCGCGATGTCGCGTGATGTGGTGAACCGCCCCCCCCCCCCGCGCCGGCAACGCGGCCGGCGCTCGAGAGTCGCCTGCGTGTCGCCGCCGCGATATCATACGAACCGCACTGTTAGATGCGGCTTCTCTCGAGTTCGCCCTTGTTATTTGGAGAGAATTGTGCGGGTCGGGAAAGCTACTTGGCCTCGTTTTGATTCCCCCCTTAATTTGGACCCGCGCCCTGGAAATTCTCGCGAACGCCGCGCGGTGAAATTGCCTGTGTGTTTAACGCGTCCGATTGAACGGTCTCTCAAAATGGCGGCTATGTTTGTCGCGTTAAACGATTAACTCTGTAAAGTACTGTGCTATCGCAACTGACGCGTCTATAGTGTGTGGGGGCACAATGGACCCCTGGTGTGGACTCTGGAAGGAGGGACACCGAACCGTTGGACCTCGTGCCAGCGTGCCTCGTGCCGAGGCCCCTGCAACGCGCAGCTTGGGTGGTTCCACACACACACACACTGACAAAACACTTACCTCATAACACTCACTACATACCATTAGAACCAACCATCGGCTTCGCCTGGACTTCGCCGCTGCTTCAAGGTTAGTGCTAGCCTATAATTATAATCGCCGCCAGTTCGCGTCAAGCCGTCTCTATTTATTTGAGGAGCCGGTGCCGCCCTAGGGGACTCGGCTCGTCTGCCTGCGGTATCGGCTAGGTTTCGCTATGGGCCCCGAGATCTGGCCCCTTTTGAGGGTGCCGCAGGACAGCCAAAACATTTTGGTAGCAGAGCGTGGTTGACGCTTCTGGACTTGAGCGGCTTACGCACCTGGTAGCTGTATTATAGGCTTAGCAGCTGGGTTAATTGCTACGTAGCATTGTTAAAGTTTAGGTGCCTACGGCGTAATATGCTAAGTAGTTGAAGATGGGTACCTACGGCTCATATTACTAGTTGAAATATTGCTAATCATTAATACTTAATATTGTTGAGAAACTGTAGGTACCTATCGGGTATTACGCTAATCTTATGAATGCGCGTATAGTACGCAAATTATTTAATTTGATGCATTCTTGACTGTTCAATTGTTTAATGTGTGTAGGTACTTGCTACGTAGTACGTTATTTTGTTGCCCAGGTTGGTTTATTGAAGTCGTAGAATCGAAACTGTAACTGTAATATACCTACCTACCGACCTACCTTATCACAATTTTGGTGCAATTTGGCAGTGATAAGGTTGATCTATTAGGTCTAATTAAGTAGATTTAAGTCTTTGTGTATTGTTGTAGGTAGGTAAAACTATTGTATTCGTAATATTAATGTTACATTTGATAAACTGTAAATATTAATTCGACGAGTAAATTTGAGGGTAGGAGCAAATAATTATTCACTCGGTCAAGTGATTGCCTGGTAGGCACGCGGAACTATTGTTCCAATAATAGAATTTCTTCGTGCGTGACCTACATAATTTGTTTGCGTCAGTTGCTATCTGTTAAGGCGGTGACACACGATCCAACTTTGGACCCAATTCGGGTCGTGGTACACAACACGACTGAGAATTCTTTTTTTTTATTGTCTGTTTGTAATTAATTTGTAAGAATTCTTTTGAATCAGTCTGTGATAATTGTTTGTTTGTGTGTTGTGTTGACATTGAATTTAATTTTTATTGATAATCTTTTGTTTGATAATTATTCTGAAAATTACTTTGAAATATTTGATGTTGACCGTAAATACGGACTAACTTACTGAATTTGTATTGTCTTTGTAATTGCTACTTGGTATCTGTTTGTGTTAAAACATTGTGCGTTTGTTTGTGCTATTTTAAAAATTGTTATAGCGTTTTAACTTACCGAGTACAAAGACACCGTCCCGCCGGACTTAGGCTAAAAGCAGTTTGCCCGCGGGATGCCGTCGGGTTCGGTCAACCTACAGCGGGTTTTAACTTTTTTGCGGTCACCCTCTGTAGATACTCTAAGCAATTGATTATCGTCGTATGTCTGGACGTTTATCGTCCCTACTTTGTTGGACTATTGACGGACGTTTATCGTCTCCAACCTGGCTATTCACTGGACGTCTTGTCGTCACTACCCATTGGACAAATCATTGAGGTCCCGATGAGCCATTGTGAGCTGGTGGCATTGTAGCTTATGACAGCGCCTACGACTGGCTGCCCGCCCCAGCGCGCTTGCCCGCAATCTCAGGGCAACCGCCTCTTGATTTTGACTTCGTGCCTTAACAGGAGTGGTGTTGTTGGTGCTGTTCATCAGGACTATTTGAGGGCACCCCCCGCACGGGCGGGGGTGCTCGTCCTTACCACTCTCATGGCACCGTGATTGATCGCTTGTGAACCACCCTCTGACCTGGGCTTGCTAGGGATTTGAAAGGTATCCCGCCAGGGGCGGGGGGGTCTCAACCCCCCTCGCCGCATTTTTTGCGACTTTGGTTCCAGGCGTCTGTAGGGGTTCTATTCCCCCCCGTGGGGCGTATTTTGGCCCTCCAGGGGCGGGGGGTCACGACCCCCCTCTGTTAGTTTGATGAAGGTTTGTAGCGGCTTTGCCGCAGCGGCTGTCCCGCCCTTCTCTCCCCCACGGGTTCTGTGTCCTCGACTTGATGGTTGCCTCCCTCGGTCTGTTTGTTTGTTGGCAGTAGCATTGTGGGGTCTTGTTTTGTTCGGCTCGCTTAGCCGGACCCGCGCTGCCACCGGGGAGCAACGCCTGGGTGTACCCGAGTGTGATTGATTCCCTCCGGTCTTAGATTTGACCCAGAGGTTCATCGAGGACCCCTGTTTGACGATGGCAGTTTATACTGGATAACTGCCGCCCTAGCTTCCACTACAGCCACCTCTCTTGAGAATTGGATCGTCAATAATTATTGTGGCATACTGGTTCTTCGCCGACGATCTCTGATATGGTGTACAACCCGAAGGGCGTTTGTTGGATGGTCCGTTCTAAGCTGGATTCGGGTTCACAGAGCTGTACTGTCTTGTATTGGTTGGTGGGAAGCCTAGGGCCCCCTTGGAGTCTTGTATTTGATGCCTAGAGCACCCGACTCCTAAGGGAGAATTGAAATTGATGTTTGATCCAGCTGACAATTCCTTTCGCGTTCTGAGTAAGCGAACGCGCTCGACGATATTGTGGGCTCTTTGTCGAACGTGTAGATAGATAACTACAGCAGTTTTTGTACGTCGAGCCTAACCCCCGCTGATCCCTACTTGCTTGATCCGGACCCGAGTGATTGTTGTTGGGTCCCGACGTGTTTGATCTGACTTTGTCGGGTGGTGTTAGTATGCTGCAACCTACTGTTACTACTATTACTGTCTGTATTTTGTTGACCATATTTGGTTTATCTTTTGTTCCGATTTATGGTTCGTACCCGCATTGATGGTGGACTAGCCCAATCAGTGGGTGTATGTCATGATGTTTGCACCGGAGCTTCCACCGCGGACGAAACTCTGAATTTGTGAGATTTTGACTTTGAAATTTTGATATTGAACTGTATTACGTATCAAATCTTGATTGTTATCCTGAAGTTAGGAGGTTCTGAGTTTCGTAACTGCTTGTTCAACTCCACTCATTTTGAAGGACCTCTCAGGAGAGGATCAACAGGATCCTCCTTGTCTGAATATTCGGAAAATCCGAACCTTGACGGTGCTAGTAATTCAGCACCAGCCCTACGAGGCTCGCCACCTTGTTGCTCCCAAAGAGGGTACCTTGTTGAATAAAAATTATTGTTGACCCAATACTAGGTCATACTACCCTCTCGGCTCTTTTGCATCGTGAGTTTGGAATTGTGGCCGGCCGACACGCATTTCTTTGAGCTATATTTGTATGCATTCATGTTGTCGATTGGAAGCCGCCCCTCTTCAGCCGATTATGGGAGACTAGCCGCCGGACCGTGACTCGACCTTTTGCAGGAGCCGCGACTGAGTTTGCGCGTCTGTTCTCCATTATAAGCACTAACTGGTACTGCTCGGTCGACCGAAGCCTACGCGTGCATTTTTCGTTGCCTCTCCACTGAAGTGTTTTGTTTATGATTAATTGTAGGTGCGCTCTGCACTGAGGCCTTGTTGCCGCGCTAGTGAGTTGTAATTTTGTTGTAGGCTGCATGACCTGGTCCGGACGGATTGTGGCATTAGTTTTAAGTCTGTATTGTTGAATTTGTTTAGATATAAGAATAATAAGTAATAAGTATATGTAAATTCGACCACCCAGCGTGTGCCCATTGGGGCGGGTTTTGATTTAAGTAGGTCGTTCTAATGCTGCAAAAACGCATCTCCGCCGCGTTATTGGCGAAACCATTTTTGATTTTGCGAGGTTCGCCATCGCGTTTTGTATTTGATGCCAGCCCTTTAACGCCTTGCCTAGTGCCTCCTCTGGGAGATGAATATCTTATCTTGACTTATTTAATTGTCGCAACGGATCACTCAGTTTTGGCGCCGTTGGCCTCTAGAGTTTCATCCTTGCAGCAACGCGTTAAGTGGGCTGACAGCCGGATTCTCCCAAAATGGGGGATCCCGCCTGGATAATGAAGTTAATTTGCTGTATTTGTATTAGCGTCATGGACGCCCTGTTAAACCTGTATGACTTGAAGGCCGAAGATTCGGTTTTGCAGCTATTTGTGTCTACCTTGACACGTCTTCCGCTTTTGATTGTTAGCGGACCTAATTCCTTTAGGTCCGGGACGGGGGATTGTTCGCGCCCGGTTGGCGTAATAATATATCCTTGGCGCGCTCTTGGCCTAATTCGGCCGGTTTGACATTCGCGCTGTTTATTGGATGATCGCGGAATCGCGCGATGTCGCGTGATGTGGTGAACCGCCCCCCCCCCCCCCGCGCCGGCAACGCGGCCGGCGCTCGAGAGTCGCCTGCGTGTCGCCGCCGCGATATCATACGAACCGCACTGTTAGATGCGGCTTCTCTCGAGTTCGCCCTTGTTATTTGGAGAGAATTGTGCGGGTCGGGAAAGCTACTTGGCCTCGTTTTGATTCCCCCCTTAATTTGGACCCGCGCCCTGGAAATTCTCGCGAACGCCGCGCGGTGAAATTGCCTGTGTGTTTAACGCGTCCGATTGAACGGTCTCTCAAAATGGCGGCTATGTTTGTCACGTTAAACGATTAACTCTGTAAAGTACTGTGCTATCGCAACTGACGCGTGTATAGTGTGTGGGGGCACAATGGACCCCTGGTGTGGACTCTGGAAGGAGGGACACCGAACCGTTGGACCTCGTGCCAGCGTGCCTCGTGCCGAGGCCCCTGCAACGCGCAGCTTGGGTGGTTCCACACACACACACACTGACAAAACACTTACCTCATAACACTCACTACATACCATTAGAACCAACCATCGGCTTCGCCTGGACTTCGCCGCTGCTTCAAGGTTAGTGCTAGCCTATAATTATAATCGCCGCCAGTTCGCGTCAAGCCGTCTCTATTTATTTGAGGAGCCGGTGCCGCCCTAGGGGACTCGGCTCGTCTGCCTGCGGTATCGGCTAGGTTTCGCTATGGGCCCCGAGATCTGGCCCCTTTTGAGGGTGCCGCAGGACAGCCAAAACAATACCTCTGTGGTAATAAATAGGTACATTCGCTAGTGAAAAATAAATTAAGAAATTTGATAAAAATAAAAATTTATATTGAAATATACTTAAATATTCTGATTTTGAGTCATAAAAGCACATTATTTTTTTATTAAATTAAAATTAAAAGTCGTAATCGTTAATCTGTATATCACGTAACCTTGAACACGAGCCGCCTTGTTTTGACGTCATAATGATAGTTAATACTAATCATTAATCTATGGTCATATAGACAAAAACCATAAAGTTCATTGTACTCTGAAGCAACAACTTTTGCATGTAACCCAGACTTCTGTTCTGCCGAATTCCAGAATGTTAAAACATCTTTGTAAACATCATTAGTTGTCTGTCAAGTCGGCTTACGGATGAATATTTTACGTGATAACGTCATTTAAAAATATTGGTATAAGGCCCTGTTTCACCACCATCTGATAAGTGTCGGATAGCTTATTCACAACTATAGTCCTTGTCACTTGACATAAGTAAGGAAGTGACAAAACTTACGTTTAGGCTATCCCGACACTTATCAGAAGCACTACCTTCTGATAAGTGTCGGGAACAGGCCATATTGTACCTTATTTTAATAAAATAATTACTAAGAACTATAACCTAACACATATATATATATTTATAATTTAATTTGTTTGATAAAGATACTGGACTATAATATAACTGTGTAATCATTTTTGAAGTGACTTACGATTTTTTAAATAAAGCTGATATATCGAAATATCGATATTTTTTTCGGTATATCGAACTCCGATATCGATATATTTAAAAATATAGATATATCGAAAATATTTATTTATATAATACTATATTAAAAAATATCAACATTCCTTTTTTGTTTGGAGTTTAGATTCCATAGGTTCTATCTTTCTTGTATGACCACAGATTAATATTAGTTTTTGCTTATATGACCACAGATTAATATTAGTATTTTCTATCATTATGACGTCACAACAAGGCGGCTCGTGTTTTAGGTCACGTGATATACAGATGGGAAATTACGACTTTTAATTTTAATTTAATAAAATAATCATGTGCTTTTATGACTCAAAATCAGAATATTTAAGTATATTTCTACATAAATTTTTATTTTTATCAAATTTCATAATTTATTTTTCACTAACGAAAGTACCCTATTCAGTAGGTAATCGGGAAAGGAAAACTATCCCGTTTTGAAAGAAAACGCAGAAGGAAAGAGAAAAGCTTCGAGAAATTTCTCTCCTTTTATTTGGGACTCTACAAAGCCGAAATAGTTGTTTTGTACGGGATTTTCAAAAACCAATATAGGTATATCCACGCGAACGAAGTCGCGGGTGTCCGCTTGTATTCAAATAAGAATCAAGCTTCGTTCGTATGGGGAGCGCTCGGAAGCGATCGAGGGTTACTTTACTTAAAGTTTTTGGATAGACTGAGATAATCTACTATATAAAAATAAGTCGGGTTTTCCTTCCTGACGCTATAACTTCAGAACGCACGAAGCGATTTCCACGGTTTTGCATTCGTTGGAAAGGTCTCGGGCTCCGTGAGGTTTATAGCAAAGAAAAACACGCAAACGAAGTCACGGGGGTGAGCTAGTATCTGATAACTATCTATCTAAAGATTTTTGGAGAGATATATACATTATACATGTACTTATAAACCGACATCTTAATAACCTATTTATACGTACAATAGTATCCCGTGAGCAGGGAACTCCCGTACAAGCAGTGGGTGGACGTGCGCCGTACGGAGAAGTTGCGCGCGTACGGATGGAAGCTGTCGAGGAAGAACGTGCTCATTATCCACGGCTTCAACGGGACCCACTCGAAAACACCTATGTCCTTCCTTCGTGATGGTATGTACCGGGTTTTAGATCAATTTTTTAAATTCTATGCTACTGTTATAGGCCTACTTTTTCACTGAGACGTTTCCCGAAGTGACTGCGCGATGCGTAAAGCTGGGTCTCCACCAAAGAAAAATTGCCAACTTTTGTCACCAACACGTGTTGACAACGCAAAAGTTGGCAACTTTTCTTTGGTGGAAATAGCTTAAAATACCTTCATTTAACTTTTTCTTGTAGGTACCGTCATCTGCCCTGCCTCTTAACTGTGAACTCTCTCGCATGTTACCGTCAACTCTCCGACACTTTACCGTTAACGCTCCTGCACCTCACCGCCAACCCTCCCGCACCGTGGCTTTACCTTGGGGACCGTCTCAGTTGAAAGTTGAAAGGACTCCCTTTAATATTATGAGTGCGAAAGTGTATTTTCTTGTTGGTTTGTCCTTCAATCACGCCGCAAAATGCTACGAATCGACGTGATTTTTTGCATGGATAAAGTAAAAAACCTAGAGATAGACACTGGATACATCTTATCCGGGGAAAATAAAGGGTTCCCGTGGAATATTTATAAAACCTGTTCTTATATTATTATAATGAACAAGTTTCCAATATTTTTTTTAATCTATACTATACTAATATAATAAAGCGGAAGAGTTTGTTTGTTTGTTTGTTTGTTTGTTTGTTTGAACGCGCTAATCTCTGGAGGTACCGATCGGATTTGAAATTTTTTTTTTGCATTTGGTTGTCCTACTTTTGGGGCAGGTTATAGGCTATTTAATATCCCTAAAATCCTCCCCTAAGGGGGTAAAATGGGGGTAGAAAGTTTGTATGAAAGTCCTATGTTTTTAAAGTTACAGACCTGAAAATCGGCATTTAGATTATTAGTTTTAAATAATAAAACTCTGTATATTTTATTTTGAAAAATCTTCCCTTAAGGGTGGTAAAATAGGGGATGAAAGTTTTAATGGGAAGTTTTAATTATAATTTTGCTATTATCAACTTGAAATTTGGAAGGTAGGTTAATTCTAGGGCTTAGATATCAGTCTGGAAAATATTTCACGAAAATCCTCCCCTAAGGGGGTAAAATGGGGGTTGGAAGGTTATGTTTTTGAAGTTACAAATATGAAAATAGGATATGAAATTATAATTTTTAAATGATAAAAACCTGTATAAGTAATTCTGAAAAATCTCCCCTTAAGGGTGGTAAAATAGGGGATGAAATTTTTTATGAAAGTCCTATGTTTTTAAAGTTACAGACCTGATAATCGGCATTTAGATTATGAGTTTTAAATAATAAAACTCTGTAAATTTTATTTTGAAAAATCTGCTTTTAAGGGTGGTAAAATAGGGGATGAAAGTTTTAATGGGAACTAAAAACGATTGCAGCGCCCTCTGGCAGTCTAACTTGAAGCGATCATAGCGCCCTTTGGCGGCCAAAACTGGAAACTAAAAAACGATCACAGCGCCCTCTGGTGGCCTAAGCCGGAAACTTGAAGCAATAGCAGCGCCCTCTAGCAGCCAAAACTGGAAACTAAAAACGATCGCAGCGCCCTCTGGCGGCCAAAACTAGAAACTAAATACGATCTTAGCGCCCTCTGGCGGTCTAAGCCGGAAACTTGGAGCAATATCAGCGCCCTCTAGCAGCCAAAACTGGAAACTACAAAACAATTGCAGTGCCCTCTTGCGGCCAAAACTGGAAATTAAAACGATCACAGTGCCCTCTTGCGGCAAAAACTGGAAACTAAAAAACGATCGCAGCGCCCTCTGGCGGCCTAGGCCAGAAACTTGAAGTGATTGCAGCGCCCTCGTGCGGTCAAACCTGGAAACTAAAAATGATCGCAGCGCCCTCTAGCGGCCTAAGCCGGAAACTCGAAGCGATTGCAGTGCCCTCTTATAGTCAAAACTTGCGGCCGGAGCTGGAAACTCGAAGCAATTGCAATGACCTCTGACGGCCGCAGGCGGAATCTCGATACGACAGCTGCGCCCTCTGGTGGCCGAAGGCAATTAAATAAATACTAAATTAATAACTAAATCAATAAATAAATAACTAAATAAATAAATAAATAATGTAAAGCTATTTAGTTATTAAATAATTAATTATCTAAATGTGAAAGTGCGGATATTTGGATGTTTAGATGTTTGGATGTTTGGATGTTTGTTACTCTATAACGTCGCAACTACTGAACAGATTTGGCTGAAATTTTGAACGGAAATAATGCCCTGACTTAAAACATAGGCAACTTTTTATCCTGAAAAAATCCACAGTTCCCACGGGATTTTGGAAAAAACCCAAATCTACAGCTATAGGTAGATCAATATAGCAAACTACCTTGAAAGTAAGTATAAAGATTGGAAAAGGGAGCGGGAACAGGAACCAGAAATCCACGATTCCCTCAGGATTTGTGAAAAACCGAAATTCACGCAGGCGAAGCTGCGGGCAAACAGCTAGTTTAATATAAAAATTTAAGTTAAATAAAACAATAATCTGAAAGAATTATTAAATTATCTCAAAAGCTGAAAAAGTTATTAAACTAAAGTTGCTAATTTCGTTTCACGTGGCGCTTCAGCGTGTAACGTCATACTTACAACCCTTGTTTTAGTTACCAATTTCTCCGAGATTTCTGAACCGATTTGCGTGATTCTTTTTTTAATCGACAGCTGAAGATGTTTGCAAAATGTTCCCATAGATTTTTTGAAAAAAAAATTTTTAATTTTTTTTTTCGACAAACTCTATGGGACTTTACAAAATGTAAACATCATCAGCTGTCGATTAAAAAACGAATCACGCAAATCGGTTCAGTAATGTAGGAGAAATTGGTAAAACAAGTTTTACATGGAAAAACTACCTCCGAATAGACGCGGTGACGTTATACTCGAGTGAGAAATTTTGCGTTAAAATCATTGACGTAAAAATACTGTACTATTACGTCAGTGATTAAAATACATGAACTTAAATAATTAATGTCTCCGTCATTTACTGATGGATTTAAAATTTTTTTTTCACTGATTTATTAGTTTTAATCTACATTTTAATACCATTGTGTTCAATATGATATTTTCAACTTCAGGAAACTTCCTCATTATAAGTATAAACATTTGACTGCAATCTTACCTGTTGATAGATATGCAGTCTACGATAGAAGTGGGCTAATTTGATGGAAGGGGAATGGCAGTTTCATTAAACCCATACTGTTAATCGAACCCGGGACCTCCCACTTGTAAGACCACAGCGCTCACCACAGCGTCAAGTAGGTCTATTATTTTACACCTCTTACAATTTTGTATTGTTTTTGTCGCTCGAAGTTCGTTACAAAGCCTCAACTTTTGCACAATAATTGCAGCACTTAGTTGCGGCAGTCTCCTCCCCACTTCTTGTGATGATCTACATTCTACAGTCACGAAATTGAAATGCTTCGAGGAATCTAAAGGTTTTTTCATCAAGTATATATCCTCCTAATATTTGGATTACACTTGTTACTAGCTGATTCCAAACATCATCCGCGTACATTTAGATTTTAAAAATCCCGTGGGAATTCTTTGATTTTCCGTTCCGTTCTCGTAATAAGAACGAATTTCTGATGGTTCAAGCTGAATGCAGACCTAAAAGATCCTATGTTTCTTAGGTTTATGGACAGATGAGTCCAAGTTTGACCAAGGCGGGATCACGAATTACCACAATGCACACTTCTGGGCCTCTAAGGTAGATCAAAACCTTAAGAAAAAGAGAAAAAAGGGCTCACAACGACGTTTTTCTTTAAAGGTGTGAATGGGTGGGATCTCGTTTTTTTTCACATTAATTGCATTTTTCTCATCCAATTTCTAATTTCTGGTACCTTATTTTATCTCGTTGGATAGCTGAGAAATTGTACATGTTTTAACAATAGTCCGCCGATAAAGTACCATAGTGGTTTTTTTCACAAATTGATCATTTTAGTTCGACCACCTGGTCAAAATTATGAAAATTTTAACTGTTTGTAGCTCTGATTTTAAAACTATTGAAAGTAATGGCCATTTTATGGTTGACTAGCTGTTTGCCCGCAGCTTCGCCCGCGTGAATTTCGGTTTTTCACAAATCCTGAGGGAATCGTGGATTTCTGGTTCCTGTTCCCGCTCCCTTTTCCAATCTTTATACTTACTTTCAAGGTAGTTTGCTATATTGATCTACCTATAGCTGTAGATTTGGGTTTTTTCCAAAATCCCGTGGGAACTGTGGATTTTTTCAGGATAAAAAGTTGCCTATGTTTTAAGTCAGGGCATTATTTCCGTTCAAAATTTCAGCCAAATCTGTTCAGTAGTTGCGACGTTATAGAGTAACAAACATCCAAACATCCAAACATCTAAACATCCAAATATCCGCACTTTCACATTTAGATAATTAATTATTTAATAACTAAATAGCTTTACATTATTTATTTATTTATTTAGTTATTTATTTATTGATTTAGTTATTAATTTAGTATTTATTTAATTGCCTTCGGCCACCAGAGGGCGCAGCTGTCGTATCGAGATTCCGCCTGCGGCCGTCAGAGGTCATTGCAATTGCTTCGAGTTTCCAGCTCCGGCCGCAAGTTTTGACTATAAGAGGGCACTGCAATCGCTTCGAGTTTCCGGCTTAGGCCGCTAGAGGGCGCTGCAATCACTTCAAGTTTCTGGCCTAGGCCGCCAGAGGGCGCTGCGATCGTTTTTTAGTTTCCAGTTTTTGCCGCAAGAGGGCACTGTGATCGTTTTAATTTCCAGTTTTGGCCGCAAGAGGGCGCTGCAATTGTTTTGTAGTTTCCAGTTTTGGCTGCTAGAGGGCGCTGATATTGCTCCAAGTTTCCGGCTTAGACCGCCAGAGGGCGCTAAGATCGTATTTAGTTTCTAGTTTTGGCCGCCAGAGGGCGCTGCGATCGTTTTTAGTTTCCAGTTTTGGCTGCTAGAGGGCGCTGCTATTGCTTCAAGTTTCCGGCTTAGGCCACCAGAGGGCGCTGTGATCGTTTTTTAGTTTCCAGTTTTGGCCGCCAAAGGGCGCTATGATCGCTTCAAGTTAGACTGCCAGAGGGCGCTGCAATCGTTTTTAGTTCCCATTAAAACTTTCATCCCCTATTTTACCACCCTTAAAAGCAGATTTTTCAAAATAAAATTTACAGAGTTTTATTATTTAAAACTCATAATCTAAATTATCAGGTCTGTAACTTTAAAAACATAGGACTTTCATAAAAAATTTCATCCCCTATTTTACCACCCTTAAGGGGAGATTTTTCAGAATTACTTATACAGGTTTTTATCATTTAAAAATTATAATTTCATATCCTATTTTCATATTTGTAACTTCAAAAACATAACCTTCCAACCCCCATTTTACTCCCTTAGGGGAGGATTTTCGTGAAATATTTTCCAGACTGATATCTAAGCCCTAGAATTAACCTACCTTCCAAATTTCAAGTTGATAATAGCAAAATTATAATTAAAACTTCCCATTAAAACTTTCATCCCCTATTTTACCACCCTTAAGGGAAGATTTTTCAAAATAAAATATACAGAGTTTTATTATTTAAAACTAATAATCTAAATGCCGATTTTCAGGTCTGTAACTTTAAAAACATAGGACTTTCATACAAACTTTCTACCCCCATTTTACCCCCTTAGGGGAGGATTTTAGGGATATTAAATAGCCTATAACCTGCCCCAAAAGTAGGACAACCAAATGCAAAAAAAAAAATTCAAATCCGATCGGTACTTCCAGAGATTAGCGCGTTCAAACAAACAAACAAACAAACAAACAAACAAACAAACAAACTCTTCCGCTTTATTATATTAGTATAGATTATGATGTATTGAAGTGTCAACTAGCAGATAATAAATAATAAAATTAAATTTCATGCATTGGGTTTTTTCTTATAAATTTTCAAAGTTGCATACCGCAAATTTTTCTAAAAAACACAAAAAGTCAAATTACTCGAAAATGGTTGAGATTTGCCTAGGGATCATTAGGGGTCATTTGGTTGCAAATGACCCCTTCTACACCTCCTTAACGGATTGCCGACATATTACCAATAACCCTGTATATTATGTTAGGTTATCATATGAGTATAATAAGTGGCAGTTATCCTACTAATATTATAAATGTGAAAGTGTGGATGTTTGGATGTTTGGATGTTTAGATGTTTGGATGTTTGGATGTTTGTTACTCAATCACGCCGCAACTACTGAATCGATTTGGCTGAAATTTTGAATGGACATAGATTACGCCCTGACTTAAACCATAGGCTACTGTTTATCCTGGAAAAATGCACAGTTCCCACGGGATTTTGAAAAATACGAAATCTATAGTTACATTCCCTTGGGATTTGTTTAAAACCGAAATTCACGCGGGCGAAGCCGCGGGCATTTTCTAGTTTCTAAATAAAAGACGGACACTTTATTAATTTTATTCATTTGTGTATTACAGCTTACCTATCCCGCAAAGACTACAACGTGTTTATGGTGGACTGGTCGCCTCTCGCCCGGTACCCGTGCTACATGTCCGCTCTGTCCAACACCAAGTGAGTAGGTACTTATATCTATTATTACCAGTTTCTCTTCCGTTCAAAATTACTACTTAGTATTGTTTTTTTTTTGGTATTTAGAATATTTTGTGAGAGCGTGCTGTTTTAATGGATTTTTTTATTGATATCGCCTCTGTGCTTGACCGCGATTTCGCCCAAAGTTATTAAGTTATGTAACGATGCAGTCTTAGATGAAAATACGCGGATTTGTTTAATATACTCGTACCTACATCTGCATAACTGGATGCAGATCATTGTGTGTAAGTTTTTAGTTGAATAAACGTGACAGATTTGATAAATTAATGTAAAGTATTTGTTATTATAATTTGCCAAACTATGTTTGCGATATCAAATCATGTTTGTCCGTCTATCGAGCATATCACTAAGTCATTTAGTTAACTTGAAAACTTAGGCGCAACGTCCACCAACGGAGTGGAGTAGCGTAGAGATTAGCATATCGGCGGCGAAAAGCAGCGCTCGGCGTAACAGACGCCCCGCAGTCTCTTCCGTGTTTTGTTTTCATTATACAAATTTCAACTGTATGTCTATGTAAATAAATCTAAATTTTAGTTATTAACAATACAATACGCTGCGCCTCGACTTCATCCGTATGCGTTAGGTCTATAAACTCTAGAGCCTATGAAGTTTGACCTACGAGTTTGCCTACGTTTAGCTACTAAACAAAACACTTTATCTGTCAACTTAAATATATATCTCAAATTTTTCAAATAGGATGTTGCTCGTTACTGTTTATTTTTTGTATATTTTTTTTAAGAAACCCGTCTTTTCCATGGACAGACTAGCAGCGCAGTGCACCGCTCAGCTGTACTCGCGCATCACTCAATCCGGTGCTCTAGCTAGGAAGATCACTTGCGTGGGACATTCTCTGGGCGCTCACATTTGCGGCATGATGTCCAACCATCTCAGCGAGAAGCAGTACAAGATTATAGGTGAGTTATCCATGAAACATTGAGCTTGAAAGCGGGAGGTCACAAGACATTCGTGTATAATATTGAGAGAACAGTTAATTTGTACAGCCACTCGTAACTAATTTCTGGCCGTCCAACTAAGATCTCGAGTATACCTAGTAAGTAGTAAGTTTAACTGTTTTCTTAGCTGTATGCTTAACTCACTTTGCAGCGCTCCAATACTTTACAGTACACTATTGATCGAATTACAATGACTTCAGAGTAAAATGGACCTAAAATGGCTTATATTAAGGTTCGAGTTCGCCAATACATTTAAAATTCGAAAACAGCCATCGCCCCAAGCAGAAATGTTGTAAAATAAATATTCGAACTATGGAATTACGACTTTAAAATAAGAGTCTTTGGATTCATTTTGCTCTGAAGTCATTGTGTGTCGATACTCGAATTTCGATCATCGTTGCCACTATGTAAAAAGTGAGACTAAGCATACTGTACATGCGCGAACGTCTGGAAGAGTCGGCCAGATCTTTGCAGAAAAGCTTTATCAATCATTGCAAGTTATACACAATGGAACTTACGGGCTGAATAATGAATTTATGATATTCTTGCTGCAATATTGTATTTTAGCCAAAGATGTTGTATTCTCTCTTCTACACTAGCCAAGTGTCGGCCAATGAGGTGAATGCGATCATCACACGCATTGATGTTTAGACGATCGATACCTAACTGCAAATCTTATTTAACGAAAGTCACAAAACGAGGGTTTTCCCAAGAAAATAAAAATGTATTTAAGCAAAATAGTATTTATTCCAAAATATAAACTATGTTCTCTTTAGACATTTGGCACTTTTAAAAAATAGGTAGATAATTGGAATTTCTCCGATAGTTATGTATAGGTATATTTATATTAAACCTTGTGGAATGTTAGGTAGAGCTAAAGTTATAGTCTTGGTTTCAAGGTATTGGTTCACACCGTCTTCTCCCCTGCAACAAATTGATATTATTAATATACCTACTCGATAAAAACTGCATCAAAATCGATTAAACAATTTGATTAGGTAAACCATGAAATGTGTACAAGCGTAAGAACTTATTAATCTGCCGTGGTATAACTAAAATGCCGTTATCTGACATCTGGCCGATTTTTAAATAATAATGCCATTTTAATCAGCAAAAAATTCTCTGTCTTTCTGTATATGTCATGTTTCGATAGCATAAATAGTTATGAAAATAATAATTTCATGATTGCCGTTAAATACATTTTTCTCTTGTGGAGAGATTAACAAAAATGCCGCTATGCAACTTTGTGAGTCTTTATAGCCGCTAAGGTACGTTAACTCAAACTTTGATCAAATATTCTGGATATGGTTGTTTCTCTAGATAGCCGTTATCGTTTTTTTTACACTATACAGCCGTTGACGTACTGTAACTACTGTATAGTTATTCTCTTTTATCTAAAAGAACATCGCTCTTGTTAAGCTATAACGTCTTTAACTGAAAAGGTTAGACTTAAATGCAACTAACGACCCTTAACGGCAATATAGTATATTATTTGACAAACTTCATTTTTTAATTGTTAAGCTTAAATGACGTTATCTCCCACTACTACACAATAAAGCCGTTAACATTCGTTCGCGCGGAGCGTCAGCATGGTGGGGGTGGGGTGCGCCGTGCGATCCTTGTTTGAGATATGAACTAGTGCATCGCAAGCGCTTAAACGCAGAACACATGTCGCTCTAGCAGTGGTGTATTCCCGCCAATTTTGCAACAATGTCGGGTCGTTTTAGGTAAGTCAGAGTTTAACATCTTTAGCTCAAAATAATGCCGTTCTCATGATATACCTACATGTAGGTATGTTGTACACTGCTTATTATTTGAATAAATATAATTTATTTAGTTAAGTACTAGGTAGATACCTAATTTAGTAATACTATATTTACTATCATTACCTATCGTGTAAGTTTTTTACTTTATTTGTTATTATGTTATGCAAAGCTACTAAACCGATCGCAATTAGATTTGGTATGGATATAGTTGAAGACCCGAGGTCAAACATAAGCTAATACTTTTTATTCCGAAATTCTGATAGGGTCGGGAATATATGCGGATAAAACTGCGGAAATATTTTGATATTTTGAATATGTTGGTACTGACTTGTTTAATATAAATAGCATTTTTTGTTTTTGTTACAGAAACTCTATGTCCAGTAGAGCTAAAAATATTTTAGATATGGTAAATGAAAAACCTCTGCCTACCTCTATTCAGTTAACACCAAACAAAAATATAGAGATCGTAAATAATTCTAAACTGGAGTTTGATTCGGCTGACTATATTAATAGTATTTATAAATTTGCCAGTCATTGAATATAAAGACAATATTCAATGACTGGCACCGTTTTTACTATGTTTTGTGAGACACAAACGACATTCAACTCTCATCATTTGCTGAGTTTAGATATCAAGTCATTAAAAAAGGAAAGTGCTTTTTGTCAACAAAGATCTACCGAAGATGATAATAATATGATACCTGATTTAAAATGTTATGAACTTGATTTTGATTCAGACGATTCTGTACTTGATAAAGATTACTATCCATCCGATTCCTTAGAAAGCATAATGTCTGACGTGTGTGAAAAAACAACAAGAACAAAGAATTACAGGCCGCTATCCAATTTGCCATCTGATGCTACGAAGAATCCAACTCCTTCTACTTCAACTGGTGCTAAATGTTTTGAGAAAACTACGCTCAAGAGACTGTGCCACCAAGAAGAGCGTAGCAATACTGATGATAGCAATAACCGTTCCATATTACCTGTTTATGATACCGTTAGTACAAATAATTTTAACTTGAAACGAAAACGTAGAAACTCAATTTGTGCTACTTCTTCTGAAACTACGTCCGAACGATCATGTCCCCGCAGACGTTGCAATACTGTTGATGGGAACTATTGTTCCTCATTACCTGAGATACATGAACCACCACGCAAACGAAAGAAATATGACACACCTTTGTATCAGCGGAAATTGAATGCTAAAAATAAAGTAAAAAGCGACCATAAAGTAAAACCTGGGTGTGATGAAAAGTGTCTTAAGAAATGTATGACTCTGTTTAGTAAAGAAGATAGGGAGGCAATCAATAACGTGTATTGGGATATGTCATGGCAAGAACGACATTCGTTTGTTGAAGCGCACACTTATGTAGCGATACCAAAAAGAAAAGTTACGAGTGGACCAAAGAGGAAACCAAAAAGAGGGTTTGTTTTAAAAAAACATGATGGCACAAAAGAAAATGTGTGTAAAATATTCTTTCTTACCACGCTAGGATATTTAAAAACAAATGATAGAATCCTACATGGAAAATTTTTTGAACCAACAAATGATAGGCGTGGTAGACATCAAAAGACCCCGAAATTTGATCGAAATTTACTTACCCAACATGTTGAATTGTTCCACCCTGTCGAGCACCACTATAGACGTGAGCATGCTCCTTTACGAAAATATTTACCGAGTGACATCAATATTACACAAATGCACAAACATTTCTGCGAAACTAACCCTGATGCGCAAGTTTCCTACAGCTTGTACAGACAACATGTTAAAACAATGAACATATCTTTTACCAATCTTGGAAATGAGGAGTGTGAATTATGCGAGGCTTATAATTTTCATAAAAAAGAAACATCGCATGATACCAATGTTCAAGGGTGTAAAATATGTGCGGAGTGGGATATACATCACCAAAAGTACACAAAGGCCCGAGAGCTTTATGCAGCACATAAAGAAAAATCCCAAACTAAGTCCCAAGTATTCTATAGTGCTGACCTAGAAAAAATCATTATGCTACCAAGGCTAGAGATGTTTAAAGCTGCAATTTTCTGCCAGCGCCTTATAGCATATAATCAAACCTTCGCACCACTTGGCAAGATAACAGCAGAAATTAAACCTCTAACAGTAATCTGGCATGATGGAATTGCAGGCAGGAAGCAAGAGGACATAATGTCGGCATTCTATCATTTTTTTTTGCGCAATCGAGACATCCTGCACATACACATCTGGCTAGACAACTGCAGTGCACAAAACAAAAATTGGTTATTATATTCGATGCTTATTCACATTATCAATAGCGAGAACATTGCTACTGAAAAAATTACACTGTATTACTTTGAACCCGGCCACACTTTTATGAGCAGCGATCAAGTGCACCATCAAGTGGAGCTCGCTATGAAAAGGAAAGGTAAACTTTACGATTTCCCTGATTTTGAAGAGTGTGTATCTTCCATTAATAAGTCCAAAGTAATCGTACAGTCGATGACGCCAGCGAATTTTTTGAATATACCGAGCTACGTGTCCCAAAGAAGAATCCAAACGTCTCACCCTAGTACTACGGGAGCTCGATGACCAATTGAAAAAGTCATTTTATACCGACTGGAAATTTTAACAACAATAGTTTAGAGCGAACCCATCACAGCTCCGAACGTCAGCTGCCGCACCAGTGGTGGAGTTAAGAGTGAGAGCATGTGAAAGTGCTTGAAAATCAAAGCGCTCCGAGTGATTTTATCCCTGACAAAAATGGTCTTAAATCATTGTTCCGATCATTTTTGATACAGAAACAATCGTCAGCTGCGGCGCCGAGGGTGGGTTATACGTCCGCTACGCGCATGAAGTGCATTAAAATTTTGGCAAATAAAGTTATTTTATACCTTATGAAATTTATGCAGCAGAATTTTCACACTTTTAAAATAATAAAGAAAATCGTCAGCTGCACTTCTGGTGGGGGAAAGACCGTCAGTCAGCGTGATAAACATTTTGCGTGCTCAGTACATTTAGCCTAGTAAATCTAGGAAAAATATCCTATAGTTTTAAAAATTGGCCAAATGTATTCTTTGGGCCTTCCTCTTGAATATATCCAAAAACCCCATATGGGGGATGCATAACCAGCCGCCATTTTTAATTTTGTCCTTTTTTTTGGTTTTTTTCTCGTATCACGAAAATCTCTACGAATAGCATCATAATTACTTCTGACAAAAGTTTTAACATACAATTTTCCACAAATGTAGTCTCTTGCAGTTTTACTCTAAGTTTATTACTTTAGGAGCTATAGGGTATTTTAGGTCCCTTTTTCGTTTTTTTTGCTCATATCTCGAAAGTCTCTACGAAAAGCATTATAATTACTTGTGATAAAAGTTTTAACATAAAATTTTCTACAAATTTGGTTCCATGCATTTTTACTCTAAGTTTATTATTTTAAGAGCTATAGGATGTTTAAGTTAATATTTGAGGTCCTTTTTTTAGTTTTTTGCTCATATCTCGAAAATCTCTACGAATAGCATTATAATTACTCCTGTAAAAAGTTTTTACATAAAATTTTGTACAAATTTGGTCATGGTAATTTTTACGCTAAGCTTACTACTTTAGGAGTTATAGGGTGTTTAAGTTTATATTTGAGGTCCCTTTTTCAGTTTTTTGCTCATATCTCGAAAATCTCTACGAATACCAATAAAATTACTTCTGACAAAAGTTTTTACATAAAATTTTCTATAAATTTGGTCCTATTTAATTTACGCTGAGCTTATTACTTTAGGAGCTACAGAGTGTTAAAATTAACAGAGAGATAAACTAGTATAGATTAAACCCCTGACAATCGTTATTTTGTGGCGGCGGCTATCTTGGACCAATTTTCATCAAACATAGCTAAGAACACTTCCGACTAATTCACCTTTAATACAAAAAAAACCGCAATGCGGTTTTTTTTGTTTGAAATGCGTAAAAATGAACAGGACAAAATTTGTAGAAAATTTTATATTAAAACTTTTGTCAGAAGTAATTTTATAGGTATTCGTAGAGATTTTCGAGATATGAGCAAAAAACTGAAAAAGGGACCTCAAATATAAACTTAAACACCCTATAACTCCTAAAGTAGTAAGCTTAGCGTAAAAATTACCATGACCAAATTTGTACAAAATTTTATGTAAAAACTTTTTACAGGAGTAATTATAATGCTATTCGTAGAGATTTTCGAGATATGAACAAAAAATTAAAAAAAGGACCTCAAATATTAACTTAAACATCCTATAGCTCTTAAAATAATAAACTTAGAGTAAAAATGCATGGAACCAAATTTGTAGAAAATTTTATACGAAAACTTTTATCAGAAGTAATTATAATGCTATTCGTAGAGACTTTCGAGATATGAGCAGAAAAAACGAAAAAGGGACCTAAAATACCCTATAGCTCCTAAAGTAATAAACTTAGAGTAAAACTGCAAGAGACTACATTTGTGGCAAATTGTATGTTAAAACTTTTGTCAGAAGTAATTATGATGCTATTCGTAGAGATTTTCGTGATATGAGAAAAAAACCGAAAAAAAGGACAAAATTAAAAATGGCGGCTGGTTATGCATCCCCCATATGGGATTTTTGGATATATTCAAGAGGAAGGCCCAAAGAATACATTTGGCTAATTTTTGAAACTATAGGATATTTTTCCTAGATTTACTAGGCTAAATGTACTGAGCGCGCAAAATGTTTATCACGCTGACTGACGGTCTTTCCCCCACCAGAAGTGCAGCTGACGATTTTCTTTATTATTTTAAAAGTGTGAAAATTCTGCTGCATAAATTTCATAAGGTATAAAATAACTTTTTTTGCCAAAATTTTAATGCACTTCATGCGCGTAGCGGACGTATAACCCACCCTCGGCGCCGCAGCTGACGATTGTTTCTGTATCAAAAATGATCGGAACAATGATTTAAGACCATTTTTGTCCGGGATAAAATCACTCGGAGCGCTTTGATTTTCAAGCACTTTCACATGCTCTCACTCTTAACTCCACCACTGGTGCGGCAGCTGACGTTCGGAGCTGTGATGGGTTCGGTCTAAACTATTGTTGTTAAAATTTCCAGTCGGTATGAAATGACTTTTTCAATTGGTCATCGACCTCCCGTAGTATAGGGCTTATTTGAAAAATATGGTTGAAGTATGTTTTACGCGTAACAGTTATGATCTGATGTATAAAAATAATTTTAATGATGAAAGTTATACTACTCTCCGGTTCATGCAAGATAAATATTTGAAAAACCCAAGTATAATGAAGTTTGAATTCAGAACTGAACCGAAATGTATCGAACTCAAAAGAAAATCTGACATACTCAAAAACCTATCAAATATAATTCCCCCTCACAAATTGGTATTTTGGAAAAACTTACCAACAAAGAAAAATGAAGAAGATATGAGTTCTGATTTGAATAATTGTATAGATTAACACAGATTTTTTAAGACTGATTAAATGCTTTAACTTTTTATTTTACTAATATTAATAATCGGGCATAAATAATTTCATTGTAAAACATGCAAAAGGAAGAAAGATTTTATTTTATAGTAATTTAGTAAGGAAGATTTATGTTTTCTTTAATTTTATAAGGAAGAACATTTTTGTTTTTTATAATTTCATTAGGAAGTACATTTTTGAATTTTGTTATTGGATGTTTTGTTTTATATTTTTTAGCAATTTCATTGTTTACGTTTAAGAAGATTATGTAAATCCTTTATTTCACATTAGTTATTATCTCAAGATTTTATTAAGTTGCCATAAGAGAAAAACAAGACTAAGTGATGTGATATTATTTGTAATAATTAAAGAACTAAAAGTTCCTAAGAAATCTAGTTTTAAGTGAAGTTTTGTCAAATACTTTGTTCAAGTAAAAACATAGGCAGGTAACCTACCTACTTACTTAATTTTGAAAAACAATTTGAATAATAAAACATTCTTTATTGAAAAAGTCTTTATTTTTTAAAAAGTTAACTTCATTTTCTTCAGTAATTATGTTCACCTATTTCAGATCTTATCACACTATAATGCCGTTAAGCTAAAATGTTTTCATTTTAACGGCATTTCAGGGTAACTATGAATCAAGATTTTTTCTAAAATTAAAATAAATTTATAGGGTTGTAGACTTAAAAGTCGTAAAGTACCTTTAACCTCTCTAAAGTCTAACATACAGTATTACCCGATGTTAAGCTAAAATGATGCTAATGTACAATAACGACGTTTTAGTTGCTCATTAATGATTATGTTTTAAACGTTCTAACAGACTATATTTTTATACGAAGTAGATACACTAAAATGCCGTCGTACTACACGTAGCGGCATTTTAGCCAATGACCTATACACATTTTGACAACAAAGATGATAAACTAAAACACAAAAAACGTTATAACTTAAAATCAAATTGTATTTACAAAACGAGAATTAAGTAATTAAAAAGTATTTTCCTTGATCTATTTTTTGGTACCTTCAAGTTTCAAATAAATGTTGTCATTAAAAAGTAGCATCATTTTAAATTTATCCCGCAGTTTTCACGTGATATCTCGAAACAAGGTTTTGGTAGATAACGGCATTTTAGTTATACCACGGCAGTAATATAATTTATACAATCAGACAGTAGATGGCGCGACAGACGGCCATGCGAAGTTCGACCGGTTTGCGAAGCGTCTGATAGTGGAGAGATGGTGGAGAGGTTAGCGAGCAACTTCAACATGTCGTTTTTGGTGTCACCCTGTGCGCGAGCATCATATAAATTTACTCTCATAATTTTTTCATAACTCGCCTAAAGAAGTACAACTTTAAAGAAAATGTTGCTTACAGTTCTCTGCCGATGCCGGAGTCCTTAAAACCACCGAACGGAGTTTGGCTTGTGACGTGGTCGTACGTGTTTATCCTGTAATATGGCGTGATATTATTATCTAGAATAGAATAGAATAGAAAAGTTTTTTATCCAAATAAACTTTTACAAGTACTTTTGAATCGTCAATTGAATCTACCACTGGTTCGGAATGCCGTTCCAACCGAGAAGAACCAGTGAGAAACTCGGCGGTTGCTCTTTTTAAAAATAACAATATAACGATTTATGTAAGTACCTACATGATTGAAATGCCGTCTCGCGCATGGCTGGAACGAGTTAAATCCATGCTTTTTTATCGTTTATATTATAATCTTCAATTGTATAATAAGCTTTTTTTATGAGCATACTTTTAACAGAGTTCTTAAACTGTGTAAAGGCAAGTCCAAGATTGCTTGTGGAATTTTGTTATAGAACATTACGCCCATTCCCACAAACGACTTTCGGACCTTTACAAGTGCTTACGAATCGACAAATGAATCTGTACCACTGGTTCGGAATGGTGCTTACAATTCTACACATGTGAAGAAGGGCAGACAAAAGTAGCCCCATTTCAGACGGTGGCACCCGTTCACAAGCATGACGCATGATCCAGCCATTGCTTCGCTCAACCATATTCGAGGGAACGTAACGTATCTGTATAAATATAGCCTGTATCATAATTAAATATATCAAATATACCTATCATAATTATTTGAATGATAGAGTAATCCAAACACACGTTCGTTAAACTTTTATCTGTCTCTCTGTTTGTTCGAGCTTATCTTTGGAGCGGCTTAACTGATGAAATTGAATCCAAATGAATGAAATCCAAACACCTCGACAGTGCGTATTCTGTCTTATGGCTACTATTTTTGTTCAAAAGCCAAAAGTTCGCGAGGGAGGTTTTGAATTGAAGTTGACCAAGCTTTGCGCCAAGGTGATGTTACTGGTGATGACGTTAGCACCAAGCTCGTAATTGATGTCATTATACCTCTCAGTTACTTACCAAACGTAATCAGCCCGCACAAACTTGGCAAAAAGCGCCAGTAGGGTAACTAATGTCACTGGAAATGACGCCAGCACCAAGCTCATAGTTGGTGTCATCATATATCGTAGTTATACTTACCAAACGGAGCCAGCCCGCATAATATACTTGGCAAAGCTCAGCGCTAGGGTGATGTCATTGGTGATGACGCCAGCACTTAGCCCATAGTTGGTGTCATTATAACTTTTAGTTTCGTACTATACGGAGCCATCCCACACAAGCTTGGCATTTAGCGCCCGGGTAACTAATGTCACTGGCAATGACGCCAGCACCAAGCTCATAGTTGGTGTCATCATATATCGTAGTTACTTACCAAACGGAGCCAGCCCGCACATACTTGGCAAAGCTCAGCGCCAGGGTGATGTCATTGGTGATGACGCCAGCACCAAGCCCATAGTTGGTGTCATTGGCGCGGTCCACGACCTCTTCAAATGTTTCGAACTTAAAAATGCTCTGCACTGGCCCAAATATCTGTAACAAATAAAATATGTTTCTATACTAGCGAACCGAATTACTACCCGTGCAAATTCGGGACGGCTTCGTAGCTAGGCTAGTAATTCCCCGCTACTATCCCACCATACATTGTTTTGTTATATATCAGAGTTTTCGATGAAAGCTCCCAGGCGGCTCGACTTAAACCGACATTTGCAACAATGAGAAAGTTTCCTGATGTTGAAAATATCATATTTAACACAATGGAATTAAAATATAGATCAAAACCAATAAAACAGTGATTTTTTTTTAATGACGGATAAATTAATTATTTATTTATTTAAATTTATGTATTTGAACGCAAAATGATTGCCGCCTCTCACTGGAGTGTAACGTCATCCAGACCAATGGTTCCAAGGTATTTTTTCTATGTAGGTAAATTTACTTCTTTTACCAATTTCTCAGAGATTTATGAGGCGATTTGGGCACTTCTCCGAAATTCTGGCAAAAAGAGACGAGGTTGAAAAATTATTTTTTTTTTTAAATTTTCGATTATTTAAGGATACCTCCTCAAAGGGGTACCTAAATTGATATCGGTGATGAAGAAGGCCTTTATCGTACCCTGGTTTCCTAGGAGATATAACGAATTCGGTAATTATGATGGTCATGGTAATGATAAATTGCGATATGGTAATTATCTCTGGTATATGGCGATTAGAATATGCCTATGGTAATTTGTTATTAATCATGGTGATGAGAAACTCTAGAAAGCCATAGAAAAGTATCCAAAAAAGGTGTTTGCTTAAAGTCTAGGAAATCGCTGACCAATAAAACTTAGGACTTCGAGCGTTACAACCATTAGTATTCAGCCAAAGAACCTTGAAAGCCACTTTACGTAGCATAACAACTGAGGTGTAAATTCCAGAGTAAACCTGTTCCGGATGTTTGTGTGGACGTGTTTCATGTTGAAATCCTCTGAAAAAGACTCTGAGCTGCTGGACTCAATGAGTGTGCAGCTTTGAAGACCTAAACAGATAATTTTAGACCCAAAAATGCGTGGTGTGAGCATAATTCAGAGTGAACAGGAGCATAATTTTTTTATATTTAAAAAAGTGGACAGAACACATTCCCGATTAAGAACCATATACCACGAAGACTCCACGATGTTATTGATTTCGAAAAGGGTACTGATAACAACAAAAAATTCGTTGATAGCAGATTGTACAGACATCTTACAAATATGACTAGTATCGTTTCTCTCGCTTTTACACACTATGAGAAAGGCTTTAAAATAATTGAAACTTAGGCTATGCAACGATCGCAAGTAGATTAGCTTGAAATCGAAGTGTTAAGATGTACAATTCAAGAAAGCTTCAATATATGTTTGAATGCAGACAGTTAGACAAAATGGTGAAATCTAGGTGGAGTTGGACTTTCCAAGAAAATTTCTACAAATTGCTTCTCTCTGTTCCGTAGTAGAATGGTGGAGAAGGAACAATTTTGTAAAGTTCCTGAGAGCACATTTCAAATTTTATCCGATAGAAGACCGATACAAGCAACTTTGAGTCAGTGCCATAAACAAAGTAATTTTGCCTGTATTAGTGATTGAGCCAATGACTCTTCAAACACAAAAATGTACCAGGTTTTTTGAATCGGTCTGGTATTCGACAGAGTCATCACATAGCTGGTTACGGTGCTCCATGGTAGTTTAAATGGCATGTCTGTTAAAAGTGCGAGAGGCAGAAAACCTTTGCAAATTTGATATTGGATACGATTTTCATATCCAAGATCTCATTAGAATCGATAACGGATATACTTTTCATAGTAGGAATTACGGTGAATATGCCTGTGTATTCGCTTTATTGCAATCTAAAACAAGTTAATGCAATCCACCAAAGACTCTCTTTGCTCAAAATGCGCTGGAAGAATACTTCAAGATGCTTGATTATTAGAAGGGACAGAGCATAAACTTTAACAAAGACTAACATTTTCTTAGACTTTTAATAGCTTCAGCAAATGCTCTATAACTTTTATGTGTCCTCCGAACATGTAGGTCTCCGAATGAACTTGTGGCTAATAAGATGACAAGTTAGTTAGTTGTGCCTAGCATCAGTTTCAAGGAGTTTAAATCAAGAGTGCATATTATAATTTTTTTTCTTATAATAAAAAGCATTTGTATCCACAACAGAAAGGAAACGCTATATACGTTTGGGGAGAGAAATTGTATATGTTATTTTTATGTGTTTATATGTTTTCATTTTCCTCAAATGGTGCTGGGCAGATTCAAATGCAGTTCATTATTCGCTACGTAGATTATAAATTACCTCCAAGCATATTTTTAGATATATTTTATGATTCTAGTATAGACTACCAGAAGCATAGCAGGAAATGTTTTTCTGTAAAATTGTGAGCCCAATTTTTTCGGAAACTACCAAACCGATTTGGATGCAATTTGTGGCATTATGTAGGTATTACATCAGAGCAAGTTTCTTAGTATTTATATACTGATATAGGTCTCTATTTTTTTTTTAATTATTAATTTCCATTTGTTACGGTCATTACATTGTATTTTTTGTTGTCATGTCGTCATTTCAGTCCAAATATATATTTATTTCATATATTTTCATAGCAAGTTAGGTAGTTTTTCTATTATTTTAAATATCACACTTGTATTATGCTTAATCTTCTTATAAACTCCTTTGTTTTCAGTATTTTTGTCATTTTTGACTTTTTTTTCAAATTTCTATAATTTAAATTGTTTAAACATCTGAAAATTCTAAAAATAATTATATAACGTCATTATTATCAAAACCATTCATAAATTATGATAAATGAGAGAGATACCCCCCATTTACTATTAAAATTAATTAAAAAAATCATGGTAATTATGGTAATTAGGACCATGGTAATGAAAATTTGCTAATTATTAATTTATTAAAAAATTTAGAAACACAGTAAAATTTTTGTAGGCTACTCGTGTGAAAAAGAAACACATTTGACATGACAAGAATAAATAACAACAAAATATAACGCGTACTTTAGGCCTGGCAAAATATCTATGAATGAGGAGGACTAAATGACAAAGTGCATTTTTACTACATTATTTCCCTTTATCTTCTCAACGTTATGAAGTACGCTTTTTCTTTTAAAACATATTGCTAGAATGACCAATGCTCTGTTAATTGATCTTATCATGATCCTTGTACTACATATAGTATCATTATTGTGATAGTGTTTGTGTCAGGTCATGGCAATTATGAAAAAGTCGTGTGACAGACTTCACTACCTTGTAATTTATTTATTTTTAGTTATATTTTCAGACTGATTATTTTATTCTAAGGGGTAGTTATCCATTAATTGACCATATTTTTTTAAGAATTTTTTAACCACTCAATTTCGAATTAAATGGGTTTGTATCCGACGACCCAAGCAATGTGACAGTCATGGTAGTGAGAAATTAGAGGTTCAAAATTTTTTTTAACACAGATCCCATCCCATTTATCTTCTTTTTCTTGATGGCAGGTATAGAGGACACTGTCTAGTATCTACAAAAAAAATTACATAACCCTGGGTATTTATTAACCTACGTTCTCCAGCTTGTGACATGCTTTTGCCAGAATTTGGGAGAAGTGCCCATTTCCGTGATTTTTTTTAATCGACAGCTGAGGATGTTTGCGAGATAGTCCCATAGATTTTTCAATAAAAAAAATCAATAATCTCTGAGAAATTGGTAAAACAAGTTTTACATAGAAGAAAATACTTCGAACAGGACACGATGACGTCACACGCTGGAGCGCCGCGTGAAACGAAATTATTCGCAAAAGCGCAAATTTAAAATTCCATAACTTTTTCAGTTTTTGAGATAATTTAATGATTCTTTCAGATTTTTGTTTTATTTTAAATTTATAAAATTAATTTTTAAAAAAATATTGGAAACTTGTCCATTATCTTCATATTTCAACCATTTGAAACAGAACTTTAACAAATTATAAAGTTAAACCTTTCTCATTAATCATTCTGTCTATTGGTGAAAACCGCATGAAAATCCGTTCAGTACCTACTTTTGAGTTTATTCATTCACGTTATAATCTAAGAAATGCATATCACATCCGGCCAAACATTATTTCCGATAGAATTAATGTGATAAAACGGATTAGTTTTGCAGGCGTGAGACTTTATCTATCACATTTTCATGATAAAAAAATTGAAACACCAATTATTATTATTATTATGAACTTACCTACCTTCCTACTCATTGCACTTATTGATATGCATGATACGCCTAAATAATGTTAAAACTTTTTAAAACCGTCATTAAAAAAATCAGCCAAGTGCGAGTCGGGCCTCGCTCTTTTAGGGTTCCGTACATAATTATGAACAATTTCTCAGAGATTTATGTCTATATTTTGGGTCTAAATATTTAATTTCTGAGCTAGACATCGCAACAAATCGTGAAAGAAAAACCCAAAAAATATTCGTTTGTTTTGGTCACAGCTTATAAACTATTTTAAGAATCGTTGTTTTCAGTATTTGTTGTTTAAATAGAGCACATAATGTACCAAAATATCATATTCCTAACTAGTTTAGTTTTTGAGATAGCCCCCGTCACAAAAATGGTCTAAAACTGACAACTTTGATGGCCCCCCATTTCCTTACTTTTTTAGCAAAAAATTAAAAAAAAATATATTCGTACTCTACTCAATGAGCTCTAAACAATGAAATCCCACAAGCTAGGGTAAGAAACAAAAAAAAAATATTTTCCGGCTACTTTTTCATGTAGCCCCCCTGAAAAATAATTTAATTCAATTTCTAATTCAATATTTAGTTTTGGGTTAACATTCTACACAAAATACCAAAATCTTAGGTATGTAACCCATTTAGTCTACGAGCTAGAGACCTGTGACCGGCGGACGGACAGACAGACAGACAGACAGACTAACAGCCGAGTGACATTAATAGGGTTCCGTTTTTACCCTTTGGGTACGGAACCCTAAAAAAACAATAAATTGAATTTATACTGGGTACCTCTTCTCTAGCTATTGTCATGTCGTCCTTGACATCGGCGAAGACGGTCGGCTGGATATAATACCCCCCGTCACCCAGCGTGTCGCCGCCGGCTACGCACCGCGCGCCGCCGGACTTGCCCGCTGCGATGTAGCCCAGCACTTTGGAGTACATGTCCCGGTCGATCTGAAAACGTTCATATTATAAGATAACCTAATCGTATTTCAAAAGGTCTCCTTTAAAACTGACAGTGAAAATGATAGATACTTTTTTAACTTTGAACTTATAGAAACTATAGAAAAATTAAAAAAAATATAAGTATATTCGTACTATACTCAAAGAGCTCTAAACAATGATACCCCACAAGCTAGGGTAAGAAAGAAAAAAATTTTTCCGGCTCCTTTTTCATGTATGGGAGCCCCCATGAAAAATAATTTAATTCAATTTCTAGTTCAATATTTGATTCTGGGTCAACGTTCTACACCAAATACCAAAATTTCATGTTTGTAACTCATTTCGTCTACGAGCTAGAGACCTGTGACCGGCGGACAGACAGACATACAGACAACAGAGTGACATTAATAGGGTTCCGTTTATTACCCTTTGGGTACGGAACCCTAACTAGCTGACATGGCTTCGCCCGCGCGTTTTTAAAAATCTTGTGGCAGAAACGCTGATTTTTCGGGTTAAATAATATGTAGTCTGTGTTCATTTCCAGCATGTAAGTTATCTCGGTGTCAAATTTTGTCAAAATCCTTCCAGAAGTTGGGCCGTGAAAATACCAGAGTCAGACTGGGCATCTTTCCCACTGACACTCGGGCATGCTTTAGGCCCAGCGCACACCACTGGAAGCGCGGCGGAGAGCATTTCCTTGAGTCGCGCGCACGGACTCAGGCGACCCCTAGCGGCATAAAGAGCCAACGAGAACCCTCGAGCGGAGCGACGCGCGGCGGTGTGTACATAGCTACTCCGATTTATATTAAATTGTTATCTTCAAATGCTCTCCGCCGCGCTTCCTGCGGTGTGCGCTGGACCATAGGCATCCATAATGATTTCACCTGGGAAGGAAAAAAACGCGTGTATGGTTATCGAAAAAATCTATTCACCTGTGGCCCTTGCTGCACGTCGTCGAAGGGGTTCCCAACGGACCTGTTGCGCGCGATCTCGGCGGCTTTCTTCACAAATTGGTCGTAGATCCTCTCCTGCACGTAGGTGCGCGTGCCCGCGCAGCAGCACTGCCCGCCGTTTGCGAAAGCCGCCGCATGTGCTATCTGAGCCGCCTGCTCCACTGGACAGTAAAGATTTTTCCTATTACAATACTAGTAACTCGTATTAGATAACGTTGATACATTTTGAGTATCGAAATACTTAGGGACCGTTCAGATAGACCGGCGCGGAGAGCAGAGCAAATTTTAATCGCATTTAAAATAGAATCTTATGGCATTGAAATAAGGTTTATTTTTACATTTTATCTCTTTTGGGAGCATCCTCGAGCATCCTCTTATCATAAAAGAGATAAAATGTAAATATAAACCTTATTTCAATGGCTTAAGATTCTATTTTAAATGCGATTCAAATTTGCTCTGCTCTCCGCGCCGGTCTATCTGAACGGTCCCTTAGACCGTCAAAATAAAATGGATTTTATTTTTCTCATTTTAAAGCTCAATTTCGTCCCTAAGCGGAAATTTAGGAAACTTAACTAACCCACCCGTGAGCTATTTAAGTCACATGGTATACAGATAGTAGAGTCGATTTTCTCCTTAACAACCTTCAATAAACTTATTTTTTGGCGAGCGCGGCGCGGCGTGACAATAACCTAACATAATTTTGTATTTCCATAGCGCTCTGAGCGACTGTACCAATTAAGTATAAGTATGTATTACTGATATACAAGATACTTACGTAAATTTATCATGGAAGTAATTCGAATTGATAAGAAATGAACATGGGTCGAATAAATACAGATAAGTAATAAATGTTAAGTCCCAAGTCCGTCACTTAATTTCTTTTTCTCCGATAAGAAATCTTAAAACTGACACACTACTTAATCCAGAGGTATGATAAATATTTTTTATCGCAAAATGTTATTCACCTTTATCGAATGCATTTTTCGAAGTCCATTTCAATCATCGATATTATGATTTTTTTACCGTCGATTTTATACCTAGTTCCATTCTCTCTGCCATTATTTAGAAAATCATCATCATCACCTCATCCGATACGACCACTGCTTGACATAGATCTTTTACAAGGATCGCCACAGAACAGGATCTTGTGCTTGTCTATAGCAGCTGCTATGTACTACCTGGAAGATCGTCCGTCCACCTAGTTGAAGGTCCGACGCGGAGTCCCTATTTGATCACCTTGGGACCCCAACGTCTATCAATCTTTGAGCTATGTGGTCCACCCATTACCACTTCAGTTCCGCAACTCTGTGTCGGTAACTCTGGTTCTACTACTTTCTTATCTCCTTATTTCTAATTTGACTCCATAGGGATAGTCTTAACATAGCTCTACCCACCGTCCGTTGCGACCAAAAGAAGAACCAGTAAAGGGAGAAAATATATTTTCTACAACAGTCAAAAAATATTTCTCGAGGGTGGTGTGGCCTAGTTAGACATACACGTAATCCCGTGTACAAACTTTTAGCCTGGCAAATTTGGTTTAGGAAACCTCGATAAGCAAGACGACGACGAAGCAGAACCTGGTTTAAAACAAGAGTAGGGTGAAGAAGTAGGTACTTATTAATTGAAAAAAATAAAAGTAGAATTGAGAGTGTTACTTACCGTCAGCGTCTTGGAACACGACCAAAGGGCTCTTGCCGCCCAACTCCAAGGTCACCCGTTTGAGATTCGCAGCCGGTGCCGCGCCAAGGATCAATCTTCCGACCTGATTTAATTAACAATAAATGCAATGCAATAATAGCAATGAAAACGAAACTTTAGTACATTCGAGCAGGTATGATACTAATACTGTTTGTCTGGTCGCAGCCGTGGTTAGTTATCATCGTCGTCGTCTGAACCAATGGAAGTCCACTGCTGGACATAGGTCTCTTGCAAGGATCACCACAGAACACGATCTTGTGCCGCCTGATTCCAGCGGCTGCCAGCGACTCGCTTGAGATCGTCTGTCCATCGTGTGGGGGGTCTACCTACGTTTCGTTTGCTGGTGCGAGGTCGCCATTCAAGTACGTTGGGACCCCAACGTTCATCGGTTCTTCGAGCAATGTGCCCCGCAAATTGCCACTTCAGTTTTGCGACTCGTTGAGCTATGTCGGTAACTCTGGTTCTCCTGTGGATCTCCTCATTTCTGATTTGATCCCGCAGGGTTAGTTATCATCCTGTTGGTAATTATGACCTTCTCGTCACTACTCACTAATTTGCGTGATTATATTATGCATGCTGTGCCTGTACATGGACTGTATAATTATGTATCTAGGCTTTCAAAATTAAAGTAATGTACCTGCGTGTAATGCTGAATGGTGGAGGTCGGTAGGGGAATCGGTAAATGAGACGCGTCTGCTTCTTTCAACGTACGAAATGTAATTAATTGTCAATAGGTACAATTGCAAGTATGCAGTTTTTGCCTAAGCTGGCGTTACACTGAGAATAAGGTATGACTACACCGAGCTACACTACACCTTCCCCGTTTTTTTTTTTTTTTTTTTGAAAGAAAAAAAAATTTTTTTTTTTATTTTTACTTATTTTTTTTTTCTTTTTACAAACTAACTATAAAAAGGAATCGTTCTGTTCTTATGCACTAACTTAACTTTATCATCTATCATTATTTTAACATTAGGTGGTACATCTTCTATTACTTTATATGGACCTTTATATAAATTTTCTAGCTTTTTAACGTTTTCTTGCTTGAGCAAAACCAAATCATCCGTTTTATAATTAACTGGATTAATTTTTGAATCATATTTAACTTTTCTTGATTCTTTATTTTTAATCAAATTATTTCTTGCATCATTTTGAGCTTTTTGTAATCTATACTTAAATTCAAGAGGATAACTTTCAAAATTATATAAAGGTTCAACTTTTGATGTAAGATTGTTAGGCAATACACATACATGTCCGAATACCAATTCATAAGGGGTATATTTTGTTTCACTATGAACTGTTGTATTGTAAGAAAATTTCCAAAAAGGGATCCAAGAACTCCATGAGTTTGGAAAACCATTAGTTTGTATTCTAAGAAAATTACCTAAAACTTTATGTGTATTTTCTAACGCACCAATAGATTCATGATGATAAGCAGTTGATAGTACTTTTGTTATACCTAAAATATTACAAGTTTCTTTCATTACAGAACTAATAAATTCTGATCCTCTATCCGTACCAATAATTCTGGGAACACCGTACGATAAAATAAATTTTTCTACAAATACTTTAGCAACTTCTTCAGCTGATTTTGTAACTAACGGATATGCTTCCAAATACTTTGTTAATTCACATTGAATGGTTAATATATATTTATATCCGAAATCGTCTTTATCTATTGGACCAACGATATCTAAAAATACTTTATCCAATGCTGAAGATGCTGTTGTTGTTACAGTTAGAGGTTCTCGAATATTCTTATGATGCTTACATTTTTGACATCTAATACACTTTTTAACAAACTCGATAACATCTGTTTCCATACCTGGCCAATAATAGTATTTTTTAATATTATTTAGAGTTCTCCTAACTCCTGCATGTCCACTTGTAGGTAACAAATGGAAATCATTTAATATAAGTTTCTTTTTATCATTATCACTTATTCTTTCCACATTATTTATTACACAATATCTAAGCCTTTCTTCATTTTTACTTTTATTATTTTTTGTTTTATCTAACATTGTTTTAATTATTTTCAAGTTATCTTCATTTTTAATTATTACGAGCTCTTTCACATTTATCTCTTTACAAATATCTTCCAATTCTTTCAACAAGTCGTCTCGCGCTCTTATTGATAAAGAACTTGGATTTAAACATGAATATATAGTAGACTTTTCCTTAACATACATGTAGTTTTTATTTTTAGAAACGCGTTTATTTAGTTTTTTGTCATTCATAATATTTAACCACTTCTTTCTATCAATAAATGTCAATTCCGTGTCATTAATGGTCTTTTTTTAGTATTTCAACAACGTCAGGTTGATCAGTCCTTACGTCGTCTACTGGTATGTCCTTGTTTGTAATAATATTATCCTTACATTCTCTCGCTCTCCTTATCTGAGCACGCGTCATAACATTCACATTCTTCTCACTTACATACTTCTCATTCATACTCTTCAACTCACTAGATTCCACAATCATACGAGATAATGCATCTGCAGCTACATTACTCTTTCCTTTTACATACTCAACCACAAAATCATACTCTTCAAGACATAGTCTAAATTTTGTCAAACGACTGGTAGGATTTTTCATACCAAATAAATATATTAATGGTTTATGATCTGTTTTTATTTTAAATTTACGGGCATATAAATAAGGCCTAAAATATTTTACTGACCATACTATAGCTAAAAGCTCTTTTTCAATAATAGGGTAATTAAGTTCTGCTTTATTTAAATTTCTGCTCGCATAAGCGATTGGTTTACCATCTTTATTACATAATACACTACCAATAGCAAAACCAGAACTGTCTGTTTCTAAAATAAATTCATTACTATCTGAGAAATCTGGATAGCTTAAAACTGGAGGATTAATAAGAACTTCTTTTAACTTTTTAAAAGCTTCTTCACATTCTACTGACCAACTAAAAGTTACGTTCTTTCTACAGAGTTTATTCAAAGGTAATACAATATTTGCAAAATTTTTAACAAATTTTCGATAGTAATTAGCAAATGCAACGAAACGTTTCACTTCGTCCGTAGATTTTGGAACAGGATAGTTTTTTACTACCTTGACTTTATCTGGATCTGGTAAAATTCCACTGTCTGAAATAACATGCCCTAAATATAAAAGTTCCTTTTTTAAGAATTCACATTTTGTAGGATTTAATTTAAGGTTAACTTTTCGAAGTCTTTCAAAAATTGTTATTAAATTTTTATTATGGTCTTCTAAATTTCTACCCAATACAATTAAATCATCTAGGTATATTAAACATTTTTCATAGTTTAGTCCTGCCATAGCTACAGTCATAGCTCTGGAAAATGCACTAGGGCTAATTTTTAAACCCATAGGCAGTCTTTTCATTTGATATTGACCTTGATCAGTTGAGAAAGCAGTATATTTTCTACTTTTAGGTTCTAATTCAATTTGGTAATACCCTTGCGATAAATCAAGATGTGAAAAATAAATGAAACCTGATAATGAATCTAAAATATCCGTTATATTCGGTAAGGGAAATTTATCATCTTTAATATTTTCGTTTAGCTTCCTGTAATCTATAACAACTCTCCACTTCCTTTCACCTGTTTTATCTACTTTCTTTGGAACTATAAGTAATGGACTTGACCAATCACTTACTGATTCTTCTATAATGTCATTCTTAAGTAATTCTTCTACTTGTTTTGCAATTTCCTTCTTTTGAGCAAAGGGTAACCTATATGGCTTACTATAAACTGCTGAAGTATTTTCTTTCAGTTGAATGTCTTGTTTGTAGACATTCGTTATAGTCAATTTATCATTTGGTAAGTGAAATATGTCGCTATACTTGGCACAAATATTTTCAATTGCAATCTGCTCTTCTTCATTTAAGTAAGATCCTAACTTTAACAAGGAAAATAATTCACGAGTGCGTGAAGGACTTAATAAACTAGAATTAAACTTACTTATGTAATAATCATCTGCATCATGTATGATTGGCTTAATATTCCTTAAAACTATTTTATTGTCCGTTGTATTCAATATTTTCACTGGTAAACACCCATTTTTTGGCGATGATATTGAATTTGCTATGAATACCCCGCTAGCTAGTTCATTGCTTACAATTACACAATCCTTACTTACATTAGTAGGTATATACTTTATAGTTTCACACCTAGGTTCTATTTCTAACACATCATCAAAATTAAGTGGTAATCTTACTGTACTAAAACAATTTCTTAAAATTAAACACTTATATTTATAGTTAACAATACCACGATATTTTAATAGAAAATCTTGTCCCAAGATTCCCGATGAATTACAAGGCAAGTCACGAAAAACATAAAATTTTTGCACAAACTTTCTACCATAGCAATATATATCCAAAAATATGTAGCCTTCTGATGTTAAATTTCCACCGACTCCAATAATTTCAAACTCATCAGCATAAAACTTTGGTTTATTTGTAAGCTTATTTAAGGAACTACGCTTAATTGCGCAAATAGATGCCCCTGTGTCTACTAATAGATCAATCGTTTGATCGTATCGCTTGAAATTTACCCAATTTACGCTGTTTCCTGAAAAAATAAATTTAGGGACGAAAAAATTTGTTGTGAACGTTTTCGGGGTTATCCGACGGAGCAGAAGTGGATGACTGGGTATTTTCTGTGTCTATAAAATTTATTTTTCGCTGATATCTGCCACTATTATTTCGTTGTTGATACTGGTATGTACCACGATTTGGATTCGACCTTCGGAATACATTCCTACCTGTTGGAAAACCACGCTTAGGATGTGAATATTGCTGTGGATTTTCGTAATAATTATCATTTGTATAATGTCTCGCGGGTCCATATGACCTTGGATAATGATATGCTCTTCGTCTGTTGTAGTTAAAACCGCGCCGTCCACGAAACGCTAAGAAAGGAGCAGGGTTTGATAACGATTCGTCTTCCGCTGCTCTTATCGCATCTTTTAATGTATCATAGTTTCGAGCGGATATAATCGTACTTAATTTTTGGCTCCTCAAACCGTCTGCAACCCGTTTTATCGCATTTTTCTCATTAATTGGTCGCAAAACTTCGTATTTTGAAGGCTCACCGTCGGCCTGCGAAATGGTCAAATCAACTAATAACTGTTCAATCTCTTTTCCGAAATCTTTAATCGATTTATTGGCCTGAACTGTGGATTGAAGTTTACTTTGCAAAGCAACATCCGATTTTTTAGTCAATAAATGTAACTTCATATCCCGCAACAATGATTCTACGTCACTATATGATGTACTAAGGCGAAGCTTGGCATTACGCGATAGGCGTGTTTTTAAAATGAAATTAATAAGTAAACCCTTACTTTCAACATTTAGCATTGAGTTATACAGTTCAATTGCATCAATCAATTTTAGAGTGACATTTTCGTCATCGGTCATGATAGGCAATAAGTTTACCGCGGTTTTTAAATCAAAACCTACCTTGTTCTCCATCTTTTCCATTGTACTTTTCTGCTTACACAAACTAAAAATATCTCTATACAAACTTTCTATCTTATTTTTACTGTCTAATATAACTTTTTGAACATCCTCCGTATATTCATTTTTGTCTAATTTTAAATGTATTTGTCCTATCACTAATATATAGTTATCGTAACAATTTTTCGCAACACTGTATTTCTTTTCAAGTAATTCACCTTGCCTTCTACTCGGTCCTACCTTAATTAAATATGTCCTTATTTCATTTAATTCTAACAATATTTTTTGTAACTGTTCCAATTCCATATAGGTAAGTTGAATTCACTCGCAAGTTTCTCCGAAATAATATGGTTCGATGCACTTCTCCGATACAGTCATGAGTACATTCATTTTGTCACGTATGCACCTCGTTACACAAACACTGTACTGGGTCATCACTAATTCGCGGAATTGGCCGGCTATCGTGGCGATTAAATATGCGAAGTTATCTCGGGCGCAGGTCTTGAAATTATATTCGTAGTATTTAATTCCCTTCTTAAGGTCTTAATTGTTCCTTGATGACATTTTTTGTAGTAGTAATAAATTATTCCCGACACCATCAACACTAAAATTATTATTAAAAGAATTTCACTGGTCTCCAAGTCTGTTACATGGTATCTTGCGTTGGCCTCGCCGTTGGCGTTTTGCGCCACCACTACTGTTTCTTTCTCTTGTTTAGAGTATTTCTTGCCCATTTTGTAAGGTCCTCAGGCAGGGTTGCCATGTGGTGGAGGTCGGTAGGGGAATCGGTAAATGAGACGCGTCTGCTTCTTTCAACGTACGAAATGTAATTAATTGTCAATAGGTACAATTGCAAGTATGCAGTTTTTGCCTAAGCTGGCGTTACACTGAGAATAAGGTATGACTACACCGAGCTACACTACAGAAGGTTCCAAAATGAATGGCAATTGAGATAATGGTGAAGTTACTTGTAACAATGAAAAATGTTCTCTCACCTCGGTGGAACCAGTAAAGGCCACTTTATCGACATCGGGGTGATGGGTCAGCGCGGCTCCAGCGGTGGGGCCGTAGCCGGGAACGATGTTGACGACTCCTGGAGGGAAACCAGCCTCCTTGATCAGAGCGGCCACAGCGAGCGCCGTGAGCGGCGTCTGCTCCGCTGGCTTCACGATTACTGTGCAGCCTAAATAATAATAACAAATTGCTTGTCTGTAAAGTCGGTTTGGACGATAATTTTACGTGATAACGTCTTAAGAAAACATTATATAACACATAATTATATAGACTGATCGTGCCTCTGTATCACTTGTTCCGTATTCTTGCTTGCACGCTCGACTCAGGCGAAACCCAACTAGCACACTAGTGGAAATAGCAGCCTATTTTGCAACTTTTAGCTGTACTGTAGCGCTTTAGGGGTTCAAAAAGTGGTTTTAAGTTCTACTATTGCTTTCGTAACTGCTCATAGCTGTAAATATCACTAGGGGTTGCAGATACTGAACCAAATGCCACTTTAGGCTTTATAAGAGTTAATTTTACAACCCATTGCCGTCTATAGCTTTAAAAGAGAGTTAAAACATATATGTTAAAACTTAAAACTGCTATAAAGCTTCTATTGCCGCTGCTGTACGCTTCAGAATTGCATAAATACTTTAATTGCAGACTTTGTAACGGAACTGTATAAAAGACATATTTATTACTGTTCTGCCACTGAAAGTTTCATTGCAGAAGTGATTTGTATTTTTGCGCAGACTTAAGTAGCGATATTAAGGCTTCACAATAGAAGCAGGAGCGTAAAAGCTGCTTCTCATAGACGCCATTGTTTACAAGACAATTATTTATCATTACTTGAGAAATGTATAAGTTTTTATCACAATTTGTAGTAAAATATAACTAAATATAGAACCAGCAACTTACTAAATAAAAATGTAGTCAAGTATGTAATTTCAATATCGTGTAGGTATGTGATATAATATTATTTAAATAATAATATTTTACATATTTTACGATATTCTGAGGTAATTATTGAGGCGCTTTAAAAATACTCCAATAATATCAACTATTTGCACGATAAACTGATCTGCGTTTTTAGCCACTTGCTTAAAATACAAAATATAACTCAAAAACACTTAATACCTTGACTTCATTTATTATTTATTTGTATTCTGTAATAGTCTGACATCAGGAACAACAGATGTATTTAATTAAAAATGAGAGACAAGGTGAATGGATAAGTGATCCTTATTCGTTCAGTTAAACCTGTCATTCATTCAATAAGCGCCACAAGAGCTTTAGTGTGGTGTTAATTATTAGTTGCAGCTCCTGTAGCGCTTTTATGCCACTATTATGAAGCTCTAATGGAACTGGAGGTTGCAAAAAGTTGTGCCCCTTTGGCTGCAAAGCGGCCGCATAAGGTCTGCAGTGCACGCTCTGGCGCTTGAGCTTGGCACTTTTGGGAATAATCGGATTAGCTCCAAAGCTCTTAAGCAACTAGTTTGTGCTAGTTGGGAAGGAACGTGACAATGAGTCGTACTTTTTCGTACGTGCAGCCGGCGTTCATCGATTTATAGGACGTGATCACGTCAAAAATATGCTTTCGATTCAACATATTAGGCAAAACGAACAAAAAGATAAATTAGCTGTAATTGTGATCCATTATATCTATACTTCTATACTATCTATACTTCTATACTAATATAATAAAGCGGAAGAGTTTGTTTGTTTGAACGCGCTAATCTCGGAAACTACTGGACCGATTCCAAAAATTGTTTCACCGTTGGATATGTACGTTATCCTTGAGTGCTATATATACAACGTTAGTTTTACTTTACGCAAAACCTGAAAGTACTTTGTTCAGTATCAGTAACAAAATCAAATCCAACCATTCTAATATAGTGTTATATTTTTGTCCAAAAATATTTTGAAATCTTACAAGCTTAGACACAATGATTTACCGCGCATCAGCTGACGGTCGGCACACAGCGGCGGTCATTCAACTCGCGTCGATGGCAAGTCGCTGCGGCGACGGCTTGCGGTGACCATTTTTTTCTCGAGGACAACGACGCAACATAACAAGCTTATAACTTCGTTACTTTTCATTTTTTTTTTTGAAATTTTGTATAAATATTCTTTTAATGTAAAAATATTTGACACGTGTTTCGGTTTTTGCGCAAAGTAAAACTAACGTTGTATATTATGTACCACGGGCGAAGCCCGGGTTGACCATTATATCTATACTAATATAATAAAGCGGAAGAGTTTGTTTGTTTGTTTGTTTGTTTGTTTGAACGCGCTAATCTCTGGAAGTACCTATCGGATTTGAAAAATTCTTTTTGCATTTGGTAGTCCAACTTTTGGGGCAGGTTATAGGCTATTTAATATCCCTAAAATCCTCCCCTAAGGGGGTAAAATGGGGGTAGAAAGTTTGTATGAAAGTCCTATGTTTTTAAAGTTACAGACCTGAAAATCGGCATTTAGATTATTAGTTTTAAATAATAAAACTCTGTATATTTTATTTTGAAAAATCTTCCCTTAAGGGTGGTAAAATAGGGGATGAAAGTTTTAATGGGAAGTTTTAATTATAATTTTGCTATTATCAACTTGAAATTTGGAAGGTAGGTTAATTCTAGGGCTTAGATATCAGCCTAGAAAATATTTCACGAAAATCCTCCCCTAAGGGGGTGAAATGGGGGTAGGAAGGTTATGTTTTTGAAGTTACAGATATGAAAATAGGCATTTAGATTAAAAAAAAAAGATAAAAACCTGTATAAGTTATTCTGGAAAATCTCCCCTTAAGGGTGGTAAAATAGGGGATGAAAGTTTTTATGAAAGTCCTATGTTTTTAAAGTTACAGACCTGAAAATCGGCATTTAGATTATGAGTTTTAAATAATAAAACTCTGTATATTTTATTTTGAAAAATCTTCTTTTAAAGGTGGTAAAATAGGGGATGAAAGTTTTAATGGGAACTAAAAACGATCGCAGCGCCCTCTGGTGGCCTAACTTGAAGCAATCACAGCGCCCTCTGGCGGACAAAACCGGAAACTAAAAACGATTGCAGCGCCCTCTGGCGGCCTAACTTGAAGCAATCACAGCGCCCTCTGGCGGCCTAAGCTGGAAACTTGAAGCAATAGCAGTGCCCTTTAGCAGCCAAAACTGGAAACTAAAAACGATCGCAACGCCCTCTGGCGGCAAAAACTAGAAACTGCAAACGATCGCAGTGCGCTCTGGCAGCTAAAACTGGAAACTAAAAAAACAATTGCAGCGCCCTCTTGCGGCTAAAACTGGAAACTAAAAACGATCACAGCACCCTCTTGCGGCCAAAACTGGAAATTAAAACGATCGCAGTGCCCTCTGGCGGCCAAACTTGAAGCGATCACAGCGCCCTCTGGCGGCCTAGCCGGAAACTTGAAGCAATAGCAGCGCCCTCTAGCAGCCAAAACTGGAAACTAAAAACCGATTGCAGCACCCTCTTGCGGCCAAAACTGGAAACTAAAAACCCAATTGCAGCGCCATCTAGCGGCTAAAACTGGAAATTAAAACGATCACAGCGCCCTCTGGCGGCCTAACTTGAAGCGATCACAGCGCCCTCTGGCAGCCTAAGCCGGAAACTTGAAGCAATAGCAGCACCCTCTAGCAGCCAAAACTGGAAACTAAAAAAACAATTGCACCGCCCTCTTGCGGCCAAAACTGGAAACTAAAAACAATCGCAGCGCCCTCTGGCGGCCTAACTCGAAGCGATTATAGCGCCCTCTGGCGGCCTTAGCCGGAAACTTGAATCAATAGCAGCGCCCTCTAGCAGCCAAAACTGGAAACTTAAAAACGATTGCAGCGCCCTCTAGCTGCCTAAGTCGGAATCTTGAAGCGATTGCAGCGGCTGAGTGGATGTTTGTTACTCTATAACGTCGCAACTTCTGAACAGATTTGGCTGAAATTTTGAATGGAGATAGATAATGCCCTGACTTAAAACATAAGCTACTTTTTATTCTGAAAAAATCCACAGTTCCCACGGGATTTTGAAAAAACCTAAATCTACAGCTATAGGTAGATCACTATAGCAAACTACCTTGAAAGTATTAGTATAAAGGTTGGAAAAGGGAGCGGGAACGGGAACCAGAAATCCACGATTCCCTCAGGATTTGTGAAAAACCGAAATTCACGCGGGCGAAGCCGCGGGGAAAAGCTAGTTAATAATAAAAGGGATACTGCTAAATTAACAGACGCTTTAAATTATACGTACCCGCTGCTAAGGCCGGTGCAATCTTCCACGACAACATAGGAATGGGATAGTTCCATGGGATGATTTGAGCGCAAACCCCCACGGGCTCCTTCAGCGTCATAGACAACACTTCGCCGTCTGAAAATATTGACAATGACCAATAATATTATATTGTTGCATAATAACATGACTCTTAAATCTGTAGATAGCGAGATGATTTGCTATTTTAATTATAGTGTAAGGGCTAAGTGCTAACAAAGGTGATAGTTCGAACTTAATAGACACTAATAAACTGTTATCTGCAGTGAAATTTTAAGTATTCACATTTCACAGACTAACTTTATAAATCGTTTCAAAAATTCTTCTACTTCTGTTTTAGTTTGGAATGGCAGACTTGATGTTCCGCAATATGAATTCAGAGAAATAGTATTCTAAACAATGCAAGATTCTTTGCATAATAATTTTTCTAAAAAACAGAAAAGTGGTTTTTACGTGGTAGATGTGACGAAAAATAAATCGCATGATTTTAAAACTTTTCTTTAACTAAGTAGGTTTAATAAAAAGGCCTTACCGGCAGGGATAGTGTTTCCCACAATTTTGTCGGCTTTACCCGCGTAATATCTAATTACGCTGGCGGAATAATAGACTTCCTCTTCGGCGGTTTTCACTGGTTTCCCACAGTCTAGAGTTTCTAGTTCAGCCAGATATCTCGCTTGGGATTCGATGAGGTCAGCCAGTTTGAGCATTAACAGCCCTCTTTTGGAAGCGTCCATAGTACGCCAGGGGGAATACCGGTGGAAGGCTTTCTTGGCAGCAGCCACCGCGATGTCGACATCCGCCTACAATAAAAGTCATGACTTCATGAGCTTTCGTTACAAGAATGGATAGTGTCTATCAGGTGTTTATCAGGTAAGTATCAGGATCACGTCTTTTAAAAAGTCAGGTTTTTTTGGTATCCGTAACAAATAGAGGTAATCATATATACATTATACATAATTGGAGTGAGATTTGTAATTGAAATACATGGCAAACCAACTTTGTACCTATATATGTATCTATGGCATTTTCTCAGTAGAATAAGTATATAAACGAAGTAGGTACAAAACAAAATCTTGTTATTCAAATAAACGTAAGTAATATGTTTTCGCTTTGTCAATTGAACTTCTACTAAGTACCAATAATGTAAAATGACCTTCCAAAATCCAAGGGAATGTTATTGATAGGAATCAACAGTTTTACAAATGTATGGTTCATTTGAATACTTCTTTTAAGGACCCCTTATACTACTCGTTTCATGTTCAGAACCGTCAGTTGCACACACACATACACATGCAATCACACGCACGCACACACACGCACACACATTCACACATACAAGCACACACACACACACACACACACACACACACACACACACACACACACACATATATTTTGTTTTATATTATTTTATTAACCCCCGACGCAAAAACGACGGGGTGTTATAAGTTTGACGTGTCTGTGTGTGTGTGTGTGTGTGTGTGTGTGTGTGTGTGTGTGTGTGTGTGTGTGTGTCTGTCTGTCTGTTCCCCTGTGGCGCTCAAACGGGTGAACCGATTTGAATGCGGTTTTTTTTGTTCGAAAGGTGATTTAGTCGAGAGTGTTCTTAGCTATGTTTGATGAAAATCGGTCCAAGATGGCCGCCGCTACAAAATGGCGGATTACATATTTTTTCACAAATCCCTTAATATGGGTATCAAATGAAAGGGCTTTACTAGTAGAATACTGTATACTATGAAAATTTCAAATCCAAGATGGCCGCCACCACAAAATGGCAAATTACATATCTTTTTCACAACTCCCTCAGTATTGATATTAAATGAAAGGTCTGGACTAGTAGAATATTATACATTCTGAAAAATTTCAAATCCAAGATGGCTGCCACCACAAAATGGCAAATTACATATTATGTTTCACAACTCCCTTTATATGGATATCAAATGAAAGGGCTCGACGAGTAGAATACTGTACACTATGAAAATTTCAAATCCAAGATGGCCGCTACCACAAAATGGCAAATTACATATTTTTTCACAACACCCTCAGTATTGATATCAAATGAAAGGTCTGGACTAGTAGAATATACACATTATGAAAAATTTCAAATCCAAGATGGCTGCCACCACAAAATGGCAAATTACATATTTTGTTTCACAACTCCCTCAATATTGGTATCAAATGAAAGATCTTGACTAGTAGAATACTACGCACTATGATTATAAGTTTGACGTGTCTGTGTGTGTGTGTGTGTGTGTGTGTGTCTGTCTGTTCCCCTGTGGCGCTCAAACGGGTGGACCGATTTGAATGCGGTTTTTTTTGTTTGAAAAGTGATTTAGTCGAGAGTGTTGTTAGCTATGTTTGATGAAAATCGGTCCAAGATGTCCGCCGCTACAAAATGGCGGATTACTTATTTTTTCACAACTCCCTTAATATGGGTATCAAATGAAAGGGCTTGACTAGTAGAATAGCACTATTGCAAATCCAAGATGGCCGCCGCCACAAAATGGCGAATGTCGGGGGTTTTTTAAATTTTAAATTTACACTTGTTTAAGTTTAAGTTTTATATTCTCTTGATTTAAAACTAGATAAGCATCTAAGTAATTAAATCCTTATGTAACTAAATTAAGCTGGAGGGGGGGCGTTAATAACTGTAACACAGTTTACAACTAACGCAGTTATAAAATTTCCTTAGAGTTTGTATGATACAATAATTATTGTTGTTGAAACGAAATAAAGAAATTATTTATTTATTTCATTTAAGTTATCATGCTTTCCAGAGTGCGGTGTTGAATTCATAATATATACCTTGTCACCCTCGGCGACCTCCGCGATAACCGTCTCATCGTGAGGGTTCAGTGTTGCAAAAGTTTTCTTGCTAACTGCGTCCACCCACTCGTTGTTGATGAACAACTAAATAAACCAAAACGCCATTTTGAGTTGCATTCTGCCAAAACTTACCCAAAATTTTTTGCTTGAAAATTTTTATCTTAAATCTTAAAAATATGAAACTAAGTATATAATAGGTACTTTCAACGCGTCTGTTATCTGCTTTTGTTTTCAGACATAATTACCTTTATCTTTTTATTGCTTGAATTATTATTGTAAAATATAACGAGGATTGCCACATGTATGGCATACAATTAGTTACGTAAATTTATTTTGCAAATTTTGTAGCCTGCCGAGATTCTAAACTTTTCTAAGCAATCACTTACTTATAAAATAAAATTAATATCCATTTGAACTATTGTAGTTTTTAGGGTTCCGTAATCCGTACCCAAAGGGTAAAACGGGACCCTATTACTCCGCTGTACGTCTGTCTGTCTGTCCATCCGTCTGTGTAGTGTGTTGTATCTATGTCATGAACAGTGATAGTTAGACATTTCAAATTTTCACAGATGATGTAGGTATTTCTGTTGCCGCTATTACGCCAGTCAAATTTGACATTAAAATCGCAAACGAACGGCTAGTTCTGATTTTTTAATATGTTGTTAGGACCACTACCAGTAGTCTAAATTCAATTTTGCAGCTTCGAAAGACCTGTGCTAATTTTGTAGCACTCGAAAAACCGCAAAATTTTTGCACTTTTTTTGGGTTTTTCAATATAAGTCCTAAACTATGCGTTTCTAAAAAAATATTTTTCTATACTTTTTTAAAGTAGATTAAAATTGCTACAATTTAAGACCAAAACTAGCTCTTTAAATTCAATATTTATTGAGATACAGCTCTCCAAAAATTGACAATTAATTCCAAAAAAGTGAAATTTTAAGATTCGGTCAATTTTAAACCCCGATATCGGGGAAAATACTCATTTTACGAGTAAAGTTAATTGAAAAGATGTTGTAGTAAATATAATTAGCTTTAATTTAAACACTAAACAACGTCTGTAGCCCATATAGTTTACTTACAAATCCTAAAAGTTTAAAAAATGCGAAAATTGCAGTTTTTTCTTTAGTTTGTTTTGAATGTAATTTGAAAGAAAAAACCATGTACATCCACAAGAAATATGTATTAAAACTATTACTAAGTATTTAAATTAAGTATTTATATTGTTATTTATTCAAGAAAAAAATTATTTATATTATTATAGATATTTATTGATTTTTATGAAACATATTAATCTGTATTAAAATGACATTATGAGTTCCGAGCAATATAAGTCGTAAACTACGCATTTTTGTTTAATATTTTCTATACATTTTTAAAGTAGACTAAAATTGCTACAGTTTGACATCAGAACCAGTTCTGTAGCTTCAATAATTGCCGAGATACAGCTCTCCTAAAATTGAACTTTTTTCAAAAAAAGTGAAAATTTAAGAGTTGGTCAATTTTCGACCGCGATCTTGGGGATAATACTCATTTTATGTGTAGAATTATAGGTAAAAATGTTATAGTAAACCTAATTAACTTTAGTTTAAGGGTAATACGACATCTCTAGGACATATAGTTTACTCACAAATCTTAAAAGTCCAAAAAATGGGAAAACAATTTTCGTAAATTTGGTCTGCTTAGTTTGGTTTGTGAGTACCTTGAAAGGAAAAATCATGAACATCCACAAGAAATGTACATTTAATCTATTATTATAGTATTCATAATGTTATTTATGAAAAAAAAAAAATTATTTATCTTATTTTATTGATATTTATGAAGCATATTAACCTGCATTACAAAGATATTATTTTTGGTTATAATTGTTCATTAAGGTTTGTGAGTAAACTATATGGCCTAGAGACGTCGTTCCACCCTTAAATTAAAGCTAATTAGATTTACTACAACATTTTGACTATAATTTTACCCTTATAATGAGTATTATCCCCAAGATGGCGGTCGAAAATTGACCAAATCTTAAATTTTCACTTTTTTTGGAAAAAGTTCTATTTTAAGAGAGCTGTATCTCGGCAAGTATTGAAGTTACAGAACTGGTTCTGGTGTTAAATTGTAGCAATTTTAGTTTACTTTAAAAATGTATAGAAAATATTAAAAAAAAATGCGTAGTTTACGACTTATATTGCTCGGAACTCATAATGTCCTTTTAATACAGGTTAATATGTTTCATAAAAATCAATAAATATCAATAATAATATAAATAATTTTTTTCTTGAATAAATAACATTATAAATACTAAATATAAATACTTAGTAATAGTTTTAATACATATTTCTTGTGGGTGTACATGGTTTTTTCTTTCAAACTACATTCAAAACAAACTGAAGAGAAAACTGCAATTTTCCCATTTTTTAAACTTTTAGGATTTATAAGTAAACTATATGGGCTACTGACGTCGTTTAGTGTTTAAATTAAAGCTAATTATATTTACTACAACATCTTTTCAATTAACTTTATCCGTAAAATGAGTATTTTCCCCGATATCGGGGTTTAAAATTGACCAAATCTTAAAATTTCACTTTTTCGGAATTAATTGTCAATTTTTGGAGAGCTGTATCTCAGCAAATATTAAATTTAAAGAGCTAGTTTTGGTCTTAAATTGTAGCAATTTTAATCTTCTTTAAAAACGTATAGAAAATATTTTTTTTTTAAGCCCATAGTTTAGGACTTATATTGAAAAAACCAAAAGTAGTGCGAAAATTTCGCGGTTTTTCGAGTGCTGCAAAGTTAGCACAGGTCTTTCGAAGCTGCAAAATTGGATTTACACTACTGGTAGTGGTCCTAACAACATATTAAAAAATCAGAACTAGCCGTTCGTTTGCGATTTTAGCCACTTTTGGAGTCAAATTTGACTGCACTATATAACAACAAATACCTACTAAAAACAGAATAAAATAAATATTTAAGGGGGCTCCCATAAGGGGGTACTTACTAAGATGTCTAGAAATAATTCTACTTATTATAAATAGCCAAACCAAAATCTTGTTTCCACGTTCAAATGTTCTACAATATTTACATGTAGTAAAACTATTATGTACTTAGGTATCTGTTAATTAATTTTCGAGTCAAGTAAGTAGTAGAAAACTTCACTAACCTTTGTGTATTTAACGTCGACTTTAACCATGTTAGTGTTTTTAAATTTTGCCGGTCGTGTTTAAAATATTATATGAACACGTCCTTTCACGGCCACTAAAAATCAATGAACTAAAATCAAGGCCAAAGTGCCAAACTACTCTCCGTCTGACTGTCTCTAGTCAGAGCTAAACACAAACAGTGAATGTAAAAATAGCTTAAAATAAATATTATTATCAGCAAAGAATATACTACTCTCTACGAGAGATTAGCGCCGGCCGGCCGGCACAAGCGACAATGCTGGCAACTTGACGAACTTATTGATTTAAATTTGGATTCACGGCGGCGCGGCGAATCTACAAAAATATTGCTGATTGCTGAAAGACGGTTCTACGGTGTGGGCACATCAAAATTTTCTCGACTGAAAATCATTAATAATTTTCGGCCACGGCGCCGCGGCGGCCAATCGCAACCGAGGCAAAGACTAGCCATCTACGCAGGAGATATTATAGTGCGCAAGTGTGTGCGCATACACAGTTGCACTCTCTATTCCCTCACTCTCATAGTCCGATGGGACGCCAATGCGACACGACCGGAGATAGATCAACCGCAGGACCGACGGCTTTACGTGCTCTGCGAGGCACGGGGGTGTATCTAACACCGCCAACCGAAAATCATTAAAAATCTATGTAGGTATATCGAGACTGCGAAATATATTAGAGCATTCAAAACAGAAGATAAATGATTACAGACAAAGTATTAAGTATGTAAGTAGCTTTAAAAACGCATTTGACTGGTATAATTCCAGTTTGAAAAGGGGCAACTATGGATCTTACCAATCAGCTGGCTGGCTAAACTGATCAGCCAAATTCATACTTGGCAGTCAGCCCCTCTCTAATTACTAGAATTTCATTTTATACCTAATTAACAAGATTAATCGCGTTTCTAAAGTTACCTACACTGACTGTAGATCCCCTTCGTTACTTTCTTTTTGGTCCCTGTTGTAAATTGTAACAGTGGTTGCCAACTCTCCTCTTGCTGGCAATTTCAGCCGCCCAGAATTTGGTTAGTTTTCTCAGCATAACGGTAGCGATTCTCTTGGCATTTTTCTAAATTTAAACTCGCTAATAATATCTGATAATTCGCGCAGACCACATTTTTCCGCCAGTCGCGTTATTTGGCTTACTTACCTCTATGAGATCAGCCAACTTCAGAGTTCAAAAGTCAGTCAAACAGTTTATATTCGACATAGCTGTGGAAGACTTAGTAAAAAGATTACTCTCAATGAATGTTTTTGAAAATGAAAATGAAAATGAAAAATGATTTAGTCATTTTCATTTTCAAAAACATTTAAAAACAAAATAAAAACAGTTTTATTAAGTGCTTTTATTCTACAACTTATGCCTTGCTCGTTGTGCCTTCAAAATAAAAATAAAAGTGGTCAAGTGCGAGTCGGGCTTCGCTCTTTTAGGGTTCCTTACATAATTATGAATAACATAATATTTTGGGTGTAAGAAATATTCAATTTTCAAGCTAGACATCGCAACAAACCGTGAAAGAAAAACCCAAAAAATGTTTGTTTGTTTTGGTTACAGCTCACAAACTACTTTATGAATCGTCGTTGTTAGTATTTGTTGTTTAAATACAGTATACAGTATATGATACATAATATACTGAAGTTTCATATTCCTAACTGGTTTAGTTTTTGAGATAGCCCCCGTCACAAAAATGGTCTAAAACTAACAACTTTGATGGCCCCCCATTTCCTTATTTTTTAAGCAAGAAATTAAAATATATATATATTCGTGCTCTACTTAATAAGCTCTAAACAATGATACCCTAAAAGCTAGGGTAAGAAAAAAAAATTTTTTTCGGCTCCATTTTCATGTATGGGAGCCCCGCTGAAAAATAATTTAATTCCATTTCTAATTCAATATTTAGTTTTGGGTTAACGTTCTACACCAAATACCAAATTTTTAGGTTTTTAACTCATTTAGTCTACGAGCTAGAGACCTGTGACCGGCGGACGGACAGACAGACAGACAGACAGGATTCAGTTTTTACCCTTTGGGTACGGAACCCTTATTATATTTAGCACGCGCGATCGGTAGAATGATATATAATTCTTCATACAATAATACTTATTGTGTTTGTCATTTGCTGATCTTCATTATTGTCTTTAGTTTGAAGGTCAAGGAAGTACACAGGTTCAGCGTTTTGTATAATATAATATTTTATGCATTATGAACACCAGACACGTACGACACGAATGCACTCAACATTTAAGAGTTTGCTTCTTTTTATTAAGTTACTAGCTTCTGCCCGCGGCTTCGCCCGCGTGAATTTCGGTTTTGAACAAATCCCGAGGGAATCGTGGAGTTCCGGTTCCCGTTCCCGCCCTCTGTGGCGTTTTGGAGGTCTATATCTATTTTAGTCCTACAGGAATACTTTTCTGGGATAAAAAGTTACTTTATGTGTTAAGTCAGGGCATAAGCTATCTCCATTTAAAATTTCAGCCAAATCGGTTCAGTAGTTGCGGCGGAGAAGAGGAACAAACATACACACAAACTTAATAAATTAATAACGCCTTTATAATATTAGTGTGATTGTTATTTTCCTCGCTAGAAAGCTCCGATACTCGATAGCATACGCGTCCGATCGCTGCTAAATTCAAAATGCTATAGGAGAACTTTACGCATCGCCGCCCCGGCCGGCTGGAACCGCGCGCCGCGCGCAAAGTCTATGTCCCGCAATTTTTAAATCTGTAATATCTTCGAAAATATTCATTTAAATCATATGCTGTAAAGAGCCATATAGATCTATAATAAATCAACAATGTACTTAAGGTATTTAATTAGATAAGGATTTATGCTGTATTGGTTAAAATCGCTTCTAAAATTAGCCATTATTTGTCGTAAAAAAGTAAATGACAAAAAATGTTATTGTGGGATATCCATAAGAGATAGACATATACCATCGCGGAGTTTTCTATAGACCTTTTCAATGTGTACAATACTTAGTACCACGGAAGAGAGAAGGCAGGGGAAGTGAAATGCACCAAAACTACTATAGGAACCGCTGTCGCCAAACTCACACAAATATACCGTTAATCTATATTGCACTACAAAGAAACAAATCGTTTGATTTGTCGTTTTAAGTTTAGTCAAAACTAGCCTACTTCACAGAACTCACAGATTTGGAAACAAACCCTGATTTTGTAGAAATAAGATTTATTTTGCTTTAACGGAAGAATGTATTTATGAGCTATAGTCACACTAGATTCGATTGTCCAATTAATTCCGCTACTTGACCATAGATGGCGCTGTATTGCTACTCATTGAATTGTCTATCGATATCGATAGATACTCGTTATTTTGTTTATTCGCAAAAAGAAAATTAAAAAAGGTAATTATAAAATTAAATAAAAGTGCTGGTATGTATGCACTGATGAGTAAATAAAAATGTTGAGTAAAAGCCATTAAAACTTTAGTGATTGACTAAAATGTAAAGTTATCGATTCTTAATTTTTTTACTATTTGGGTTTTGACAATGACTTATATATTAAGAAAAGCGATATATTATTATTATTATGAATCAAAAATAATACGATATAAAAAATGCCTACTTATATAATACGATCAATTTAGACTTCCAAGATTACAATATTCACACCTGGCTGAAAATTGGTAGGATTGTTCAAAACACTATTATAAATGAAATGTGAAAAGTCCTCATCGATCCGACACCTGGAAAAAAATTACTCGGTGTCAAAGTTTTCACGGGAAATTTTTCAGCAAAACGGTAAGTCTTATCATAAAATTATTTTAAACAAAATTGTAGATCAGATAATTATCTATAAAAAATATCTGTATACTTTTTTTCCTAAGAGCCACCGTTTTTGAGATATAACGATTCAAATAAATTAATTTCGAAATAAAAATGAGGGGCTGGGTTTCTTTTTACCCAAAATTCTGTGGTGGTGGTGCAATCTTGTATTTGCATAGTGCTATTCTACTAGTCAAGCCCTTTCATTTGATACCCATATTAAGGGGGTTGTAAAAAAATATGTAATCCGCCATTTTGTAGCGGCGGCCATCTTGGACTGATTTTCTTCAAACATAGCTAACAACACTCTCGACTAATTCACCTTTCAAACAAAAAAAACGCATTTAAATCGGTCCACCCGTTTGAGCTCCACAGGGGAACAGACAGACACACGCACACACACACACACACACACACACACACACACACACACAGACACGTCAAACTTATAACACCCCGTCGTTTTTGCTTCGGGGGTTAATTAATAATAACTGTATCAAAAATCATCGTTTGGTCGTTAAAATATCGATAACAATGTACTTAGCTAACATCATGACATCTCTACGACCACGACCACCCGATCGGCGTCCATACCGTGAGTCTAACGTCTAGTGAAGGAATATATTTATATAGTACAAGTCCATTGCGTCCTAAGACCGACCGATTCGATGATTGATTTCTACTAAGCAAGCAATGGATTTTGTTCATAATGAGATATAAACTTCTCAATTTAGCACATTTTTAGCATAATGTAAATATACAAAATAATGTTTTCTTGTTTTTTATGGAAAATAACAACAATAGCTTGTACTTAAGTGTGAAATGAGATGCCATATTTTGTATGATTCACTTTTTTGCTTGATTTTTTGCAAACAACCACTGAACAACACGGCATTTTGTTAAAAATCGAGAGCGGTGAAGCGATCGTTGGACGACATTCGACTCAAGACAAAAACGGTTCTCAGGTGTATTTAACGCCAGAAGAGTTCTCAGGAACCACGCCCCCTTGCCATATCTCGTCTTATTCATTTTATCTATGCTTAGTACATTATATTGATATATCTCGTAGGGTTCAGCCTGCGTTTGCAATGTAAGCGGAAAAAATGTAATTATTTACGACATCACATTAGAAACCTCAAAAATAACAGTATTTCTCCACTATTTAATGGATGTTATCATACATATAAACCTTCCTCTTGAATCACTCTATCTATTAAAAAAAACCGCATCAAAATCCGTTGCGTAGTTTTAAAGATTTAAGCGTACAAAGGGATATAGGGACAGAGAAAACGACTTTGTTTTATACTATGTAGTGATGATGTACTACTTGTACCTAACGTCATAATAGCTATTTGCATGCCTTTATGCCATCGAACTACGCTTTATTATTTACTAGCGGTCCGCCCCGGCTTCGCCCGTGGTACATAATACTTATAGCCTATAGCACTCAAGGATCACTTACATATCCAACGGTGAAAGAATTTTTGAAATCGGTCCAGTAGATCCTGAGATTAGCGCGTTCAAACAAACAAACTCTTCCCCTTTATTATATGTACTAGATGATGCCCACGGCTTCGCCCGTGTGTATTTAGGTTTGTAAAAATCTCGTGGGAACTTTGATTTGCCAGAACAAAAAGTAGCCTATCTGTATTCTGTTATAGTAAGTAGGTAGTAACCCGTCCACAAAACGGAAAAATTCCGTGGGATCCTTACGATTTCGGAATGCAATTCCTTACAGCATCAGGGTTGAGAAGTTGGACATGTACCTACTCGAGGTCATTCAACAATAAAGTCTTTAATTGGTATCCCCGATATCAATTTAAATTCCCGACAGTGCCTAAACCCCATAAGTTTTGGGGATCAGATCCCCTACAGCATCAGGATTGAGGAGTTGGAATCCAAATTTTTTGTAGGACAGTGTCGCAATGTTACTCTATCGATTAAAAAAAAAATTACGCAAATCGGTTCAGAAATCTCGGAGATATCGGTGTACATAGGTAGAAAAACACAACTCCTCCTTTTTTGAAAGTCGGTTAAAAAAGTAGCCTATGTCACTCCCTGGATAATTCTCTACTTGTATGTGAAAGTCCCGTCAAAATCGGTTCAGCCGTTCCAAAGATTAGCCCGTTCAAACAGACAGACAGACAGACAGACAGACAGACAGACAGACAGACAGACAGACAGACAGACAAAAATTTTAAAAACGTGTGATTCGGTTATAGTATCGTTCAAATAACCATATGAGCTTAATATGAGGTAGTTATTTCGATATTACAGACAGACACTTCAATTTTATTTATTAGTATAGATTAGTATAGAAGTATTGATTGTAGAATGTTAACAACATAGGTGTCTAATATTCAGAATTAGCACTAATACTTTAATGCCCGATCATAATTATAGTATTTTCATATTGTCAACAAAATTAAGCCTCGAGTAGTGTTTAATTTGCTTAATTAAGATTTTTTATATCATGATGTGGTCGTGGTGTATCTAGTTATTAACAAAATAAAATAAAGAAAATATTAAAGTATTTAACATGATAAGTATATATTTCAAGATTACATAAATTTTAAGTAGGTATATAATAAAGAATTCATGGCATAATATTTTTCTACACTGCAATCGTAGTATACGAGTATATCACAATGCAAGTAAGAATAATATTACTCTGTGTGTTTTCATAGTAGTATGGTGTTAATTTTTTGTTTGCATTCTAAACTCTTGGCTTCTTTGGCAGGCTCAAAGTAACAGTCTTGTTCTCCAAATATTGTAAGATTCCATCTTCTCCCCTGAAAAAATACACCAATTACGTGATTACCAAAGAAATATGTTATCAAGGATAGAACGGCGAAGTGAGAGGAAATCGCGTGCCAAATTGATGCGCAGTTGTGCACAAATCAAAATCACAATAATTAATTTTTTTTAACCGCCGACGAAAAATGACGGGGTGTGTGTGTGAGTGCGTGTGTATGTGTGTGTGTGCAAATGGCGAATGTCGGGTGTTTTTTTATTTTGAACTTGTAGTACACAAAAATAACCGTGAAAGTGCCATTTTACGCTATTTCAAAACTGTAACACTTCTTTGTTCAGAAATAAAAATAAAATAGGAGGTAAAAATAAAAAAGGAGGTATTTCCTACCACACGTAAGTGCTTATTTTGGCACGCGTGAATTGTTAGTAAATTACAATGATGATCGCCGATCTACTCTATACATTATGTATGTGGCAATTACTTGTTTTAGGTTTTAGTTTACTAAAACCTTAAATATTAATAAACACACATACTTTTAATATTAATAAATACATAAGGGTAAAATTTTAGCTAGTCACATAATATAAATTGAACTTACAGTTCACGGCCGATGCCGGATTCTCTGAATCCTCCGAATGGGGTTTGTGGTGTGACAACCTCATAGGTATTCACCCTGAAATTGAAAATTGTTAACAACTATATTATTATCGTCATACGAAAATACCTACTAGAATTTTTAGAAAAGTATTTGAGACAACTATTTTACTTATAGGTATTGTTGATGTAATAACCTGGGCTTATATCTTTTCTTTAATAGTAATTTATTCTTATTATATAATATACTTAGTCCAATAATCGGTCGTCTTATGGTTTGAAAATAATATTATCTTACTTTCAATCATAATTATAAAAGTATTTTGTTATTTTCTCAAAAAAGTAGTTTAACTAATAAGTACTCGAATTATGAAAAATTTGAAGGCTTAAATTAAGGATTGGTCTTGGCTACGGTTGGAGCGTAGCAGAGACCAATCCTCAATCTAAGCCCGCCATTTAATTTGAGACATGATGTGATTTCTTTTTGAGACAATAAATTTCTTTAACCCGATGTGTTCCGAAAACGAGCATTGATCTATTCCGTGCCTACTCTAAGCTTTTTTAATAGAAAATAACAAAACACAAAAATAGATAATAACAAATAAATAGACAACAACAAAAGGCAGTTACCAAACAGATCCAGCACGAATGTGTCTGATGAAAGCCAATGCAGTTCCGACGTCGTTCGTGATAACACCAGCGCCTAGTCCATAGTTGGAATCGTTGGCGCGGTCGATCACTTCCTCGAAGGTGTCAAACTTGAGGATGCTTTGTACAGGCCCGAAGATCTACAAAGAAAATATATTATTTACCTACGTTTATTTCAAGTTAATATTTCAAGTTGTACGCTAAATATTCATTTATTTATATTTTTAACATTTAGATATATTTTGTATCCCTAGAGCGAGTAGGTATTGTTCGTAATAGAAAAACTCATTAAAAAATAAGTATCTATACAGTACGATATCGAGATCTAGCTTACACCTTTAGGTAAAGCAGCAGAAAATTTAAGACATGAAATCAAATACATAATCTCGTCAATAAAGTTAAATAAATATATAGAGAAGACACAAAATGCAATAGCCAAAAAATTAATAGTTAAAAATTAAGAAACGTAAGGGCGCGCTGGTAGAATTAAATATCCTCACACATCCCAGACCACTAGGTCACTTCAAGCCTTTCATCGCTTCTATCTATTGCTTATTAGATAGTAATCTTTAAACATAACAATAAGTCAGTCTCACTTCTTCTCTCGCTATTTTCATATCGTCCTTGACATCGGCGAACACGGTTGGCTGGACATAGTAACCTTTGGTGCCCAGCCTGTCACCACCAGCGATGCATTTTGCACCCTCCTTTTTTCCAGCGTTTATGTAACCCATAACTTTGTTGAACATCTCGGAATCGATCTAAAAACAGCATGAAAAGGAATGGTATATGGATATGGCACCATAAAGTTAAAAGAAGAAACTAGATTGTCTTAATTTAAACGTATTTTTAACCGACTTCAAAAAAAGGTTATCAATTGGATACGTAGGTATTGGCTTCCAAGCAAACATAAAAAATTTCATAGTTGTATATATCTATTTGTCCACGGATTTCTCCGAAACTATTAATCGTATTGTGACTAATCTTTTTTTATTGGCTTAAATTTGTCTCAACTTAGGGAACAATGTAAGTGTTTTGTGTTTCATCTAAATCAGTTCAGTAGTTTTTAAGATATGGACTGTTAAGTGTGTTGTGAAGTCAGCTTAACTTTCAGTCTTTTAAGTTATCACTAACTAGGTAACGGCGTTTTAGTTATACCACGGCAGAATTGTGAATATTATCTTTGTGAAATCCAATAAGTAGTTAAGCTATTTTAGGATCGAAAATTTAATTTTATTAACGTGTTCCAGATGATTAACTTTTTGTTGTATACCTGAGGTCCCTGTTGCACGTTTTCCCAAGAGTTGCCAACAGTTCTCTTCTTGGCAATCTCAGCGGCTTTGGCAAGGAATTTGTCGTAAATGCCAGATTGTACGTATGTCCTTGTGCCAGCCACGCAGCATTGCCCAGCATTAGCAAAGCAAGCTCGGTGGGCGATTTCAGCTGCTTCTTCAACTATTATTAAATAAATAATAATTAGTCTTGCTTTATTCATCAGATCTGTTTTACCTTACTTTTCTGAGTATAACAGTTTTGTCTTTCTTATCAAGGGATTTAATTTTGATCCTAAGACTTATTATGGGATAAAAAAATCCGTTTGCAAACCATGAATAATTAATTTACTCTAGCCCAGGATTTTTGTTTTCACGATGATATTGCATTTTTGTTGTCCAATTGTAAAATATTGTTGTTCATATAAGTGACTATATTATACAGAATAGGTAGTAAAGGAAAACTGTTTCATATAACACTGAAAAATATTCACGGCAGGTTTATTTAAAAGCACTTGAGTAAACCGTACATACATATTACAACAAAGTACAACGTTACAAAATATACGTGAGATGTTATACAAATTACAGATATTAAAGTAAATTATTGAAAGGATGAACAAAACTCTGGCAAAGCGCCTACTAAAGAATCTATAGGAATAGGGTTATAATGTTTGACCTACCATTAGCATCATTGAAAACGACCAACGGGCTCTTTCCTCCAAGCTCAAGGGTGACACGTTTAAGATTCACATCCGAAGCGCCTTTCATGATAATGCGCCCGACCTTAAAACAAGGGAAACATTGATAGTCGCTTGAGTGTCACGCTAATCGTCTGCGCTGACAGACCAATATGTGTGCTGCCGTGGTATAACTAAAACGCCTTTACCTAGTTCCTCCTAAGGAACTAGGTTACGGCGTTTTAGTTATACCACGGCAGTATGGTTGCTATAGAAGTGTTTTAGAATAACGCGGACTGCTCAGCTCTGACTGAGGCTCATCAGGGCGATACTACAATGCTCGCTGAAGACAGAGGTGTGACAATTGGCGCCGACCAAGTACGCGCCGAACTCTCAGGGCTGACGATCAGCGTGACACTAGAACCAGCCATATATTGATAAACAGAGGAAAATATTTCTTACTGACGAGCAATAAAAAATGTACCTCGGTGGATCCAGTGAAGGCAATTTTGTCAACTTTCGGATGACTGGTGAGCGCAGCGCCAGCGGTCGGGCCATAACCGGGTACTACGTTGACAACTCCGGCTGGGAAACCTGCCTCCTTGACCAGCGCTGCCACCGCAAGAGCTGTGAGGGGAGTTTGTTCCGCGGGCTTCACGACCAATGTACAACCTGTTGGTGTTACATTTCAAATAGCATATATTATGGTTGATGAGATGAATCTGGGAAGTAATTAGTGATAATCACTAAGTGAAAGCCGCCGAATTGGTTCGATATACATTGCTGTTTTACTGTGTGAAATAAAAACAACATTTCATAGCAATGCTTCAATGGATAAAATATATGTCCATGCCACTGAGTTAGAGAATACGTGGTCTGGTTAAGTAATTTTAAATACGTATTTATCTAGGGAACATACCAGCAGCGAGGGCGGGCGCGATCTTCCATACGAACATGGGAACTGGATAGTTCCACGGTAGAATCTGGCCACATACGCCCACTGGTTCCTTCAGCGTCATTGTAAGCACCTCGCCATCTGTAACCGGTACATAATAACGTTGTCGATAATACTCATACATGCAGTAACGATTGTAAAAAATATCATCTGTATAAGTATACGTTTGGAGAAAAAATCATCTTTACAAGTTACAATGTTGGTTCCACGAAAGGAAACAGATCATTGAGCCAATTGAAAACTATTTAAGCGGTTACGGACTTTACGTTACATTGGGACCAAGCCCCATCCCGATATATTGCGTTGTGCCATTGGTATTTTTTTATGGAATAGCAATACAATAAATTTTTCCGTAGAGATGGTAGGCTAGAGGTACGCACCAGCCGGAATAGTATTCCCCAGGATTTTGTCGGCTTTTCCGGCGTAATATCTGATGATTTGTGCGGACCACATCACTTCGCCGGTCGCTTGGGCTACCGGCTTGCCGTTGTCCAATGTTTCCAGCTCTCCGAGGTATTTGGCGTCTCTCTCTATGAGGTCTGCCAACTTGAGGAGAAGTCTGCCCCTCTGTGAGGCGTCCAGCAGTCGCCATTCGGAATACCGGTGGAAAGCTTTCACTGCTGCTTCCACAGCTATGTCAATGTCGGCCTAGACAATTCATAAAAGTACTCATTTTTATCAATTTCATAACATAATAAAATTTTATTAAAAAAACATTAAAAAAAATATTTAATAAATCGGAGTCTGGCTGTGTCGTGGACACGGCCGTGTTTTACGTGAATACGTGTACGTAACGGGTAACATGATCTTTGAGCTTATTATACGTATGCCAATTAAACGGAAATTATGTGACGCAACGAAAATCGAAACGATCTCAAAATGGCGGCGCTCATCATTTTGCCTCCCACTATAGAAGCCAATGTAAAAACATATTCACGTCAAAAGTTTCTATTCTTTACTAAAATACCACTGTTTAACTGAGTGAAAGAGTTGAAGGTCGGATTGCGGGAGTGTATAATTGACGTGAAAGTTAGGTCCGTCACCGTCCCGCACCGCGCAGTCAGTTCAGGAACTATATGTAGAACTTTAATCCTTGATCACTTCTATCGGCTTTTAACTTTAACTTTATTAATAAAATATACACAAGAAGCCTATAATATCATGAATGTATGTACCTTGTCTCCTTCAGCGACTTGGATGATGACGGTTTCATCCTGAGGGTTGATAGTCGGAAATGTCTTCTTGCTGACTGCGTCCACCCACTCGTTGTTGATGAACAACTGCGAATTTATCATCATCATCATCATCATCATCATCATCAACCCATTACTGGCCCACTACAGGGCATGGGTCTCCTCTCAGAATGAGAAGTTATCGCGAATAGTCAAAGTCAAAAAGAACTTATTCAATTACATGTATGTAGGTTCTCAAGAAGTCCCTGAGTGAGCAATTTCCTCACAATGCGTACCGTCTGAAGGAGAATTGCTTCCTGTATCGGGTATCCTGCCCTTTAAACAACAGTCAAGCTTTTCGCAATCAGACGTTTTACCGAAACGACTATCAGTGAATCAACATTCCACATGGCGGAAATCTCGTGGGCAAGGTCTAAATACTTATATACCTACTTCGTTAATTTTTAGGGTTCCGTACACAAAGGGTAAAAACGGAGCTCTGTTAATGTCACTCTGCTGTCTGTCTGTCTGTCCGGACGGTCACAGGACCGACCGGCGGTATTTCGTCTACAAGAGAGACCTGTGTCTCTAGCTTGTAGACGAAATGAGTTACAAACCTGAAATTTTGGTATTTCGTGTAGAACGTTGACCCAAGACCAAAATATATTGAATTAGAAATTGAATTAAATTATTTTTCAGGCTCCCATACATGAAAAATGATCCAATAAATTTTTTTTCTTACCCTTATCTTGTATGATTGTAGGGTATTTGTTTAGAACTTATTGAGTAGAGTACGAATATATTATATTTTTTTAATGTTTTGCTAAAGACTAAGGAAATGGAGGGCCGTCAAAGTTGTTAGCTTTAGACCATTTTTGTGATGGGGGCTATCTCAAAAACTAAACCATTTAGGATTATGAAAGTTTGGTATATTATGTAGCATATACTTACTGTATTTAAACAACAAATACTGAAAACAAAGATTCATAAAGTAGTTTGCATGTTGTGACCAAAACACACGAACATTTTTTGGGTTTTTCTTTCACGGTTTGTTGCGATGTCTAGCTCGGTAATGAAATATTTCTTACACCCAAAATATTATGTTATTCATAATTATGTACAGAACCCTAAAAGAGCGAGGTCCGACTTGCACTTGGCCGATTTTTTTCTTTTTTTACGTGATATTATCATGTAGGTATACTTTTACACTGACTACACGATAGGTAGGACTTGCTTCAATATACCAAACTCAATTTTCTCCATATATATATATATATATATTATACATATTATGATATTTACCAAAATTTTTGAAGTAAAAATTTCTTTAGGCGCGTTGAACACTTTTTTGGGTGAACAAAAAGCGTGAAACTCGCGTTATCGTCACCGCACGCTTCCTATGAGCTATATGTATACGTACCTACTGTTTAAACTTTAATCTAGTTTTCACTTCCACCTGCAGTCCCCAAAGACTGCCTCGCATTTTTTTTCTAGACTTTTTTCTATATACCTACGTAGCCTACTAACTTTAGCCCGCAACTTCGTACGAGTACTGACGACGCAATTATGACTGATACATTTAAAATTCGGTAGCAATAGGTACATTTCCCGCAGGGACCACGGGCTAAACCTAATTAAGTTTTTAAAACTTTTTCCTCGGATAGAAAGTACCTACCTATCCTGTTTCGATAAATAGCTCTATTGAAGCGTGATTGAAGGATAAACCAACAATCAAACACATTCGCATGTAGGTACATATTACAGACGTATTAGGAAAGATGACACGCAGAACGCTAATACGAATTATCAATGGTGTTTTGGATCTTTGACGTTTATTGCGTCTTTGTTCAATCCTGAACATTCCACATTCATGAGGCAACTGATGAAACGTAAACATTGAAAATACGAGACGAATACGAATGAGTGCACGAACGCCGTCATACGTACCTACTACCTACCAGTGGGGCTATTCTCTAACTTAGTTACCAACTGAAAATAGTTGCCAACGAATTAGTTCGATATACATTGCTGCTTTACTGTGTGAAATATAAACAGTGACTTCATTTCACACATTAAAACAGCAATGTATATCGAACTAATTCATTGGCAACTATTTTCAGTTGGTAACTAAGTTACAGAATAACCCAGCAGCAGGCTATCCTCTCTTAGTTATCAACTGAAAATTATAGCCGCCGAATAAGTTCGATATACATTGTTGCTTTACTATGTGAAATATAAACAGTGATTTCATTTCACACATTAAAACAGCAATGTGTATCGAACTAATTCGTTGGCAACAATTTTCAGTTGGTAACTAAGTTAGATAATAGCCCCACAGGACTGCTAAACTCGGATATACCTACATACCTACCTACCTCTTTATTCCGTAAACTTGTAAATAGAAAAGAATTACTTCGTTTATAGAACTTTCAATATATTATATTAGGTAGGTAGGTAAGTAATTACGCTTTGTTGTTGTCATGTTGAATATTATGAACAGAGATATTAATTATTATCATGGAATAGTGATAATAAGTACTAAATAAGTATAATGCACCCAATCAGTGTCGTAACCATCGATGTAAACGTAACAAACAAGATAAAAAGTTTTCTGGAATAAATACAATGTCACGCTTAACTACAATATTATATTGAGCCCGATTTATTGAGCTTATTTTTAAATTCCAACTGACACCCGTTATTCTGTGTCCGCGACTTCATTCCCGGGGTAACTTTTCCCGGGATGAAAAGTACCTAGCTATCTTAGAACATCCAGGATTCAAGCTATCAACTCAAATGAATGGATCATACGCTGCAAACGCATGATAGACGAGAAGAGAAACATTTATTTTCATAAAATATGTAATGAAGGGTAGGATTTTTTATTTTATTAGTGAAACACAAAAATTAAGTAGGTACCTACCTAACTTAACTGGTACCTAAGAATACCTATGAGTAACCCTGCCTATATGTAGGTAGTCATACTTTAGTGCAGTGCAGTGTTAACAAGTGTAAATTGAAAATTTAAAAAACCCCCGACATTCGCCAATTAGTGGCGGCGGCCATCTTGAATTTGCAATAGTGCTATTCTACTAGTCAAGCCCTTTCATTTGATACCCATATCAAGGGAGTTGTGAAAAAATATATCATCCGCCATTTTGTAGCGGCGGCCATCTTGGACCGATTTTCATCAAACATAGCTAAGAACACTCTCGACTAATTCACCTTTCAAACAAAAAAAACCGCATTCAAATCGGTCCACCCGTTTGAGCGCCACAGGGGAACAGACAGACACACACACACACACACACACAGACACGTCAAACTTATAACACCCCGTCGTTTTTGCGTCGGGGGTTAAAAAGAGCAGATTTTTTTCAAAAACATACAATAAGGTCCGGAATAATACCTAGGTACTTATCGAAAACCAAATCGAGTTAAGTATTAAGAGGGAAGTCCCTAGAAATGCACAAATAGGCAGTTACGATTTTAAAAATATTAAAGAACTGGCTTAATGGAATGACACCAAAAAAAAACTGCTGAATTTTAATAGATCCATCTACACTTTCACCGTGAGATACATGTAAAATAATTCTCAGTTTTCGAGAAAAAAAATCTTCAACATTGATCAAAATCAACAAATTGACCTTTTCTATTAGGACTTTCTATGCTATTTCGATGTTATTTTTGAAATAATTTTTATGTAAATCGTGAGAAGGAAGTATAGATAATACATTCACCATCGAAATTTTATACTAATTCAAACGAAAAAGTTATATTACAAGCCTAAACATCATTCATTTTTTAGCGAAAATCGCCCATACATTTTAGTATGAAGAAGTAGCCGCCGGTAACTCGCTGTACATTACTGTACGCGGCCACAAAAAATTCAGTGCCGTCTCAGTATTCAAGGTGAGCGCACGCCCGTTTGGACACCGCGCCGAGCTCCATAGCTCCGAGATATAATTGTTTCGAAAAGCATAAGGGTGGGTTGCGAGTGTCGGATACGACTGCTAATTTTGTTTGTATTCTTTCAGTACTTCGACGCACTAGGTATGCCGACGCGAAAACGACGGGGTGTGGTGTGTGTGTGTGTGTGTGTGTGTGTGTGTGTGTGTGTGTGTGTGTGTGTGTGTGTGTGTATGTGTGTGTGTGTGTGTAAGTGTGTGTGTGTGTGTGTGTGTGTGTGTGTGCGTGTGGGTGTGTGTTTGTGTGTGTGTGTATCTGTCTGTTCCACCGTAGCGCTATTTGAATGCGGTTTTTTTGTTTCAAAGGTGAATTAGTCGGGAGTGTTTTTAGTTATGTTTGATGAAAATTGGTTTAAGATGGCCGCCGCCACAAAATGGCAGATCACATATTTGTTCACAACTCCTTCAATATGGGTATCAAATGAAAGGACTTGACTAGTAGAAAGCACTATGTAAATCCAAGATGACCGCCACTACAAAATGGCGAATGTTGGAGATTTTTTAATTTTTAATTTATATTTGTACTCATCAAACACTTTATTAATTAAGTATCAAACACTAATGTTTTTATTAATATCGTTAGAGTCGAAGCGAATAGAGAAAAATTTCACGGCATATTGGCACCTATCTCTACAAAACAAGGCATACATTTCTATCATAAAAAAGACGAGAGAGGCGAGCGCGTGAACTCATTGTACCTTATTTTGTAGAGATAGGTGCTAACTGCCAATATGCCATGAACATTTGTTGGATGACGGTGCGCTTAGAGCCAGTGCTAGTATGGCCCCTATCCTAATGAAACTATTTTTTATTGAATTGCAAAAGAGTAATTTTTAATTACGTTAATGAATAATTGAATTTGAATTTTGGATTTTATTATTGAGGTTATCTATCTAGTTATTCTGTACATTTAATGTCGACAAATATATAAGAAAAACAAATAAAATTAATAAATATTTATGTTTAAATTTTAAACCGCTGTGATTATTTTAATCTGTACTAACCTTTTTTTAAAAAACAGATTAAACCTATGGAACCTACATTTCCCATATTATCCCACAACACATTGACTTGGCAATTTCTTTTTTTCTATAAAAAATAATTACATAGTTCAAATAATACCCAAAAAGCGTACACTTTGGCCCCACCCTTTGCCCCTGGCTACTCACGACAAGCCCGCAGCCTTTGCAGTGCGACAGGCTAATGGCTAAATACATTGCGTGTTTTCTGTGAAATTCAGAAACATCCTTCTAGGCGAACGCGTGATATACATGTAACTTATGGAAAGCACCGAATGTAGATTGTTAGTTTCCCGGGTGCGTATATTAATACTGATGATGCGTCTGTGTGAGTAGAAAATATCAATGTGGGTGTTCGATCACGAGTTCCCACGCGCGAGGACCGCAGCCTTAAAGTGTGCTACAAATTAAGTACTTACAAAATTCGGAACAAGTACCTAATTATTATGATGAATATTAACAAGAAAGAGTGGTTGTGTAGGTAGTCGTTATAATAAAATAAATCGCTAAAATTAAGTGCTGTAAGTAAATAAAGCAAAGCGATTGGAAATTTTACTAAACTGAAAATTTAAATTTTTAACTGAATATTGAAGTAAGTAATTGTGTCGCATTTTTATAACAAATTAAAAACAATATCATTTCATTAAAAAAATATCAGTAAAAAATATCAGTATCAAGGATCCTTACCTTGGTATATTTAATATCGACTTTCACCATTGTAAAATTAATTATCCGATCCCGATCGCACGAGTGTTGTCTTACGCGGTGTCGCAAGATATGTGTGTGGTTTTACATCGATATTAAAAATAGCGTGGTCTGAACCATTGATAGCACTCGAGTTAAGCCCGAAGCACACAACGCGTGACGCAGCGTGATTAAAGCGGCTCCTAGGGGTATACAAGGACCTGTAAACAAGTATAAGTTAAAAATTTTAAAAACCCCCGACATTCGCCATTTTGTGGCGGCGGCCATCTTGAATTTGCAATAGTGCTATTTTACTAGTCAAGCCCTTTCATTTGATACCCATATTAAGTGACTTGTGAAAAATATGTAATCCGCCATTTTGTAGCGGCGGCCATATTGGACCGATTTGCATCAAACATAGCTAACAACACTCTCGACTAATTCACCTTTCAAACAAAAAAAACCGCATTCAAGTCGGTCCACCCGTTTGAGCGCCACAGGGGAACAGACAGACAGACACACACACACACACACACACACACACACACACACACACACACACACACACACACACACACACACACACACACACAAACACACACACTGACACACACACACACATACACACACACAGACACGATAAACTTTAACACCCCGTCGTTTTTGCGTCGGGGGTTAAGAAGGTGTTCTCTCTCTGTGCAAAGCGCACGTTTAGATAGGTACACGTGCGTTCAATCCGAGCGGATAGTGCATTGAACTGAACTCCAATAACATACCACAGAATGTATCATAGACCACTGCGAAAAGAATAGATTAAGATACCTATGTATAATATGTACTTAAGGGATGATCAGGACAGTAGTATTATAGTATACCTATAGCATTCGAGGCATAAATCAATATTGCGTAGCACAGTAAGGCCTCTTGTTAACACGCCGTGAAAACTCAAGTATTGTATGGATCCATATAAAACGGGAGTTTTCACGGCGTGTTTACAAGAGGCCTTCTTGACCGTTAGATGATGTGTATCTCACAACGACCATCTCTAGATTGGAAGTAGATTAGATAATATATCGCCTGAGCTTCTATCTTATCTATAATAGTACGCGTAGCGACTATAGCAAATACTCAATCTTTACGACAACGACCGTCTTAGACTGGACGTAGATTGGCTACCTGACGCCTGAGGGTCTTCAATAAAGTAAAGAATAATCAAGCTTCTCTATGGCATGCTCAAATACTTTGTTTGGATGCCCGGCTAGTAGCTCCCTAAGTTGCGACCTTGAGGGCATCCAACGATTGACTTAGATTGGCAAAAACCATGCATCAGCGACTTCTTTTACAAACGTTTTTAGCCACCACGTCTGTAGTCTGTACCCGCTCTTATTTGATATGGCTATTCAGCATGGGTTCTGTTGAATAACACGATACACAAAACAGTTTATGAATTTTATGTTTTATGACATTGATATAAGGTCTCAGTTTGCATAAATAAAATGTCCGAATAAATCGTACCTCGGTACTCGATAATGTTTGTTTAGTTACTCGTACTTTCCGCCTCCGATAACCCTCCTGTTCCTGAACAGTTCATATCCACTGGTCAGATAAGCATAGTTAATGGAAATGCAGGTATGCACAAGTAATCTATGTACCTACTTATCTTCTACGAGATTAGCGTCAGGCTGAGGTAGCAACATGTATCGATCTGAGTGACCAATCTCTATTTGAGATCAAAATGAATACACTCATATTTACCTATATTTTTCATAATATGATAGATATTTTTATATCGCAAAGATGTTAATCTTTGCGCGTATCAACGATTTTCACAAATTCAAAGGATTGAATTTTGTGAAAATCGTAGGTATGTATCTTGGTGGATAAAAAAAGCAGATATTTTTAGTGTAGCAGGGTCACGGGAGGTCGAACTCTATTTAAAAGAAGATAATCTATTCCAGTGACGAAATCCAGTGAGCTATAAATAGCTCTTTGCTTTACTAGACAAGACGAATGATTTGCTACTTATGGAAATAATTTAGTACTGAAGTTGATTGGTATTCATGCCAGCGAGTGGCGAAGTGTTTTGCAACATTATTCAGTTGTAGGTACTATATACTACCCACATAATTATTATTCTAAATTAAAATTTCATTCAAATATGTACGGAATCACAGGTACCTATATAAAGTGGAGGTGCTTTCATGATCTTTAAAATCTGGAATATTGTTTTAATTTTTGTAGGTACATGGCTTAATAACTGAATTCGCTCATTGAGCGATTGTGATAATGCAGTAGATGTATTAGCTAGCGTTCCGAACGCAGTATGGATTTTCTAAATAACCACAACACGCTGTGGTCTAATATCAGGAAATCCAAAGACCAAGACAAGAACTTCAGGTCGCAGTCTGATTGAATTGCGGCCGTTTTTAATTGCAATGAAATGTGTTGTAGATGTTTTAAAGATGCTAGAACGCGTTGTGCTTGTGAGCTGTTTTAGGCTCAATAAGCGAATCCATGTCCGAACTCGTAGGACGTCCAGGGAATGCGGGCGTATAAAGGTGTGGTTTCAGTTTGTGATGCAAGAAAGCGTACTGCAGCTAACTGCACGTCGAATTTAACCCAGTGGCGTAATTATATCGGCAAAATGCCACGGGCCCCCAGCCGAAAGATGCCCCCGGCCCTGCACAGGAGTATCTTAACATTTATTATTATTAATCGGCCCCTCCCGATTAATTTGCCAAGGGCCCCAATCGGTATAGTTACGCCGATGGCTCCAATGAGCGCTTCGCAGTGTGAACGCTCTCATACTATATTGTATTAGGTACAACTTCTTTAATATTGCCGCGCGTTCTGTTTGTATCAGCCTTAAGAGCGGGTGCACATTTGTGATTAGGATACTCCATAGTCTGTAAACTTTTTAACCGACTTTAAAAAGGATTTTTTTCTGTATTAGACTCGTGTGTATCTAATGTGTGGTATGTATGTTCGCGATTATTTCAAAAACCAATGATTTTGATGATTTTTACACTTTCGTAATCTACATACTTTCAGGAAGATAGTATATGACACACCTAGCTATCATTCGTATCATGTACGAAGTTACTCGCATAAATGTGGTACCCATAATGGTCTAGGATCCCACCTTAGAAATTTCTACCCTCATCTGTTATTTAAACGAATTATATGTCAAATGAAAGATTATTTTATTCTTAATCGAACCGTATTTGGTTGCCTGGTCAAAAGTGGTGCTAAATCATGGTTGCCTGGATTTTAAGATATAAAATGTTCGGTGCGAGTGTTGAAAGTGACAGAAAAGTGTTGCGCGCGCAATTTCATTTGACAGACAAAGATGCAGTGAGGCAGGCGTGCACTCGGCAGGTGCTTAGTCTATACATAGATTAAAACCATAGACTTTCTGTGCCTGTCCATTAAAGATATTTACAAAAAAATAAGTGAGTGACGTAAGGGATAAGTAATAAAACGTAAAAAAGCTGTTTTTGAAAATTTTGTCTGTTTGTCTGTATGTTTGTGCATGTATTACGCAAAAACTACTGAATGGATTGAAATGAAACTTGGCATGATTTAAGTTCATACTACATAATAGCATATAGGATACCTTTTATCCCGAAATTCAGCAGAGTTCCCTTGGGAGAGAGGATGAAAGTCAAAATACACATTTTGACTTTCATCCCCTCTTCCAAGGGAACTGTGCTGAATTTCGGGATAAGAAGTATCCTATATGCTATTATGTAGTATGAACTTAAATCATGCCAAGTTTCATTTCAATCCATTCAGTAGTTTTTGCGTAATACATGCACAAACATACAGACAAACAGACAAAATTTTCAAAAACAGCTTTTTTACGTTTTATTACTTATCCCTTACGTCACTCACTTATTTTTTTGTAAATATCTTTAATGGACATGCACAGAAAGTCTATGGTTTTAATCTATGTATAGACTAAGCACCTGCCGAGTGCACGCCTGCCTCACTGCATCTTTGTCTGTCAAATGAAATTGCGCGCGCAACACTTTTCTGTCACTTTCAACACTCGCACCGAACATTTTATATCTTAAAATCCAGGCAACCATGATTTAGCACCACTTTTGACCAGGCAACCAAATACGGTTCGATTAAGAATAAAATAATCTTTCATTTGACATATAATTCGTTTAAATAACAGATGAGGGTAGAAATTTCTAAGGTGGGATCTCCTACTATAACACAGAGTACCCATAACACAGAGTACCCATAATGTGACCAACAATGTTTTTGATTGGTACACCGATTTCTCCGAGATTACTGCACCAAAGTCGGTTTAATTTTTCCTAAAATATAGCTTGTTGTCGTGTTTGTTTTGAACTTTGATACGAGGGTCGGAGTTACGTTTGTCTTACCACACGTTTCTGGTTTTGTTTCCAGGCCTAGACCCCGCCCGTCCGTTGGTGTCCATGTACGGGTCTCACCTGTTCCGGCTGGGAAGGGACGACGCTTACGTGGTTCAGGTGGTGCACACGAACGCCGGCTTCCTTGGCGAGAGCGGTCAGATAGGGCACGCGGATTTTTGCGTCAACGGCGGCAGAACGCAACCGGGCTGCATGGGGCACGCGATGCGTAAGTGACACTACAAGTGACGTGAATTTAGAACGACGCTTACCATTAGACTTATGTATTTAGAGTGTACTCCTACTCAATTCAGACTTAAGACATAGACAAACCGAGTCAGACTTATGTATGCTAGTACGCGGACTTTTGCGTCAACGGCGGCAGAACGCAACCAGGCTGCATAGGGCACGCGATGCGTAAGTGACACTACAAGTGACGTGAATTTAGAACGACGCTTACCATTAGACTTATGTATTTAGAGTGTACTCCTACTCAATTCAGACTTAAGACATAGACAAACCGAGTCAGACTTATGTATGCTAGTACGCGGACTTTTGCGTCAACGGCGGCAGAACGCAACCAGGCTGCATAGGGCACGCGATGCGTAAGTGACACTACAAGTGACGTGAATTTAGAATGACACTTAGACTTATGTATTAGAGTGTACTCCTACTCAATTCAGACTTAAGACATAGTTAAACCGAGTCAGACTTATGTATGTTAGTACGCGGACTTTTGCGTCAACGGCGGCAGAACGCAACCGGGCTGCATGGGGCACGCGATGCGTAAGTGACACTACAAGTGACGTGAATTTAGAACGACGCTTACCATTAGACTTATGTATTTAGAGTGTACTCCTACTCAATTCAGACTTAAGACATAGACAAACCGAGTCAGACTTATGTATGCTAGTACGCGGACTTTTGCGTCAACGGCGGCAGAACGCAACCAGGCTGCATAGGGCACGCGATGCGTAAGTGACACTACAAGTGACGTGAATTTAGAATGACACTTAGACTTATGTATTAGAGTGTACTCCTACTCAATTCAGACTTAAGACATAGTTAAACCGAGTCAGACTTATGTATGTTAGTACGCGGACTTTTGCGTCAACGGCGGCAGAACGCAACCGGGCTGCATGGGGCACGCGATGCGTAAGTGACACTACAAGTGACGTGAATTTAGAACGACACTTAGACTTATGTATTAGAGTGTACTCCTACTCAATTCAGACTTAAGACATTGTTAAACCGAGTCAGACTTATGTATGTTAGTACGCGGACTTTTGCGTCAACGGCGGCAGAACGCAACCGGGCTGCATGGGGCACGCGATGCGTAAGTGACACTACAAGTGACGTGAATTTAGAACGACGCTTACCATTAGACTTATGTATTTAGAGTGTACTCCTACTCAATTCAGACTTAAGACATAGACAAACCGAGTCAGACTTATGTATGCTAGTACGCGGACTTTTGCGTCAACGGCGGCAGAACGCAACCAGGCTGCATAGGGCACGCGATGCGTAAGTGACACTACAAGTGACGTGAATTTAGAACGACGCTTACCATTAGACTTATGTATTTAGAGTGTACTCCTACTCAATTCAGACTTAAGACATAGACAAACCGAGTCAGACTTATGTATGCTAGTACGCGGACTTTTGCGTCAACGGCGGCAGAACGCAACCAGGCTGCATAGGGCACGCGATGCGTAAGTGACACTACAAGTGACGTGAATTTAGAATGACACTTAGACTTATGTATTAGAGTGTACTCCTACTCAATTCAGACTTAAGACATAGTTAAACCGAGTCAGACTTATGTATGTTAGTACGCGGACTTTTGCGTCAACGGCGGCAGAACGCAACCGGGCTGCATGGGGCACGCGATGCGTAAGTGACACTACAAGTGACGTGAATTTAGAACGACGCTTACCATTAGACTTATGTATTTAGAGTGTACTCCTACTCAATTCAGACTTAAGACATAGACAAACCGAGTCAGACTTATGTATGCTAGTACGCGGACTTTTGCGTCAACGGCGGCAGAACGCAACCAGGCTGCATAGGGCACGCGATGCGTAAGTGACACTACAAGTGACGTGAATTTAGAATGACACTTAGACTTATGTATTAGAGTGTACTCCTACTCAATTCAGACTTAAGACATAGTTAAACCGAGTCAGACTTATGTATGTTAGTACGCGGACTTTTGCGTCAACGGCGGCAGAACGCAACCGGGCTGCATGGGGCACGCGATGCGTAAGTGACACTACAAGTGACGTGAATTTAGAACGACACTTAGACTTATGTATTAGAGTGTACTCCTACTCAATTCAGACTTAAGACATAGTTAAACCGAGTCAGACTTATGTATGTTAGTACGCGGACTTTTGCGTCAACGGCGGCAGAACGCAACCGGGCTGCATGGGGCACGCGATGCGTAAGTGACACTACAAGTGACGTGAATTTAGAACGACACTTAGACTTATGTATTAGAGTGTACTCCTACTCAATTCAGACTTAAGACATAGTTACACCGAGTCAGACTTATGTATGTTAGTACGCGGAATTTTGCGTCAACGGCGGCAGAACGCAACCGGGCTGCATGGGGCACGCGATGCGTAAGTGACACTACAAGTGACGTGAATTTAGAACGACACTTAGACTTATGTATTAGAGTGTACTCCTACTCAATTCAGACTTAAGACATAGTTAAACCGAGTCAGACTTATGTATGTTAGTACGCGGAATTTTGCGTCAACGGCGGCAGAACGCAACCGGACTGCATGGGGCACGCGATGCGTAAGTGACACTACAAGTGACGTGAATTTAGAACGACACTTAGACTTATGAATATGTATATATATATGTATGAATACATAAGTCTAATGGTAAGTGTCGTTCTAAATTCACGTCACTTGTAGACACTACAAGTGACGTAAATTTAGAACGACACTTAGACTTATGTATTTAGAGTGTACTCCTACTCAATTCAGACTTAAGACATAGACAAACCGAGTCAGACTTATATATGTTAGTACGCGGACTTTTGCGTCAACGGCGGCAGAACGCAAACGGGCTGCATGGGGCACGCGATGCGTAAGTGACACTACAAGTGACGTGAATTTAGAACGACACTTAAGACTTATATATTTAGAGTGTACTCCTACTCGATTCAGACTTAAGACATAGTTAAACCGAGTCAGACTTATGTATGTTAGTACGCGGACTTTTGCGTCATCGGCGGCAGAACGCAACCGGGCTGCATGGGGCACGCGATGCGTAAGTGACACTACAAGTGACGTGAATTTAGAACGACACTTAAGACTTATATATTTAGAGTGTACTCCTACTCGATTCAGACTTAAGACATAGTTAAACCGAGTCAGACTTATGTATGTTAGTACGCTAGTAATTAGTATTAATAGAATAGAATAGAATAGAATAGAAAAGTTTTTTATTCAAATAAACTTTTACAAGTGCTTTTGAATAGTCAGATGAATCTACCACTGGTTCGGAATGCCGTTCCAACCGAGAAGAACCAGCAAGAAACTCGGCGGTTGCTCTTTTCCAAATTTACAATATCAATATAACAATTTTATGGTAAGTACATGATTGAATTGCCGTCTCGCGCATTGCTGGAACGAGTAAAATCCACGCCTTTTTATCATTTATATAAGTAATCATAATTTTATTCAGATAAACTTTCGGAAGCGTTTACGAATCGACAAATGAATCTACCACAGGTTCGGAATGGTGCTTACAATTCTACACATGTGAAGAAGGGCAGACAAAAGTAGCCCCATTTCCGACGGTGGCACCCGTTCACGAGCATGACGCATGATCCAGCCATTGCTTCGCTCAACCATATTCGAGGGAACGTAACAACCCGCACCACACGACACCACCACAGAAATGTTTAAAGAGAGCGTGACATACTTAGGCTACCCATGATCAAAGCATCGAATTGAACACCAATAATCAAATACTCGGTTTAAGACATTGAGAAATTGCTCCATGCTTTTTTATCATTTATATAATCTTCAATTGTATATGTCGGAGCGAAGACGTTTTCAGCCTCAATTGGCAGTGTCAAGAAAGACAAGATTAAATAATTCGTCTCAGTCAAACTACTCAAATCATGAATTAAACATCACTTTGTCAACCAAGTTGTAAATACCCTCAACAACTCTGTAAATTAACGGCAGCGCCGCCTTGTAGTGTAAACAATCAAGCATGACGTAATTACGTCATTCCCCCACCAACCTTTTATTATAAAAGGAAGGGCACAAGCGTGCAGCGACACATTCCGATTCTGGCTCTCGCCGAATACACTTGCTTCATAAGATGTGCCATGTCCTAGTTTGTTGTACGACGTAGGTCGTGTAGACTAGATTGGTTGGCGATGGCTCGGTTACAAGGGGTGGTGGAGACCGATAGGTAGGTTAGGGTAGTTCCTTAGTGCCTCAGTTAACGAGAGGCTTCTCAAATAGGCCCGTACCTTGTTATACCTACAGCAAGTTATTCCAATCTACCCTCATAAATAACAATGACTTCCAGTGACGTCTCTGGCTTCTCCTGCCGTCACTAGTTTAATTACTGTCACCATGAAGTCATGATAATAATCAAGAGAATGACGTCAGCAATGCTGACGTCATCATTTTATAAAACTCTTTGGAGCCACGCGCTCCGTCATCAGAAGTGGGATCGAGCACCGTTCCATCAGCTCGATCTCCAGATATGCCCCAGTAAAACAACGTTGGCACCAAACCTCAAAATGAAGTGCCTATTAATCTATGGGTGAGGTTCCGCCCCAGATTTTCATCTTCAAAACCTTGTGCATAGCACTACTCCATTGTCCAAATCCACGAGTTTATTCAGGAGTTTATCCACGAGTTTATCCACGAAACCCTCCGAGACCCTATGGAAACCATAGCACTACTCATTCTTCCAAACCCACGAATAAATACACGAGTTTATCTAAGAGTTCATCCACGAGTTCATCTAAGAGACTCTCCGAGACCATATGAAACCATAGCACTACTCCTTCCTCCAAACCCACGAGTAAATACACGAGAATCCACAAATTTATCTACGAGACCCTCCGAGATTATTTGCACGACTCCTTCCTCCAAACCCACGAGTTTATCCACGAGTTTATTTACGAGAACCTACGAGAATCTACGAGAATCTACGAGAATCTCCGAGAATCTCCGAGAACCTACGAGAATCTCCGAGAACCGTCGAAAAATCATTACTTTGACTTTATGACTGACTTTACGAGAATCTTCGAGAACCTCCGAGAACCTTCGAGAAAACATTACTTTGACTGACTTTATGACTGTAACTTTACGAGAATTTTCGACAATCTCCGAGAACCTTCGAGAAAACATTACTTTGACTTTGACTTTATGATTGTGACTACGAGAATCTTCGAGACTCTCCGAGAACCTACGAAAATCTCCGAGAACCTACGAGAATCTCCGAGAACCGTCGAAAAATCATTACTTTGACTTTATGACTGACTTTACGAGAATCTTCGAGAACCTACGAGAACCTCCAAGAACCTTCGAGAAAACATTACTTTGACTGACTTTATGACTGTAACTTAACGAGAATTTTCGACAATCTCCGAGATTCTTCGAGAAAACATTACTTTGACTTTGACTTTATGATTGTGACTATACGAGAATCTTCGAGACTCTCCGAGAACCTACGAGAAATCTACGAGAAATCTACGAGAAATCTACGAGAAATCTACGAGAAATCTACGAGAAATCTACGAGAAATCTACGAGAAATCTACGAGAAATCTACGAGAAATCTACGAGAAATCTACGAGAAATCTACGAGAAATCTACGAGAAATCTACGAGAAATCTACGAGAAATCTACGAGAAATCCACGAGAAATCCACGAGATCTACGTGTTAACGTAGGTTAACACGTAGACCTCACAATTGTCCACGAGACATTACTAAATCCTTAAAGACCAAAACATGAAAGATGTGCTGGTCCATTAGAAACATGACTGAGCATCATTAGATGCTTACAGATGCCAAGCTCAAAGAAATTTCTTTGTTTCAGAATTAACATCAAATCCTCAGGCTGGTGCAGAGCGCGCACCGCCTATCAGAATGGCCGTGTCGGAGCGAAGACGTTTTCAGCCTCAATTGGCAGTGTCAAGAAAGACAAGATTAAATAATTCGTCTCAGTCAAACTACTCAAATCATGAATTAAACATCACTTTGTCAACCAAGTTGTAAATACCCTCAACAACTCTGTAAATTAACGGCAGCGCCGCCTTGTAGTGTAAACAATCAAGCATGACGTAATTACGTCATTCCCCCACCAACCTTTTATTATAAAAGGAAGGGCACAAGCGTGCAGCGACACATTCCGATTCTGGCTCTCGCCGAATACACTTGCTTCATAAGATGTGCCATGTCCTAGTTTGTTGTACGACGTAGGTCGTGTAGACTAGATTGGTTGGCGATGGCTCGGTTACAAGGGGTGGTGGAGACCGATAGGTAGGTTAGGGTAGTTCCTTAGTGCCTCAGTTAACGAGAGGCTTCTCAAATAGGCCCGTACCTTGTTATACCTACAGCAAGTTATTCCAATCTACCCTCATAAATAACAATGACTTCCAGTGACGTCTCTGGCTTCTCCTGCCGTCACTAGTTTAATTACTGTCACCATGAAGTCATGATAATAATCAACAGAATGACGTCAGCGATGCTGACGTCATCATCTTTTAAAACTCTTTGGAGCCACGCGCTCCGTCATATAATATGCTTTTTTTATGAGCATATTTTTAATAGAGTTCTTAAACTTGTGTAAAGGCAAGTCTAAGATTGCTTGTGGAATTTTATTATAGAACATTACGCCCATTCCCACAAATGACCTTTGGACCCTTTTGAGGCGTAACTGAGGAATCACGAGCCTATTTCTATTTCTTAATTGCCTGTCGTGTAATTCGCACTTTTTAATGTAACTGTGAATGTTTTGCCTAACAAAAATTATATTGTTATAGATATATTGAGAAGCTACCGTAAGAATACCTATTTCTTTAAATTTCTCTCGAAGGGAATCCCGCGGTTTTAAATTATAAATTGCGCGAATTGCCCTTTTTTGTAAAACGAAAATTTTTTCAATATCAGCCGCTTTACCCCATAGTATGAGTCCATACGACATAATACTATGGAAATATGCAAAATAAACAATTTTTGCAGTTTCTATATCTGTTATCTGTCGAATCTTCCTAACAGCGTAAGCAGCAGAGCTGAGCTTGCCAGCAAGTGTTGCTATATGGGTGCCCCATTGAAGCTTTGCATCTAGGGTTATTCCCAAGAACACAGTTGTGTCCTCAGTTTTCAATGGCTCACCACTTATCTTTAAATTTTTGCTAGTAACCCTTGTATTGGGCAATAGAAACTCGACACACTTGGTTTTTTTTGCATTCAAAAGTAGATTGTTTGTAGTAAACCAGTGTGAAACTTGAGATAATGTATTATTTACATCGTCAAAATTGTCCTTAGTCCTATCGACTTTAAAAATCAAAGACGTGTCGTCAGCAAATAGTACAATATCGCAAGCATTTTTGACAAAATGTGGTAAATCATTAATATAAACCAGAAACATGAATGGACCCAGAATAGAGCCTTGGGGAACACCCATTACTGAGGCTGATCCGGACGACTTAACATCATTGATACATACTCTCTGTATGCGATCACTGAGATAAGAGGCAATAAGACTGAGTGCAGTTTCTTTAATACCATAGTGGCTTAATTTTCGTAAGAGAGTCTCATGATCAACGCAATCGAATGCTTTTGACAAATCACAGAAAATACCAATGGCATTCTGTGATTTCTCCCATGCATCGAAAATATGCCGTAACAGCCTTGCGGCCGCATCGGTTGTAGAACGACCCTTAGTGAAACCATACTGCTCAGAGTGAAGTAATTTATTTAAATTAAAGTGCAAAAGCAGTTGGTTGAGCAGATTTTCTCAAATATCTTGCTGAGAGTTGGTAGAATCGAGATCGGCCTGTAGTTATTTGGGTCACTTTTGCTTCCCGATTTAAATAGAGGTATTAATTAATTAACTAGTATTAATTAATAACAGTAATATTCTGATTCTAGAGCGTACTCTGATTCTACTCAGACTAAAGACAGTTAAAGTGAGTCAGATTTATGTCAGCGACATATTTTTGTTCCGTTTTTAGGGTTCCGTACCCGAAGGGTAAAAAACGGAGCCCTATTAATGTCACTCGGCTGTCTGTCCGTCTGTCCGCCGGTCACAGGTCTCTAGCTCGCAGACGAAATGAGTTACAAACCTGAAATTTTGGTATTTAGTGTAAAACGTTAACCCAAAATCAAATATTGAATTAGAAATTGAATTAAATTATTTTTCAGGGGGGCTCCCATACATGAAAAAGGAGCCGGAAAAAAAATTTTTTTCTTTACTCTAGCTTGTGGGGTATCATTGTTTAGAGCTCATTAAGTAGAGTACAAATATATATTTTTTTAATTTTTATCTCAAAAAATAAGGGAATGGGAGGCCATCAAAGTTGTCAGTTTTAGACCATTTTTGTGACGGGGGCTATCTCAAAAACTAAACTAGTTGGGAATATGATATTTCAGTATATTATGTACTATATGCTCTATTTAAACAACAAATACTGAAAACAACGATTTATTAAATAGTTTATAAGCTGTGACCAAAATAAACGAACATTTTTTTGGGTTTTTCTTTCACGGTTTGTTGCGATGTCTAAGCTCGGAAATTAAATATTTCTTAGACCCAAAATATTATATTGTTCATAATTATGTACGGAACCCTGAAAGAGCGAGGCCCGACTCGCACTTGGCTGATTTTTAATTCTGTCTTGAGTCTGAGTAAGTAGAAGGTCAGCCGTCAGAGTACGCTGTATTAAAGATCGCAGTTTTAACGTGAGATCTATAGAGCGTACTCTGATTCTACTCAGACTAAAGACAGTTAAAGTGAGTCAGATTAATGTCATCGACATATTTTTGTTCCGTTTTTAATTCTGTCTTGAGTCTGAGTAAGTAGAAGGTCAGCCGTCAGAGTACGCTGTATTAAAGATCGCAGTTTTAACGTGAGATCTATAGAGCGTACTCTGATTCTACTCAGACTAAAGACAGTTAAAGTGAGTCAGATTAATGTCATCGACATATTTTTGTTCCGTTTTTAATTCTGTCTTGAGTCTGAGTAAGTAGAAGGTCAGCCATCAGAGTACGCTGTATTAAAGATCGCAGTTTTAACGTGAGATCTATAGAGCGTACTCTGATTCTACTCAGACTTAAAATGAGACAGATTTATGTCAGGAAAATATTTTATTTTATGTTCCGTTTTAACTGTAGGTATAATGAATGAGTCTGAATAGAGTCGGAATATACGCTCTATGGATCTCAGTCTTAGATACAGAGATTTATCAGACACTTAGATCAGCCAAGCACTAAATATTATTTACGTAGCTCAGGATAGTGTCTACAATGGAAGTTACTGGATTTTAATATACGACTATTACAGTTCTGCTTATCATTGTAATTATCTTCCGGTATTTTTCTGTCTCATAGGTATCTACTATTACTAATCTATGTTTATTATTTATAAATACTTTATTATAAAAATATTGTAGATATGTTAAAAAATAAATAAGACAGGCCCACGATGGCACTTTAAATTAACTCTTTAAATATTAATTATTATTATCCTTTTTTACTTCTCATCTAATATTATTATTTAACTAGGTACCTACGTACTAATAATTTTAATTAAAACTAGATGATGCCCACGGCTTCGCCCGTGTGGTTTGTAAAAATGTCGTGGGAACTTTGATTTTCCAGAACAAAAAGTAGCCTATCTGTAGTAAGTAGTAACCCGTCCACAAAACGGAAAAATTCCGTGGGCTCCTTACGATTTCGGAATGCAATTCTTTACAGCATCAGGGTTCAACAATAAAGTCTTTAATTGGTATCCCCAATATCAATTTAAATAACCGACAGTGCCTAAATTCCATTAGTGTTGGGGATCAGATCCCCTACAGCATCAGGATTGAGGAGTTGGAATCCAAATTTTTTGTAGGACAGTGTTGCAAGGTTTCTCTATCGATTAAAAAAAAAATTACGCAAATCGGTTCAGAAATCTCGGAGATATCGGTGTACATAGGTAGAAAAACACAACTCCTCCTTTTTTGAAAGTCGGTTAAAAGAGTAGCCTATGTTACTCCCTGGTTAATTCTCTACTTGTATGTGAAAGTCCCGTCAAAATCGGTTCAGCCGTTCCAATTTTATTTATTAGTTATCCCCAATATCAATTTAAATAACCGACAGTGCCTAAATCCCATTAGTGTTGGGGATCAGATCCCCTACAGCATCAGGATTGAGGAGTTGGAATCCAAATTTTTTGTAGGACAGTGTTGCAAGGTTTCTCTATCGATTAAAAAAAAATTACGCAAATCGGTTCAGAAATCTCGGAGATATCGGTGTACATAGGTAGATAAATACAACTCCTCCTTTTTTGAAAGTCGGTTAAAAGAGTAGCCTATGTTACTCCCTGGTTAATTCTCTACTTGTATGTGAAAGTCCCGTCAAAATCGGTTCAGCCGTTCCAATTTTATTTATTATATATATAGATTATCTATCTATACCTACTAATAAATAAAATTGAAGTGTCTGTCTGTAATATCGAAATAACTACCTCATATTAAGCTCATATGGTTATTTGAACGCTACCATAACCGAATTACACGTTTTTAAAATTTTTGTCTGTCTGTCTGTCTGTCTGTCTGTCTGTTTGAACGGGCTAATCTTCGGAACGGCTGAACCGATTTTGACGGGACCTTCACATACAAGTAGAGAATTAACCAGGGAGTAACATAGGCTACTTTTTTAACCGACTTTCAAAAAAGGAGGAGTTGTGTTTTTCTACCTATGTACACCGATATCTCCGAGATTTCTGAACCGATTTGCGTAATTTTTTTTAATCGATAGAGAAACATTGCGACCCTATTCTATAAGAAATTTGGATTCCAACTCCTCAATCCTGATGCTGTAGGGGACCTAATACCCAAAACTAATGGGTTTTAGAAACTTTCGGTTATTTAAATTGATATTGGGGGTACCAATTAAAGACTTTATCGTTGAATGAACTCGAGTAGGTACATATCCAACTCCTCAACCCTGATGCTGTAAGGAATTGTATTCCGAAATCGTGGGGATCCCACGGGATTTTTCCGTTTTGGGGACGGGTTTCTACAGATAAGCTGCTTTTTGTTCTGGAAAATCAAAAGCTCCCACGGGATTTTTAAAAACCTAAATCCACACGGGCGAAGCCGTGGGCATCATCTAGTTATAAATAATATGGAAGATGTCCTTCATCTGTTTATCTGTGAACTTGGACATAAAAAAGCCAAAGACGTTATCAGTTTAATATTATGTTTTGTCGTTATGTTTATTTACAAATTCCAACAGACTGATAAATTACATAAAAGTCGGTAAAGACGTGGCATGAAGATAACATTTCTTGACTTGACCTTGTCGTTTCCATACAAGTTTAATGCACTTAATACATTTAAGTAATTTTATCAACGAAAATAAAATAAAGTTTTTTCATACTAGTTGCCTAACTTTTTTGAGATTTTTAATAATAGATTCAAAACAGAAGAGATTTTAAATTTTTAATAAATGATGCAACATGAACCTGAAAAGTTCCAAACTCAAGTAAAATATGCGGGCGAAATTTTTTATTTGTAGGCCATAGGATAGAACAACCTCCAGAATTATTACAAAAGGCTTTTTTTTCAAAAACCTAAGTAATCCACATAGATTTTTAAAAATTGCACTCTATGTATGTTTATGTATTCCGACACCAGGAGCATTCTCAGGCGATTTTTCGATTACGTATATCTATCAAAGAAACCTTTTAGTTCCTTGTGTTGATGCAAGACATTCACAAACAATTTTGTATAAGTGTAGATTTCATAAGTTCTTGAGATAATTATGCTTGTCTGTAGGTATACACTATATTATAGTTCTAACCTCAGTAATAAGTGCACTTCAATGTAGTTATCTACTTTAAAAATAGATCCATATCTATATCAGCCAATTAAAATTTGTTTACCAAACGTATAATGGTAAACAAATTTTAATTGGCTTATAAATTGTATCTGAGCAGGTAGCCTACATGCGTTATTAAAATTCAATCTTATCTTTTTATATGACTGCCTGAAAAAAGGCCTGCCTGTATATTGTTTTCAGGGTTCATGTATTTATGTGAGTTTGTATATTCCACCATGACTTCTATACGGCTGAACCAATTTTGATGAATGAGGTGTCGTTAGAATCCTTAGCTTATTCCAGGTGACATAGGCTTATAATTTTTTTAAATATTATGACGTGACCATGGTCCCCCATTAAAGACTAAAGTTAAATTGTTTTTCGAAACTCAGATTAAGTTTACAATAATTATCGTCTAGAAAATGATGAGTAAATTCCAAAAATATATAACACAACTAGCTTTTGCCCGCGGCTTCGCCCGCGTGAATTTCGGTTTTTCACAAATCCTGAGGGATAAGTAGATTTCTGGTCCACCCGCCCCCCGCCGCGCGGCGGCGTACCGCGGTACCGCGTACGGCGGGCGCATGACGCAGGGGCGCGCGGCGCGGCGCACGCAGCGAAAATACCTATCAGGGCGTTTTTTACCGATTTCAACACAACTCCTTTTTTGCAAGTCGGTTAAAAAAGTAGCCTATGTTACTCCTTGGTTAATCCTCTACTTGTCTGTGAAAGTCCCGTCAAAATCGGTTCAGCCATTTCGAAGATTAGCCCGTTCAAACAGACAGACAGACAGACAAAAATTTTAAAAACGTGTGATTCGGTTATGGTATCGTTCAAATAACCATATGAGCTTAATATGTGGTAGTTATTTCGAAATTACAGACAGACACTTCAATTTTATTTATTAGTATAGATACTTCAATAGGTATCCAGTGATTCACAAGTAAATAATATTTATGCAAAATAAAGGGGCAGCAGGGTACTCGTAATTAGGGTTCCGTAGTAAACAAGGAACCCTCATAGTTTCGCCATGTCCGTCCGTCTGTCTGTCTGTCCGTCCGTCCGTCCATCCTCGGTTAATCTCAGAGACTATTAGTGCTAGAAATCTGTAATTTGGCATGGGTATATATTAATTACGTTGATAAAGTGGTGAAATAAAATTTTGATAAATATTTTTTTTAGGATAGGATCCCCTACATGTTAAAGTGGGGATGAATATTTTTTTTCTCGTCTACCCCATAGTGTGGGTCGTTGAATAGGTCTTTTAAAAATACTGTGGGTGTGGGAACATCATTTTTCGATTTCTAGATCCGTTTGTAAAATATGATGTTTTAAAGTGCTAATTTTTATTAGAGTCAAGTGTCCCCCCCCCCCATCCCTCCCTATCAGCCAAATGGCAGTATATAGGACCTTGAAAAAATTCACAGCAGTAGTATATATGTATAATCAATTTTAAAGGAAAACTATCATGACTAAGTAGGGTTCAAAGCACAGTTCACAGGTTAAGGAGTTATGTTAATGTTTCTCTATCGATTAAAAAAAAAATTACGCAAATCGGTTCAGAAATCTCGGAGATATCGGTGTACATAGGTAGAAAAACACAACTCCTCCCTTTTTGAAAGTCGGTTAAAAAAGTAGCCTATGTTACTCCCTGGTTAATTCTCTACTTGTATGTGAAAGTCCCGTCAAAATCGCCGCAAAAAAAGCCGTTCCGAAGATTAGCCCGTTCAAACAGACAGACAGACAGACAGACAAAAATTTTAAAAACGTGTGATTCGGTTATGGTACCGTTCAAATAACCATATGAGCTTAATATGAGGTAGTTATTTCGATATTACAGACAGACACTTCAATTTTATTTATTAGTATAGATTTTGTTAAATGACTTACTATTAGGTACCCCGTTCAATTTGACTTTTTACCGCGCAAGTTTCGAACTAGCAATATATTATTTTGCTGGCAGAAAAAAATTAGAGCGTTATAAAAATCTCAATGTTAGGCTAACTGTGAAAGTAATAAGCCACATTAAATTAGGTAAGTATATACTGTATGCAACATGTTTAATGTTTATATTCAGGTGTCGCCCGCTGCAGCCATTTCATGAGCTCCTGTTACTTCGCCGCGGCCATACGCCGGCGAATAAAAATGGTCGGCGTGCCGTGCGACTCCGCGTGTCCCAAACAAAGCCACGTGACGCTGCGCTACGACCGCCAGTCGGTCAGAGTTGATGAAGACATACCTGAAACGTAAGCATAAAACCGAGGCCCCAGGGCTGAACGCGGTACAAGCGTTCTAAATTTAAAAAAATCTGTAAGGATCTGTCCACTAGTTCATTTTCTCCCTAGCGTTAAGGTTGTCTGGAAGAGATCGCTACTTAGCGATAAGATCTTGTTGTACCTACGTTTTAAGTTTTCTTTTATATAACATGTCCTTTGTATTCTTCTCTTATGTGGTGTGCAATTAAGTATATACATACATACATAAGGAGTAAGTATGCTGTACGCCTCACGATTTGCTGCGGAAACGCGACGCATCGCGGAGTTAAATGCACAGATGCGCTGCCAAATGTCACAAGTGAAGTGTCGTATATTTTTGAAAAAAAAAATAATAAGAAAAGCATTCGGTTTATGACCTAACTAGATGATGCCCACGGCTTCGCCCGTGTGGATTTAGGTTTTTGAAAATCCCGCGGGAAATTTTGATTTTCCAGAACAAAAAGTAGCCTGTCTGTAGTACGTCCCCAAAACGGAAAAATCCCGCGGGATCCCTACGATTTCGGAATGCAATTCCTTACAGCATCAAGGTTGAGGAGTTGGATATGTACCTACTCGTGTTCATTCAACGATAAAGTCTTTAATTGGTACCCCCAATATGAATTTAAATAACCGACAGTTCCTAAATCCCATTAGTTTTGGGGATCAGGTCCCCTACAGCATCAGGATTGAGGAGTTGGAATCCAAATTTTTTATAGAACAGGGTCGCAATGTTTTTCTATCGATTAAAAAAAAAATTACGCAAATCGGTTCAGAAATCTCGGAGATATCGGTGTACATAGGTAGAAAAACACAACTCCTCCTTTTTTGAAAGTCGGTTAAAAAAGTAGCCTATGTTACTCCCTGGTTAATTCTCTACTTGTATGTGAAGGTCCCGTCAAAATCGGTTCAGCCGTTCCGAAGATTAGCCCGTTCAAACAGACAGACAGACAGACAGACAGACAGACAGACAGACAGACAGACAGACAGACAGACAAAAATTTTAAAAACATGTGATTCGGTTATGGTAGCGTTCAAATAACCATATGAGCTTAATATGAGGTAGTTATTTCGATATTACAGACAGACACTTCAATTTTATTTATTAGTATAGATTCATAAACATAGACAAGCTAATCACATTATACCAAAATTGCCACTAGGCACCAACTAGGTGCCCAGTTTTACTTGCGGTGCGGCCGCATATTGCTATCGTGGTAGGTACGTAGGTACATTATGTTTCCGTAAGCTGTAATAAAAATGATACCCTTAATACGGATTCATAATAAACATTGGCCCAATCTTCATAGTTTAGGTGGGCAGTACCCCTGCAGCTTCAGCAGTGCCGGCCTTAACCATCTAGGCGCCCCGGGCGAGTCAAGCATTTGTCGCCCTTATCCTACTTCCTACCAATATTATAAACATGGAAGTCTGAAAGAATGTTTGTTAATTTCCCACGGAAAACCTACTGAACGAATTTTGATGAAACTTTACAGTTTATTCATCAGAATAACACATAGGCAATAATTATATATATTTTTTTTTAATTATTTATTTTCTGCCATTATTCGTCAAGTGTGAGCACTGCTCTATTTCACAATTATAATGTTTCTTATATTACATCTATCTATCGCAAATTAAAATGTTTTTATTATTCACCGCAGTCAGGTAAAAACATTGAGTGTGTAACAATGTAACAGAAAGATAAAAATGTTGTTCGGATTTATCTAAAATCATGGTCACGACATTTTCTTTAGCCGCTATAATATTTTAACACACATATATATACATATATACATAACACATAATAATTTTTTGATAAGTAAATAATAATAATATATAACTTTCTCGTTTTAACTACTTAGTTTAGTCTAAAGTCTTACAATTTCGTTAGTTACAAGTATAAATTATCCGCCATTTTGTGGCGGCCGCCATCTTGAGTCAATTTTCATCAAACAGCTAAAATACTCCCAACTAATTCACTTTTTAAACAAAAAAATTGCATTCAAATCGGTTCACCTGTTTGAGCGCTACGGTGGAATGACAGACAGACAGACATATACACACACATACACACACATACACACACACCACAGACACGTCAAACTTATAACACCCCGTCGTTTTGCGCGTGGCCACGATACGAACAGACATACAGACAAATATGAAAAAATTACAGTTTTGGTTTCAGCATATCGATGCTGAAACCAAAACTGTAATTTTTTCATATTTTTAGAGATCAAGATATAATCGTTAATCGTAACGATTATATCTTGATCTCTAAAAAAATTCTTAAATATTACCTTCAATTAGGTATATTTTGTTATAAGTACAAATGTAAAGTATTGGCGCAACACCCTAGCGTACAATGTATAAATACACCGCAAGAAGAATGGCGGAGAGCATTTCCTTGAGTGGCGTGTGCGGATTCAGATGATACCTAGCAGCAACGAACGAAACACTCGCATGCTCTTGTGGGTGATCTAATAGCCGCACGCGTATTTATTCTTGGAATGCAATTATTGACCATATGTCCAAGTCGTTAAGGTATAAACCTTGACAACTATTTAATATAAATTAAATTGTTGTCTTCAAATGCTCTCTCTGCCGCGCTCCCGACGGTGTGCGCTGTCTACCACGGCACGATCGCGTTTTCGTAGGCGGCTTGTCTTTGAATGAGAAAACGCGCTGTTATCTTAATTAGTTTTTGAATTATAGTCCGTTTCAATATTAAAAATTAAATTAAGTTCATACTACAAACTTAAATCGTGCCAAGTTTCATTTCAATCCATTCTGTAGTTTTTTAGCAAAAAGGTGTGTTGGTTTACATTTTAGCTCAACTCTATTGAAACGGACTATACAATGAGTTACCTACAAAGACCACCACTGTAAAAATGTCAAAATACAAAGAACTCGACTTACTTATGGTACTTGAGGAGGAAATATTTGTTTACATTATTTACCACTATTTTGTTACGCTTGCTTATTATTCGACTAGCGACCCGCCCCAGCTTCGCACCCGCCACGGCTTTCTAGTATTGTGGTGAAGTTAATAAGGTGGCGCATGCGGCGCCCTCTAGAGCCCGGCGCCCCGGGCGACCGCCCAGGTCGACACTGAGCATCAGGGTTGAAGAGTTGAAGAAAAAAAATTTTATGGGACCATTTCGCAAACTTCTTCTGGCGATTAAAAAAAAATCACGCAAATCGGTTCAGAAATCTCGGAGTAATCGGTGTACATACATACAAAAAAAACATACGCGCCGAATTGAGAACCTCCTCCTTTTTGGAAGTCGGTTAATACCTAACTTACTTATTACAGTTCCTTGTATAGCAAATCCTACACGCAATGAATGTGACATTATGTTGTGACGATGTCGTCAGGCGTACCGTCTCTCTAAGTCTGAGAACAAGGTTTCTTGCGCACGCTGCGGTCTTGTGCCGCTTGTATCCAGCGGATCCCTACGAGTAGCAATTCGTCTTATGTCGTCTTGGCCCCCTACTAGGTGCACACTAAGCATCTGCCTTTGCGCTTTGCGGTGCGCGGTAGCCATTCCAGCACCTTGGGATCCAAGGTCTATCGGTTCTTAGAACTACGAGTATGTGTAATTTTGCCAGTTTGCCAGTTCTGTTTCGTAGTCTGTTGAGCTATATCTGCTATTCCAAAATAAAGGCAAGCAGGAGTTTCGCTATACCCTTTTTGTGGCTAACGAAAATCTAAGTATAGCTTCGCAATAAAGTAGGTAGGTATATAAGTATTAACATAAAGTGATGTCACCAACTTTTAGTCTTCTTTTAGTCAACCCAAAAGCTGTGATAGCCTAGTGGTTAGGACGACCGACTTCTAATCGGAGGTCGTGGGTTCGATCCCGGGCACGCACCTCTAACTTTTCGGAGTTATGTGCGTTTTAAGTATTTAAATATCACTTGCTTTAACGGTGAAGGAAAACATCGTGAGGAAACCTGCATGCCTGAGAGTTCTCCATAACGTTCTCAAAGGTGTGTGAAGTCTGCCAATCCGCTTGGCCAGCGTGGTAGACTATGGCCAAAACCCTTCTCACTCTGAGAGGAGACCCGTGCTCTGTAGTGAGCCGGTAATGGGTTGACATGATGATGATGATGATGATGTCACCATAATATTATGTATCATGAACGTGCTTTGTTAATGAAATGTCCTAAGAGTACCTTAGCTTAGTGGAGACATCGAAAAATTATATATCTGCAGTAGGTAGATCTTCACATCTACAGATGCAACGTCTTTAGATTTTTTTTTATTCAATTCTTTTAGTCTTTAGATCGTGCTGTAGGTATCCTTGATGGTAGGATTTTCCCCCAGTAAAAATTTTGACGGAAGGCTAGATGAGAAATGGCATCACTCTGTTCACGCGCTCTCGTTTTCCATAAAATATCGAGAAAATTAGCCTTCCCAACCAAAAAATTTCACTGATTTATTTTTGCTCGAAAATTGAAAACTTGTTCTCCAGTTCTAATCTCGTTTTACAGATAAATAATAATTATTACTTATTATAAACACAAAAGTAGTACGTACCTAGGTAATCCTTTTACTTTTGCAGATCGAGAGGGATGTACTGTGTTCGAGTAGACCAAGAAGAAAGTTGTCCGTTTGATTAACAAAATGAAGTAACTAAGATCCTAAGATCAAGGTGTATTGATAAGTATTTAATGAAAACCTAATTTATTGTGAAAGTGGAAATTGTTATTAATACAATAGGTCTAAGATATACATAAAATGTACAAATAGATATGTAATGTAAAGATCACATTTTATAGACCAAAAAATATTCCTAGATATAAGTAAATCAAGAAGTAATTTTTTTTTAATTTAAAAAAATATTTGTAAGAGCGGGGCCGCACTGCGAAAATTATTCGCGCGAATTTTATTCGCGCGGTTTATATTCCGCATTTTGATATATTTTTCTCGCGAATTTTAAATCGCATGTGCGTGCAGCTTCATACATTCCCTTATGTCACAGAATTTTGCGAAAAAATTCGCGCGAATAAATTTCGCAGTGCGGCCTAGGCCTAATAGACACGGGGAGTTCATTATTAAACCTGGTTAACGAATTGTTGTAATTGAGATATTAAAGTAATACTTAATTTACTTGTAAACAGCTTTGTTATTCCTTAAGTAGCTCATTCCGCATATTTTATAACTTTTTTTTTACTTTTAGCAATTTTTACGCTTTTAGTCATCTCCATAAAATAATAGTACCTAATTTTACATACAAAAAGTGGCGGCCCGGCCGGCATTGTCATTGAACACATGCCCGAAATGGAGACATCATAGGGCATAGCGAACATGCGCCATTTTTAGTACGCTCTTTGTGCTTATGTGAGTGTAGTTTTGGAAACATTTTTACAGTAGGTATCAATGCCACGTCTGTTCTCATTGTAATTCTAGTGAAACTTTTAAAGTTAACTAAACCTTAGTCGTCGTCTTATCATTAACAACTTTATACTGCTACTAAAAATGAAGGTTTGGATCCTGGAGTATTCTTGGAATACTTATATGCTAAATGACGACACGCTCAGGGCTCAGACTAGAGTTATTTAGCCTTATTCTTTGGGGAAAATGTAACTGCTAAGATGACACAAGAAAAGTTGCATTTCTCATTGTAGAACAAAGACTTGAACGTGAGGTTTCCGTACAAAAACATTCCACCGTAGTATTTCTGCGCGACGTCTTCAATGTCGATCTTCAGATTGTAATGGCCCTGAAAAAAGTTCAGTAAGTATTTAAATTATTAAACTATCAATACAAATGTTGCAAATGGTTGTCTGTTGTTGTTAACGACAAACATTTGGTATCCAGGCGATGGACTATTAGTGCAGTCAAATTTGACTCCAAAAGTGGCTAAAATCGCAAACGAACGGCTAGTTCTGATTTTTTAATATGTTGTTAGGACCACTACCAGTAGTGTAAATCCAATTTTGCAGCTTCGAAAGACCTGTGCTAACTTTGCAGCACTCGAAAAACCGCGAAATTTTCGCACTACTTTTGGTTTTTTCAATATAAGTCCTAAACTATGGGTTTAAAAAAAATATTTTCTATACGTTTTTAAAGAAGATTAAAATTGCTACAATTTAAGACCAAAACTAGCTCTTTAAATTGAATATTTGCTGAGATACAGCTCTCCAAAAATTGACAATTAATTCCGAAAAAGTGAAATTTTAAGATTTGGTCAATTTTAAACCCCGCTATCGGGGAAAATACTAATTTTACGGATAAAGTTAATTGAAAAGATGTTGTAGTAAATAATAATTAGCTTTAATTTAAACACTAAACGACGTCTGTAGCCCACAGTTTACTTATAAATCCTAAAAGTTTAAAAAATGGGAAAATTGCAGTTCTCTCTTCAGTTTGTTTTGAATGTAGTTTGAAAGAAAAAACCATGTACACCCACAAGAAATATGTATTAAAACTATTACTAAGTATTTATATTTAGTATTTATAATGTTATTTATTCAAGAAAAAAATTATTTATATTATTATTGATATTTATTGATTTTTATGAAACATATTAACCTGTATTAAAAGGACATTATGAGTTCCGAGCAATATAAGTCGTAAACTACGCATTTTTTTTAAATATTTTCTATACATTTTTAAAGTAAACTAAAATTGCTACAATTTGACACCAGAACCACTTCTGTAACTTCAATACTTGCCGAGATACAGCTCTCCTAAAATAGAACTTTTTCCAAAAAAAGTGAAAATTTAAGATTTGGTCAATTTTCGACCGCCATCTTGAGGATAATACTCATTATAAGGGTAAAATTATAGTAAAAATGTTGTAGTAAATCTAATTAGCTTTAATTTAAGGGTGGAACGACGTCTCTAGGCCATATAGTTTACTCATAAACCTTAATGAACAATTATAACCAAAAATAATATCTTTGTAATGCAGGTTAATATGCTTCATAAATATCAATAAAATAAGACAAATAAATATATTTGTTTCATAAATAACATTATGAATACTATAATAATAGATTAAATGTACATTTATTGTGGATGTTCATGGTTTTTCCTTTCAAGGTACTCAAAATCAGCCAAGTGCGAGTCGGGCCTCGCTCTTTCAGGGTTCCGTACATAATTATGAACAATATAATATTTTGGGTCTAAGAAATATTTAATTTCCGAGCTAGACATCGCAACAAACCGTGAAAGAAAAACCCAAAAAAAATGTTCGTTTATTTTGGTCACAGCTTATAAACTATTTAATAAATCGTTGTTTTCAGTATTTGTTGTTTAAATAGAGCATATAGTACATAATATACTGAAATATCATATTCCCAACTAGTTTAGTTTTTGAGATAGCCCCCGTCACAAAAATGGTCTAAAACTAGAAACGCATAGTTTAGGACTTATATTGAAAAACCCAAAAAAAGTGCAAAAATTTCGCGGTTTTTTGAGTGCTACAAAATTAGCACAGGTCTTTCGAAGCTGCAAAATTGAATTTAGACTACTAATAGTGGTCCTAACAACATATTAAAAAATCAGAACTAGCCGTTCGTTTGCGATTTTAGACTGGCGTATATCTAATATCTAATATTTGGGAAATCAGAAGGCTGAGAGATTTTTAAAAGCTCTAAAATCTAAATCCACGTGGTACAGGGTCTGTGGGAATAGGGTCTCCTTCGTTAACCACCGATGCAAAAACGACGGGGTGTTGATAAGTTTGACGTGTCTGTGTGTGTGCGTGCGTGCGTGCGTTTGTGTGTATATGTACCTGTACGTGTGTGTGTCTATTCTCCCGTAGCGCTCAAACGGGTGAACCAATTTGAATGCGTTTTTTTTTGTTTGAATGGTTAAGTTAGTTAAGTAAGTTAAGTTATGTTTTATAAAAATCGGTCCAAGTTAGCCGCCGTCACAAAATGGCGGATTACATATTTTTTCACAACTCCCTCAATATGGGTATCAAATGAAAGAGCTTGACTAGTAGAATAGCACTATGCAAATCCAAGATGGCCGCCACCACAAAATGGCGAATGTCGGGGGTTTACAAAATTTTTCATTTATATTTTGTATCTATTGACGACACTGCATCTATTGGGGAAACCTAGATTAAACTCCGTTCGTTTCTTTTTGATATTAGCTCTTTCAAACAAAAATAAGGCTAAGATATTATGTCACTATCAACAGACAGAATAAGTTAGGTACAATATATTATTATATACTACTAGTATATTATGTAGTGATAAATTTTGTCATTATTTACCTTCTTAAACTCGCAGTTCTGACTGACATTATACATTTGTTGAAAGAGTGGTTTCATGAAGAGATGGTCACATGGTTTCTTCATCTGCAATCTTATTAACGGCTTACTGTTCATCATAGCCTCGATTTTGCCCTGTGTAGGGAAAAATTAAGTTAGTTCCAATTGTACCTATGTTCGGGAAGGTAACTATTATTTGAAAAGTGTACCTATGTAAAATTTTCTCAAATGTATTGCAGAACGAATATTGACTATTTTGACTATAGTTGCCGCGAGGCGAACAATCGGATCTCGGAAACAGTAACGATAGGAGGTTGATGGATTGGCTATCCCAGTACACCTTTGGTGCGGCAACTCTTTGACTAGGGAATAGAATGGTCAGTGCACTGCTTTTCGATACGGGAAAATGCGGGGAAATGCTTTTCGATTTTCCAGTGCCATGGCACTGTGAATGAGACTCTAGTGCCATGGGACCACAACGTCCATTAGTCCCCTGAGCAATAAGCTACTCGTTGAGCTATAATGAACATACCTTATTAATTATAATTAATTTATTATCAACTGCTACTTTACCCGGGTTGGTATCACGTTCTCCTCGAGTTGCACATCTATTAACAAGTTTGTACCGTTCTCTAATCTTGCTGTTATGTTGCTGCAGTCGTTTCGCTTAGGACCTTTGCATATTTCCATATCAGTCAATTTTAGAATAAATTCACCCTGTGGGGAAATATAGCACAATAATTATTATTATTGACTGATTGCAACAAGGACTCCTACCTACATATTAGTCTAACTACTTCAACGTCGCAGCTTTAAAAAAGAAATAATAATTAAAAAAAAAAAGTTTTATTTTAATCAAAAAGATATATACTTTAGTATGATCCCTTAGGGTAAAATATTTTTTGCCTTTATTAATTATATCAGCTACGCGTAAAATAACATAATATACCAGTGGCGTGCACAAGGTTTGAAGCCAGAGTATGCAATCGGTAGTATTAAAATTTCTACTACTCCTTTTCATATCGTTTTACCTAAGCATACCTTTTTCAGGGTATGCAGTGCTTTTCTGCCTTTATGAAGTGCACGCCACTGTAATATACCTATATTAAAGTACATACTTACATAATTTTGGGAGGTGTTACATTGACACAAAAATAAAATATTATGAAAAATAAAAAGGGCTGTACAAATAATTGTTTTCTTCGACATGTTTTATTTTGTACGAAATACGACAACAGCTGTATGTAGTATGTAACTATATGTACGAGTATAAATTATGGCACGATTGTAAAATATACCAAACAAGCATTATGATATATAAAAAATATAGGAACCTTATGTTAAATTTGCCATGAACTTAATCAGGTTAATCTATTCAACATTTAATTAGGTACAGTGTTATTTTGATGCAGCCTCTTTTATACATAATTTAGATAAACGGTGGCTCCATAACAAGCGGCAGGTACCTATTATGGTTAGTTTATGGAATTATTTTGAATAGCACTATTATGTATTATTAGATAAATAATTAATGATGATTCATACTTCGATACGATAGATAGATTTATACCTACATAGTGCAGTCTATGGACACAGAGTACCTACAGAGGGGAAGCTTCTAGTAAGCGGCCCGCTGTAGGTACACTCACACATATGCGCATGTTTGTCACCAACTGTACCGGTTAGTGGAACGAGCGCGTGTCCGTGAACCGTTGGTGTGTTTGTGTGAGTATACCTACAGCGGGCCGCTTGTGGAAGCTTCCCCTCTGTAGATTTACTACTCGTGTGCTATGGATTTATTCGCTTATTCAAAAAAATACCAATAAAACAGCTATCATCTCCCAAAAAAAAGTTAATTGGTGTAAAAGCTTACTTTGATAGAAAACTAATTTAATTAAAAGAAAAATTAAGAAGAAGGTGTAACAGTCAAACAATATTAATGAATGATATAAAATGAAATGAAAAAAAGTTATTCTATACCTACAAAGGGATTGCCTTTGTAGAAATAGAATAAATTTTGATTTTGCAAATTAAAATGCAAAATACCTGACATCCTACTAATATTATAAATGTGAAAGTGTGGATGTTTGGATGTTTGATATTTATTACTCTAACTCTAACTTTGTTTATTTATTACTATAACGTCGCAACTACTGAACCGATTTGGCTGAAATTTTAAATAAAGATAGATTATGCCCTGACTTAAAATATAGGCTACTTTTTATCCTGGAAAAATCCACAGTTCCCGCGGGATTTTGAAAAACCCGAAATCTATATCTACAGCTATAGGTAGATTACTATAGCAAACTTCCTTGAAAGTAGGTATAAAGGTGAAAAGGGAGCGGGAACGGGAACCAGAAATCCACGATTCCCTCAGGATTCGATTAAAAACCGAAATTCACGCGGGCGAAGCCGCGGGCAAGAGCTAGTAGGTAATATTATCTAATTTAATAGGTATTATTTAATTTTATGGAGAATCTATTCAACATGTCCTCTGTAGGTACACTACACTAACTTACGGCTAGGAATTCTAATCTATACATATAATAAAATCGTAGAATTGCCGTATCTGTACATTGAAGATTTTTGCAAAATAATAACTGGGGGATGTTAGGGATAAGTAATAGAACGTAAAAAAGCTATTTTTGAAATTTTTGTCTGTTTATCTGTTTGTCTGTATGTTTGTGCGTGCATCACGTAAAAACTACAGAATGGATTGAAATGAAACTCAGCATGATTTAAGTTAATACTATGGAGTAACATATAGGATACTTTTTATCCCGTAATTCATTACGGTTCCCTTGGGAGAGGGGATGAAAGGCAAAATGTGTACTTAGCTGTAATTCGGTAACGGGTGGTCCGACTTCATTCATTCTTTTTTTTGTTAGAAAGTAGATACTTCAAAGACTACTGGCTAATATCTGAAAGGCTGGACCGATTTTGATGGGACTTTCACTGGCGGATGTTTACATTTTGATGTACCTAAACATCCGCCAGTGAACTTTTAACAGTTTTTAGCAAGGTTCAAGCTCAAAGTAGCATAGGAAAAACAAAAAGATTCCCACGGGATTATTAAAATCAATATCCACGCGAACGAAGTCGCGGGTATCCGCTCGTTTCTACTAAAATTATATTTGAATAATATACGAAAGTGTGTCTTGTTGGTTTGTTTTTCAATCACACCGCACCAGCTACAGATTGACGCAATTTTTTGCAAGGGTGTAGTTAAAGACCTAAAGAGGACTTGTGTCTCGGGAAAACAAAGGGTTCCCGCGGGATTTTTAACCACAAACTCCATGCGTACGAATTAGCAGGCAATGCGATTGTATAATAATATGTTGACATAATTAGGGTTCCGTACCCAAAGGGTAAAACGGGACCCTATTATACTAAGACGTCCGCTGTCCGTCTGTCCATCTGTCAGGCTGTATCTCATGAACCGTGATAGTTAGACAGTCGAAATTTTCACAGATGATGTATTTCTGTTGCCGCTATAACAACAAATACTAATAAACAGAATAAAACAAATATTTAAGGGGGTAATACAACAAACGTGATTTCTTTGTCGTTTTTATAGGAACCCTTCGTGCTCGACCGACTCGTCCGACTCGCACTTGGCCGGTTTTTTTCACATTTTTATTATAAAGATCTGATTAATTTAAAAGGGTATGATGGGGGTTTGGATTTTTAAAAAGTAACGAACTTAGTTATAATTTATTTTATTTTAGCACGTCGCTATGGACTATTCTTGGGCGACAGGATTGCATCCACAATCAAGCAAAAGAAATTACAATTTTCATTGTATACCACGAGTTTGAAAGTGAGGTTTCCGTAAAAGAACATTCCACCGTAGTACTCGTGGACCAGTTTCTCGATGTCGAAGATAATTTTGTACAAGCCCTGAAAAATATAACAGGAGATTATTATTAATTATAGGTAGCTATTTTACCACCACCACTACAGCACACTACAACCTTTTAACGTCCCACAGCTGGGCATAGGCCTCCTCTCCCACAAGAGAGAGGGATTTAGAGCTTAGACACACCACGCTTCTCCAATGCGGGTTGGCGGGCTTTAACGACTATTGTCACATGATAGTGATAATAATCGTGTTCGACTGCTTGACGTTCTCTATGAGGCACGGGGGTAAATCACCGTCAACTACCAACTCCGGGTTGGCACTGAGAATTTCTTGACAGAGAACCTAATACCTATAGCCTGATTTCTAATTCCGTGGAATTCTGACAGCTGTCATTGTCATTTACAGATGAGTTATTTGTATGGAGAACAGGGATAACATCTACGAAGTACGATTTTACCCCAAAATACTTTAATTCCCTGTCATCATAAAAAGCCATTTATGCCGCGTAATAAAATTACTCGTTTTGCCTTAAAATAGAAAACACCAAGAGTGGAAACTAGAAAGTGCACACTAACAGCAATAGAAAACAAAAGAAGCACATTGAAAAAATTCATTCAAAAATGGATGTCGAATGACATTATCATCATGAAATGTCTGTCAGGCATTTGGCATATCTACATGCGGCAGTTGATTTGTATTTGCATAAGTTTTGAATATTTTATCTTTTTTGTGGGAATTGTTTTATCTCTGGTAACATTACGAAACGTCAGAATTTCGGGGAATTAGTAATACGGGTATACACTGTTTGTGAATATCATACTTGCCTTTTGGATTTCGCACTCCTGAGTTGCATTCAACAGTTTCTGAATAAAGGGCTTTATGAAAATGTGATCACAAGGTTTCTTCATCTGCAGTCTTGCTAGAAGCCGGCCGTTGACCGTTATCACGATTTTACCCTGCATCAAAAACAAACGAAATACTATTAGGTATTTACTAATATGATATCTTTATTTTTTAACAATTCTTATTCTATCTATAAATAAATAAAGTATGTGCTTGTGATTTCAAAATAACTGCCTCTTGTTTTAAGCAGTTTTAAGCTCCTATATTGTTTACTAGCGGACCCGGCAGACGTCGTCCTGCCCGCTATTAGCGCCACCTACCGGGTCCAATTTTTCTATTTAAAAATCTTCCTCTTGAATCACTCTATCTATTAAAAGAAACCGCATCAAAATCCGTTGCGTAGTTTTAAAGATTTAAGCATACATAGGGACATAGGGACATAGGGATATAGGGACATAGGGACAGAGAAAGCGACTTTGTTTTATACTATGTAGTGATGATTATTTGAACAATACCTGCAGAACGGAAGTTTTTAAATTTTTTTAATTATTAAAAAAAAAATCTGTCTTTTTGTCTGTCTGTCTGTACGGGCTAAAAATCGGCATGGCCGGACCGAGCGCGTTTACATAAGCTATTCTCTACTTCTCTGTTAGTATGTTTTTATAGACCTGCCGTTTAATTGAAACCGTTCTCGAGGCAACTATGCAGGTAGTTGGCCAAGCGTCACATCTTTTTTGTATTCATCTACAAGTGAGCCCTTGACTGCGATCTCACCTGATGGTAAGTGACGATGCAGTCTAAGGTGGAAGCGGGCTAACTTGGAAAAAGTATGGCAGTTTTTATTAAACCCATACCACTGACCGGTTTCTGCGCGCCATCGTACCGTAAATCGCTTGGCGGCACGGTTTTGTCGGTAGGGTGGTACCTAGCCACGGCTGAAGCCTCCCACCAGACAACACATCTCCCGTTTCAGGCAAACGGTAGGTCTATATTAGGTTAGGTAATTACCCTGTTAGGTAGGTAATTAAATTACCCTGTAGGTTAGGTAATTACCCTGTAGGTTAGGTAATTACCCTGTAGGTTAGGTAATTAAGTACCCTGTAGGTTAGGTAATTACCCTGTAGGTGAGGTAATTACCCTGTAGGTTAGGTAATTACCCTGTAGGTTAGGTAATTACCCTGTTAGGTATCACGTCGCTCTTGACGTCCATACTCAACAGCATCCTCTTTCCGTTCTCTATTCTCACTGTGTTGTTACAGCAGTCATCTCGTTTTGGCCCCTTGCACATTACGGTGTTAGATAGTTTGAAAGTGAATGAACCCTGTGTAAAATAAAGATTAATTACTAAGATTAAATATTCTATAATACATTTTATCTACTCTCATATCTTAAAATCCCGATTAAGGCTGCTCTCCTCACGCGCTTCTCTATACAAACGTATTACGCCTATTATTCTAATATTTGTAGCAATAGATCTAAAGTTAAGCCAGATATCAATTTATATCTCCATTGTCTATGCCATAAAATAAAAAAATTAGTGAAATTATATTTATTTTGAAAGTTATGACGCTTGAAAAATCACTATTTTTGGGCAAATTTTGAGGCAACTTCGTGCGTAAATCACTACATAGTATAAAACAAAGTCGCTTTCTCTGTCCCTATATCCCTATGTATGCTTAAATCTTTAAAACTACGCAACGGATTTTGATGCGGTTTTTTTAATAGATAGAGTGATTCAAGAGGAAGGTTTATAAGTAGAAAAATTGGACCCGGTAGGTGGCACTAATAGCGGGCAGGATGACGTCTGCCGGGTCCGCTAGTAAACTATATAAGAAACTAGAAAATTGAAAAACGACCGAAGTCTTATCATACGTTACTTCATAATAATTTCAAATGTCTTTAGTTCATGTAAAAAATTGCCAAATATTTGCTAAAATAGGCGTAATTCCAAACCTAGATTTGCATCTTTTTACTTTGCCGTTTTTCACTAAAAATCATGATATCTCAAGCAAAATTTATTTATTTATTTAATTTATTATTTATTTATGTATATATTTTTAGTACTCTTCTTTACTGAAGACGTGTCGCTCTCTTAATGCAGAAATCACTGTTTTAGACTCCACTCACAAACGATTTGTCGCTCCCATGGAGAGGGCTCTTAAGAAATCAAAATGTGTCCTATATTTGAATACTTTATTCTGCACATACATCTATAATATTTAAAAAAAATAATTAAAAAGTTCATTCACTACTTTGTTAGGAAATTATTGCAAAGTAATGTTATAAAATATCTACATTATAGTACAGGCACTGGGTTCTAGATTTTTGAGCCATGGCGGGAAATTCGCACGACCTCCTTGGTCGTTTACGTCGTAACAACCATTGAGAAATTAATAGTAGTGAAGAATCCATACCTACTTTAAAAATACACTCACACACGCTTAGATTAGGTATTATACACGCACAATCCGAAGACATAAAATGGCGCGTGTTCATTGTGATGTCTCAAGTTGTGCGTGTTGAGTGTTCATGTATATACATTTTAGGGAGGCCATCTTTTGTCTTAAGTCTGCCGCAAACTGTTTTATTATTATGTCAAAAATGTAATGTTGTCTCTCACACTTATGAAAATTTTGATAAGCTTGAGCTATTTTCCGATCCACTAATTTCTATAGGACATTAGGGCTCCTCTACTACTATTAATTTCTCTATGGTAACAACTGAATTTTGGCGCCATACGCTAGTTAAATTATTTAAATTTTTTATTTGTTATTTTTGTTACTCAAAACTTTACAAGACATGGTTTTTATTGTGCGGAAAAATGTATAGCAGTGATACTGAAGAGAATTTAACTCCACCTGACAACCGACCAACAATCTGTTGCCAGCAAAATCAAGGAAAACTCACGACAAATATTACCAAGATTTTATGGTTTGGATTTTAAGATATGAGTTTAGATAAAGTAGTGTATGAAACTCTACATAAATTGTTATTAAAACACTCGTGTGATACTATTAAAAAACTCACCTGCGGTTCGTTTTTTAAACCCACACTCATGTTTTAATAACCTCTATTATGCAACCGTTTCATAAACTACTAATATAATACCGAATAGTACTTAAGTATATATATGCCACAGACAATCGCCACGTGCTAGTATCTACCTGTTTCGACTTATTTTAAAATTTTACTCACATAATTTTGTAGAGAATTCGTATAATCTAAAAAAATAGCATGAAGAATAATAAAAATAATACAAAATATGATTTTTTTGAACATTGTACAATTTGCATCACTAATTATACATATATCTACACTAGGGTCACGTGTATTTGTTGCAAAATAAAATATAAAATATTTTTACAATAATTGAAACGCTAACAAAGGACATAAAAATACGTGTTCAATTTGCCATGAAAATATACCATGGCACTATTTTAATAAAGTCTCATTATAATAATTATGAGGTACGATTTACATAAACGCTTTTCGCTTCGTCAAATTATATTAGATACTGTTGGTTTAGCACGAACAAGTCATGCATATAAATTGATCCTCATATTGTTTATTATAATATTGTTTAATATACATTATTTTTACATATGTACTTATATTAGTAGAAAAGTTAGATAGATAGGTACCTACTGGACATAATTAGTTTATAACTACTATTTCAGTTAGCTGAGGCCCACGATTTCATCTGCGTGGAATTTTACAGCTACTGGATTTATATACATATATATAAATTAATACAGTGCGACCATTCTATCTGTGAACTGAGGGAGGTCGCTAGTATCGCCTTAGTATTGCCATACAATCGTTTATTCGACAAATTTACGGAAATCCCATAACAGTACGTATGAGGTACGAGAAGTCGCCCGCGACTAGTAATCCCAATCTGGGATTCACTACGACTCATCGCATCACATGCACTCCCGCCAAGACGCATTAATATATTATCGTCACTTTAATGTGTATATGTATTTTACATACTTATTACGTAAGTATACTGATGATAAATTTAGTCTGTTTTTAAATGGGTTTTAACAGCTCTCAAACCGGTTGCACTTGATAGCTGTACCAGCAGATACTCGCTTGTATTTATTCGATTTTATTATGGAATAATCGGAGCCTGATTCTGCAAAAAATGTCTTTATTTTCAGAATTCTATTCCAGGCATCGCTTTTAATAGCTTTTGGCATCATTAATGCTAAGAAATTATTACGGATTTTATATTAATTTCCGGAAAGATTTTTCTTATTATAATTAATTAGGTAGGTATTTTATGTTTAAGGAACTGACAACACTAACCAGTAGTCAAATTGTATGAAATTCTAAGATGACAGCCGTAGTTTCATTTTTTGCCATTTCACAGAAAAGATGGTCTATCTATATAATATAGATTTATGAGCTCTATGCCTTGCTCAGTGTCATCCTCTAGAAATCATTCATGATATTTTGTGTTTTTAAAATATATACCTACCTACTTAAAATAAAATCAAAAGAAAAAGATCTTGACAATACATAATAATAAGTATTATACTGGAGTACATAACACATGCGATAGAAAACCAATAATAATCTTAACGTAAAGGAAAATTCAGTCCTCAACGTGACGTAACGTAAGGAAAATGAAGTATGGGTCCAAGTTATGAACATTGCGAGTCTCGTCCTTAAGTTGTGCGGTCTAGGACTTGTGATAGGCGCGGCGGCGCTCTGGGCGGGCGCGGGCGTCGACGCCAGGCCGAAGGATCGGGATGAGCAGACCCTAGTCGGAGGCGCGATATGGACACAAACCTTGCTATCGATAGGATTAATAATATCCGCGGTTGTGGACGAACGATTGGATTCCTTCGTTCACGCGTATTATTTGATTGCCTGTTCGGTGCTGTTAGGCGTCACTGGTATTGTCCTGGTGAGTTGTATTTTCAGGGATTCGATTCAATTCTTTATTGCCTGGGATATAGCTAGTGTTTGGATATTGTGTTTGGTGAGTGGTTCATCAGTTCCCTCATAACTGCCGAACTATTCATATGATTTTCATTAATAAGGTATCCTTGGCATTGTCTTTTAGCGGTCGGCGTGTACAACAAACATTATGGTGTATACAATATAGGATAAATAAAAATACATCAAGAAAAAAAATTCAGATAAATCTGTCGAGTTTGGTAGTAAACGAAAGGTCTGACAGTGTAAATTCCGAAAAGCTAGGTACCTAATTATTACATAGTATATACATAATAATATAATGTGCACACTATTATATTATTAAGAGTAGTTGGGTTTAGTGTAGTGATTTTGAGAGTGTGAGGATAACTAGAGGAAAATTGACTTTTCAAATCCACTATACTCCTGCATAATCGGGTAAATATGCGTTCCGCTTGATAGAATAGAGAATAGAATAGAATAGAAAAGTTTTTTATTCAAATAAACTTTTACAAGTGCTTTTGAATAGTCAGATGAATCTACCACTGGTTCGGAATGCCGTTCCAACCGAGAAGAACCAGCAAGAAACTCGGCGGTTGCTCTTTTCCAAATTTACAATATCAATATAACAATTTTATGGTAAGTACATGATTGAATTGCCGTCTCGCGCATTGCTGGAACGAGTCAAATCCACGCCTTTTTATCATTTATATAAGTAATCATAATTTTATTCAGATAAACTTTCGGAAGCGTTTACGAATCGACAAATGAATCTACCACAGGTTCGGAATGGTGCTTACAATTCTACACATGTGAAGAAGGGCAGACAAAAGTAGCCCCATTTCCGACGGTGGCACCCGTTCACGAGCATGACGCATGATCCAGCCATTGCTTCGCTCAACCATATTCGAGGGAACGTAACAACCCGCACCACACGACACCACCACAGAAATGTTTAAAGAGAGCGTGACATACTTAGGCTACCCATGATCAAAGCATCGAATTGAACACCAATAATCAAATACTCGGTTTAAGACATTGAGAAATTGCTCCATGCTTTTTTATCATTTATATAATCTTCAATTATATAATATGCTTTTTTTATGAGCATATTTTTAATAGAGTTCTTAAACTTGTGTAAAGGCAAGTCTAAGATTGCTTGTGGAATTTTATTATAGAACATTACGCCCATTCCCACAAATGACCTTTGGACCCTTTTGAGGCGTAACTGAGGAATCACGAGCCTATTTCTATTTCTTAATTGCCTGTCGTGTAATTCGCACTTTTTAATGTAACTGTGAATGTTTTGCCTAACAAAAATTATATTGTTATAGATATATTGAGAAGCTACCGTAAGAATACCTATTTCTTTAAATTTCTCTCGAAGGGAATCCCGCGGTTTTAAATTATAAATTGCGCGAATTGCCCTTTTTTGTAAAACGAAAATTTTTTCAATATCAGCCGCTTTACCCCATAGTATGAGTCCATACGACATAATACTATGGAAATATGCAAAATAAACAATTTTTGCAGTTTCTATATCTGTTATCTGTCGAATCTTCCTAACAGCGTAAGCAGCAGAGCTGAGCTTGCCAGCAAGTGTTGCTATATGGGTGCCCCATTGAAGCTTTGCATCTAGGGTTATTCCCAAGAACACAGTTGTGTCCTCAGTTTTCAATGGCTCACCACTTATCTTTAAATTTTTGCTAGTAACCCTTGTATTGGGCAATAGAAACTCGACATGATGCGTGCACAATTATCGCATGTTACAAACTCGCACCCACCTGGCTATCAACTAAAAGTTGATAGCCAGGTGGGTGCGAGGTTCATGACGAGGCTGTTTCAGGTTGTCGGAGAAAGCGGAAATCTGAAGACACACAGACGAACACGATCGATTTCAACTCTGAACACCGATCCGCCGCAACTGCGTAGGACTTTCGACAAGACATATTTTGGAATTGGACTCCTGATGTTAATAGCCTCAATGATGACGTTTGCTGATTTGGTTTTGAATATAATATTTGAATAAACTGCCATTTTGGTTTTCTTTTACTCTCCCTCTCTCCGGTTCGTGCAAGAAGATATTTTGAAGACAGCACAGGTTTGTTGTAACGAAAATGATGGTGTGTTTATCAAATATGATTATAATATGCCTTCTGTTTAAAGTAACCTTATATTTCTTTACACTTAATGCTATATTTGGAGAATGCCCAAAATTCTATGGGCGTGTAACCCAGTCGTTTACAAGCGTGTTGTATGCAGCATTTATTGCAGATTTATTCCTGATAACCAAACACACCATTTTAATACCTCTAGGAGCTGCCGTTTTTGAATAAATCTTAGTTTAAGTTTGAAAATGATTCTAGGTTATGTGTAGTTTATGATTGTTAAACTAGTAAGGAAAGCCGTGTATCGTTCCTGCCGATTTGAACTATTTGTTTAGCGCGCACTATACTTAACATACCTGTTGCAACGATGTCCATGTTGAGAGTAGTTTACAATGTAGAATCTAAAGAAGACACATCATGTCTTAGCATCATATCAAAGGCATCATGTTTACATTCAACTGACATTTAATGCACCTCAACAATGTTATCCAAATCACGAACAAAAATCAGAATCCGTAGAAAAGCGTAAAGTCGGCGAGTAGGCGAGATCGAATCCGTATTGTTGTCGCTGGTTTCATTCGGAAGAAAAAAACAGGAGATGACACTGACGGCAATAAAAGAAAGATAGGCTGGCTGTCAATAAATAATATTTGATGTAGATTTTGCGAATCGAATAAAGATTAAGTAATACATTTAGAAGTTCTTCTTTCATCAGAAGTGGAGTCCGAATATTCTGCGAAATGCCGCCCACAAAGAAGCGTAGAAGTAAGAGAAGAACTCCATCAACTTCTAGTGCAAGTTCGTCATCGTCATCAAGTAGTGACAGTAGCACTAGCAGAGCACATTCCAGGCGGAGGGAAACCCATAAAAGAAAGAAACGCAGGAACCACTCTCCGCTCGTGAGTCAAAATGTGATACTGTCATCAGTCGTACCTGAATTTGACCCTTTGGTAGATGATATATACACATGGATAAACGTCGTAGAGGCGAATGCGAGGGCGTTTGGTTGGCCAGACCGTGTCATAAAATATCAGGCATTGCAAAAATTACGAAACACCGCCAAAACATGGTATGATTCGGTACAAAAAAATCAAACAAGATGGACCGCGTGGCGGTGGAAACAATGGCGCAGTGTACTGCTTGATACATTTGAAATCAAACGGAATATGTATGTCATGCTCAAGGAATTGATCAATACAAAACCAACAGATGGTCAGTCGCTGTATGAATTTTATTTTCAGCAAAAAAGTAAAATCGATAAGTTACATTTATCATTTTCAGATCAAGATATTATTTCGATTATCGTGGGGTCTATTGGGGACAAAAATATCGGTACAGCGGCGGAAGCAGGTAGTTTCCGTCATTGTGAGGATTTAGCGTAATTTTTGCATAGTAAAGTACATGCAGTGATAGAACAAAAAACTAAATTAAATACTAGTTTGCCAAGCACGTCTCGTTTATCAGTAGTTAATTCATCAGATGCCAAGAAAAGTGATTCACAAAAAGAATTAGTTGCTAAAAATAATTATGTAAATACAAATATACGTTGTTACCGTTGTGGGGAACACCACAAAAAAATTGATTGTCTCTTACCAAGGAATATTAAGTGCGATTTTTGTAACTATCTTGGCCACACAGCAAATGTTTGTTTTAAAGCTAATAAAAATAAAACAGAAAAGGAAGATAAGAAGGTCGAGGTTAAGTTAGTTAGTGAACCTAATTCAAAAGAGAAATTTTTTAAAAATGTAGCTATAAATGGTAACACTGTGACAGGATTTATAGATATGGGGAGTGATTGTTCACTCATAACCAAAGAATTATTGTCAAAACTTGGTCTCACACCTGTCAAGTTAAATAAATGTATTAAGTTGACAGGTTTTACGGCGAATTCTTTCACGGCAGTAACGGAAACTGTATCAGTTAATTTGAAAGTCGATAATGTCGAGTTGGTAACTAAATTATATGTTATTGATGATTTAACAGGCTGCAATCTGTTGATAGGCAGAAATTTTACTGAACATAAAACTCTTATGTATAGCCGAGTAGGGAATAAATTATATTTTTGCCCAGTACAAATAGAACAGGTGTCACAGATAGAGGCTTGTTTGGCCAATAAAAAACACCTTGAATACAAGGATGTGCTTGAGAATATATTAAAAAAATTTCCTCGGTGTGTAGCTAAAGACTTAACTTCGCTAGGAAAAGCCACATGTGTGGAACTTGAAATTGAAGTAACTTCATCAAAACCGGTATCTCAACGCGCGTATCGGATGTCGGAGTCGGAAAAATCGATAACGCGCGAAATAGTGGAGGATTTAAAAAAAAATGGAATCATTCGTGAGAGTAAGTCGCCTTACGCGAGTCCAGTACTATTAGTTGATAAGCCATCTGGTGAAAAGCGTCTTTGTATCGATTATCGGCAGTTAAATAAAGTGACTGTTAAGGAAAAATACCCCATGCCTATTGTTGAAGATTTAATTGATAGATTGAAAGGATGTAAGTGCTTTACGTCATTGGATCTAAAGAGTGGGTATTACCAAATTAAAATTAATGAGAATTCAATACCTAAAACTGCGTTCATTACTCCACATGGACATTATGAGTTCCTGAGGATGCCTTTTGGCCTATGTAATGGACCATCAGTGTTTCAACGGTTAATGGATACAGTTTTGGGTAAGCTTAGGTTTGACCGAGTAATATGTTATATGGATGATTTGATGATAGCCACTGAAACAATTGAGCAAAATATAGAACAGCTAGAAACAATTTTACGAATATTAGAAGAACATGGTTTGACAATTAATTTAGACAAATGTAATTTTTTTAAAGATTCTGTGAATTTCTTGGGTTATGAGATATCTGGCGATGGTATCCGACCTGGCAAAAAGAAATTGTTGGCCATCGAAAACTACCCTGTTCCTCAAAATATTCATCAGGTTAGACAGTTCTTGGGATTGATTAACTTTTTCAGAAAGTTCATAAATAATTGTGCTGTTCTTTGTAAACCACTCACAAAACTTTTAAAAAAAGATTCCACATGGGAGTGGGGGAACGATCAAAGTGAAGCTTTTAATCGTTTAAAAACTGAACTAGTCAGTGACTCTTTACTTGCTATATTTGACCCAAAACTGCCGATAGTCCTGTATACGGACGCTAGTCGAGATGGTTTAGGCTGTATTTTAACGCAAGTTACTGATAAAGGTGAAAGGCCAATTCATTTTTATAGTAGGCAAACTACCACTGAAGAGAAACTTTACCATTCATTTGAATTGGAGTTTTTAGCGATAGTTGTAGGCCTCCAGAAATTCAGGCATTATTTATTAGGTGTGATCTTTAAAATTATCACAGACTGTAATGCAGTGAGATATACGATAAACAAACAGGAGGTTAATTCGCGTATAGGCAGATGGGTGTTACAAACGCAAGAGTTTACTTTTGAGATTATGCACCGACCTGGTACTCAAATGCAGCACGTAGATGCATTGAGTAGGAACCCCAAGATCACATGTGTAAATAATTCTAAATCAAACCATACTGTCATGTCTATCACAGAGGCGGATTGGCTGCTTTCTGTTCAATTACAGGATCCGAGTATCTGTGCAATTAGGGAAGTTTTATTGTCAGGGGAGGCCGAGTTCAATAAAAACATTTTCAAAAGTTATGAGCTTTTAGGTAACAAGGTTTATCGTCGTACCGAATATGGTCGTCGATGGGTAGTGCCTAAGGGCTGTGTATGGCAAATTATAAGGGCTAACCATGATGATATAGGTCATTTTGCGGTAGACAAAACAGTAGAGAAGATTAAATCTATGTACTGGTTTCCAAAATTAAAGAAGGTAGTTTCTAAATATATTAAGAATTGTCTTAATTGCATTTATTCTAAAATTATACATGGCAAAAAGCCTGGCAAATTGTTTCCAATTCCAAAATACGCACGACCATTCCATACACTACACATGGATCATTTGGGTCCATTTGTAAGAAGCTCTCAAAAAAATACTCATTTACTTGTAATCGTAGATGCTTTTTCAAAATTTGTGTTTATTGCGGCAGTACGGAACACCAAGAGTAAGGTAGTAATAAATGAATTAAACAAGATTTTCAAGGTTTTTGGCAATCCAAAGAGAATTATATGCGACGCGGGAAGTGCATTTACATCTAAACTTTTCAAGAATTACTGCAACGATAAAAGCATTAGACATCATGTGATTGCTACTGCAATGCCTCGGTCGAATGGTCAAGTAGAGCGTTATAACCAAACGATTCTTGAAGCTCTTCGCAGTATGGGTGCAAATACGGATAATAATAAATGGGATCAACATATTTACAACATACAGCAAGGCATAAACAGTACAATAAATAAAACAACTTCGGCGATACCAAGCGAAGTTCTGTTCGGATATCGGTTACAAACGGATTCTGATAAAATAGTGACTCACGAAGAAGAACAAGTAGTAGATGTTACTTTGTTGCGGAAACAAGTAGATGATAATATAAAGAAGAATGCTGAAAAACAAAAACAAGCATTTGATTCCAAAAGAAAAGATGCAAAAGTGTATGAAATAGGAGATCTAGTGGTGATAAAAATACCCAGTCAGTCCAATGAAGGCCAAAGTACTAAATTATTACCAGTATTCAAAGGTCCTTTTCAAGTAACAGAGGTATTGGGTCATGACCGTTATAAAATTACGGATATGAGAGGTGCGGAACGAACAAGTAAACGTTACGAGGGAATCACCTGTGTGGAGAATATGAAACCATGGGTGAAGATTAGTAACGTGGATGAGTGATGTAATGGTAAAGCTTCCGGATGTTGTCAGGTATATTTTGATGGGCTAACATTAATAATATGATCAAAGTTAGCTTCGCTGATTTTTCCGACGTTGGGAGTATTTTGGTGGGGTATCCAAATAATCTCTAGGCTACAGTTGGTAGTGACATGCAACTAGGGATTGGCCATAAGCATCGCCTAGGGTAAGCTGCAAACTGTAGATAATTATTCCGTTATAACCTACTAGAAGTAATTTCGACGTTGGAGATCATATTATTAGTGTATGTGTACGTCTTGGTTAAGGTCTGGCCGGCGATGGGATAGACCACTAGGATGTGCTTATATAACTTGAGTACATAAGTAAAGTTTGTTTTGATGATTAGTTATCAGAAGTGTTGCTCAAATTGAAACCGCAGTTGTAGTGACATGCAACTAGGGTTGGCTATGCGCATCGCCTAGGGTAAGCTACAAGCTGTGGAAAATTGCTTCTGATAACTTGCCAATGAACTGTGTGTGTTTTCTGAAAAGCTGGCCGGCGATGGGATAGCCTATCAGGATGCACACAGTTTCAAATTCAATGGAGTTTGTGGATGTCTGGTGCATACACTTCGAACAAAGAAATTTTAGTAGTTTACCAAACAAAATCGGCTTCAGTTGCAGTGACACGTAACTAGGGTTGGCAACATGCATCGCCTGGTGAAAGCTGCAGACGACTGTTTTGTTTGATAACCTACTTAAATAACAATCCAGTTAATTAATTATAAAGCTCTCTCTCGTCTGTGTGTTCTCAGCTTCTGCACCAGACTAACGCTATCCCAGGAGGGATGCGTGACCAGGACGGCCGGATGTTGTCGCTGGTTTCATTCGGAAGAAAAAAACAGGAGATGACACTGACGGCAATAAAAGAAAGATAGGCTGGCTGTCAATAAATAATATTTGATGTAGATTTTGCGAATCGAATAAAGATTAAGTAATACATTTAGAAGTTCTTCTTTCAGTATAATATAGCAAAAGTCGTTGGTAAGGAAAAACAATAAACCATAGAATTAATATTGGTCTCCGCTGCGCTACAATAAACATTCAAAATGTAAACAGACTAGACGTCACTAGCGTCACACATAACTAAAACAGTGACAATGTCACATTGGCATCTTGAAATATAATAAGTTTCGTTACACAAAATCAAGAAGGTTGTAGTTATATATTCCATTGCACAAAACGCAACGAAGTTAAAACAATATTACAACAAAATAATATTATTAATTATTGCTTATTTACTTTAATCATATTGTACGATTTATAACAAATAAATAGAATAATGTATATTAATATAATTAATATCTGTTTTATTGCAAGTGACATGATTTTTTTAACAACAAAACTTTTTGTTTGGGCATGTATGCGTAGAAAGTAATGCAAATGGCCACCAGACGTGCCAGAGAAACAGGAAGAGACGGTTGAATTCCTTTTTTATTGCATTTTTTTAAAAGCAGCTTTAGCATTAATAATTATTAATTTTCAAATTGTCATATATTCGTAAGATAATTTTTAGTAAATTACATTTTGTGTAAATGCTTGGGTCAGGGTTGATCATTCTCCTTTACCCAGGTAAGTACTGCAGTAATATTTTAAAGTAGGTATTTTATATTGATGTGATTTTTTGCAAATATACCCTACTTAATTTAGGACCTGAAGTATAAAAATCCAAACAAAGGCTACGTTTTTTCCCGGGAAGACATAGAGTTCCCGCAGGATTTTAGAAAACATAACTCGCGATGAAGTTGCGGGAAAAGCTAGTAATATGTATATAATATAAATACCATCGCAAGTATCTTTTTCTCAAATAGGTAATGTTTAAAGATGTAGGTAATTTTCATTTATACGTTAAACTGATATAAAGAGTGTGCTTTATAGTATCGCGACTCTATATTATTACAAATGCGATGGAGTATTCGTTTTATTTCGATGTCTCATATAAAAGGTTACATTGTTAAATTGTTATTAAATTAATGCTCTAACCATTGTCACGTGAAGTCCATACCACATACTGCATACTTATTACCTACGTAAAATATAAACGCAACGTCTTTTGAATATTATGGTGTTTGGATTGTAAGTACCTATTTTCTACTACAGCTACTTACCTATATTATTAAAAAAATACCACTATTCTCACTTTATTGAATAAGGTATTCTTGTTTGATTTTATTTCTTTCTTGTGTGATCCCGTGTGAGTCATACAACCTTAGGATTCCTGACTCTAACTATATTAAAATGTTTCTATTAGATACCTATAGAATTAAATAATCATGTTTTTGGGTACTTATCTATAAAAATAATCGAAAAACTTGGAACATCCTGACTCCAGTCAGCATTTTTTTTCTTTCTTCAACAGTTATTTTGTATTCTGTTACAATAGGCAGTGGTTTAGATACCTTAAATATTACCAAAATACGATAACGAAACGATACCAAAATTGAAAGAAATCGTAATAATATTTAATTTATTTAGTACATACATATAATTTATTTCCTATTTAATTTCCTACCATTCGTTTTCAGCATTATTATCACGGGACTATTGGCGTTCGGTGCGTACTGGACAACGAAATATTTAATGAATTTATCAGAAGCCGACCCGGCCTCGCGCCTTGGTGCGAGACCGACTACTTTCCAGCATATACTCTTTAATAATACCACATAATAATTCTGTGCCTCCTGTGACAGGTGATACAAGTCAAAAATCACCATTTTACAGGAGAGCAAAAACAAGATTAAAAAAATTCTAGTTCGCGATCTAATTGGGCTAGGTTAAACTTGAGTGCTTTCTTTTGTAGATAAGAACATTCACTTTCACCGTGTATTTTAATTTTTGCGGTAAATATTATAGTTTTAAAGTAATTCTTGAAAAACCTGTGAGTTGTACCTTTTTTAATTTCTAATCGATGCTTAAATTACGTGATAAATGATACAAGTACAGTTAAATTACGTTACACCTATATATTGTCTTCGTGTAAATTGATATACATAAAGTAAAAATATCTAATAACTCATTAGAATATATTCCCAACCCAATGGTGCTCAAACAAAGGATAAATGTAATATCTCAAAGATGAGATTTTTTTACTTATCAGTCCCCTATTTTAACAATTTAGCTGAATTGTATCAGTTTGCTAAAATTTTGGTCTTCTGAAAAATGTGTTAAATAATACAACTCATGTTATACCCCTCACTAAAATGCATTTTTATGGTGCAAATAAATACAAGTTTTACAAAAATAAATCAACGTTTGTGAAGGTTCTTCTAAACCAATAATTCACTAATAAAATACTAGCTGATGCCCACAACTTCATTTCGGGTGTATTCTTAGAAGTATTTTATATCGATTTCCAGGATGTAAACTGCAAAAATATAAAGGTTTTTATCTTCAATATGATGGACTCCCACACAAAGATTTAACCCCTATTTCAACCCCTTCAAGCCTTTATTTCGCAACAAAAGATAACTTATGTTGGTCTCCAAAGTCTAATTTATCTCTGTTCCAAATTTCATCAAAATCGGTTTTGTGGTTTAGGCGTGAAAGCATAATATACAGATTACATTCGCATTTATAATATTAGTATGGATTAAGTCCTTACATATTATGAAACTGGCGTTTTATCGAACTGGCTACTATGATCTCATATATCTTGGCATATTCCAAATTTAAATTTATTTCTTTAGTGGTTTATGTATTTGTTTTTTGAATGTAGTGATTCATTTGTTTTCGCTCAATTTGATTTTTCTTTGACATCGATCTGTTCAAAAATGGAAAACTTATCGCATTATTTACGAATACGAGTTCCACAGTGGCACCAGTACTGCAAAAACAATTCGAAGGATTAATGATGAGTATGGGGAAACCCTTACTGTAAAAGAAAGCATGGTACGATTTTTGATCCAACGTTTTTATTCTGGAAATTTTGACCTAAAAACAAACCCCGTGGACGACTGGAAACCCTAGTTGACAATGAAGAATTAAAGATGATTGTGGTAGCGGATCTATCGCAAACTATGTTAGAGTTAGTGGCAGGCTTCGGTGTGAGTGATATAATAATATTAATTCACTTAAAACAAATTTGAAAAGTGAAAAACTCGAGAAATAGGTACCTACCGTATGAATTGAGTGGAGCACACTAACAAACACGCATTAAGTGCTGCGTTACATTACTCAATTGTCACAATAACGACGGAATTTTGAATCGTATTGTTATCAGTGATGAAAAATGGTGTACGACAGTCGGAAATGCTCATCACAGTGGTTGAATCCAAGAGAACTGGCGAAACCCAACAGGTGAAACTGTCCCAAACGAAAGTTGACTCAGAAAAAACTATTGGTGTGTTTTTGGTGGACTAGTGCTGGTATCATACACTATGGCTTCCTAAGATCTGGCCAGACAATAAAGATAGATCAACAATTTCAAACCATGATGGAAACGTCAGCAGTTAAACAACCGAAACTGGTCATTTCTCTTGCCCAATGCTGTTAACTTAGACCAACGCTAGACCTCATACTTCACAACAGACAGTCGATAAATTAAAGGTGCTGCGATTGAAATATCTCCAACACCCATCACTCTCCCCGGGAGTTTGCTTCAACAGATTACTACTTTTTTCGGAATTTAGTCAATTTCTTGCAAGGAAAACAATTCAATAACAAAGTCCTAATATTTTAAAACTCTGTAAAACTCATGATCGCGCTCCTGAATAAAGCATAGCAAAACAGATATTACTTCTTATCGGTTGAAACAGTAATCTTGAAGTGGTAGGCTATTGGTACTGTCTTTATTGTAATCGTAATAGCGTAAGCTTTACCTCGTTTCAAACAATCCATAGTCTTGTATTCATCATCCTTGAATTCATTTTGTGTAAGAAAAACGGGGAATATTTTCTTTGGTATGCAAAACAGATCGAACATCACACCACATCAACTTTCCAATGCAAGAGTAAGAAATTGCTTGAAAACATGTTGAATCACAAGTCATTTAGATAACAGTACCTACCTAAACTTTGCTGTTTTGTTTGAAGCTGTACGCACTAGTTGGTACCAATCTCTTTGCAAGTGAATAACCATACTCATGTGCTTCTTCTTACGCTCAATTAACGCATGGTTGGTGTCAATCTCCATAAGAGTATGACTTGACGATTTCACTTGTATCATTTAGCACGTCTCCTTCTTCATACATTTTTTCTAGATTTGGTTTGAGTTTTAGATACAATTCAATTTATATTCGTTTACACAGATAATGTTGATTTGTACACAATGATGCAAGTCGAGATGTATCACTGATCACAAATTAGGCATAAATTTAGATTGTGATTATTAGGTATATGTATAATTGTACCCTAATCAGTTTTGAAAAAAATCTGTTCAAAGTGATATAACTCTAATTATATCAATATTCACGATAAATATACTAAAAATAAAATGTGAAAATTAATATAATCGCACTTATACCACGAAGCACGAAAAATAATGCATGCAGAAAATTACTTATTGAGGTTACAACTTGAAATATATCTATATGCACGATATTTTTGCAAAAATGCTGCCACTTATATCACTTTGCACAAAATTATCTCCGAAACTATTATAGTTAGAAGAACGTGGGTTAGACCAAAAAAAAGCTAATTTTTTTCTGATCATTTCTATGTAAAAATCTCAAAAAGGGTACAACTCGACTTAGATCACTCATCACAGGAGGCACAATTATTATACTGAGTCGAGATGAAAGCAGCAGAACCGGAAGAGAAAAGATGGCGTTTTTATTATAAGTACTCACGTGACAAATGCATTCACTTGGCATACAATCATAAAGGTTTCCACTGGGACCAATGGATAACGAATAGATATTGATTTGATGTACAAAGTGTACCATAGATATCATCATTTTTTTATAGGTTGTACCAGAAACGTATCTCATATCTACTACGCTCCATATCATAGGTCTTGTTATTATAGAAGCTGCTAATTTAAAGTTGGAATGGGCTACACCATATCAAAGGCTCAAAGGGCGTAAAGCACATTAAAGTTCGGCCGTTCAGAGAATGCGTTCCTGACACCTATCAGTTAGTCACGACTAGTGATGGGCACAACATAACACTGAGTTCGTTATCGTTCCTCCAAAATGAACCGGCGCATTATTTTAAGATTATTTTCGTTTTAAATTGGCGGAATCATTTAAAATTTATATTTTAGTTATTTAAGTAGAAACCAAAAAAAGGTAATATTCATATAATAAAATTGTTTTATTCAACCTAAATATAAAAATGCTACTTTCTTTCGCGCGTTCGGTTTGGTTATAGTTTTATTTTTATATTTCATAAAAGTTATCTTAAAGTCCATTATTTTCAAATTCTTAAAAAGAAAAACAAAGCGTATTATTTTATATGTCGGAGCGAAGACGTTTTCAGCCTCAATTGGCAGTGTCAAGAAAGACAAGATTAAATAATTCGTCTCAGTCAAACTACTCAAATCATGAATTAAACATCACTTTGTCAACCAAGTTGTAAATACCCTCAACAACTCTGTAAATTAACGGCAGCGCCGTCTTGTAGTGTAAACAATCAAGCATGACGTAATTACGTCATTCCCCCACCAACCTTTTATTATAAAAGGAAGGGCACAAGCGTGCAGCGACACATTCCGATTCGGGCTCTCGCCGAATACACTTCCTTCATAAAATGTGCCATGTCCTAGTTTGTTGTACGACGTAGGTCGTGTAGACTAGATTGGTTGGCGATGGCTCGGTTACAAGGGGTGGTGGAGACCGATAGGTAGGTTAGGGTAGTTACTTAGTACCTCAGTTAAACAAGAGGCTTCTCAAATAGTCCGGTACCCTTGTTATACCTACAGCAAGTTATTCCAATCTACCCTCATAAATAACAATGACTTCCAGTGACGTCTCTGGCTTCTCCTGCCGTCACTAGTTTAATTACTGTCACCATACAGTTATCATAACAATCAAGAGAATGACGTCAACAATGCTGACGTCATCATTTTAAAAACTCTTTGGAGCCACGCGCTCCGTCATCAGAAGTGGGATCGAGCACCGTTCCATCAGCTCGATCTCCAGATATGCCCCAGTAAAACAACGTTGGCACCAAACCTCAAAATGAAGTGCCTATTAATCTATGGGTGAGGTTCCGCCCCAGATTTTCATCTTCAAAACCTTGTGCATAGCACTACTCCATTGTCCAAATCCACGAGTTTATTCAGGAGTTTATCCACGAGTTTATCCACGAAACCCTCCGAGACCCTATGGAAACCATAGCACTACTCATTCTTCCAAACCCACGAATAAATACACGAGTTTATCTAAGAGTTTATCCACGAGTTCATCTAAGAGACTCTCCGAGACCATATGAAACCATAGCACTACTCCTTCCTCCAAACCCACGAGTAAATACACGAGAATCCACAAATTTATCTACGAGACCCTCCGAGATTATTTGCACGACTCCTTCCTCCAAACCCACGAGTTTATCCACGAGTTTATTTACGAAAACCTACGAGAATCTCCGAGAACTTACGAGAACCTACGATAATCTCCGAGAACTTCCGAGAAAACATTACTTTGACTGACTTTATGACTGTAACTTTACGAGAATTTTCGACAATCTCCGAGAACCTTCGAGAAAACATTACTTTGACTTTGACTTTATGATTGTGACTACGAGAATCTTCGAGACTCTCCGAGAACCTACGAGAATCTACGAGAATCTACGAGAATCTACGAGAATCTCCGAGAATCTCCGAGAACCTACGAGAATCTCCGAGAACCGTCGAAAAATCATTACTTTGACTTTATGACTGACTTTACGAGAATCTTCGAGAACCTACGAGAACCTCCGAGAACCTTCGAGAAAACATTACTTTGACTGACTTTATGACTGTAACTTAACGAGAATTTTCGACAATCTCCGAGATTCTTCGAGAAAACATTACTTTGACTTTGACTTTATGATTGTGACTATACGAGAATCTTCGAGACTCTCCGAGAACCTACGAGAAATCTACGAGAAATCTACGAGAAATCTACGAGAAATCTACGAGAAATCTACGAGAAATCTACGAGAAATCTACGAGAAATCTACGAGAAATCTACGAGAAATCTACGAGAAATCCACGAGAAATCCACGAGATCTACGTGTTAACGTAGGTTAACACGTAGACCTCACAATTGTCCACGAGACATTACTAAATCCTTAAAGACCAAAACATGAAAGATGTGCTGGTCCATTAGAAACATGACTGAGCATCATTAGATGCTTACAGATGCCAAGCTCAAAGAAATTTCTTTGTTTCAGAATTAACATCAAATCCTCAGGCTGGTGCAGAGCGCGCACCGCCTATCAGAATGGCCGTGTCGGAGCGAAGACGTTTTCAGCCTCAATTGGCAGTGTCAAGAAAGACAAGATTAAATAATTCGTCTCAGTCAAACTACTCAAATCATGAATTAAACATCACTTTGTCAACCAAGTTGTAAATACCCTCAACAACTCTGTAAATTAACGGCAGCGCCGTCTTGTAGTGTAAACAATCAAGCATGACGTAATTACGTCATTCCCCCACCAACCTTTTATTATAAAAGGAAGGGCACAAGCGTGCAGCGACACATTCCGATTCGGGCTCTCGCCGAATACACTTCCTTCATAAAATGTGCCATGTCCTAGTTTGTTGTACGACGTAGGTCGTGTAGACTAGATTGGTTGGCGATGGCTCGGTTACAAGGGGTGGTGGAGACCGATAGGTAGGTTAGGGTAGTTACTTAGTACCTCAGTTAAACAAGAGGCTTCTCAAATAGTCCGGTACCCTTGTTATACCTACAGCAAGTTATTCCAATCTACCCTCATAAATAACAATGACTTCCAGTGACGTCTCTGGCTTCTCCTGCCGTCACTAGTTTAATTACTGTCACCATACAGTTATCATAACAATCAAGAGAATGACGTCAACAATGCTGACGTCATCATTTTAAAAACTCTTTGGAGCCACGCGCTCCGTCATATATTATAAGTATAACTGTATAAGAACAGATTACGATACTTGCCTGTTATTTTTAGCACAGCACTATTATACAAATATAAGGCGCTGACATAACCTTGCAATAGCGTAGTATAGATTTAAAAAAATATTGTTTACCAAGTTATTTGACACTCAGTTTGGCACAAAATTATAACATTCATTGATTATTGATATAATAATGTTGTTTTAATGCTCATCAATTGTTAGAACGGTAAACAACCAGCAAAAATATTTTTATCGTAACTGCAACGCCATTACAAAGCTACGTCGTCAGTTCAATCGCGACGTGTCAGGAACGCATTCTCTGAACGGCCGAATTATAAGGCACAAGGGCTTTACGCCCTTTGAGCCCAGAGGTATCGATATGCCGAAGTACCTACGTGGACGATCTCACGCATAAGTACCTTATAGCCATCAAGATGCCACCAATCGTGATATTTGGCGCAAACCAAAATTCCATGGAAATTATTTTCACTTTTATCAGTGTTATTTTTCTACATTGTTACGCGATTATTCATCTAAATATGCACATCAACAATGTCTAGGGATATTTTGTATAAAGTTCTGAAACTCGAAAAATATTAATCGGTTTTAAATTATTTTAATGAAAGCTTATTTTGTAGACCATATTAAATGATTCTAAATTTGAATTTGAAAAAATAAATTGAAAACAAATGATTTGTGCGGCATAATTGTAGCGAAGTTCGAAAGTTTCAATTGACCTAACCCAGTTTTTGGTATATTTTTGTATCAAATGAAAGTTTCAATGAAAATTATTGGTTAATTTCTAATTTATGCAACTGTATGCATGATGCAGAGGCGCCATTTAACAAGAGACGAAATGTTAAGGGCAGTAGGTACGCTCCAAACTGGGGCTCCTCAACGAAGTATTGCCGAGGCGATTGAAACAAGAAAAAACGTGATATCAAGGTTGTGGTCACGTTATTGCACCACTGGTGAAGTGGCTGAACGGCACCCAGGCGAGAAGCGCATAACCGCCCGAAGACAGGACCGATTTTCGCAAATGACCGCGAGGAGATAACCAAATGCTACAGCCATGCAGTTGGTTTAAAGGCTCCAGTCAGACCACCATTTGCTTGTCAGTGACGAAACTGTGAGGAGAAGACTGCACGAGGCTAACCTTCATGCTCGCAGGCCGCTTCGTACTCCAGCACTACGCAGAGGAAATCGTGGACGAAGATTACAGTGGGCTCGCGAACATTTGCTCTAGGAAGATAACTAGTGGTCTGTAGTGCTGTTTACCGATGAGTCCCGATTCGGATTTCATCCTGATTTACGAAGAGTACGTGTATGGCGAGCTCCTGGTCGTGACAACCGTCTGCGACACCGTCAGGAAGTCCAGCCATACCACGGCAAAACAATTATGGTTTGGGCGGGAATTCGTATCGATGGAAGAACAGATCTCGTTTGGATCAGAAACACCATGACTTCTGAAAAATACCGTAATCAGGTGCTAGCACCAATAATCTATCCCCATCGACTGCAAATGGACCAAGTTTTCACGCTCATGCACGACAAAGCCCGTTCGCACACTGCGCGAGTGGTGACCAGCTGGCTACAAGAGCACGATGTGTCGATCTTAGACTGGCCTGCTGAATCACCAGACCTAAACCCCATAGAGCACGCATGGGACATGCTCCAAAGAAGGGCTTTGAGGAGTTTTCCTCCGAACATTGCGACTGCAAAGCAACTTTTTTTGCATCTTAGCAGGACCTGGGACAATATCCCACAGCAAGACTTTGATAACTTGATTCAAAGCATGAAAAGCCGTTGTAGGACCGTGGTTAACGTCCAAGGGTGGTTTACTGACTACTAATTTTAAATAATTTTTCATGTAACTGCAAAAAACCTGATAATTTTGCTAAAATTATATTTTTTCTTAAAAAGACATTCATCCTTAAGTTTACCATCATTTCACTTTTTGTCTTTATTTCAATAAAAAATTATTTACACAAAAAAACTAATTCTGTTTTATTCTAAAAGATAGTCTGATAAATAGGCTTTACAAAAATATATACATATTGTATGTTAGTTATAACCAATTTTGAATAAATTGAGAAAATCAGAATATCCCTAGACAGTGTTGATGTGTGTAATATGTTATGTACGTACCTACTGTAAAGCTACCGGCGTTGGACGTGGCTTGGACGTAGCGAATACGCCGCCGCGACGATGCTATGATGATGCCCGGACGCCGCGACGCCGCGACGCGTCACCGTAGTCCAACGCTGCAATCGCTGAAGGCGGTCCCTATCACAGGCATTATGCGAGCGTTGGCGTTTCTCCAACGTCTGCGCAGCGTTGTCGCGACGTTAACGTTGCGCATCCACTGAACGCAACGTCAACGTCTTGTGATTGTACTTGTTCGCAACGTTAACGCTGCGTTGACGCGAAGTTGACGTTGCGAAGTTGAAGCGCGAACGGTTGCCATTGAGACTTACAAAGTTGGCGTTGCGTCAACGCGACGTTGTCGCTGCGCAGACGTTGAAGAAACGCTAACGCTCTGTTATATCCTGGGCCAGTACCCAAAACGGCTGACCAAAGCTTGGATCACGCTTGACCATATTTTAGATGCTCTAACATTTCTTCTAACCCGGCAGTCGGGAAGCAACTTTCGTCCGAGCCGGACATCTCTTAATAATATTTAAGGACCTCTTGTACTGTGTGTATTTTTAAAGTGAATTAATGAATTAATTAAAGTTTAATTTTTAACTTTAAATAAAGTTTTTTTTTAAAAAGAGGTCTCCATCGGATCCCATAACAAATTGGTGGCACAGCGGTGGGATCCGAAAAATTCCGGTATCCTTAAAAAACGCTCCCGGCTCCGCGTAGCCCAAAATATAAATATTATAAAATAAAATAATTTTCCGGAAGGAAATAAATTCAAGACAGGACTCGTGTATAAGTGTAAAGTGCATCAGTGAAAGTGCATTAAAAGTGTAAAGTGCGAAAAGCAAAAGGTGAAAAGTGTAAAAGTGAAAAGTGCGAGTTCCTGTAGTCACCAGAGAGTGACTATAACCTTGGCAGAAGACCTCATCCACGCGGTGCGCTAGTGCCCGTCCGGCCCAGCGCCAGGGGAATTCCCTGAATCTCCGAAGTGAGTGATCGCGTGAGGTCCGGCCGCATCTTATATAAACAAATACATCGCGGGAACGCGATAAGCAAGGAATGCAGCTCTACATCCTGCTTGTAATTGCGACTTACGGACAGTAAGTGATATCTATAAATTTTATCGTTTAAGGCTACGTGTAATATTAATTGTGTTATAATATATAAATGTTAAAGTGTTAACGTAAAATCGTTACGAATTATTATATTTAAAAGTGTTAAAGCGTTAAAAAGCGCAAAAAGTAAAGTTTTCTTTTGTAATTTACACATATATAATTTAAAAATGGCGAAAAGCTTAAATGTTGATATACCCGTGTTACCAGCCACGGAAGTAGAAAAAACACCATCTCCCGCTATTACCAAAAATAAAAATAAAATAGTAGGGGAGATTGATTTAAATATTTTATTAAAATTTATTAAACCCTATGATGGTTCAAGGGACACAATAAATTCATTTTTAACTAATTGTAACAATGCCTATGAATTAGCGACTGAATCGCAAAAATACATTCTTTTTAAATACATTTTAAGTCAACTTCAAGGAAAAGCTGAAATAGCAGCATCAATTAAAGACTTCACCACATTTGAACAGTTAAAAGATTTCTTGAAAACTCAATTTAGCCAGCGCAAACACTATGCACACTTGATTACTGACTTACAGGAATCGAAACAACTAATAACGGAAACAGTAGTTCAATTTTCCACTAAGATTGAGTCAATTTTAACACAACTACTGACTGAAATTTCAATGAACCCAACAAAGAAAAGTGAAATCCCCGGTCGCACAGCAGCGATGGAGGATTTAGCCTTACACCACTTCTTAATGGGGTTACACCCCAGGTTATCCAACATTGTAAGATGTCGTTCACCTAGGACATTGAACGAAGCAATCGGTTTTGCAATATCAGAAGAGAAAATCCAGCAAACCCTGTATAGAAAACAAGAGAACTCTATGAGAGAGAAGAAAACCCATAATAATAATTCACAAACGCAAAGGAAATTTTACAGACCTCTTCAAGGTCCTTATACTTCTTTTGCCCCTAGGCCTCCTCAAGGCCCATCAACTTTTTACAGGCCTCCTCAAGGCCAACCTAATTTTCATAGACCTCCTCAAGGTCAACCAAATTTTAATAGGCCTCCCCAAGGCCCAACAAATTATTACAGGCCTCCTCAAGGCCCAAACAAACATTACCAGTCAAGACCTCTTCAAGGTCAGCAGGCGAATATAACTCCTTATAATAAAGGGAGAGTTAACTTTGTCGATGATGAGTTGACAAATCCACATGAACAATACACCGAGCAAGAGTTTGATGAACAACAAACCGAACAATACCCACACGAACAACAATACACCGATCAGGAATTCAATGAATACCAAGATTATGACGATGAACAAAACCAGGATTTAAACGAGTAGGTGCCTCTTCGTCGTGCTGGTTGAGGCAAATAACCAAACGTGGCACGCATAAAATTTACAAAGTTATTACCAATAACAACAGGTATTTACCCCACATCAATTTAATGACTTCTGGCAGTTCTCGACCTCTGTCGTTACTGTTAGATACAGGTGCGTCAATTTGTTTACTTAAAAGGTCTGCGCTCACAAACACTGTTAAGGTATATCCAAATGACATTGTAGTAAAAGGAATAGATTCGAAAGACAACTTACCACTCAAAAGCCTTGGCTCTGTTAATTTAAAATTAAAATTTGGACAGAACACAATATCACATAACTTTCACATTTTTGACGACTTACAAATACCATACGACGGAATTATTGGAACTGATCTTTTTATGACCTACAATTGCCAAATCAATTATAACACCAATAGTCTTGAGATTAACCAGCAAAAAGCCTACCTTTTGTTTAATGAACCCGAATACACAATCAAACCAAGATCAGAAACAGTTATTGAATGCACGGTACACAACCCCGAAATCAAAGAAGGTCTTATTTTAGATGCGAAAATTTGTGATCAAGTTTTAATCGCAAATTCAATTGTAAAAGTTAAACCTAATAAAAGGATTAATGTCACAATATTAAACATGTCAGAAAAACCCGTTCAAGTAAATTCTAATTTAAAATTAAAATTACAAAAGGTCCCCAGTCAAAATTTAAAGATTGCAAACGCTTATGACAGTGCAATAGAAAGAACCGGAATGGTGTTGAGTTCTTTGAGAACATCACATTTAAATCAGGAGGAGAACGAAGAGCTTCTCGACAATTCTTCCGCTTCCCAATATTCGGATATATTTCATTTACCAAACGACAGACTGACATATACCAACGCGTTGAAACATCAAAACTTAAAATTACAACCTGACAAGTGTGAATTTCTCAGAAGAGAAGTTAATTATTTAGGACACATAATAACAGATGAAGGTGTCAAACCAAACCCGGAGAAAGTAAAAGCAGTAAGAGATTTCCCCACTCCAAAAACGCAAAAAGACATCAAATCATTTTTAGGTCTAATCTCATACTACCGACGTTTTATTCCAGATTTTTCTTTGTTAGCGAAACCACTAACATCTCTTTTAAAAAAGGATTCTAAATTTGATTGGCGAAATGAACAGCAACTTGCTTTTGAAACTCTAAAGGGTAAATTAATATCTGCACCCATACTTACCTACCCGGATTTTACAAAACCATTCATTCTCACTTGTGATGCGTCAAATTACGCTATTTCTGCAATATTATCTCAAGGAGAAATTGGTAAAGACCGACCAATTGCTTTTGGTTCTCGGACACTCAATAAAGCTGAAACCAACTACAGCACCACTGAAAAAGAGTGTTTAGCAATTGTGTTTGGCACAAAATTGTTTAGACCCTATCTATATGGTAGAACTTTCACCATTGTCACGGACCATAAACCCCTACAATGGCTATTTAATTGCAAAGACCCAGGTTCCAGACTAATAAGATGGAGATTGAAATTAGAAGAATACAATTACAATATAAGGTACAAGAAAGGAAAGGTTAATGCAAATGCCGATGCATTATCCAGATACCCCGTAAATCCAGTCACATTAAATTCAAATGGTTTAAATCCAGCTTCACCCCAAACTCCTTCACAGGAGAATGCCAATATCGATAGAGATTTAAATGAATTGCTAATATCACCACCTTCTTTCCATTTGGATGAAGTAATTTCTGACACGGAAGATCCACTTAATATCCCCACTTCTGATCCACAAGCTCAAGAGCTTTCCCCGTTACCTGTTGCCGAGGATCTTCCAGAAATATTTGATCCAATGCCCTCAGCAGAACCTGAAATCTCACTACCACCAGAACCAACTGGTTCACCACCTGCAAACCCTTATGGTTCACCACCTGCAAACCCTTATGGTTCACCACCTGCAAACCTTTATGGTTCACCATCTGCAATCCCTCATGGTTCACCACCTGTAGAACCCGTTATACCAAGTAGAGAAGTAGATGATATAATACTACCTGATCTTAGTCCAACTGCTGATGACTATTCTACGTTTCTCAAAGCCATATCTGAAAGAAATAGAAATTTTAATACACAAATTGTAGAACATAATGAAAGTTTAATGAAATCCCCTGTAAAAACCATATTAATACCCACATCTATAGATCTTGATGAATCAAACCCCTATGTTGAAGAAATATTAGGTAATATACAAAATTCAAAAGAAGTAATAGAAGCTGAAAAACAACTCCATTCATTTCACAAAGTAGAAGCAAATAATAAAACTTACCTTCTTCTTTTTACAAGAGTACACCATTTTGATGAAGCACGTTACACCGAAATATTTGAAACCCTAAAACACTTAAGAAATAGAATGTTAATATTTGGAGATGTAAATGAAATAGCAATTTCAGATTTCAAAAATGCATTTGAAAAGCATAACTTTACAAAAATATACAATATCATATTATATCTTTTCCATGACACAGGCATTAAAGTCAATATACATCACAACAATATAGTATTTCCTACACCCGCTGAAATAAAAAAGATATTACATGAAAACCACGATATCCCCATTGCTGGACATCTTGGTTCAGTACGTATGTACAATAGAATAAAAGATATGTATTATTGGAAAGGAATGCGCAAAGATATAGAAGAGTATGTAAAAGCTTGTAAATCATGCCAAGAAAATAAAGCACTAAGGAGAATAAATAGAGCTCCTATGCAAATCACCAGTACATCTACAGCACCCTGGCAACGTCTTAGCTTAGACATAGTAGGACCACTTCCAGAATCTGGAATAGCTAAATTAAAATACATACTTACTCTTCAAGACGATCTTACAAAATTTTCAGTAGCTTACCCCATACGTAGTACAACAGCAGAAGAAACAAGTGAATGTCTTCTTCATTTTATATCAATGTTTGGCATCCCCAAAATGATCCTCACGGATCAAGGTACAAATTTTACAGCCGAATTATTCAAGAAAACATGTCAATTTCTAAAGATCAAACAGTTATGGTCATCACCATATCATCCACAAACACAAGGTGCCTTAGAAAGAAGTCACTCCACTTTGAAAGAGTATTTAAAATCATATGTCAACGAAGGTCAAACCGACTGGCCTAAATACGTTTACACCGCCATGTTAGCCTACAACACCACAGTACACTGCACAACACATTACACTCCCTATGAGTTAATGTATGGTCATAAACCATTTATACCAAATTCCATTTTTGAAGAAGCACCAGGAGCAACATATCCTGAGTATGTAAAAATGATGCAGAACAGGCTTAAACTCTCACAAGAGAAGGCTACTCAAAATATACAACAGTCTAAGAGAACTTCTAAAAACTACTATGACTCTCATAGTAGACCAGTTCAATATAAAATTGGCGATTATGTGTATCTCAAAAATCACCTTAGGTTGCGTAAAGGTCTTTCACCTTTATGGAAAGGACCCTACAAGGTAGTTAAAGTCCTTGGAAACAATACGTTGTCATTATTAATAAATAGACGACATGTAACACACCACTATGACCAAGTCAAATTGGCTACGACCAATACGTCATAAAGTTGACGACTTATGTATTCTCTTAGTTGTAAATTAATATAAGGTTAATTTTAAGTAATTATTACTTAACTTAGTTTTAACTTTGATTATTTTTTATTTGTATTTTCAGTCTGGCAATTTACTGTCAAGATTTAAAACATGATGACTTCATTGAACCAATAACGAGCAGTCCTGGAATCTATTTTAATCCAATAGGTTCAGTTAAAATAATTAACGACCATTTACATGTAATTATACCAATTGAACTAGAATATATAAAACCTCACATTGATAACATTAATAGTGTTTTGTATACTTCTCAACATCTTTGTATTAAAAGCAATACATTGAATAATCTTGAATGTCAAAATGTTTTCCAACCACTTTTATCTATGTTTCAAGATTTAACACAGAATTATTATTCCATATCTCATTTAATTTCATCCAAAAGTAAAAGATCAGCATGGATACCCGGTGTTGGCACCATTTTCAAACATATTTTTGGTACAATGGATGAAGATGATGCCATAAAATATAGTAACGCTATTCGGCAATTGAAAGAGAATGATAAAAACGTACTAAATTTAATAAAAGAAAACATTCTTATTTCCAAATTGGCAATAACCAACTTTAATGAAACTTTAATAGAAGTAAACAAGAATGAAGAACGCCTTAATTACATTATTAGTAATTTTACATCTCGTATTAATAACCTTACAGTAATTTCAAATTCACTTTTGTTTAAAACTACTTTACAGGAAGTATTTAGTGTGCTACAATCGAGTTTGTTAAATTTATCCTATAAACTTGAGGATATTGTAAACTCTATTTTGTTTTCAAAAACTAACACGTTACATCCGTCTGTAATCACGCCGAAAGATTTGTATAATGAATTAAGTGCAAATGTAAAATACTTACCAAGACATTCGGAATTTCCAGTAAGTTTAGAACTTAACAGCATACATGTAATAATTAAATTGTCTGAAATTCTATCATGTATTTTAGATGATAAGTTAGTATTCACACTTAAAATTCCTTTAGTGTCAATTACTCGTTTTAGTTTATATAAAAACATACCAATTCCCGTTGCACATAATGTTAGCATACCTAATTCATTCGCATTAATTGTACCGTCAGCATCCTATATCGCAATAAGCAAAGACAAATCAGAATATTGTTCTTTTAACGATTTAATTAATAAATGTAAATTGGTTATGATAAGTTTCTACATATGTAACGACATTGAAAGATTTAATGTCATTAATGAGCCGGTATGTGAAACCGAAATTATAACTAAAGTTATCCATTCACTCCCCAGTGAATGTAAAATTAATTTTATTTCAGGGAATGTCCACGTCTGGCAAACCATTGGGAATAATCAATGGATTTTTACACATTCTGAACCAACAAAATTACATATTGATTGTGAAAATGGAAACCTTGACACTGTTTTGTTAGGTACAGGAATAGTGACCTTAAAACCAAAATGTAATGGTTACTGCAAAAACACAAAGCTTATCAGTGTAAACAACCCAACGATTAAAGTTAACAAAGTATTTTCAAATTTTAATTTAATTAATGACAGTTGTTGCAATATTATCGCATTTAATAAAATAAATTTCACTCTTCCTTTAAGGTCTCCATATTCCCAAATAAATTCTGATAATTTTATGAAACTTAATGTCAGAACTGATGACGCCCTTATGCTTATAAAAGAATTAGAGTCTAAAATTAATAATGATCCCGTACCGACTCATTCTATTATATCGTATATTTTTATAAGTTTGTGTGTATTGTTTATATTCTATTACTTTTGTAATAAGAAATGTCTGGCTTTGTATGCGAAATATAAAGTAAACTCTGTTAATTCTAATAATCCGGATAACACGGATAGTAATAATGACGTTGTTTTATCCCAATTAAATTCAATTAGACCTTCTTCTCCTACACCAACTGACAGACTTGACTGTTTTCCCACACTTAAAACTAGTGTTTAAATTAGTAAACTTCGCCCTTGAAACCGCAAAGTTTACTCTTAAACAGGGGGGCTGTTATATCCTGGGCCAGTACCCAAAACGGCTGACCAAAGCTTGGATCACGCTTGACCATATTTTAGATGCTCTAACATTTCTTCTAACCCGGCAGTCGGGAAGCAACTTTCGTCCGAGCCGGACATCTCTTAATAATATTTAAGGACCTCTTGTACTGTGTGTATTTTAAAAGTGAATTAATGAATTAATTAAAGTTTAATTTTTAACTTTAAATAAAGTTTTTTTTTAAAAAGAGGTCTCCATCGGATCCCATAACAGCTCGCATAACGCCAGTGGGATAGGGGCCTTACAAAACTATTGAATTTTCCGTGGGATTGTTTTCCGTTATTTTTTGTTAATATAACACACGCCATTGTTCCTTTCCCTGGAGGTAGAGTTGAGCTAGTTGCACACGGATTCAATTTTTTTTTTTTTGGTAAAAAAAATGGTAAAAAAAATGGTAACCACCTATGTTAAATATCATTATATTAGTACTAGGGTTTCGTGCTGCAGGGCTGCAGACATATGTATATTAATTTACATTTATATTATGTACTCGTATGTAATGTCATTGTAACTATGAAGATTAGAATGGTTTAATTTAGGTCTTGTTTATTTAGTAGTAAAATTACTATTTATACCGCTTGAATCAAAATTAAATAAAAAAATTGAAATCTTTATATTGCTCTTAAATTATTATAAAACTAGCTTCTGCCCGCGGCTTCGCCCGCGTGAATTTCGGTTTTTCACAAATCCCGAGGGAATCGTGGATTTCCGGTTCCCCTTCCCGCTACTTTCAAGGAAGTTTGCTATAGCCTAATCTACCTATAGCTGTAGCTATAAATTTCGGTTTTTCAAAATTCCATGGGAACTGTGGATTTTTCCAGGATAAAAAGTGCATCTGTATGCGTATGACAAGAGTTGCATGCAACTATTGTAATAATGTGCTATGTGAGCGTGATTTACCTAAGAAAAGTCAGCGCCATTTATCGCGTTTTTGGAAGTCTATATCTATTTTAGTCCCACAGGAATACTTTTCCGGGATAAAAAGTAGCCTATGTGTACCAGGGCATAATGTAGCGCCATTCAAAATTTCAGCCAACATACAGACACACACAAACTTTCACCTTTATAATATTAGTGTGATACATTAATGGCTAACGTACCTGGAATTATTACAGCAAAGTAACTTAAAACTGGCACTAAACACTGACACTTAACACTTACACATGCACTAAATACTGAACCTAAACACTTGCACTAAACACTGGCACTAAACACTTGCACTAAGCACTTAAACTGAACACTTACACTAAACACTTGCACTTACACTAAGCACTTGCACTATCACTTGCACTAAACACTGGCACTAATCACTTGCACTAAACACTGGCACTAAACACTGGAACTAAACACTTACACTAATAAGTTGCACTAAATACTTCACTAAACACTTGCACTAAACACTGGCACTAAACACTTGCACTATCACTTGCACTAAACACTTGTACTAAACACTGGCACTAAACACTTGCACTATCATTGCACTAAACACTGGCACTAATCACTTGCACTAAACACTTGCACTAAACACTTGCACTAAACACTGGCACTAAACACTTGCACTAAGCACTTGCACTAAACACTGGCACTAAACACTTGCACTAAACACTGGCACTAAGTACTGGCACTAAATACTTGCACTATCACTTGCACTAAACACTGACACTAAATACTTGCACTATCACTTGCACTAAATACTGACACTAATAACTTGAACTAACACTGGCACTAAACACTTGCACTATCAGTTGCACTAAACACTGGCACTAAACACTTGCACTAAACACTGACACTAAGCCCTGGCACTAAATACTTGCACTATCACTTGCACTAAACACTGGCACTATCACTTGCACTAAATACTGGCACTAATCACTTGAACTAAACACTGGCACTAAACACTTGCACTATCACTGGCACTAAACACTGGCACTAATCACTTGCACTAAACACTTGAACTAAACACTTGCACTAAACACTTGAACTAAACACTGGTACTAAATACTTGCACTATCACTTGCACTAAACACTGACACTAAATACTTGCACTATCACTTGTTCTAAACACTTGCACTATCACTTGCACTAAACACTGGCACTAAACACTTGCACTAAACACTGGCACTAAGCACTGGCACTAAATAATTGCACTATTCATTGCACTAAACACTGACATTAAATACTTGCACTATCACTTGTACTAAACACTTGCACTAAATACTGACACTAATAACTTGAACTAACACTGGCACTAAACACTTGCACTATCAGTTGCACTAAACACTGGCACTAAACACATGCACTAAACACTGACACTAAGCACTGGCACTAAATACTTGCACTATCACTTGCACTAAACACTTGAACTAAACACTGGCACTATCACTTGCACTAAATACTGGCACTAATCACTTGAACTAAACACTGACACTAAACACTTGCACTATCACTGGCACTAAACACTGGCACTAATCACTTGCACTAAACACTTGAACTAAACACTTGCACTAAACACTTGAACTAAACACTGGTACTATCACTTGCACTAAATACTGGACTTGAACTAAACACCGGCACTAAACACGTGCACTATCACTTGCACTAAACACTGGCACTAATCACTTGCACTAAACACTGGTACTAAACACTTGAACTAAACACTTACACTAAACACTTGCACTAAACACTTGCACTAAACACTGGCACTAAACACTTGCACTAAGCACTTGCACTAAACACTTGCACTAAACACTGGCACTAAACACTTGCGCTATCACTTGCACTAAATACTGAATCTAAACACTTTCACTAAACACTTGCACTAAACACTGGCACTAAATACTGGCACTAAACACTTTCACTAAGCACTTGAACTAAACACAACATAACTTCAAAAATATAACCTTCCTACCCCCATTTTACCCCCTTAGGGGAGGATTTTCGTGAAATCTTTTCTAGGCTGATATCTAAACCCTAGAATGAACCTACCTACCAAATTTCAAGTTGATAATAACAATAATATAAATTAAAAATTCCCATTAAAACTTTCATCCCCTATTTTACCACCCTTAAGGGAAGATTTTTCAAAATAAAATATACAGCTTTTTATTGTTTAAAACTAATAATCGAAATGCCGATTTTCAGGTCTGTAACTTTAAAAACATAGGACTTTCATACAAACTTTCTACCCCCATTTTACTCCCTTAGGGGAGGATTTTCGTGAAATCTTTTCTAGGCTAATATCTAAGCCTTAGAATGAACCTACTTTCCAAATTTCAAGCTGATAATAACAATAACATAATTAAAACTTCCCATTAAAACTTTCATCCCCTATTTTACCACCCTTAAGGGAAGATTTTTTAAAATAAAATATACAGTTTTTTATTATTTAAAACTAATAATATAAATGCCGATTTTCAGGTCTGTAACTTTAAAAACATAGGACTTTCATACAAACTTTCTACCCCCATTTTATCCCCTTAGGGGAGGATTTTAGGGATATTAAATAGCCTATAACCTGCCTCAAAAATTGGACTCCCAAATGCAAAAAGAATTTTTCAAATCCGACAGGTACTTCCAGAGATTAGCGCGTTCAAACAAACAAACAAGCAAACAAACAAACAAACAAACTCTTCCGCTTTATTATATTAGTATAGATTAGCAGTTATCGAAGAAATGCATGCAAGACCCAAGGTCGATTAATTATTTGAACAGTAGGTATTTAGATTCTAATCTGACATTAAATTTACAAAAATAAAATTTTGTTAAATGTGCTCCTTGCTTTATTTTATGCAGTTTATAAAGGTAGCTAATGTGTAAACGGATGGCCAGTTTACTTTTTTCATGCTTCTTACTTAATCGGTCAAAAGATAAGTTTATAGAAGATACTTTTTTATTGGTCTTTTTGGAATTTTCATTATTGACAATGGCTCTGGGGTTGTGAGTAAGCACAATATTTTGTTTTTCAAATTAATCTATACTTAACCTAGGGTTTTCGATAGTGATATTGATAACACATTTAAACAAACACTTGCCTCGCTCGAGACAAGTGACACACCTCGGTGTTGCATTGCTACGCAAACAGTACTATAGTAAGCTGATATTCTTTAAAATATTCTCTTCTAATGAACCGTGAGCCCAAAGGTATAAAATCATGAAGTGTAAATAAACGTTGATATCGCTGATCATGACTTATTCTAGAAATTTTGTTTCCATACAAGATGGCAGATTTACCCAGTCAATGTTAACTTGAAAAATTGCACTTTGAAGTTAATGTTAACTGTAGGCAAGGGTATGTTTTTTTATTTAAACTACCCCCAGCGATAATACCTACCGCCTTTGCATACAAATCTGTAGTGCCTAAGCTCTATTCAACTGTACCTTTTTTGGTGTGTGCAATAAAGTATTCTATCTATCTATCTACCCCCAATCGGTTTCCAGAAGGATCGGTCGTTTGGCGGCACGCCTTTTCCTTAACTTTAGGATCGACAGTAGTCACGACCGAAGCCACAAGACCGGACTTGACATGGTTAATCAAAGTACAATTAAAAATGTTTCCCTTTCAGCATAATAATTGGTTGCAGCATCACATTCATGATAGTGTACGGCATCAAATACTTCACAATGTCGGATGACGTCACCGAGACTACCACCACTCTGACAACTCCTCCGCAGCACACGTCCCGGCAAACCAGCACAACAACGACAGAATCAGAAACGAACCCTACAACGGAGTGCACTGACGAGAACTGCGCGGAAGGCAGGATAACAACTGACGGAACCGGCAGCTGGAAGGATGGTAAAGTAACCCAAGATATCCCTTATAATTTCCAGACGATTCGAGAAGTTCTAGAAATAAGTCATACCTACCTAGATACCCAACTAGCACACTAGTGGAAATAGCAGCCTATTTTGCAACTTATAGCTGTACTGTAGCGCTTTAGGGGTTCAGAAAGTGGTTTTAAGTTCTACTATTGCTTTCGTAACTGCTCATAGCTGTAAATATCACTAGGGGTTGCAGACACTGAACCAAATGCCACTTTAGGCTTTATAAGAGTTAATTTTACAACCCATTGCCGTCTATAGCTTTAAAAGAGAGTTAAAACATATATGTTAAAACTTAAAACTGCTATAAAGCTTCTATTGCCGCTGCTGTACGCTTCAGAATTGCATAAATACTTTAATTGCAGACTTTGTAACGGAACTGTATAAAAGACATATTTATTACTGTTCTGCCACTGAAAGTTTCATTGCAGAAGTGATTTGTATTTTTGCGCAGACTTAAGTAGCAATTTGATCGACTGTTTTACTAATAGCGATATTAAGGCTTCACAATAGAAGCAGGAGCGTAAAAGCTGCTTCTCATAGACGCCATTGTTTACAAGACAATTATTTATCATTACTTGAGAAATGTATAAGTTTTTATCACAATTTGTAGTAAAATATAACTAAATATAGAACCAGCAACTTACTAAATAAAAATGTAGTCAAGTATGTAATTTCAATAACGTGTAGGTATGTGATATAATATTATTTAAATAATAATATTTTACGATATTCTGAGGTAATTATTGAGGCGCTTTAAAAATACTCCAATAATATCAACTATTTGCACAATAAACAGCTGATCTGCGTTTTTAGCCACTTGCTTAAAATACAAAATATAACTCAAAAACACTTAATACCTTGACTTCATTTATTATTTATTTGTATTCTGTAATAGTCTGACATCAGGAACAACAGATGTATTTAATTAAAAATGAGAGACAAAGTGAATGGATAAGTGATCCTTATTCGTTCAGTTAAACCTGTCATTCATTCAATAAGCGCCACAAGAGCTTTAGTGTGGTGTTAATTATTAGTTGCAGCTCCTGTAGCGCTTTTATGCCACTATTATGAAGCTCTAATGGAACTGGAGGTTGCAAAAAGTTGTGCCCCTTTGGCTGCAAAGCGGCCGCATAAGGTCTGCAGTGCACGCTCTGGCGCTTGAGCTTGGCACTTTTGGGAATAATCGGATTAGCTCCAAAGCTCTTAAGCAACTAGTTTGTGCTAGTTGGGTAAGGAATCAAAAAATAAGTCATACAAATAGTCTTAATAAGGAATCAAAACTACGGCCGTTTCGTGCCCGGAGAATCGCCAATACATTCACGTCCGAACGGGACACGGGCGCAAATGTATTGAAAATTTCTATGACAATATGGCCCTGCCCTTGCAAGGCGAAAAATGGCTGGACGTCATGCGTGGCTGGACGCATATTGGCCCTAATGTCACCTGGATTTATAGCCTCTCTTGCAGTTCTACCGTCAAAGAAGAAACTCGAAACGCCCGAGTGTTTCAATTAAAGTGTTTTGCGAAAAATCGGACACTCAGCTGCTGAAAAGAAGCTGTCGCTCAGGCGAAAGTAAACACTGGGCGTCATTGATCATTGACATCTAGCCTTAGGGCGATACCACACTGTGCGTTGCGGAATCGCAAAGTAGTGATTTTGTCGGATTGTGCTGCACGGCCGCTGGTGCTGCGCCGTGCTTACAAACAAATATGTTGTAATTGTCCTGCTGCACCGCAGCGCAATTTTTGGCTGAGCCACACTGCGGAATTTTCTATGTATACTCCGCAGCGGCGCTGCAGAAGCACCGCAGCAACATCACAATGCATCAATCAATCAATCAATCAATCAAATCGTTTATTTGCATCAAAACATGTATAAAAGATGTTTACAAAATATTATAATAGTACCAATGTATTCGGCCATTTCTGGCATGCAAATATGTATTTATAAAATATTATGTATTATTATTTAATTCAATGTTTAAAAAGTAATTATATTAATAAGTATCATCGTAAATATTTACCCTACCTAGTTAAAAATATTATCAAGTCCTATTTTAGTTTTTAATGACAGTTATATATATACAATTTATAAGTATTTAAATTCACAATAATTCTAACAATACAATATTTAATTTAAGTATGCGTGGATTGTGTAGAAACATTTGTCTAAAAGATAACCTTTAAGCTTATTTTTAAATTTAAAAAAGTCATGGATTCCATGGAAATCAGGCGGTAATTTATTATACAGTTTCGGTAACATGACATATGCACTATTGCCGAATTTTACAGTTTTAGATCCAGGAATTTTTAACTTATGCTTGTGCCTCATACTGTTTACATTTTTATACATATTCATGTGCCTCTTGGCGAACAACAGAGATTCATAAATATACAGGCAAGGTACAGTCAAGATTTTCAGCTCCTTAAAGTATGGCTTGCAGCTGTCGGTTTGTTTCAAGCCGCATATTGACCTTATGCATTTTTTCTGTGCTTTAAATGCACGATCCCGCTCTACAGAGTTACCCCAAAAAATTATACCGTATCTTAAGACAGAGGAGACATACGCATTATAGGCAACTAATAGGGTTTCTCTGTTTACAATTTTGGAAGCCATGTAAAGAGCATATGAAAATTTGTGCAATTTAGTACAAACAGACTCAATATGTGTCTTCCAATCCAATTTTTGATCTATTTGAAGTCCTAAAAATTTAGTCGATGCTGTTTCAGTGATATCATGATTTTCATAGCGGACTTGTAATGTAGGTCGTTTCTTGTTTTTATTTACGAACGTCATAATTTGAGTCTTGTCAAAATTTAATATTAATTTATTCGTCGTTACCCAGTCAACAATAGTCATTAGAGTATTATTAATTTTGCTTTCTAAATTAGTGGTATCATTGTCAGTAAATATTATATTACAATCATCAGCAAATATTGTCATAGGGCATTTGATGAAAGATGGGATATCGTTTATATATATAATGAACAACAATGGACCGAGTACACTACCCTGTGGTACGCCGCGCAAGATAACTTTTGAGCTTGATGTGTAAGTTATCTCTGATTTTGATTTTGGGTCGATATTTGTTATTTTTGTCATTTGTAACCTATTACCCAGATAAGATCTTAGTAAGTCCAATGCATTACCTCTCACTCCGTAACTATATAATTTATCAAGAAGAATACTGTGGTCAACATAATCAAATGCCTTTTTCAGGTCCATAAATAAAGTGCATGTCGTAGCACCTTTATCGACATTGCTCATAACTTCTTGGAGAAATTTAAAAATTGCCATGTTTATGGTACTATTTTTTCTGAAGCCCATTTGTTGACTTGCAAACATGTTATTTTTATCGAAATATTTATAAAGACTATCATATATTACTTTTTCGTATATTTTTGAAAATACAGGAATAAGAGCTATAGGCCTGTAATTTCCCATATTTTCTTTATTCTCCTTCTTGTATAAAGGCTTAATAATTGTTATTTTTAATTTATCAGGAAATTTTCCGTATAAAAGAGCAAGATTTATAATGTGACTGAGAACAGGAGCTACACTTATGGCAACAAATTTTATCACTTTAGTAGAAATGTCATCGTAGCCTGTACTGCTCGTATTTTTTAATGACTTTATGTAGCGTATTATATCAGTAACAGTACTTGGACCTATAAATATAGAGTTGCATCTAGCCTGTATTTTAAATTTTGTGCTTGTAGTGGAAACAGTATTATCGATTTGTCCTATGAAATAATCATTGAAAGCATGCGCTATGTCAGATGGATTTGTTAATAGATTACCATTTACATTTATCTTTATGATGTTGCTTTCAGGGGGTTTATTATTGATATTCTTTAATATTCTCCAGGTAGCTTTTGATTTGTTTGGAGCCGTTCTAATGTAATAATTGTTTTGTGCTTTACGGGTAAGATTAATAATTTTTTTAAGACGTTTAGAGTAAGTTTTAAAATATATTTTTTGGCTTTCATTATTATTGGTTCTTAATTTCCATAGTAGCTGTCTCTTACGAGCACAACATTTTTTTATGCCTTTCGTTATCCATCTGGGTTTTCGAATCGCATTAATTTTAATTCTTATTAATGGAAAGCACAAGTCATACAATAATTTAAATAACTCAAAGAATATGTCAAAAGCTGTATTGGGGTCATTTGTAGTATAACATTCAGAAAAGGTTAAAGAGTTTAAGTAGTTTAAAAATTTTATTTTATTTTCTTGACATAAGTCTCGCCTATATATAAACCAATAAGGAATTGTACAAACCTGCCTCATGGTGCTGCAGCGCACGATGTTGCATATGCCACGGATTTTTCTGTGTACGTAACGCAGCGACAGTGTTGTTCCTGACAAATTTAGGGTTGCCGTATTCTTATTCTAAAATTGCCGGATTTTTAGGGAAAACTAAGAAAATTGCCGTATTGTACAAAATGTTTATTTAGAAGGTATATATAATAAAAAAAAAAATACAAGTGATGTATGTAATGTTATATGCGTGTACTACTTATCCTATTCTTCACCATATAGGTTTTTAATAGTTTCTAGTTCTGATTCTGTCGCACTCGCATGTAGGTCATTCTCCTTTTTAAATTTCATTTTGTTAATCATTTCTTTTGGAACTTTAAATTGTGTACAATTACCGTGATTACGAATCGCTTGCTTGGCTAAAAGAGTTCCATTAATAGTTGGCGTTATTAATTTATTGCGAAGTCTCGTTTTCATATTATTTACTTCACTGAATATACGCTCGCAATCTGCGTTCGAGTGTGGCAAACATAGTACATTTAAAGCAAAAGATGCTAATGTTTTTAATTCGGTTCCATCACGGATTTTAATCCAAAACTCATCGGTTTTCTGTGAGCTAATTTCATATAGTGGTAATTTATTTACCTCTGGTAGCATTTTCCATTCATCATCAATTTTTTTGAGATCGTCGTCATTATTGACGATTCGTGGCAACTTTTGCATAAGCGGTAGAATAGATGGACAAACGTTTCTTGTTTGATTATTAACTGCTTCTTCAGGTGATAAATATTTTAATAGTTGAAAGAAATCGTCAGAGAAGTCGTACCTTTTTTTTATTTCTTTGCAGCCTGTGATGAGGAAATCTCTGCAGCGAGAGTAAAACTCTTTTAATTGTTCTTTTTTTGCTGATATATTTGGTTTCTGTGTCTCTATCATAATTTTTACCCCCAAATACATTTGTGGGAGGAAATATCGCGTATCTTCTGGGACGATTGAGCTGATATCATTTTGTAGAACATAATCCCTTTGCATGTAACACATTAATATTTCTCTGTACGTTACTCTTATGTGTTCATCCAGTTCTACCAATTTTGAGTCTGCGCTTTGAAAGTACTCGTTGAGTTTAACAAATTTTGGTAATATCCATTGCAGAAATAAAAAGTAAAGCTTAATAAAATCGTCATGCAGCTCATGGTAAACTAATTCTGCAGCTGCAGTTTTTTCTTCGAGCCATTTCTGCGTAAAAAACAATTTAAGACTGTTCCACTGTTCAAGCAGCCTGTTCACAACCGATAGCAGGGAAAGCCATCGAGTTTGTGATGGATGTAAAATCTTGTGGATTTTTGTGGTAGTAAAAACTTGAAATTCCAAATATTGGGCTTGCCGTTTTGAACTCAGTTTAAAAAAACCATAAATGTTTCGCGCCAAATCTTCGCATCGTCTTGGCAATTTTTTGCATGCCTCACTGGCACACAAATGCATAGAATGGCATATACATTTAAAAATAAAGATACCTGGCAGATTTTCTCGCAAACGGCTGGCTACTGAATTTTGTGATCCCATCATTACATTACAGCCATCTGAAGCGAATCCTATTATATTTTCTAATGGGATCCCTCTATCAGTAAAGGAGAATGATCACCCCTGACCCAAACATTTACACAAAATGTAATTTATTAAAAATTATCTTACGAATATATGACAATTTGAAAATTAATAATTATTAATGCTACACTTCACGATAAAAAAATGTAATAAAAAAGGAATTAAACCGTCTTTTTAACTTCCCGTTTAAGTCTGACCGCCATTTGCATTACATTCTACGCATAGGTACATGCCCAAATAAAAAGAGGTTTGTTATTTTTTTTAAAATAATTTCATTTAAAATAGAACGGATATTAATTATTTAAATACATTATTTTATTTGTTATTTGTTGTAAATCGTACAATATATGCTTAAAGTAAATAAGTAATAATTAATATTATTATTTTTTTATAATATTGTTTTAACTTCGTTGCGTTTTGTGCAATGGAATATAATATAACTACAACCTTTTTGATTATGTGTAAAGAAACTTATTTCAAGATGTCAATATGACATGTCATTGTTTTAGTTGTGTGTGACGCTAGTGACGTCTACTCTATTTACATTTTGAATGTTTATTGTAGCACACCGGAGACCAATATTAATTTGGTTTATTGTGTTTGTATTGGATATCGTTGGACAGGTATGTTAAGTATAGTGCGCGCCAAACAATTAATAGTTCAAATCGGCAGGAAAGATACACGGCTTTCCTTACTACTTTAACAATTATAAACTACACATAACCTAGAATCATTTTCAAACTTAAACTTAGATTTATTTAAAACTACAAGTCCTAGAGGTATTAAAATGGTGTGTTTGGTTATCAGGTATAAATCTGCAATAAATGCTGCATACAACACGTTTGTAAACGACTGGGTTACACGCCCATAGATTTTTGGGCATTCTCCTTTCTTTATAATGAGATCATACATGGCTTCTGCTGTAGCTCCCTCTGCTGCCATCGTAAAATCACCTGCCTCAAATAAAGGTGCCAGTTCCCATAGTGAGGACATTACTTTTCTTTGCTGCTCATCATAATAACGGATAATAATGCACATGGTTTTTGTGGCCGAAATATCCGTTGATTCATCGACCAATATGCTGAATTTATTACTTTTAATAATGTTTTCCAAATAATCTTTTTGGAAATCACCAATAACATTTTTTACCGTAGATGTGCATTTTTTTCGTTTTATGGCAATCTCGGCAGCAATTCTGGAGTCAGGAAAACAAGACTTTACCACCTCTGATAAATGATCCATGGCCATAAATGATATGTTGTGCTCTGCGACGAATGCACTAAGTTTTATTTCAGCTTCCATTACTTGTCTATTGTGATCCGTCAGTCGATTCTGAAAATAAGTGCCAATGTCTCTTGTAGAAGAGCTCGCTGATGCTATTCTTACGTGTTGGGTATTTGAAACATGACGTTTTAAAGTTGAAATTTCGCAAGAAAGTTTGACGTCGCACAATGTACATTTTGCCTTGTAGGGGTCATCATTGACAGGGGCAATCCAATTCTTAAACGTTTCATCACTTTCCCATTGCTTTCTGTATTTTTGTTTTATGTGTTTACTTTTAAACTTTTTTTTCGGCGTAGGGGGCCCGTCATCATTGTCACACTCACTCATTTTGAACAAAAACTTAGTCTTATAGAAATCTTCGTAAAATAGCTTTCACTGATACACAAAACAACGAAGTAATGAGAGACTGAGAATCACAATAGGTAGGTACAGACTACAGCCGTACGTACAGTACAGTAACAATTATTCCGGGGATTCCCACACATTCTATAAAGAACCTACCCGAATGAGGAACTAAAGATTTTAGACATTAATATCTCGGAGATAAGGTTGCATTTGGTTTAATTCTGTTGACGTTTCTGTTCGTGGCGCTTCTACTTTATCTATGGTTTACAAGTTGGTGCGTTCCATTATACGAAATATTTATTTTTGTTTTCTTTAGTCAGTTGCCGTATATTTTAATACGGCAATCAAAGAGCTGCCGTATACCGTATTTATGATGCCTAAGATGCCTGAATGCCGTATATTACGGCAATTGCCGTATCAAGAACAACGCTGCGCAGCGACGCCGCTTCTCGCTATGTGGCATCGCTCAGAGTCTCTGAAAAAGTCTCTCTAACCAGGCAAAGCTGAGGGCTGATGTGATATCAGCAGGTAATAAGTACAGTTACAAATATTACTATGGCTGATACTTAATTAGGCAGTTTATATATATTTGTTTAAAATCTATAAAATCGTAGAATTGCCGTATCTGTACATTGAAATTTTTTCCAAAATAATAACTGGGGGATGTTAGGGATAAGTAATAGAACGTAAAAAAGCTATTTTTGAAATTTTTGTCTGTTTGTCTGTATGTTTGTGCGCGCATCACGCAAAAACTACTGAATGGATTCAAACGAAACTTGGTACGATTTAAGTTCATACTACGGAGTAACATATAGGATACTTTTTATCCCGAAATTCAGCACGGTTCCCTAGGGAGAGGGGATGAAAGTCAAAACGTGTATTTAGCTGTAATTCAATAACGCGTAGTCCGATTTCATTCATTCTTTTTTTGTTAGAAAGTAGATACTTTAAAGATTAGTGACTAATCTCTAAAAGGCTGGACTCTTTTTTTATGGGACTTTCACTGGCGGATGTTTACATTTTGATCTACCTAAACATCTGTCAGTGAACTTTTAACAGTTTTTAGCATGATATGAGCTCAAAAGAGCTTAGGAAAAACAAAATGATTCCTACGGGGCCAATATATATCCACGCGAACGAAGTCGCGGGTGTCCGCTTGTGTTTAAAATAAATATTTAGAATAGAACAGAAAGAGAATAAAGTTAGTCACCAAACATTTCTATTCAAATATTATGACGGTGATTTAACTAGTTACATAATGCAAAACAATGCTGTTTGTTTTCAAACGTTCAGTTATCATTGACTTATTGAGGCATCGCCTAAGATTGAAGCCCTGCTTAATAATAATTAAGTTAAATTAGATATTTTTATGATTTAATAAAAATTAATTTACGAAAAAAATATTGGCGCTTGAAAATGTCTCCAGGACTGTGAGTATTTTATCAGAACTTTATCAATATTATTTAGTCGTTTTCCCGAATCTAGATACTTAGTTACTTAGGCACTTAGGTAGATGTGAATACCTGCTCGTACAAACCACTACTCTAATTTTCAGCAGGAACAATTTTATAATTTCTCAATTAGCTTAGGACTGGACTAGTATATAGAACGTTTACAGTAACATACTACCATATACTACCGACCACGAAAGACGTGCTGCCAAGCGATGTAGCGTTTATGTACGATGCTTCGTAAATATCGATTAGGGGCTAGGTACGGATTTACCAAAACTGCTCTATCGCTTCCAGGTTAGTACACTTCCATCTTAAGCCGCATTTTCATAAGGGGACATTTGTTGCGCAACTCTGTCGCTCGACACGAAATTCACGAGTCCCGCGCGATGTCGCCCGACGTCGCCCGACGTCGCTTGGGACATTTACGTGTCCCGCAACTTGTCGCTAGTCGATGGTCTTCGAGCGTCGGCTAATGTGAACGAGTCATATGTCGCGGGACTTTGTCCCACAACTTTTGCAGAGACAACTACGTGAATGTCGAGCGACATGTAGGTATCTGCGACATGTCCCCTAATGAAAATGCGGCTTTAGATTGCACCTAAGCTTGCCATTCATTTTCTTTAAATCCTCTGGACGCGTCACGTAGTGTCGGGTTCAGTAGACATCTAGACCTAAAAAAATTATATTGACAGATGATCAGTCTAATCATTTTTTCAAATGTAGTAGGTAGTCTACCAGAAAATATTTTAAGTTCTCGTCATCATGGTCTCTACCAATAGAAATGAACCAATGGACCTTCTACTATCCTCTTCTTCTTCTCTTGCTTTATTGATAGGTCTCTTATTAATATTTGGTAGATATGTTACCAGCTGGGTAATTAAATGTTTGTTGGAAAGATGATAAATAAATAAAGGGCTTTATCAAGTTACTGGTTGTTTAATGTTAATATGTCCAAACACAATTACCAATTTTATTATTATTAATTACAGTGATTTTAGTACCCGTCTAACGGTCGCGACGTGCCGGGATAGACTCCCCTCCGCGGCGCCGTGTGTCGTCATGCAATGCGTTTTGCTAACGTCGACAGAACGCCTTGCATGCACACCTAATGTGTCGCTACATCAACCTCCCCTTTTTGTAAAAAGAAAGGTTGATACTACATGAAAGCAAAACTAAATACATTTCAAACATGATAACTAAGTAGTTACAAAATATAATAATAACATACAATTGCACTGGGGCAAACATTGCTGAGCGCTCTGTAATATGATCGGCAGCTGCGCTCGCCGAGTGCGCTGACACGGTAGGTTTCACAATACACAGTATGAACTAGTTACATAAAAATAAATTTTATATCTAGATAAGTATGGTTAAAGGTAAAAAATAATTTGTGGAGTCATGATAACAGTAATAAAAAATGAATAAGTACAAAAGAATTAATTACGGAACGTGTTACGCGTAGTGGGTAGCAACAGGCGCGGGATTTGGTGCGAGATTCGCGACCGCTGCTGGTGCTGCTACTGCCGGCTGTACTTGCACGTGCGTAAGGGTTGCCGCTGGTCCACTAACTTCCTCGCGGAGCCAGGCCCTCATGCGGCTGCGGAACTGCCGCCGAATGCCTCGACGAACCTTTCGGATCATGGCACACCCAACGATAAGCAGGAGTAACCCGATGATTACCATGGTTAAAACGCTCTGCCGAGACATGTGCGCTTCTACTTCTGTTGAGTTCTGAGCTATTATAATCTGCTCCTTTTGTTCCTTAGACTGATTTTTGCCCATATTTGTAAAAATCATGGACGTGTTAGCTCTTTGAAATTTAATTAACTAATGCACTCCAAAAATTATTTTTACGAGAAGAAGTTACATCTTAACATAAATACGATATTTTGACAGATTTGCATGTTTAAAAAATAGAACACAATAGCTAAGAGTTGCAAATAAAATATTATTATAAATGATCGTTCATATAAATGTGTATGTGTCATAAAACCTTAATAATAATTATACTTAGTTGCATATTATAATTTCTTAGTTAACTACTTATGCTTACAAGGTAAAATGGATACATGTAAGTTATAAATTGAAACGTATAGGTGGGCGAATAACTCGACCACTTCTAGATACTTTGATCGTAGGGTTATCACTATCAGTCATGATGTCATCCGTCAATGAGTCGTTTAATATATAGGCAGGTTTGAGTCTGTCTATAGATACATTTAGTTGTCTGTTAGGAAGTTGAAGTTTGTATACCTTACTGCTTCTACGTAATACACGATAAGGACCGTCGTAAGGTGTCTGTAAGGGTTTACGAACTGCATCATTCCTTACGAATACATATTCAGCGGACTTTAGATCTGGATGGATGAATAAAGTCCGAGAATCTCGTTGTCTTTCAGGAACGGCCTTCAACTTACGTATCTTGTCTCGTATGTCCTGTACTAATGTAATCGGGTCAGTAGTTTCCTCTTTCGCTGACGCGAAAAATTCGCCTGGCAACCGTAACGTGCGTCCGTAGGTTAATTCAGCGGCGCTAATGTTGGAATCGCTTCGTAAGGTAGTTCTGAGTCCTAGTAAAACGGTAGGTAACTCGTCAACCCACGAAGTAGTATTAAGTCGGGCTTTGAGAGCGACCTTGAGTGATCTATGCCATCTCTCTATAGCTCCATTACTTTGCGGATGGTAAGGACTGCTTCTAATTCTATGTGCGCCCATGCACCTCAAAAGTTCGGAAAACAATTTACTCTCAAAAGAACGGCCCTGGTCCGTAGTTAAGAGCTGAAATATTCCGAACCTGGTGATCCATCCGTCATAAATGACTTTCGCTACGGCCTCCGCTGTAATCTCTTTAAGTGGAAATGCCTCCGGCCAATGTGTGGCGCGATCGATAATGGTAAGTAAGTACCTATATCCGTCGACCGTGATTGGTAATGGACCAACAATGTCAGTATGGATATGTTCAAAACGTCCGGCCGGTTCAAATCGACCTAAAACGGATACGGTGTGACGTTGAACCTTCGCTCTCTGGCATTGAACGCAAGTCTTGGTCCAGTTATTGACTTCTTTATTCATACCTGGCCAAAAATAACGCTGACATACTAGTTTACGTGTGGTATTAATTCCGGGATGACTTAAATTATGAACTAAGTCAAAAGCTAATTTACGAAATTGTTTAGGTAAATAAGGTCTAATATTGTCGGTTGACATTTCGCAATAAATGTGTGTTGCAACATTAGGCATACATACCTTTTTAATGCTTACGCTGCTAGTAGCGTCTTGTTTCCATTGTGCAATGTAGGTATCATCGCTCTGTGCGGTAGCGATTTCTTCGTAATCTAAACTACTTGGACATGTTATTGTCTCTATTCGACTTAGCGAATCGGCGACTACATTATCATTACCGAGAATATATCGAATGTCCGTTGTAAATTCGCTAATATACATGAGTTGTCTAGTTCTGCGAGGCGTTTCTTTATCGCTAGTTAGTTTACTATATGCAAAGGTGAGCGGTTTATGGTCTGTATATATGGTAAGCGCTCTTCCTTCGAACATTTTTCTGAAATGAATTATAGCTAGGTATACGGCTAACAATTCGCGATCGTATGTACTATACTTTAATTGAGTGTCTGTTAATTTGCGCGAAAAATAACCTAATGGTTTCCAATGACCGTTGACTAATTGTTGTAATACGGCACCTACGCAAGTATTTGATGCATCCGTCATCAACGCTAGTGGAGTGTGCGGTATGGGATAAGATAATGTCGCAGCTTCCTGAAGACTTTTCTTACATTTCAAGAATGCTTCGTTAGCTGAATCGTCCCAAACAATTAGTGATTTATCGTTCTTTTTCGCGGTAACGATGTATTTATTGAGCTCGGCCTGATATTTCATTGCGTTTGGTAGGTGAGGTCTATAAAACGTCACCATACCAATGAATCTTCTAAGCTGTGCGACTGTTTCCGGTTTAGGGAAATCGATAATAGCCTGGACCTTATCAAGTGAAGGCTTTATGCCTTCGGTGGTCACCTCGTGTCCTAAGAACTCGGAACACTTCGATAAATTTATTGTAATACCGTATTCATTTAACCGTTTAAATAAGGCTTCCAGGTGAAGTTCGTGTGTAGAACTCGAGTCGCTGGCTACAATAACATCGTCAATATAACAGAATATGAACTCTGAACTAGGTTCAAAAGTTCCGTCGGCTCGTTCGATACCTAAACCTTGTAGTACTGTATTGTTCATGAAGCGTTGAAAGGATTGTGCTGCGTTGCGCAAACCGAACGACATTCGAGGAAATTCATATAATCCGAATGGGGTGATGATCGCAGTCTTTTCAACGTCTTCAGGAGCAACAGGAATACAGTGATATGCTCTATTCACATCGATTTTGCTGAAAACACTTTTACCAGCCAATATATAAGTAAAATCATGCAAACGCGGAATTGGATATCTGTCCGGTTTCGTAATAGCATTGAGTCGTCTGTAATCGCCACACGGTCGAATATCTCCGTTTTTCTTCGGAACAACGTGTAACGGACTTGACCATGCGCTCTTCGAAGGACGACAAATGCCCAATTCCTGCATTATGCGAAATTCTTCACTTACCTTTTTGTACCTTTCGGGAGGGAGGGGGCGCGCACGCGCATGCACGGGCGGCCCTGTCGTCTCTATGTGATGAAACACTGTATGCCTAGGGGTATCCTTGAAAGACACAGGTTTCGTTATGTCTGAGTATTTTGACAAAATATTAAAATAAGGATGCGATGTATCCAACGTGTTTAAACTAGGTTGGTTACAAGATACTATAGAGCCTAAGCTATTTACATTAGTTACTAAATCTATTAACCTTCGGTTGCTTAAATCTACTAAGAGTCTGTGGTGGGTCAAAAAGTCTGCACCCAAAATAGGTTGTTTCACTGCTGCTAATATAAATGTCCAACGATAAGGTCTACGCATGTTTAAATCTAACACTAATGTTTTAACACCGTAAGTACTTATTTCAGTTCCGTTGGCAGCATAAAGTTTATAAGTAGCACTATTAACACTAGCTGACTTACGTGCGGGGAGCACCGAAACATTGGCTCCTGTATCAACTAGAAATCGAAGTCCACTAGTACGATCAGTGATGCACAGACGGTTACTTGTAGTATGGGTACAGGGTCCCGCCACCTCCTGTACTACGCCTGGTTTTCCGCCGGCTTCCACGCACACGGGGCAACGCATTTACGTGCCTTGGCCTTATAGCGGAAATGGTAAAAACACAGCCAATCCGGTTTCCTGTCTTTGGGCGTCGGTCTGGTGGTGGTGGGTCTGGTGTTCGTTGGAAAGTTGGATCTTTCCTGTGAGCGTCCCCTGGAGCGCGAACGGTATTTGGGACCGTATTGCGGTCCATTGGGTCTTGCAATGGCCGCGAGCTGCGGACCCTTCTGTCCGAATACATTGTTAGGGGAAATTGTTTCTATTACCTTATCAGCAATGCGCGCAAGGACATCCAACTCCGTCGCTTCGGTCACCGCGATTATTCCCTGGACTGCGGCAGGTAAGTGGCTCTGCCATAATATTTTAAGCGTGTCATCTGGCACCTTACTTCGGGCTAAGTCACGCATGCGTCGTAATAACTGCGACGGCCGCTGGTCACCCAGTTCCATTTCGCCGATGAGTCGTTGAATTTGGCGCGTCTCCGACTCCTCGTAAACGGCGAGGAGGCGCGCCTTCAGTGCTTCGTACCTTTGTGCATCCGGCGGCGTGATAAGAATATCTGTGACTTGTTGTATGGCTTCTTTGGACAGCTTGGTGATGACAAGGTTGTACCGGGCCTCGTCCGACATTTTTTGTGGGGCTAAAATAGCCTCCGTTTGGAGGAACCACAACCTTGGGTGGTCTGCCCAGAATTCAGGCACGCGCGATGTGACGGTAATCGCTGCCAATTCCGCCATCCTTTCTTCCTTTACCTGGGGTACGGGCGCTGCCAGGTTATTTATCGACCCGGGTGCTGGTACAGGCTGCATGTTGTTTTTTCACGGGGTCACCACTTTGGTAGGTATGTTACCAGCTGGGTAATTAAATGTTTGTTGGAAAGATGATAAATAAATAAAGGGCTTTATCAAGTTACTGGTTGTTTAATGTTAATATGTCCAAACACAATTACCAATTTTATTATTATTAATTACAGTGATTTTAGTACCCGTCTAACGGTCGCGACGTGCCGGGATAGACTCCCCTCCGCGGCGCCGTGTGTCGTCATGCAATGCGTTTTGCTAACGTCGACAGAACGCCTTGCATGCACACCTAATGTGTCGCTACAAATAGATATTGTGCAGCTTGAGTCTGGCGGCGGTGTTGAATTTTGCTTAAGTATATTTTTATTTAAATCTATAAAAATATGTATGTACCTAGTCTCCATTTCTCTATTCATCACAAGTTTCGCTTTAACCATTGTAGGTATCTATATGATAATTATACTACGGTTACATTAAATAACCATAATAAAGTATAATTACTGTGCTATGTCCTACTTATAATTTTATCATTATTGTGGATATTATCTATAATAGAATAGAATAGAATAGAAAAGTTTTTTATTCAAATAAACTTTTACAAGTGCTTTTGAATCGTCGATTGAGTCTACCACAGTAATATATAGTACAGTATACCACAATAATATAAAGTAGCTTGTCCTGACTGACAATCAACGCACAGCCAAAACCACTGATGTTAGAAACTTGAAATTTTCACAGTAGCTTCCTTTTATGACGTAGGCTTATGACTTATGACGTAGGCGCACACTAAGAAAGGATAATTGCGAATTTCATCCCTAAGGAGGTTAAATAGGGGATAAAAGTTTGTATGAAAGTCCGTAATTTTTCAAGTTATATCCATGAAAATTGGTACTCAGGTTTTCGGTTAAAAATAAAGATTTACGAGTTGAAAGAATTTTGGAAAAACTACTCCCAAGTGGGTTAAATGGGAGTTGAAAGTTTATATGAAAGTCCGTCATTTTTTAAAGTTATATCAATGAAAATCGTTATTTGTATTGTCGGTTAAAAGTAAAGAATTACGTGTTTCAGGAATTTTGGAAATTCCAACCCCAAGTGAGATTTATAAAAATCCACGCGGGCGAAGTCGCTGGCATCAGCTAGTCGCTATATATACGGTAATGCGGAAATGCTGTTTTAATTACCTATAAGTACCTATATTATACTTTTCAGTGGACTTATTCTTGGAGCTGTTGCGTTCTCCGCGTTTTGGACAGTGATGTTATTAAATAAGATTATTAATTATGATAATAAATATAAAAACAATACAGTTTTGAGCAGTATTAAGCCGTTGCATAATACAACACCACGTAATTTCGGTGCCGATTTCATTGAATACCTTGAATAAGAATTGTAAAAGTATAGCACTTTGATAATACGTGGATCCAAAAAGCAGTACCTACCTCGAGTAAGTTCGTAATCGTAAGTAATATCTTGCATACTTTTTTCAACTGTTTATGTAAAGCTTGTCACAAGCTTGTGCTACGAGTCGGTATCTAGCTTAACCACAGTAAAATTATAGTGCAACGGGTGGGATTTGATACGTCAACCTTTTTCCTCTTCTTCTTTTCCCTTTTTTTTAAATTTTCAGTCCACTCCCCAACTGTTGCGCTAATGAGGGCGTGAAAAATTGCGAAACAGGCAGGATTCGAACTCACAGCTCTCTTAGAATCGTGCTCTGAGTGCTAAAACACGGCACCCGTACAACTCGATGCCGTGTATTTGTTTTGTTAACCCCCGACGCAAAAACGACGGGGTGCTATAAGTTTCATGTGTCTGTCTGTGTGTGTGTGTGTGTGTGTGTGTGTGTGTGTGTGTGTGTGTGTGTGTGTGTGTGTGTGTGTGTGTGTGTGTGTGTGTGTGTGTGTGTGTGTGTGTGTGTGTGTGTGTGTGTGTGTGTGTGTGTGTGTGTGTGTGTGTGTGTGTGTGTGTGTGTGTGTGTGTGTGTGTGTGTGTGTGTGTGTGTGTGTGTGTGTGTGTGTGTGTGTGTGTGTGTGTGTGTGTGTGTGTGTGTGTGTGTGTGTGTGTGTGTGTGTGTGTGTGTGTGTGTGTGTGTGTGTGTGTGTGTGTGTGTGTGTGTGTGTGTGTGTGTGTGTGTGTGTGTGTGTGTGTGTGTGTGTGTCTGTTCCTCCGTCGCGTCGCGCTCTAACGGGTGAATTTTTAATTTCTACTTCCCTCTCTGTTCCTTGCTCCTTCCCTTCACTTTCAATAACGTCTTTATTTTCGTTTGTATATTTTGTTTTTTCCATTTCTGTTCCCACGAGAATGGGGGATATAGAACATCCATCTGGGTGGTGCCCCCTGCACCCGGGTAAGCCAAGGGGTAACTCATCAGGGGGTCGGCCGGTACCCTGATGAGGGACGCACTAGCGACTGAACCACCCATCAGCCATGCATCCCCTCGCGGTGCGCCGCCGCTTGGGAGTCGGGGTAATTTTTTATAGAGGGTTTCTTCCTCGCGGTCCGGCCGGTTAAGGCAAGACCCTCGGTCCCGTGCAGGCCACGAGACATGACCATGACGCCTCGATACGGGATTACGAGTCCGACGGTGACTAGGTACAAAGTACCGTAGCCTGTTCAGTGGCAGGGTGAGTGCACGCTGAACCCGTCCTTGCTCCTCAAGTGTGACCTCTGCTAAGCAGTGGACACGCAGAGAAACGCCCCCCCGTCAGGTTATTCGCTACCGTTCAATAACTTCCCAACGAATCGACAAGTTATTGAACGGTACCCAGGGTGCACCACGTGGAGGTTACCTGACTCAGCAGTCAGCACCCCTGTTACATCTCCTAACCTAACTTTTAACATTACTAAACTAAGTAAAGGATGTTACTAACACAGAATAAATAACAATGACGTGCAAGTTTAGTCAAACATAACCTAACCTAATCTAACCTTTTTTTTTTGATGTGGTGGAAAAGCTTTATAGCTACCCAAAAAGCTTTATAGCTTTGGGCAAAACGGGGGTTATGTGGGACTCCCCCCCCCGAGTGGGGGTATACCGCACTAAAAACCACCACGGCTGTTCCCTCTTGCTGACTGTGCTGGACGCCTGGGGAACCCGTTGTATACGTCCCAGGCGTCTGTCAGCCGCCCCAGCCACCTGCCGGGATAAAGAGGAGGGGATCCTAACCTGCGTTTTTAGCATATTATGATACGATATGCTAGCTTAGCTAGCTAGCTTGACGACAGTCTTGCTTGATGAAAAGCATTGATGAGGTTGGAGCGGGGTTGCCTAGAAAATGCTTATCACGGGCGCCTTGTAGGCATCTACTCAAATCGTAGGTACCTCTCTCAATAATCCTCACATAATATACCATAATATACCGGGCGAATATACCTGTAATAAAAAAAAAATTATAGCTCTCACCTGCTGACACTGGTCACGTAAGATGGAAATGCACTAACCTCGAGGAGTTAAAATAGAGATCGCGGCATCGCAACGAAATGCTAAATCGCTTTGCGTTAGCTAAGGTCCGTACCTACTCCGAGCGATATACTTCTCAAATTCGGACCGAAATATAAGCATTAGGTAATATTACTTAAATTATGTTTAGTTGTGTTGGCTTTATTCTAACGCAAACTTATTCCGGAAAATCAAAGTCAAAGTAAAAAAACTGTAGTAAAAATTAGGTAGGTATACGAAAATAGCCAATGAATTAAGTATAGGTAGTCAATTTGTAATTTTAAGTATATTGGTTTAAACAATTTTAAACAATGTTGCTTATGTCAAATTGTTTTGTTTTATTTCTAAGCAATGTGTAAGAATAAAGTTAAAATTTTACTTTGTTTTATTTACAGATTCCTACTGACGGGCGTTTTAGTGTTTGGTTTTTATTTAATTACGGAGCGAGTAAGAATCTACGTTAATAAAATTTCTGAAGATGAATACTCCGACAGTGCGCAATATAATATGATGCATACATGGGTTAATAATAATATAAGTGAAATTGCTAATTTAACTAATAACAATACTTACATAAATTCGGAGCCTTGATTGGTGCGATGTTTTTTTTTGTTGAAATAATAAAATAATTCATGAAAGTGTTTAATCCTACTTATTTGTAGTTTGCGAATAAACACTATAAAGACATATATTCCAATTAACCTATTCAAATGCTAACAGACTCGGTTTTGCGCCCTTACTTCGCTCACAACTTTTTTAAATTACAAAAAACTTAGGTAGGACGTTTATGGTTGAAGAACTGAAGCCGAAGGTGTCAAGCCGTGCCTTTTAGTACCTGAATAGGATAATAATGTGTATTTGTATCTAATTAAGTAGGTACGAGTGCATTATCGGAAACAAAATATACAAACCTAAGATAAATTGAAATAAAAAAGGTAAGGCTAAGGTGGTTTAAGGTATAATAATTAGGAAAATCAGTTTTTGTAGATTTATTTTGTACAAAACCTTAACTTAACAATAAACAACATCAAACATTTTGGTTCGTTGTTAATAACAATTTTGTATCCACTTTTTACCAGTGAACTTCAAATTATTAAGTACGTTATAACTATAACTATAACATATGTTGAATGTAGGTAAGGTAAGTGCACCAATTTAACGCAAGTCGGTAATTCATGAAAGGTAAGATATCTTATACCTTATTATAATGCCTAAAAAATATATCAGATCAAATCATTCGACACGATTTTGTATAAAATATAAATTTTATGTTACATAATTTTTTTTAATAATAAGTATTAATATTTAATTTATTTTATTAAATTTCATTTTAAAAAATTGAAATGGTCCCAAAAGCTGAATAAAATCAATGCACTAAAATAATTATTTGTCACATAAAGTAAGACAAGGTAAGGGTCCATAATATGTTTTTCTTACTGATTTAAAAGGTAAACAAATTGCACAAGCAAACATGCTTGAGAAACGCGTAAGTGACACGTGCTACGGGCGCTTTGGACGTTCTTTTGGGAGTTTTATCACGATTGCATACTGACTTATTTTATGGAGAAATGTATTAGGTTGATAGTTCATATCTATTCGTATTTTATTTGTGTACCAAATATAAACTTGTAGCACATAAACCGACGAGTGACGTCTTTACCCATAGGTACTTACTTTGTTCGATATCATGATCTGCATTCTGTAGCAGAATATGCTATCAACTAGACTAGACCAACGAGGCTGTCAAAATCACTACATAGTATAAAACAAAGTCGCTTTCTCTGTCCCTATATCCCTATGTCCCTATGTATGCTTAAATCTTTAAAACTACGCAACGGATTTTAATGCGGTTTTTTTTAATAGATAGAGTGATTCGAGAGGAAGGTTTATAAGTAGAAAAATTGGACCCGGTAGGTGGCGCTAATAGCGGGCAGGACGACGTCTGCCGGGTCCGCTAGTTAAGGGATATACAGTGTGTCCGGGATCGAATTAGCGATATTTTAGGGACATATTCTACAACTCATTACCTCTCTGAAAATACCACTTATTAGGGCCTGCCCCCCTCCCCCTCCCAGGGACAGCCATTTCAATTTGGTGTGCGTTTTTGTGGGTATGTGCGCACAAAAAATGTAATAACTCGAAAGTCTGCTGATGCACAGGTCTTCAAACGACCTTATTCGATTGGATACAATATTCTCCATCATTAAATACCAAACAATAGAATAAAATGTTAAAATAACTCGATCAAAAATGCTTCGGAAAAAAAATATTTTTTCAAAAATATTGAAAACTACAAGTTTTTGCTGCATTTTGCAAAAACGAGGTCATTAAGACCACATTATTAAGTATTAAATCGACAGCTTTTGAGATAAGCAACAAAACGACATAAAAAATTTGACTGTAAGTTACTTACTTCTGGAGATATTGGTAATTGTAAGTACTTCGTCCCCAAGCATGAATTACGAGTATTGAACCCAAATTTAAGATTCATCATTTTTTTACTGCAAATAAGGTAAAAAAATCTTAACTTTATAATTTAATTTTTGTTAGTTATAAACTCAATAACTCAATAACTCTAAAGATATCCTAAAAACTAGGGTATTTCCGCCACAAACCGAAATTACCATCTCTGTTCTGTTAGCTAGTTGCTTCATGTTGGGAGGATCGTTGGATCATGTCCAAATACAACTTATTTTATCTGCAACGGACAAGATCGTCTCCAATAATTCTTTTCTGGTATTTGGTACCATATAAAAGACCTTCTGCTTCATAGGTCCTCATAAAAAGAAGTCCAAAGGTGTAAGGTCTGGAGAATGAGGTGGCCATTCCATTGAATTGTTGCCACGTCCGATCCAAGGCGAATAGTTGACATCTAAATGCTCTCTTATGGCTATAATAATACCGAGTAGGCATGTCTTTAAACCTAGCAAAATTCACAAACCTGAATCACAAACAAAATGAGTAATAACTTAAGTAGCGATCATAACGCCTCCTCGCCAGGAACAACAAAATAAAATTTCAGATATTTCAATTTTTTATACGAATTTTTAATCAGTTGAAGTAGGGGTCCGATCCTTAGTTTTAACCTGATTCGCTGACTAATCAAAAACAATATTATTATTACCTGATCGCCCGAGGTATGCGATGGAAACCCACATTCGAATAACATAAGAACTTACGCGCTCGCGGTTAAGTTATGTTTAAACAATAATATCTCCAAAAGTAAATAACTTACAGTAAAATTTTTTATGTCGTTTTGTTGCTTATCTCAAAAACTGTCGATTTATTACTTAACAATGTAATCTTAACGACCTCGTTTTTGCAAAATGCAGCAAAAACTTGTAGTTTTCAATATTTTTGAAAAAATAATTTTTTTCAGAAGCATTTTTGGTTGAGTTATTTTAACATTTTATTCTATTGTTTGGTATTTAGTGATGGAAAATATTGTATCCAATCGAATAAGGTCATTTGAAGACCTGTGCATCAGCAGACTTTCGAGTTATTACATTTTTTGTGCGCACATACCCACAAAAACGCACACCAAATTGAAATGGCTGTCCCTGGGAGGGGGAGAGGGGCAGGCCCTAATAAGTGGTATTTTCAGAGAGGTAATGAGTTGTAGAATATGTCCCTAAAATATCGCTAATTCGATCCCGGACACACTGTATAGAAATCTATACTAATTATCCTTAATTTTCATACTTCGTTGGTCTACTCTAGTCACTAGTGGATATTCAACTATATTATGTATTACTTACTATTAGTACTCCTTTTATTTTGTTTCCTATACTAAAGCGTCGACCTCATAACCAACGGTCTAGAGTCCAATCTTATCTATGCAATAGCTTTTATAGTCCGTTTCAATAGAGTTGAGCTAAAATGTAAACCAACACACAGTTTGTAGTATAAACTTAAATCGTGTCAAGTTTCATTTCAATCCATTTTGTAGTTTTTTAGCAAAAAGGTGTGTTGGTTTGCATTTTTGCTCAACTCTATTGAAACGGACTATACTTTTGCAAGTATCTTAATAAGTAAAATATGACGGTAGGTTTAAGGCCTCTTGTTAACACGCACGTTTTACCCACGTTTTACCCACGTTTTACCCACATACAATAGTTACGTGAGTTTCCACGGCGTGTTAACAAGAGGCCTAAGACGTACTTAGTCAAAATAATAATGGTCGAAACCTGCCACCAGATCAGAGATAATTTTGACATTAAAACTAAATTACCCCTGCCTAGAATTGAATCCGGGACGTCCCACTTATATGACAGCGTTTACCACCAGGAAGGTCATCAAAATTGTAGAATACAGTCAATTAATAACTATTTACATGTAAGTTTCTTGAGTAAACGAGAAAAGTGGAATTCTAAATTCTGAAATCTTAAGCAGTTTGCTTTGAGATTTTCCATGACAAGTAGCATCATAAATAGCATATCATACTTATATTGTACCAATCTATGCAAATAAAGGAATCTATCTATCTATCTATCTATCTACTTACACTCAATTTACATCAAGGTGCAGTAACGACGTAAGGTACAATATAAATTTTTAGAATGTCTTCTCTAGAAAGAATTCTAGAAGAGAATGGATATGTAGACCGTAAGTATCCTAGAAAAAATTGTTAAACTATGTGAGCAATACAAGAAGCACAAGAGAAGCACTTGGCAGCCAAATACTATGTGACGAAGAAACAGATTTAAAGATCGCTTCCACTGCGTTCAACTCATGCTGTTAAATTTATAAGGGTTTTTGGTACCGAAAAATGCGTTGCCTCTTGCGACTCTTGCAACCGTGTCTTCATCTTAACAAATCTATTTTAATCAAATATCTACTATTGCAAGAGTGAGTTGTAGATGTACAATAAAGTAAGTACTTAAAAATTCATTGTCCTATAGGTTATGATTTTTTGTTCTTCGTATTTTTATTTTTGGGATGTATACCGTCCATTCCTTTGCCGAATGGATACTGCGCGTTGGTCGTCAAATAGTAAGATCCTCGGGCACTGAAAGATAAAGAGAAAGAATTAACAACAGCTGCAACATACCGACTTAAAATATCTGTAAAAACATTCAAAATGCGGGATTACCTTCCACATTCAGTGTTGGTTTAAAACTTATAGAGTTAATCAAGGGGCAGCAGATAAAAGTATTTCTTAAGGTAAAGCTTATTTTATATTGTTCTAGATATAAATCTAAGCCAGTTATTAATTTGTCTGGTCCTATATTATCTATATCTGACCACATGGTAAAATTATTATTTGTTTTGAAATTTAGGATGACCATAAACATCTTTATTTTAGGGCAAATTTTAAAGTAACTTCGACCATTACAAAACTAATGATGTGGACTTGAATTTCTTTTCTCTCTTCTCTGTCTTTGCATTGTCATGCATTTTGCTCTCGAGTATTCCGCACGTAAATGCGGAGTAAAATAGCATACTCTCACGTACAACTTGATGTTTCCGAATAAAGCACTTTAACCGGCTACGTATCGACATTTTCTATATCGCTGCAGATGTTTATATTATGTGGCGTGACTTGTAATTATATTAGTAAAATGTGCTTACTTGCTGTCGCAGCTAGCTCCCATGTAGACCATACCAACTTCAGGTGATTGATTTTCTCTAAACTTATGATAAGAATCAGCGGGCGATGCCGGGAACGCTTCAGGGTTCCGTATTGACTCTGCGTAGAACCGCCATGATCTCCAATGACTGCATAAATCTGGAACAGATTTCAGTTTGTAAAGTAAACTGTCAGAAGTGGTTCTAATCGTCGATAAGCTTACGCTAGTAGGTACTGCTACTGTGTGAAAAAAAGCGTTGCTTATAGAGATGACAGACCAAGTCCAACGCGGTTCCTAAAAGTTCTCCCTCCACCAGACCACCACTATTAATAGCTTTTTTACGTCCCACTACTGGGCCCAGGCCTCCTCTCTTATATGACTGCTTAACGTGCTCTCCGAGGCACATGGGTGAAGCACCGCCAATTACAAACTCCGGCCTGGCACTGAAAATTTCTTGACAGAAACCCAATACCTAACAATTATTTACCGAACCCCGATCGAATCGAACCCGGGACCTCGTGATCTGCTGTCGAATATGCTAGCGACTAGACCGACCGAGTGTTAAGTGCCTTTGACTACATTGCAGTCACTCCATCACCAAGAGATATAGTTTAGAACCGCCTTAGAACTACTCTGAGTAAGCTAGCTTTCAAACAAAATGAAACACCTTGAAGTTCATCCTTTTATGATAACGTAGATAACGAGTTATGCTACTAGCAAACTGGCAATAGCTACACGTATGTTTTGCAACAGAATTATGGAGTAAGTAATTGCTAAATAATAAGCGCAAGGCAGTACTTACTTCCTACGACTAAAAGTGGGCGTCGATGGCAGCATTGTTCTGTTAAGACGTGAAAGATTTTTCAAAGTAAGTTACGAGTCTGACTCTAGTGTGAATTCATAAATTCTAAACCCTTAACAATATTTGGGGCAGAGGGACACGGGGTGAAGGCAGGTCAGGTATTTAGGAAAATTTTGATTTCACACTACCGCGTGATCACTATCCAGTCTTATACGCGGTATATGTATTCACCCCGGTAGCTATAGCTTTGTAGATTAGTAGGTTAGTAGGACTCTTTGAAAATCGTAAATAGTAGGGTCTACATTAAATACGTCATGTTCATCTACGATTCTATGCTAACGTGTTTTCATTCGGACACAAAACAATCTTTATTTTTTTTCAGTGTTAACAACAAAAAACAAGTGTTAAATAAGGTTTATTTTAAACAGAACTACAACATGACAGAATTCCAATATACTTACCTATATGTACCTATACGTACCTAGTTTAAATTTATTTCATTATTTTTGTTTCGAAAGTTCAAAGGAAAGGCAAACTTGGAGTGCTGGCACTGCTCAAACAAGGCTGCCTGTTAGGTGTAGACCACAGATCACTATTAAACTAGGTGTAGACCCTACTAGTACAATCGGCAAATATAAACAAGGCTCACAGCATAGCATGGACAAAACATCAAAAGGCGCGAAGCGCGCGGGTGAGGTAGAGCAAGCTCTTGCCTTGGGCAAGATAGACCAAGTTCTTGCCTTGGAAAAGGTAGAGCAAGCTCTTGCCTAGGGCGAGGTAGAGAAAACTTTTGCCTCGGGCGAGCTATATCGACACCAGCCGAGCCCGTGCGGATCATTGGTTTTTCGATCTCGCTATTGGTATTGTTACTATTATATATTCTGTGGTATTGTGTACTCACTGTCATCGGTAAGCGGTATGGGGGCGAATCTCGGGCAGCCTGGTTGGACGCTCTTCCCTCCGTTCGGCCAGAAGTCTGCGGTCCCGGTTCGTACCGGCGCGCCGTACCCGCCGGCATCCGTGTGTATCACGTCCACGAACTCTGCGTCTCTTTCCGTCACGTGATCCATTACGACGCCGTCCGGATAAAACGCCGGGAAAGCTGGATCGAGGGCTGTCAATCTGTAACATCAGATACAAATCGGGTTCAATTATTATCATCTGTGATAAATTCCAGAAAGTGGCAAAGACACATCCTCTATTTATGTTTTTGTAACTAATTTGGTACATGAATAATAAATAAATAAATAAATAAAGACACCTAAAGGGGCCATCCATAAATCACGTCACACAAATTTCATGATTTTTCCCCCGTACTTGTCACAGCTGGTCACATTTGTGAGACCCCCCTCTCCTAGTGTGACGTCAATATTTTGCAATTTTACATCTAAGTTTTCTTTAATAGTTCATATTTCGTGTTTTGATAATGCTTATTCATATGGTTAGCGACTGACAATAAGCCTATGCACCCAGTGACAGGGCTTGATCGGCTTGATCCAAATCCGGAAACGTACGGCTATTTATCTACTTGTGAGATATAAGTACATGTAGTAAGTACCTTTTTATAGTTTTGTTGTATTTATTTTTGAGATCCCGCGCGAGATAACCGGCGACGTGGCTGCCGAGGGAATGACCTATTACTTGCAATTTGTCTATTGATAGGCCGGCTTCTATGAGCTTACTCAAATGTTCTGCTGATGCCGCTCCGACCTGAAAAATATCGATATCACTTATTGCGATAAAAAAAATATCAGTGTACATTGATCTTTGAATTAGTTGTTAGAGACGTTGGATGAAAAAAATTGTTAGAAGAATAAAATAGGTATTTAGGTAGGTATAGACTAGGTACGATATTATCAGAAAACGTATAGGTATAGGCTGAGGCTGTTTTGACATAAGCATGATTATATTATAGCCTTTTTAGGGTTCCGTAGTAAACAAGGAACCCTTATAGTTTCGCCATGTCCGTCCGTCTGTCCGTCTGTCCGTCTGTCCGTCCTCGGTTAATCTCAGAGACTATTAGTGCTAGAAATCCGTAATTTGGCATGAGTATAAATATTAATCACGCCGACAAAGTGGTGAAATAAAATTTTGATAAATATTTTTTTTTAGGGTAGCTCCCCTACATGTAAAGTGGGGATGAATATTTTTTTTCTCGTCTACCCCATAGTGTGGGGTATCGTTGAATAGGTCTTTTAAAAATACTGTGGGTGTGGGAACATCATGTTTCGATTTCTAGATCCGTTTGTAAAATATGATGTTTTAAAGTGCAAATTTTTATTAGAGTCCAGTGTCCCCCCCTCTATCAGCCAAATGGCAGTATATAGGAACTTGAAAAAATTTACAGCAGTAGGGTATATAATCAATTTTAAAGGAAAACTATCACGGCTAAGTAGGGTTCACAGGTTAAGGAGTTATATCTGTTTTTCGAGGATTGTGACTTCGGAACCCTACACTGCGCGTGGCCCGCCACGCACTTGGCCGGTTTTTAAATCAGTTGAACAGATAATTGAACAAAAGGCGATTGCAATCCGGTTATTACAAACAAACTACAACCTACCTTTTTCGTATTCCTTGCAGCATTGACCAAATAATTACCGTGAGACATATTAGACCAGTCCAGTAACACGATGTTAGTGTCAGGTCTCGCTTCTAAGTACGCGTTCACCATGACCTGCAAGAAGAAATACATACAATAATAATAACCGTAAAAGAAAAATGCTTTCCTCAATTTTCTTTATTGCGTGTGTTTACGTGACTCTGGATTGGAGTCGGTGTCAAGGTTTTTGGAGACATTGTTTTAGCTTCATAATAATATTGCAAAATCATATCGTCGACACGTTTTCATACAAACGAACTTACTACTGACAGGGGTCACAGGGGTAAGGCTATTCGTAATACTGGCTTGGCGTACTTTTACGTTCCGGGCAATGAATGTCGATTATTTACGCAGTAATACCTGTGGTAATACTTAGTATTTTTCGGCTAAATTATGTAGGACAAGCGGACACCCGCGACTTCGTTCGCGTGGATATATTGGTTTTTAAAAATCCCGTGAGAATTATTTTGTTCTTTCTAAGCTCCTTTGAGCTCATACCTGGCTAAAAACTGTTAAAAATTCACTGGCGGATGTTTAGGTAGATCAAAATGTAAACATCCGCCAGTAAAAGTTCCATCAAAATCGGTCCAGCCTTTCAGAGATAAGCCAGTAATCTTTAAAGTATTTCCTTTCTAACAAAAAAAGAATGAATGAAATCGGACCACCCGTTAACGAATTACAGCTAAGTACACATTTTGACTTTCATCCCTTCTCCCAAGGGAACCGTGTTGAATTTCAGGATAAAAAGTATCCTATATGTTACTCCATAGTATGAGCTTAAATCATGCCGAGTTTCATTTCAATCCATTCAGTAGTTTTTACGTGATGCGCGCACAAACATACAGACAAACAGATAAACAGACAAACAGACAAAAATTTCAAAAATAGCTTTTTTACGTTCTATTACTTATCCCTAACATCCTCCAGTTATTATTTTGCAAAAATCTTCAATGTACAGATACGGCAATTCTACGATTTTATTATATGTATACTGTATAGAATAGAAGACTAGGTGATGCCTGAAAAGCGGTGGTAGTGTGGTGATAGTGGTAAAGACTACGGTCTCACTTTCTGAGGTACCTCGGCACGCACCTCTAACTTCTAAACTAAATATCACTTGCTTTAACCACACGAGTAGATATCCCTACTCATGTGCTTTAACATCGTGAGGAAACCTACATGCCTGAGAGTTCACCATAATATTCTCAAAGGGGTGTGAAGTATACCAATTGGGACTTGGTCAGCGTGTTGGACTATGGCCTAAACTCTTCTCATTCTGAGAAAAGGCCTGTGCCTTGTGCCGGTAATGGTAACGGATTGATCGTGATGAGATGATGCCCGCGACTTCATCTGCGGTGCTATATTTTTAACCGACTTCAAAAAAAAGGCGAAGGTTCTCAATTCGTCGGAATCTTTTAATATTATGTTCCCCGATCACACAAAGACGCTTGGACCGATTGGATTTTTCTCTTATGTTTGACAGGGTTATACGTCTTCATAAATAGTCCCATGATCATTCAGGTCAGGACCTGATCATGGGATTCTGGAGAAATCTAAAGAATTCTTTAATTTATTTGGTATATTGGAGTCCGTTTAATTTTTTCAAAATAAGCTTATTAGCAATCTGTGGGAACTTTTTAATTTCCGGGATGCAAGCTATCTCTGTGCCGTATTGTAGACCTACCTGTACACTCTCCTGCTGAGCAGTTTCTATGAAGCCGTGGATGTATAGGACGGTGGGGTTGGTGTCGTCGAAGCCCTTGACCTCGAACAGTCGGCTCGCCTGGTGCAGCGGGATGTCCACGTACTCTTCGAAAGAATTTCTGAAAAATATTTAAAAAATCCTTTTTATACGACTGACTGAAAAAAGGGGTAAGTATACTTAATTATTGTTTTTAGGATTCGTGTATCTATGTGAGTTTGTATATTCCACCATAACATCTATACGCCTGAACCGATTTTGATGAATGAGGTATCGTTAGAATTCTTAGATTATTCCAAGTGATATATAGGGTAGTAAAATTTTAAATTTGAATTTCGAAAATCAGAATAAGTTCATAATTATCATCTAGGAAATGATGAGTAGATTCCAAGAATATATGTATAACACAATAGTTCAATATCCAGTGATTCACAAATACATATCATTTAAAAATGTGAATAAGATTTCAAACGTCGTGTTTTGGCAGGGCAGTCGTGTTTTTAAGTCTTTAATTACGAAAAGATAATCCTAATGAGAACTTGACAATGACCTTCTCTATACACAGTCATTGGAGCTTGATAATAAAATACCGTGGGCTTCAAATTCAAAAAACCAGCGGTGATAGCCTAGTGGTTAAGACTACGGCCTTCCTTTCGGGGGCACCTAGTTCAATCCCCGGGTGTACGGTACCTCTAACTTTTCGGAGTTATGTGCGTTTTAAGCAATTAAATATCACTTGCTTTAACGGTGATGGAAAACATCGTGAGGAAACCTGCATGCCTGAGAGTTCTCCATAACGTTCTCAAAGGTGTGTGAAGTCTGCTAATCCGCACTTGGCTAGGGTGGTGGACTACGGCCTTAAACCCTTCTCATTCTGAAAGGGGACCCGTATCCTGTAGTGGGCCGGTAATGGGCTGTTAATGATAAAATGTGGATTGGCTTCACATATGCATACATAAGTTAACGTCTTCGAGCTATGCGAAAAATTGTTTGGGGTCCCAATGGCGACCACGCACCGACAAATGCAGCGTTGGAATACCCCCCACTAGGTGGACGGACGATCTCAAGAAAATCACTAGGAGCCTTTGGATACAACCAATTTACACAAAACCTTAACTAATTAGGTATGTAACATCTAAACTTGCCTCCTGAATCACTACATGTCTATTGGTGAAAACCCTATGAAAATCCATTCAGTTGTTTTTGAGTTTATCGTGAACAGGCAGACAGACAAACATAGCGGGGGACTTTGTTTTATAATATGTAGTGGATATATACATATACGTAGGTATAGGGTATAGAGAAACATACCTACCTATGTAGTTTTCAAAAATATGTTACTTATGTTTTACGTAAAATAAAAAAATGGTTATTTTAGTTTTGCTAACTTGCAATTAATGATTATCTATCATTAATTGCAAGTTCTAGAAAAAGCTGTTGTTTTGAAATCACAGACGATTACTTACTTCAACTTCATTGATTAGTATGAACTTATGGATGAGGAATAGCTACTGCGGGCGACTCTTGTTTATTTGATGCAGAAAAAGCCAATTACAGCCATTGTGCGGTTTGTATTGTGGCTGTGTTTCACTGTAGATTAATATGTTAATGGAATTTGAAGGCCGTCGCGCACTACAGCATAATGTATTGTAAGTAGGTAACTGCATCGGTAAAAAAAGCTGTGATAGCCTAGTGGTTAGGACGACCGACTTCTAATTGGAGGTCGTGGGTTCGATCCCGGGCACGCACCTCTAACTTTTCGGAGTTATGTGCGTTTTTTTTAAAGTATTTAAATATCACTTGCTTTAACGGTGAAGGAAAACATCGTGATGAAACCTGCATGCCTGAGAGTTCTCCATAACGTTCTCAAAGGTGTGTGAAGTCTGCCAATCCGCTTGGCCAGCGTGGTAGACTATGGCCAAAACCCTTCTCACTCTGAGAGGAGACCCGTGCTCTGTAGTGAGCCGGCAATGGGTTGATCATGATGATGATGAACTGCATCGGCGTTCTAGCAGTTGGCGTGGTCGACTGCGTATCACGAGGTACTGGGTTCGATTCCTGGGTTGGGCCAAAAAGTTATGGGGTATAGGTACCTACTTATTGGGTTTTTCGCTTTCGCTTTCGTTTTGGGTCGCTTGATCTCTCTCTCTCTCTGTTGTGTCGTATTGGCGTCTCATTGAACTGTGAGAGAGAAGGAATAGAGAGTGCAATGTGCACACACTTGTGCACTATAATATCTCCTGTGTCTAGGCGATCACATTTACTTATTTATAGTTGTATTTTTATAAATAGAACACTACTTACCCATTATAAAAACGTAGATAAATGTCTTCAATTCGATTCGTTCTGTCTGGTAGAATGCCTGAAATATAAAAATAAGCCTGCCTGAAATATTTTAGAAAAATTTAACCGAGTACACCGAAATAAAGAATAACAGAAAAATACTGAATCGATTTTGATGAAACTTGCTCTGTTCCCTAAAATGAAGTAAATGTGAGTCATTAAAAAAGATAGTCATAAGCCGATCAATAGTTTCGGGGAAATGTGTGGAAAAACATACATACATATTATATAAGTCTAAAATTTTGTATATTTGTTTGAAAGCCCTAATAAATTGTCATATATATGTGAATATATTGCAGTTCCAATATTAATACACACATACATACATAATATACCTAACCTCCTTTTTTGAAGTCAATTAAAAAAAACATCTTATTATCTTTATTGAATTCCACATAGGTACAGGTAAATAGGAAATAACTACACATTACAGACTGTCCTGAGATATAAAACCAAAAGTGTGAATTTCATCATGCAAATGAATGCATGCATAATATTTTAGATTTATTAACACATCCGGCTCATGTGCTCAATGACAAAAATAATATGTCGCTATGGCATAATAAATAGCATAAAACCAGCCAAGTGCGAGTCGTACTCGCGCACGAACGGTTCCGCACCCATTATCTATAAAAACGGAAAAAAATCACGTTTGTTGTATGGGAGCCCCCCTTAAATATTAATTTATTCTGATATAACGGCAACAGAAATACAATAGACCTATCATTTGTAAAATTTTCAACTCTCTAACTATCCCTATACCCTTTGGGTACGGAACACTAAAAAAGCACAGCAACAATATTATTCACGCATGCATCGATATATTTTGCATATTTGAATTGATCACTTGATCAATTTACCCAACAGAATCAGCTGTTGCGTCCCCCTTCCTAAGGTAATACGTGATTTTGAGTATTATTAATTTTGTAAGATTTTTTTCAAAATAATATTAAAATCAACTTACCAATTTTTATATTTGACAACTCATTTTTAACGACAATTCTTGAATTTACAAGTGAAAAACAAATAATTTGGAAAGTAAATAAAATTATAAATATTATGTTCATTGTGTCAATATTCCAAGTCTATTGAATCGCGTGATCGACGGAAGACTGTCTCCTTATGTACTTATATCCAACTTAAAATAATTATGCTATTTATGTTATTAGGTATATGAATTGGAATAATCTGCGTATTTCCCGAATCACATAATGTTAATAAGCCAATTTATATAAACCTTCCTCTACTATATACCTATTTTGTTTTTGTTAAGTTCACGTTATCTTGAAATAATGATAACAAATTATTTCGTTATCTGCACTTTATTATGGACTGTCAATTATTATAAAAGTAACATAAGTACTGTCAGGGATTCCGGATTTGTCCCATTGAGATAAAATCCTTATCGATTTCTTGATAAAATGAATAAAAATGTGTTGATAGAGAAATAATTTGTTTTCGTTTTTCTTTCTTCCGGGCTGTAATAAAGATAAGATAACGTATTTGTGCTCTAGGTTTTAAACAATTGTTATTATTGTCGGTTGTATTGTATAGGTTTAAATATATTTTGAACTAGCCGGTCTAGCTCTTGCCCGTGTCTTCGACCGGGTGGATGTAGTTTTTTAAAAGCCTCGCCCTTTGCTTGCCCGGCATAAAAAGTAAAAAGTAGGTATGGGCAAGTAAGCCTGTGCCACTCTCCAGGTCCTCAGATATACCCAAACAAAAAATCAAGTCGTTCCGTAGCTCTGAATTGAAGGACAAATCAACAAACAAACACACTATCGCATTTATAATATTAGTAGAGAAATAGGGCTTACTCGAAGACTGCCATTATTCTTTCTGTTCACTGCACACGCACAGTCAATACTGAGTTACCGCATTTCCACTACAATCTCAAGCCGTCGAGCTTGTGACCTGGATTTTTGCCGGCAACCCAATTATTAAGATGATTATTTAATTAATAAATAAATTAAAAATTTAAAAAACCCCCGACATTCGCCATTTTGTAGCGGCGGCCATCTTGGATTTGCATAGTACTATTCTACTAGTCAAGCTCTTTCATTTGATACCCATATTAAGGGAGTTGTGAAAAATATGTAATCCGCCATTTTGCAGCGGCAGCCATCTTGGATCGATTTTCATCAAACATAGCTAACAACACTCTCGACTCATTCACCGGGTCCAATACGATCCGGTTTCTACTTATAAACCTTCCTCTTGAATCACTCTATCTATTAAAAAAAAAACCGCATCAAATTCCGTTGCGTAGTTTTAAAGATTTAAGCATACATAGGGATATAGGGACAGAAAAAGCGACTTTGTTTTATACTATGTAGTGATTAGTAGGATCTGCGATGTCATTAAGTCGTTAACATCTGTGCTAGTAATAAAAGTAATTGCAATGCAATCAACGCGATGCGTCTATTGATTTGCGATGCACATTCCTCTATGGCTATGCTATATAAACGATCCGTCGAAGCCGGGAATTGACGCAATCATGTAAATTAATTCACGCCGTGCACGGTCCGAGCCTTGTCCCGGCCGTACACGCTCACGCTCACGCTCACGCTCACGCTCACGCTCACGCTCACGCTCACGCTCACGTGTTCACGCTCGAACACAAGCCCTCCAAAACACATTCGTTTTACTTCACCACCGGTGCATCCTCACAGAGGCGACGGAAGGCGTGGGCGACGTGGGCCCATGCCCACGGCCTCGCGCTCTGGAGGGCCTCGCGTCCCTTTTTAGGGTTTCGTAGTAAACAAGAAACCCTTATAGTTTCGCCATGTCCGTCCGTCTGTCTGTCTGTCCGTCCTCGGTTAATCTCAGAGACTATTAGTGCTAGGAATCTGTAATTTGGCATGGGTATAAATATTAATCACGCCGACAAAGTGGTGAAATAAAATTTTGATAAATATTTTTTTTTAGGGTAGCTCCCCTACATGTAAAGTGGGGATGAATATTTTTTTTCTCGTCTACCCCATAGTGTGGGGTATCGTTGAATAGGTCTTTTAAAAATACTGTGGGTGTGGGAACATCATTTTTCGATTTCTAGATCCGTTTGTAAAATATGATGTTTTAAAGTGCTAATTTTTATTAGAGTCAAGTGTCCCCCCCCCTCTATCAGACAAATGGCAGTATATAGGAACTTGAAAAAATTCACAGCAGTAGTATATATAATCAATTTTAAAGGAAAACTATCATGGCTAAGTAGGATTTACAGGTTAAGGAGTTATATGGGTGGATTTCCCAACAGCAAAATTCGCACGGCATGGGTGAAATCGGTACTGTCCAACGTTAGTATAAAGATCTAATATTTTTTTCTAGGTAGAATAGGTAGATACCTATGCGAGACAATAAATATTTATTGATTAGGACTTCAGTTTAGGAAATAAAAAATTTTTAAAGCCCCGAATTTATCATTTCGGTAGCTGTCCTCACAACCTTTTTCAATGTAATTTCCCTCATAAATCAAAAAGTATTGCTTATTTAGGTATATGGCTACTTTTATTTAAATTGTGAATAGTGACAGTATAGTTATAAAATAATTTTATGATAATATCTACTTAGTTTAATAACTGGTAAGTAAAAATGCTTGTGTCCCAGAAAGTCCTCTCATCTCGGTGTTTTTTTTTTAATCGATTGTAGTTTTGCATAGGACAACTCTAGCTCTTCCCTCGTGCGCTTAAAATGTACGTAACAGTGTGGTCTATGTGCTTATCGTGGGAGGAAATGCGCCGCTTGCCTGCGTGTTCCCGCAAAAAAAGTAAGTAGTTCAATTCGGTGGCATGTGACAAACTTCTTATCATTTCCGTGTACAGGTTTAACTTGTCTTGCAATTAGTTAATACATATAAAATACTATTCAAGAGTGCGTAATGGCAATACGTTTATTTGTGTAATATTCATATCATCTTATAATAAATAGTCTTCTTGTAATGCAAATTTTTGTCCGTATTTCTAATTTCGGTGTTATCATTTCGGTGGATTCGGTGGGCTAAATTGTCAACCGAAATGACAAAAAACTCACCGAAATGATAGAAATTCTCATTTCGGTTTTTTTAAATCTTAATTATCTCATTTCGGTGGATTGCTTTATCATTTCGGTGTTTAAATGTCTCATTTCGGTGGATTATTTTATTATTTTGGTAGATTATTATTTGTTTCGATGAAAATTCAGGCCAGCAGGTAATTTTTTAACTAAACCACTTCAAAAAAAGAGTTTATGTATTTGACCCGTATGTATGTATGTATGTATGTATGTATGTATGTATGTATGTATGTATGTATGTATGTATGTATGTATGTATGGCCGCAATTATCTCAAAGACTAATGAACCGATTTTGATAATTTTTTCGCTATCGTAATTAACATACTTTCAGGGAGTTTTTAGTAACTATATTATACCTACGTTCATATAATTGATATGTACAAATTAATATAAGTGTACACTTACTTATGTCATCAAAATATTGAACCTGTACACCGATTTTCCCCATATTTGGTTCTACACAATTTTTTTTTTCTCAATAGAGAAAGTTTATGAAATGGTCGCAAAAAGAATACATGAACTGTTGGTAGGTAGAAGGTAGGTGGTTAAAAACACTGAAAAATAAACGAAAACCAAACCAAAAAGGAAAAATTCTAGTAGATAACGAGCTTAGCACCTATGTATATTAAAATATAAGTTTGGATTTTTTGTTCATCAGTTTTTTGTAAAATCATCATGATCAACCCATTACCGACTCACTACAGAGCACGGGTCTCCTCTGAGAGTGAGAAGGGTTTTGGCCATAGTCAACCACGCTGGCCAAGCGGATTGGCAGGCTTCACACACCTTTGAGAACGTTATGTAGAACGTTATTTATTTTAAAGTGTCAGGTGAATTCAAAGTTGAAATGTTATCTACTAATCTACTAACTATAATTGACGTATTTTTTTTAGAATGCCGAGACGAACATTGACCAAAGATGAGAGAAAGAAAAAAAGAAGATTATACGAACAGAAAAGAAAACAACGAATTAAAAGCGATCGAGAAGAGTTTCTTAGAAAAGATAGAGAGAGATATGCAAGAAGAAAAGCTACATGATTATTTTTTTCGAGGAGTGCATTAAATTCTCACAAGCTCCGAAATCTACGCAAAAAAAAACACAGCCAGTTCGAAAGCATAATAATATAAGAAAAAAAAAATACAAAATTCAGACAACTCGACAAACCCTAGTGGCACAGTCAATTATCAATGATGATTTAGAATCTAATAGAACTTCAAATACACAGTCAAATAATGCATCTGCATTATCTATACGTTATCATATTCTTGGTTGGTCACAGACTTTCAAACTGTATGCATCATAATATTGATTTTTTTTCTCTTCGTTTAACAACAACTCTGAAATCTCAATAACTCCATAAAATTAGAAGCCCCTTAAGTGTCGCAATATAGAGTTTACACTGTATTTAAGTGAACTGCGAAATTATTAAAATAGTAGAAATTAAAAGACTGATTATTGCTAAGCTAAGATTAAAATCGTTAATTAAAATATATGTCTTTTCATTTAATTTTATTCTATTCCTTTTATTGTAGGTAGGTGCATTTTTTTGTGTGAAATCCAGAGGAATATCTAAAATTAAGTAGAACATACGTAACTAGGTTAACAAATTGTCACTCATGATAGTATACAACCTTTCACACTTGCTAAGAGTGCATCTATTTAGTTAAAGTGTATGGTTGAGGCTGCTCAGTAGTATATTTAATATATTTTCAGTGAATTTTAATTTCGGTGGACAGTTTCTATCATTTCGGTGGCTACTTAAATCATTTCGGTGGCTAGTTTAATCATTTCGGTGGCATCGAAATTTTAAACACGTATTCTCACGAGTTTATAAGACATATTTTGATGGTATTCAATAAGAGCATAAACAATAACAAGAAGAACAATAAACAATAGTTCAAAGTTGAAAAAACTTAATAATAAAAAAGTCCACCGAAATTCAAGAAAAAACGGCTTTGTTGAAATTGCCCCCTGTTTTTCGAGGATTGTGACTACGAAACCCTATACTGCGCGTGGCCCGCCACGCACTTGGCCGGTTATTTTCATTTTATATAATCTTCTTGTGCGGGCAGAGGGCCTCGCAAAGTATATCTTGCCCACATAAAATTTAGGCCTTTCCCCGCCACTGCATCCTCATGACATTTAGACTCTACAATCCTTTTTGTACGTTGCAATCGTGCATTGTCTACATCTGAGGATGCTCCGGTATTGTATAACGTGCATCGAGTGTGTTTTGAAGGGTTTCTATGGTGTTGCGTGGTGCGTTTTGTGCCTGCCTCGTTGGTCTAGTGGTTAGCGTATTCGACTGCAGATCACGAGGTCCCGGGTTCGATTCCCGGGTCGGGCAAATAATTGTTAGGTATTTGGGTTTTTCTGTCAAGAAATTCTCAGTGCCAGCCCGGAGTTGGTAGTTGGCGGTGTTTCACCCCCGTGCCTCGGAGAGCACGTAAAGCAGTCGGTCCCGGTTATTATCACTATCATGTGACAATAGTCGTTAAAGCCCGCCAACCCGCATTGGAGCAGCGTGGTGGGTCTAAGCTCTAATCCCTCTTTCCTATGAGAGAGGAGGCCTGTGCCCAGCAGTGGGACGTTAAAAGGCTGTAGTGGTGGTGGTGCGTTGTGTGCGTATTGCTTGGTTGCTTGTTTTTCCTGCATGGCCTACCAGTGGGAGGACGGGCGATGCACAACGCATGCTTCAAAGAAATATACTATTTTGGCGGATTATTTGAAAAATAATAAGTAAGTACTCTTATTTCTTCTTTCGGAATTCGATGGCAGCCGTTACATAAGCGCGGTCTAAAATAAATTATTGTGAAAAAACACGGCGGTCTACGAATATGAAAATAGTAAATTCCTATTTCTTTTTCTTTCTTATTAGGTTCTACTTTTTACCTGACTACGACAAAGCCAAAAGAAAGGGTTATGCTTTTAGCAGTCTATGTATGTATGTATGTATGTTTATGTTCAAGTTTTGTATGAAATTCTGTGTGTACCACCGTAGCGCCTAAACTACTGGACCGATTTTGATGAATGAGGTGTCAATTGATTTATTGTTATAGGCCGGGTGATATTCTTCTCGGTCGTTTTCTTCATTCCTGAAGGTCGTGTCCACTCTAGTCCAGGGTCTGGGTCACTGTCTTTATGATGTTTCTCCAGTTCGTCCTGTCCTCGGCTTTCCTTAGGGCTGTGGTCACTTGGAGGCCTGTGAGGTTGGTGACTTGGTCCGACCACCATGTGGGGGAGCGGCCACGTAGCCATTTCCCCTCCACTTTGCCAAGCACCATTAGCTTGTCCAGGCTGTCGGGCTGCCTTCGCGCTATGTGACCGAAGTAGCGAAGGACACGCTGGTAGCACATACTTGACAGTCTCGTTTTTATGTGCAGTTGTTGCAGGATCGAGACATTGGTTCTCTTGGCCGTCCACGGTATACGCAGCATCCTTCGCCAGCACCACATCTCTAGCGCGTCAATCTTCTTCCTCTCCAGTGAGCGAATTGTCCAGGATTCCGCGCCGTAGAGATAGATGGAGAATACCAGAGTCTGAACGAGCCGTTTTTTCGTTATATTCGATATTTTCCTGTTCTGCCATATTCGGGTCAATTTGCTCATTGCAGACTTGGCCATTTGGGCTCGTCGCCGGATCTTCTTTTCACAGCCTCCTTGGTTGGTCAGTATTGAGCCGAGATACAAGAACTCAGAGACAAATTCAAGGTCGCTTAGTTCTCCGGTCCGAGTACATAATCCTAAAATCCATAATCATCCGGGTGATATAGGCTACATTTTATTTACGAAAAAAATCGAGAAGTGACCTTCACGCGGCTTTCTAGATTATGAAATTAGTTTCGGATAGCCATAACAGATGGCGCCACTAGCATGCTTGCCCCGTGCCTATTAGTTCATCCGCCCCCTCACCTTTCGCCTATAAAAGCGAATGCAAGAGCGTGTTACGGGATGTTTCAATTCTGAATTTTGTAATTTAACACTGTCTCGCTATTCATTTGTAAATTAATCCTGATTTGTTGCAAATTAATGTAAAACAGATTGTGTTCATCAGAGATTGTTTGTTATAATAGTTAACTATCTTATTAAAATATTTTTGTGGTTATCTCAACGTTTCATTTCTAACAATATAAGTAATCTAATCTTGGTAATATATTATAGTCTAATACCTAGTTGACCTACTCTACATGGAGTTGAAAACAGTATTTATTTCACAAGTTGATCTACGATCATTTTCCTGGTAAAACAACAATAACTATGTTAATTATTCAGACAAAATCGTTGTTTTGGCTTCCACTCCGGTTTAAACTGTAAATCCGTACGTAGGTAGGTACTTACTATGATAGCTACTACCTACTGGTGATTGAAAATTAAACGGCGCTATTTAAAACTGTCGCTCGCGGCTCTAATATTATTTACGCCACGACTATAATTTGCTACTTAGCACACTTGGAACATAAATAATAAATATTGTGTTATTTGGTAAGCGGCTGAGGCTTTTTTTCTTTTCAGGGACTTTTTAACCCCCGACGAAAAAACGACGGGGTGTTATAAGTTTGACGTGTCTGTGTGTGTGTGTGTGTGTGTGTGTGTGTGTGTGTGTGTGTGTCTGTCTGTTCCCCTGTGGCGTTCAAACGGGTGGACCGATTTGAATGCGGTTTTTTTTGTTTGAAAGGTGAATCAGTCGAGAGTGTTGTTAGCTATGTTTGATGAAAATCGGTCCAAGATGGCCGCCGCTACAAAATGGCGGATTACTTATTTTATCACAACACCTTCAATATGGGTATCAAATGAAAGGGCTTGACTAGTAGAATAGCACTATGCAAATCCAAGATGGCCAACACCACAAAATGGCGAATGTCGGGGGTTTTTTAAATTTTTAATTTATACTTGTATACATAGAAGTATGCATGTCTCTTTTAGGTATAAAGTTCGTGAAAAGATTCAGTATCCAAGTTCAATACTCACTGGCTGAACAAATTTTTCGTACGGTTTTGTACGTACGTACGGGTTTTTTGGTACTTTTTCGTACGTAGAGTAGGTATGTAGATAACATTTAAAGGTACCTAACCTACCTGTTCGTAGATCTTCATCATCATCATCAACATCATGATCATCAACATCATGATCAATCCAGTACCGGCCCACTAAAGAGCACGGGTTTCCTCTCAGATAGAAAAGGGTTTAGTCCACCACGCTGGCCAAGTGCGGATTGGTAGAATTCACAATTAGGTACGCCTTTGAGAACAATATGGAAAACTCTTAGGCATGTAGGTTTCCTCACGATGTTTACCTTTACTGTTAAAGCAAGTGATATTTGATTGCTTAAACACATTAATCTAAAAAGTTAGAGACCGGGGATCGAACTCGGGGACCGGGGAAAGGGAGGCCGAAGTCGTAACCACCAGGCTATCACCGCAATTCGTTCATACTATAACAGGAATCATTAGGTACGAGCAATTTAGTACAATTACAACTCAACTCGCTCGTTATGGTCGCTTACGTTGGTGATTGTTCATAAATAGGTACAGTTTAATTGAGCTGCTATTGATTTGCGGCCAGTTGCGAACGAGTAGGCCAAGAGTCGACTTCGCTAGCGTCAATGGTTAAATCACAATTAATATTGCATAATTTATTTGTAATAATTATGACCAAATTTATGTTAGGTACAGATATACAAGCGGAAGATTCGTGCCGTCACTTAACTTCCATTTCGCGTTAGCTAACGTAAAAGGTAAACAAATCATGGAAAACTTGTCGGAGAGAAGCACTTTGCTCGGCGTTTTAGACGTTCTTCGTTCGTAGCTACGTCCCTGTAGGACGTAGCTACCGCCGTATCTGCCGTATCAATTATACGGGCCCCCCAATCCACGTGCGTAAGCAAAAATTAACAAAAACTTTAGAAAAAGTACAGTCATCATGAGCTATAAATGATTTAATAAATCAGTTTGCCGAAAAAAGGCAAGGACCTATTTAATTTGAATTGTTTGTAAAAATTTTAGAAAAAGTGACATAAATAATTATGATGAATAAATATTGCTTTTAATTTTATGCAAACATTTTTTTTTTTTGTGAGAAATCTTTACCCTTCATAAGGGCCCCCAAAATACGGGGCCCCGCCAAGGTACGCTATGCCACTGCGTTCTTATAATTGAATTCTCTCTTAAATCACGGTTTCATTGCTACTTCGCGTTAAGAACGTCTTAAGCATCGTACCTACATCGCATCATGCATGTCGCTTACACGTTTCTGCGAGAAAGATTATATTATTCATAGGTATACGTCAATGCAGGGAATTAGCTATTTGTTTTGCGTTTTGTTTTTGAAATATCCTGTGTTTTTCGAAATAAAAGTATCGTAGATATGGCCGTCTCCACGATGCAATTTTACGATAAAACCAATACAGTTATTGATTTTATTTTACGACCATAATATTGGGTAAGATTCTGTGGAAACACTTTGATTTATGGATTGATCGTTTGTGCAACTCTCATTAAGGTAGGAAGTACACCGGTCTCTTTAATTAGAACATGATTTTAATCGTCCATATCATAATGTTAAAATAGACTTGTCAGTCGTTCGCATACGAAAGGTTATTATCAAATTAAGTATTCATATTGTGATATGAAAAACGATAGAACCTTACGATAGAATTTTTGCCTCAAACGTATAAGTTAGATAAATGCATCTTTTGTTGCATAGGTAACTTTTGTTACAGAGTGATATTATAGAATACGTAATGAAATACTTACCTAGGTTATTAGTTTTATCAACTGTAGGTAACAGGCAAAGATATAGTTAGCACAGTTATTAACTAATATAATGAAGGTTTTTGTTAGTATAAGGAAAACAGAAAAGAAAAACAAACATGATGTTGCTACTTTAAGATTTCAAGGATACGCGATACGCCAAAATTACAATTTGTAAAAAAAACCCCATGCGTTCCGTGAGCATGTACTTATACGGTTCTATTCATGAATGACAAACCAAAAAGCTGTAGGTACCTACCCATTTACTAACTAACTGACTGAGCACTGATCAGTGATCCTGATTACAAAATCTCGGAAATTTTACAACCATACACTAGAACCAATGAGCCTACGAATATCAAATTTAGAAGACAATTATGTTCTTTACAGGATGAAGGCATTTATATGAAAACACACCCCTAGGCGGTTGAAATGGCGGTTGGATGATTGTATGAAAGTTTAATGTTTTCAAAATCGCTTGAAAATATCTAAAAGCACGGACGAAGTCGCCGAGAAGTACCTATTAGTTTTGTATGTACAAAAGCCATAGATTAAAGAAAACGTATATAAAAGCGTAGAGGTAAATAATTACTTGAAAGGTAAAAATGTTTTTCGAAGAGCCTTATTAAGACTTAAGAGCCTCTTATGCGTACTTTTTATAAATACGTGTTTAAACGTACCTACTTGCTCCAGATTTTCTACGTTGAACAATTTATAAGTAGGTATGTACATACTCACATATTATACCATAATACATATCATCACGTATGTAGGTACTACACATACTTACGAGAATGTGAATATCAACACATAATACCTAATTACCGGTAGAACACAAAAAATATAGTCTGATTTTTAATTCTGTGGAATTCTGACAGGTGTCATTTAGAACTAGAATGAGTTAGGTACCTATTTCTTATAAAAAATAGGGTTACCACCTGAAGTTTGAATTTTACCCTAAACCACGAACCTATGTGGTTATGTCCTATCGCTCTGGGATCTTGGTCTAATATGGGCGGCGGTTGGGCCTCAAAATTTGCCAGAAAAAAAATTTGCAACGGCGGCTCTAGTAGTGGTAGTAGGTGACTATGACTTCCGGGCAATTTTCTGCCATGACATTCAAATCATATGTAATTCTCATAAGTACATAACAGAACTGCAGGCTATGACGTCAAACTAATAAAATTGATATATTATAATACTTTGACAACACGACATCATAAAAGGTAGGTATAATAAAATATCTATTTCGCGCCTCGCTACGATTTCAAAGTCATATAGAATCAAGGCCCTTCACAAAGTTACATTACCTATTATATATGTAGAGACAATAATAAAATATGAATATCTATAAAAGTAGATAACCAAGGATAATGAATCATTTTAAGACTTAAATGTAAGTTTCTAATATTATGATATACCTATAAGTAGGTAGGTACGCGAGTAAACGACGAACATCGTATTGGACAACTTCAGACCTTGTGACACACGAGTAGTAAATCTACAGAGGGGAAGCTTCCACAAGCGGCCCGCTGTAGGTATACTCACACAAACACACTCACCAACGGTTCACGGACGCGCGCTCGTTCCACTAACCGGTACAGTTGGTGACAAACATGCGCATATGTGTGAGTGTACCTACAGCGGGCCGCTTACTAGAAGCTTCCCCTCTGTAGGTACTCTGTGCTTGTGATGTCCGCGTCATAAAGTACTAGAACACTACATATACCTACCTATCCTACATATATCCATTTCTGTAACTGTTTATTAGGTTAGCTATTGCCTATTTTTTGAAAACAACTTGACAGATTTTTACGATTTTTAATTTAGGCCTATAAATATGGGAATTTTTTTGTACTAAAATGAGTTTCGCATATAAATTAAACGGAGTTCATCTTATAGCCGAAGCCGCGGGGAAAACAGAATAAAAAGCGACACGAAACTTGTTTTGTGTGTGTTTTGTCACACCCTCTAAATGCAAAAGTGTACCTATCTATCTTTCTAATATGTATCTGTTACCTTTTCAACCGCTGAACTTGACAAAATAGGGCATAGAGATACGGAGAAATTCTTTAGATGGACATAATATTATTTAGATATATTTATCCCAAAAAGAGTTCCCGGAGTTATTTAGGAAACGTGAAAGTCGTGGGCATGAGATAGTGGCCAGTTAATACATATTTATTGGTATACAATCTCAATAAAGAAAACAAGTAAGGCACGTGCATTGACCGAGTCAGAACCTGTTCGTAGGAACTATACCGTGACTGGTTAAGGCCAATGAGTAATAATTATATACTTACTTGTTATAAAATATAATAGTACTAGAAGAAAACCCGGCTTCGCTCGGGGGACTCATAATACACATCTAGGTAAAAAATTTAGGTAGATATTTTGGTAGTCATCGGTTCTCAAGGAATATTAAAGGAAAGCAAGGCATAGACTCGTATAGCTTGTGTTGTTGTGTCGTTGTTCATTGTGTTTAATAAATATACTTAGTAGGTAAATAAAAACTGCAAAAGATTTTACACAAATAATTTTTATTTTAAATTAACATTCAAAATAAACTAACTCTGTAAAACAAATCTGCTGAATCAAAAATAATCTTAGAAAATAATATTAGGAAATATGTAAATTGTAATTTTACAATGAGTATCTCACCCGAGAATTTGGCAAAGACACCTATATAAAGGATACTTATCTCTGTTATACATCACACGTTGATTATCATAAAATTTCTCTATATTGAAATTGTTTATTTTTTACACAAATAGTTTTTATTTCAAATTAACATTCAAAATAAACTAACATAAATTAACAAAACATAAGTTTTAATAAGTATTGTGTATGTATGTAGGTATGTATATCCTCACACCTCAATCTGGTAATAAGTATTATTTTTCATTTTACTGTACTTGGTGACCTGCACCATTAACTTACTCGAAAGTAATCAAATAACTCTTGGGATTTATCAGGTTGTATTGTAGAGGCAGCTAGTGATTTAACAGATGCAACAGGAGCAGTTTAATTTTTTGGAAAAATGTTTGACAGTGCTCGAGCCTTGGTTATTCTTAACTCCCTAATTGTTTCTAGGCCACAACACTCGCAATAATTGAGATTATCTGCAAAAATATATTATACAATTAATAATGTCTAATTGTAAAATAAGAACCAGCCAACTTCAAGTTGAACTTGCGCATGAAGGAGTCCATTCCATTATCAAGAATTAGTGTCTATTTCTGTATGTGTTCATGACACCTCAACACAGGCTATGCATGTCGTCGTCGTCGTCTTAACCAATAGACGTCCACTGCTGGACATAGGTCTCTTGCAAGGCTCGCCACAGATCACGATCTTGTGCCGCCTGATTCCAGCGGCTACCAGCGACTCGCTTGAGATCGTCTGTTCATCGTGTCGGGGGTCTACCAACGCTTCGTTTACTGGTGCGAGGTCGCCATTCAAGCACCTTGGGACCCCAACATCCATCGGTTCTTCTAGCAATGTGCCCCGCCCATTGCCACTTCAGTTTCGCGACTCGATGAGCTATGTCGGTAACTCTGATTCTCCTGCGGATCTCCTCATTTCTGATTTGATCCCGCAGGGATACTCCGAGCTTATCTCTCTCCATCGCCCGCTGAGTGACCCTGAGCCTTCTTATGAGGCCCATTGTTAGCGACCATGTCTCAGATCCGTAAGTCATCACTGGCAACACGCACTGTAATTTTTTACAATTTATTATTATTTGTTGGGTTATAGAGAAAAAATATGGAGCCGCTTACCGAGTATAATGTTGTCGCATTCCACACATCGACTGCTCATTTGAATTTGCTTGCAGTTTCTTGCAAATATTTTGCCATTACAAAAATTGCATGCCACTGGAAGTAAATAAGTACTTATGCAGTAAATAAGTACATATTATTTATTTGAATGCAGAAAATCTTACAATCCACACTTTAAGAAGAAAATATAGAACAAAATTCTTAAACTTGTAAACTTAAAATTGTAAACTTAAAATTGTAAAATTACAATTTACATACTTCCTAATATTATTTTCTAAGATTATTTTTGATTTAGCCGATTTGTTTAAAGAACATCAATTTCATTTTTTATTTTTAAAATTAGTAAGTACTTATCTACCTGCCAAAGTAGAGAAAAAGGCTGAATGCTTTACACACTTACACTTACAAAGAGGTTTACACAGAATAAACCTTAAAACTTATATTTTGTTTGTTTTGACAATGAACGAAGCTATATGAATCTATGCCTTGCTTTCCTTTAACAATGAGAACCGATGACTACAGAAATATCTACCTACATTTTGTACCTAGATATGTATTATGAGTCATTGTCTCAAAAGGGCTAGAACTCAGAGTCGTAAAACCTGTTAAATCTCCATGGTTAAATCAAATAAAAATAAAAAAAGATGTGTCAAATTGGCGAGTCGTATCCATGGCGACTGCGGTTTGTTTGGATGACAAACGTGATTTGTTGTTTGTCAGTGCCGTTAGAATTTAACGAAATTCTCCATAATACGAATTTTGCGGATATATGTTGTCGACTCGAAATCAATATTTTTTCATGCCCTGTTATTCTTATAAGGTTTCGATTGAGTCTACCGTACCCCTGCACGAAATTATTAATATAGATTTATAATAATTACCTACTGTTTGCTATTGTTGCAATATAGCTATAAGTGCCTAGCTGCGATCAGGTTTTCTCCAAACATAATTCCTAAATACACATCTACGTTTTATGCCCTAAAAATCGACTGAACAACTTTTTCTTTTTTAGAATTTTTTTTTAATTCAACCACAATTTGATTTAAAGGGGGAAAAAAGGTGTAAGCCCTCATACGCATTAGCGGTCAACCGCGTGTGCGACTAGCCGCGCGGTTAGCCGCACGCGCGGTTAGCCGCTAATGCGTATGAGGGCTTAAAGTCATAAAAAACCCTCAAACACGAAATCTGCTGATTGCTGATTCAGAACGTAGGTAGGTAGGTACTTACCTATTGATCGATGGAATTTGATGCATAGGATGATCCCTTTATAGGTTTCTTTTATGCTCTAGATTTCTAGAATAATTTCACTAAAGAATATTTTTTTAAAGAATAAATTTTGATACGTAGGTATAAGGTAATATCAATAATTTTATATTTGTTCATGCGCTATTTCATTGCAGAATTTTATAATTTCCTACCTTCCTACGTTTGAATGATTTAGAAACTGTTGCTTACTCAATAATAAATATATTTTCAAGTATTGCGTAATAAGGGCTTATGTTAGACTTACGTAAAGCACCACCCACGTTTATATACACCTACATAATTATAATAATACACCTTATCTTAAAATGTCGAGGCCTGAAGCCTTAATAGCCCAATAGTCAAGGTGTGGATTGAAATCCGAGAGGTCGACAGTTCAAGTCTATCCATTAGACCTACTATGTGCCACTATGGTACTAGGTGCCAAGTTTCATTTCAATCCATTCTGTAGTTTTTTAGTAAAAAGGTGTGTGGGTTTACATTTTAGCTCAACTCTATTGAAACGGACTACATAATATATATATTTTGTTTTTGTTAAGTTCACGTTATCTTGAAATAATGATAACAAATTATTTCGTTATCTGCACTTTATTATGGACTGTCAATTATTATAAAAGTAACATAAGTAAAAGCTGTGATAGCCTAGTGGTTAGACGACCGACTTGTAATCGGAGGTCGTGGGTTCGATCCCGGGGCACGCACCTCTAACTTTTCGGAGTTATGTGCGTTTTAAGTATTTAAATATCACTTGCTTTAACGGTGAAGGAAAACATCGTGAGGAAACCTGCATGCCTGAGAGTTCTCCATAACGTTCTCAAAGGTGTGTGAAGTCTGCCAATCCGCTTGGCCAGCGTGGTAGACTATGGCCAAAACCCTTCTCACTCTGAGAGGAGACCCGTGCTCTGTAGTGAGCCGGTAATGGGTTAATCATGATGATGATGATGATGTATTAGGTACCTAACTTCCTACTATCGATCCTACTCCTGGCAAAAACTCTACATTTAGTTGGAAGGGGAAAGAGGAATAATCACTTATTTAATAATAATAATTAGAAACAATCTCAAAATACTAGATCTTTCTAATTTTTCTTCTGATCTTTGATAAAACTAAATTTGGTTTTTTAACGTACGAACTGTTTGATTGGTTAGTAAAGAGCATGTGAGAGACAGGTAAAATATACTCTCCTTGCTTTTTATCTCTCCAGAAAAGTAAAAAAATAAAATAGATTTAAGTTTTTGGGGTCCCAAGTTGCTTGAGTGGCGACCTCGTACCAGTAAACGAAGCGTAGGAAGACCCCCACTAGATGGACGGACGATCTCAAGCGAGTCGCTGGCAGCCGCTGGAAATATGCGGCACAAGATCGTGTTCTGCGGCGATCCTTGCAAGAGACCTATGTCCAGTAGTGGACGTCTATTGGTTGGGACGACGACGACGACGACAGTTTTTGAATATTACAAGAATTTGTAAAATAGGTACCTAGATATATTGTGCTTCTGTTTTTATTAACCCCCGACGCAAAACGACGGGGTGTTATAAGTTTGACGTGTCTGTGTGTGTGTGTGTGTGTGTGTGTGTGTGTGTGTGTGTGTGTGTGTGTGTGTGTGTGTGTGTGTGTGTTTGTCTGTTCCCCTGTGGCGCTCAAACGGGTGGACCGATTTGAATGCGGTTTTTTTTGTTTGAAAGGTGATTAATTAGTTTACAGTGTTGTTAGCTATGTTTGATGAAAATCGGTCCAAGATGGCCGCCGCTACAAAATGGCGGATTACATATTTTTCACAACTCCCTTAATATGGGTATCAAATGAAAGGGCTTGACTAGTAGAATAGCATTATTGCAAATCCAAGATGGCCGCTGCCACAAAATGGCGAATGTCGGGGGTTTTTTAAATTTTCAATTTACACTTGTTTTCCTTGAGTATGAAGCACTCGTACCTTACTACCGACCTAATCATAGGCCAAGTAGCAATAATCGCAATAGACTCGGTAGGTAGGTGTACCTAGTTGTTAACATTATTAATTGAAATCAATCAATGTATTATCATATTATTCTGAACGCATGATCTACTGCTCTCATAACATTTTAATTAATGCAAAACGTGTCTAGATGAGTAATATCTAATAACATTATTTTAGCTACATAATATAATTATATCCAAGTAAAAGTTTTATGTATTAATTGTAGGTCGGTATATATATGTAATTTTTTTCTTAATTCAAAATTAAATGAGCGATTTAACTTATTAATTTTAGTAAAATATTCGTGGGAACTCTTTGTTTACCCGGAATACCTACAAAGTACCTAATATTCGTCTCCAAGATGAAAACTATCTCTGTGCCAAATTTCATCATGTTCAGCGTTTATATGGTTAGGCCGTGAAAATGTAAAAATCGTAAAAATCTATACTAAATTGTCTAATTTAGGGTCTAAATCCTATGGAAGAGGAAACCTGTTCTGTTATGGAATGTTAAAGAACTGTAGTGATCGTAGTCTGAGCAATTTGGCTTTCTTTGCCATACGTAAGTTGCTGACCACCAACAGAAAATATTTTATAGGTAACCAAAACCACAATATTGTGCTAACAGTTTAAATAATAATATGTACCTACCACTAATAGGCATTTAGTAAGAACATTATTAAACCTACCTATTGTTTCATTCTAGTATACCTATAATAATTGACTAATAACAAATTAAATACACATTGTGGCCAATTCTGTTGTACACAATCTCTTTTACAAGTTTAGAGATTGTGTACAACAGAATTGGCCACAATATCTAGTAAAAAAAAAAATTGGTGATATTTACGGAACCCCAATATGGCGAGGCCCGACTTGCACTTTGACATTATAATCAACCCAAAGCTCGTCATTTTTTTACTATTCATCTACTTACAAGTTAGCCCTTGATTGCGATTTCACCTGATAATATGTAAGGAACGATGCAGTCTAAGATGGAAGTGGGCTAATCTGGAAGACGTACCCCAGTGCTTATTAAACCCGTCGGCTACTACGCGGCATCGTACCTACCGAGGAACACTAAAAAATTCGTTAAGTTTATTCTATATCTTAAAGACATTCTAACTACTTTTTCCTTCAGATAAACATCTGAAAGGTTAGTGGATACCTACGAGTTGACGTGAACGTATTTAAAATAGCTACTTTGTAACGAGAGGCACCTAAGAACTGCTAATTTTACACTAACGCTTTTTACATTATTATGACGTTGTAAACGTGTAAACGTGTGTACGTAAACAAGATAAAGTAAGATTGCGATCGAGTTTTACGCGAAGTATTTCAATGTCACTGACTGTTATCTGACTATTGAATCGGAGTTGACAGTCAAAACACTCGCTTGCCAAAATTCACCTGTCAATTATTTCGACCACGTGTTCCGAAGATAACCGAAGCGGCTCGGAAAACGTACGGTAGAGCGCGAACGCAAATAGAGTTTGTATCTTATTCCATGGTAGAGTTCTTGTACAACTGTTGTTACTGCCAAGTTCCGCTACAAATTCCGAAGAATATCTTTCTAAACTAATATATACCTACCTAAATAAATAAATGAATATTTCCCACGAATGTTTTCCAAATAAAATGTCGTGTCCTTGTTACTTTTTTTAAATAGTTTCACTCGAACCCACTGAGCAGTAACGCTGTCGGTGGAATATTCCAAATATTGGAATATTCAGTGAAATAATGGCATGAATATTATTTTATTGGCTTGGATAACGGAATATTCAATTTATTCGCGGAGGATGTCTGGATTATTTCTTCCGTACCTGCGCCCCACCAGTATCGCTTCCAACTGTCAGACACTGCACGAAACATAACAGCGGCAGCTGCGTGCGACGCTCGCAGAGCGCGGCGGACAACTGATAGTTCATACATTCTTGAATCTTGATTCTGATCAACAATCATTGAAACAAGACCAAAAAAAAGAGGGCTTTACCAAATTTGATTTCATAAAATTGGAACGAAGCAAGATAGGTATGATATAGGTGCTTTGGCTTCCTAGTTTGTCACTTAGAGAGCGACCGACAAAGGATCCCGACACCCTGACTCAATTAATCTCTAATTAGATACGAGAGTGCTCTTAATGTTTGAGAGGAGGATTTCACAACGTAAATGGAATTCTGACGGCGCGATGGGTGTCACTGCTGATGATATATAGGTCAAAGCCCTACAATCTACGAGAGGCTTTTGTATCGACATTAATGTATTACGTGGTATTACGTATACTTACCTGAATTCATTGATTTTATTGACATATAAATAAAATCTTAGCCTGCATTTCAAGCATTAATTAACTTTTAATTATTTAATACACAAGCAATGGTTAAAATGTTACTTTTTGCTTTAGTTCTCCTTCCCCGAGAAGGAAAAAGCCTGTCTATTGGGCTGCCATAGACATTGTGTTCAGAAAACATTATATTTTTAGTACAATTATATAAAAAATTATCGCTACATACACTTTTATTCAAATGCAATTAAAAAGATACTTACCCCTGATACTGAAAAGTGAAAAATTCTTCTACGTTTTCCCTTAAGAATTCGCTGCATACGTATTTTAAATTCATTACGAGGAAGGTATATTTGTCCATTTTTTGATATAAATAATTATATCATTTACGAAAAAACAACGCAAAATGAATCATTTTACTTGAACTGTAAGTAGGTAGGCATAATCTCGTGCCCTCTGTAGCTGCTCTACGCAATTGAAAAACTGAAAAACTCTAGAGCATAGCATCTCACAGTGCCTACTATGTACCTACTACATAAACAAGTATAAATTGAAAATTTAAAAAACCCCCGACATTCGCCATTTTGTGGCGGCGGCCATCTTGAATTTGCATAGTGATATTCTACTAGTGAAGCTCTTTCATTTGATACCCATATTTAAGGGAGTTGTGAAAAAATATGTAATCCGCCATTTTGTAGCGGCGGCCATCCTGGATCGATTATAGCTAACAACACTCTCGACTAATTCACCTTTCAAACAAAAAAAACCGCATTCAAATCTGTTCACCCGTTTGAGCGCTACAGGGGAACAGACACGCTACAGGGGAACAGACACACACACACACACACACACACACACACACACACACACACACACACACACACAGACACGTCAAACTTATAACACCCCGTCGTATTTGCATCGGGGGTTAAAAATTAATTTCAATTAACTAAGCATGAGCTGTAATCGACGAAGCCTGTGTTATGCCTCCTGTTCGTACTGGTACTAATAGTGGTAATAATAGTGAGAGAGAATTTTGGCTAACGGTAAGGCACTTTCTTTATTTATTAGTATGATGACGAAACCATAGTAGGTACGGAACACTGATTGTGCAAGAACAACTTGCACTTGTTCGGTTTTTCTGTTCAATAGTTCAACTAATTAATAAACAATAAATAAATTTATAAACAATAAACCCGTCTGCATAAAAACAATTTACGTAGCCTAAACCATGAAGTAACTAGCCAAGTGGCCACTTAACTAGCCAGTATGCATAATAGATACTATCCTGAATAATGAATAATTATGTAACAATAGGAAAAAATGTAATACAGCCTATCTATGAATAAAGTATTTATTTTTCTGTCATAAGGGCATTGAATTAAATAAAACAATATCTTATGTACTGTATTAGTAGTTACATTGCAACCAATAATTTAGGATTCCCAAAAGATCCTAAGATAATAAATAAATAAAAACAAAACGTAGCATAAAACAATCACACAGTTTAGATGAATGATATACATCTCAGTGAATAAAATTGCCCTTGTTGGTCTAGTGGTTAGCGTATTCGACTGCAGATCACGAGGTCCCGGGTTCGATTCTCGGGTCGGGCAAAATAATTGTTCGGTATTGGGTTTTTTCTGTCAAGAAATTCTCAGTGCCAGCCCGGAGCTGGTAGTTGGAGGTGTTTCACCCCCGTGCCTCGGAGAGCACGTTAAGCAGTCGGTCCCGGTTATTATCACTATCATGTGACAATAGTCGTTAAAGCCCGCCAGCCCGCATTGGAGAAGCGTGGTGGGTCTAAGCTCTAAATCCCTCTCTCCTATGAGAGAGGAGGTCTGTGCCCAGCAGTGGGACGTTAAAAGGCTGTAGTGGTGGTGGTGGTGGAATAAAATTGATGTTATCAAAAATCCCACATACATATGGGCTAAGATCCCGTGTTAGAAGAACATATCCTCATATGTTATTTAATGCTGATAGAAATAATATAATTCATAGATTGATACATTGCACATTGGTTGCCTGGCTAAACACAAAAAAATTTAATAAATTTTTTTCGATCTGATTCCCTCATCTGTTATTTAAACGAATTACTTATTTGTTACATTTATTACATGTCAAATGAAAGATTATTTTATTTTCAATCGAACTGCATTTGGTTGCCTGATCAAAAATGGTGCTAAATCATGGTTGTCTGGATTTTAAGATATAAATTTTTCTGCGCGAGTGTTGAAAGTGACAGAAAAGTGTTGCGCGCGCAATTCCAATTGACAGACAAAGACGTAGTGAGGCAGGCGTGCACTCGGCAGGTGCTTATTCTACCATAGATTAAAACCATAGACTTGCTGTGCCTGTCCATTAAAGACATTTGCAAAAAAAAATAAGTGAGAAACATAAAAGATAAGTAGTAAAACGTAAAAAAGCTGTTATGAAAATTTTGTCTGTTTGTCTGTATGTTTGTCCATGTATTACGCAAAAGCTACTGAATGGATTGAAATTAAACTTGGCATGAATTAAGTTCATACTACGTAATAGCATATAGGATACTTTTTATCCCGAAATTCAGCACAGTTCCCTCCCAATCATAGGCACCTTTAGCCAGGCAACCAATGTGCAATGGTTGTCTGGATTCTATTCTGGATCTATGAATTATCTAGCATATAATCTCTATCAGCATTAAATAACAGATGAGGGTATGTTTTTCTATTACGGGATCTCCCACCAATAATACCCAGGTAAACATGGAAAACATAACCCTGACTTTGTTGTCATACAGTCGGGTAAAATGACGCAAAACCTTACCAAGAGAAAATCGTAAATATTATAGTGCAAAAACTTTGAAAATCGGTAGAGTTACCTTTCTTACTAGGCATCAGCAGGGCTTTGCTGGCTACCATGCACCAGTTTACCTGGCATGTGAACTGGTGCATAGTAGACCGTTATGTAATGCGTGCGTCGTTAGGTTAGGTTAGCCGTCGCCGTTAGGTGCGTCTGTGGTGGCGACGCGACGGTGACCTATTTTAGCTTTAATTATATTTCTGGTTCCGTTTTCAACACTCACAGAATCAAGAAAAAAATGTATGAAATTATTTTTAGCTGCTGTGAATAAAAATCTGCGGGTTAGTATCACTACATAGTATAAAACAAAGTCGTTTTCTCTGTCCCTATGTCCCTATATCCCTATGTCCCTATGTCCCTTTGTACGCTTAAATCTTTAAAACTACGCAACGGATTTTGATGCGGTTTTTTTTTAATAGATAGAGTGATTCAAGAGGAAGGTTTATATGTATAATAACATCCATTAAATTGTGGAGAAACACTGTTATTTTTGAGGTTTCTAATGTGATGTCGTAAATAATTAAATTTTTTCCGCTTACATTGCAAACGCAGGCTGAACCCTACGAGATTTATCAATATAATGTACTAAGTATTGTACACATTGAAAAGGTCTATAGAAAACTCCGCGATGGTATATGTTTATCTCTTATGGATATCCCACAATAACATTTTTTGTCATTTACTTTTTTACGACAAATAATGGCTAATTTTAGAAGCGATTTTAACCAATACAGCATTAATCCTTATCTAATTAAATACCTTAAGTACATTGTTGATTTATTATAGATCTATATGGCCCTTTACAGCATATGATTTAAATGAATATTTTCGAAGATATTACAGATTTAAAAATTGCGGGTTATAGCCTTTGCGCGCGGCGCGCGGTTCCAGCCGGCCGGGGCGCGCGGTGCGTAAAGTTCTCCCTATAGCATTTTGAATTTAGCAGCGATCGGACACGTATGCTATCGGAGCTCTCTAGCGAGGAAAATAACAATCACACTAATATTATAAAGGCGTTATTAAGTTATTAAGTTTGTGTGTATGTTTGTTCCTCTTCTCCGCCGCAACTACTGAACCGATTTGGCTGCAATTTTGAATGGAGATAGCTTATGCCCTGACTTAACACATAAAGTAACTTTTTATCCCGGAAAAGTATTCCTGTAGGACTAAAATAGATATAGACCTCCAAAACGCCACAGAGGGCGCTGACTGTTCTTAGGTAAATCACGCTCACATAACCCATTATTGCAATACTTTGCTGTGTAGCATGCATTGGCAACACATAGGCTACTTTTTATCCTGGAAAAATGCACAGTTCCCACGGGATTTTGAAAAACCCGAAATCTATATCTACAGCTATAGGTAGATTACTATAGCGACCTTGCTTGATATTTTAAGTATAAAGGTAGGAAAAGGGAGCGGGAACGGGAACCGGAACTAAACGATTCCCTCGGGATTTGTTCAAAACCGAAATTCACGCGGGCGAAGCCGCGGGCAGAAGCTAGTTAATAATATAAAACAAAGTCGGGTTTATTCGAACACTTATAACTCGAGAATGGCTGGACCGAATTTCATTGTTTTTGATTTGTTGTATAATATGTCTCCGTGCCGAATAAGCAGAATAACTATTAAAACATTTAAAAATTGACGAAGAAATAAAATAAAAGAAAATAAAATACCTACCAATATAATTTTTCTGTATGTGTGTTTGTCACCTAACTTCTCCTAAACGGCTAGACCGATTTGGATGAAATTTTGTGTGTATATTTCAATGGGTTCCTGGATGGTTTGAAAACACAATACATCAACAGGGTCTTCTTCGTGGCCGTAAGGCCACGGAGGTACGGGCGTCGAGGCCAGGCCTCCTTACCCGGGTGGGGCGCGGGGAGGTTTGCCTCCCCGGTGATGTTCTTTGAGCCGGTGTCGGCTCAGGCCTGCCAATTTCTTGGTAGGCCTATTGGTGTCGCGTTCGTGGGTGGTGCTCCGCGCTGCGGGCGATCACATCGCCGCCGCGCGCGGAGCTGGCGAGTCAGAGGGGTGGCTCTGCGCTGCGGGCGGTCGGGTCACCGCCGCGCGCTGAGCTGTCGACTGTCGTGTCCAGGTCGTTCCGCGCGCGGCGCCGAGGGCGCCCGCGCCGCCGCGCTCGGAACGATAATACTGTAAGTATAGGTACAGGTAACCTACCGGGTCTCGGTAGGTGGAGCTTTGACATGTCGGTATGTCACCGGTCAGGTCGATGTCTACCGGGTTCGCTAGTAGAAATAGAAAATTAGAATAGGTTAGAAAAACTGAAAGCTGAAAGGTAGACGTTCCATTATAGTTGCACTATTGCCGTACAGCACCTACGCTTATTTGGGGGAAAGGGGAATATTAGTAACTAGAGAATGCTCACGGCTTCGCCCGCGTGAGTTTCGGGTTTTCACAAATCCCGAGGGAATCGTGGATTTCCGGTTCCTGTTCCCGCTCCCTTTTCCAGCCTTTATACCTACTTTCAAGAAAGTTTGCTATAGTAATCTATCTATAGCTGTAGCTATAGATTTCGATAATATTAGTAGTAGGATGTTCAGCATGACTCACATTCTTTAAAAAAAAGATATTTTATTAAGTACTAGATGATGCCCACGGCTTCGCCCGTGTGGATTTAGGTTTTTAATTTATGTTTGTCGGTATGTCTATTTGTTCCAGCTAATCTCCGAAACAGCTGGATCGATTTTGATGGAACTTTCAATGGCAGATAGGTGATCTTAGGCTACATTTAGTTTAGGTACAAAAAGGATTATGGGATCCAATCCTATATAAAAACCTATATCCACGCGGACGAAGTCGCGGGGATCAGCTAATGCTTAGTAATAATAACAACCGCTGCAGCGGTGCCCGCGCCATAATATCTTTTTCCTGACGCCATACCTACTTGATTTCTAAGTGATTAGTGAAACATTTGTTCACGTCAGGTCTTCTCTATAGTACCTATAAGCCATTTCCATTACAATGGAAATAAATTCGACAGAATTATGGTAAGACTTATTTAAATAGGTATTATTTCAGAGATGGATTTCCAAGTAAATTTAAAAAAAAACCAGCTCTATTTGTCTTTAGGATTGCTATTAAGTAGGTACCTAATAAAAAAAAAATATTCGTCTATATCCAATCAGGAATATGACGTATGATAGAGCTCTATATTTTACTACACTTTCTGTGTAGTAAAATATTTAATATCAACGACATCTAGTGATCTAGTGATAAGCTTTAACTTGCCTGTTCACCATCATATAGCAACAGCAACACATCTGCAGGTTTGCTACGTTAAATCTAGTTATGTTAACAGGTGGCCGAACTAGGGTTTCAGACTCAGGATTTTCATGTCAAAAATGTGAGTTTCAACGGATTAATCAATTTATTTATCAAATTAGCATAGAGTTGTCTAACATGATGATCGAATGGAAAAATCACAATGCCAATGTCTCGTTGATTTGCTAGTAAACTTACGCTAGGGGTTAATCCCTTTAAAAGAATTTGCCGGCGACATTTTCGCGTATTTTTGGTAGACGTATCAATCAACCAGAATATGTAATTTCAGATTATAATAATACCAGCGACCCGCGCTGGCTTCGCATAGGTCGTAATTACCCACTACTCTTCTTCTTCTTGTGTGAAGGTCAGCAGTCAGTCTTTTGAACCTAAGCGGAATAGTTGTGATGCCAGTCCATTCCCTTATGTTTTTTAACCATGACTTCTTCCATCTTCCAACACTTATTTTTCCTGCAATTTTCCCCTTTATAATAGTCTGCAGCAGGCGGTAATAGGTACCGCCTGCAGTGTATCGTGTCGCAGTATATGGCCTATACACGAGATCTTACGCTGCTTGATGGTTCTTACTAGCTCGGTGTTCTTCTGCATTCGGACAAGAACCTCTTAGACACCTTAGGCGTCCAACTTATGCGGAGCATCCTACGGTAAGTCCACATTTCGAAGGCTTCGATCTTTTTGCGCAAGTCTTCCACTAAGGTCCATGCCTCGCAACCAAATAAAACTACGGACCAAATGTACAAAAGTGCATGTTTTAATGAAAAGACAGTACAGTCCGTAGGTACCAGCAGGGTTGAGTGCAGCGGCAGATATCCATGCGGCCGCTGCGATACACTAAATCAACGGATCACTGTAACTATCTCCTCGGCGCAGGTACGGGTTACCCACGCCCTACGTGCTCAGCTTACTGCCCCATCTCTCTATTTGTGTATTTCAAATAAGAGCAAGTAGCTATTATATATAACCAACAGAATAGAATCCTACTAATAATATAAATGTGAAAGTGTGGATGTTTGGATGTTTGGATGTTTAGATGTTTGGATGTTTGTTACTCAATCACGCCGCAAGTATTGAACCGATTTAGCTGAAATTTTGAATGGAGATAGATTATGCCCTGACTTAAAACATAGGCTACTTTTTATCCTGGAGAAATGTACAGTTCCCACGGTATTTTGAAAAACTCGAAATCTATAGCTACAACTATAGGTAGATTACTATAGCGAACTTCCTTGATAGTAGGTATAAAGGTTGGAAAAGGGAGCGGGAACGGGAACCGGTAATCCACGATTCCCTCGGGATTTGTTTAAAATCGAAATTCACGCGGGCGAAGCCGCGGGCATCCTCTAGTTATCCATATAGGTACAAGTAACAAGACTAACATACATAATATATAAATTAATTTTTTAGTGCTTTCACACATTTTACCTATTAAGTTTATAAGACTGTGTAAGTATAAAACAAAGTTGCGATTCAAGTTTTGTATAACATGTAGGTACATAGTATAGGTAGGTCTAACTTCGAGATTATTAGGGTTCCGTACCCAAAGGGTAAAAACGGAGCCCTAATAATGTCACTCTGTCTGTCCGTCTGTCCGCCGGTCACAGGTCCCTAGCTCGCAGACGAAATGAGTTACAAACTTGAAATTTTGGTATTTGGTGTAAAACGTTAAGCCAATATCAAATATTGAATTAGAAATTGAATATAATTATTTTTCAGGGGGGCTCCAATACATGAAAAAGGAGCCGGAAAAATAAAAATGTTTCTTACCCTAGCTTGTGGGGTGTTATTGTTTAGAACTCATTGAGTAGAGTACGAATATAAATTATGTTAATTTTTTGCTCAAAAAATAAGGAAATGGGGGGCCATCAAAGTTGTCAGTTTTAGACCATTTTTGTGACGGGGGCTATAACTAGTTAGTAATATGATATTTCGGTATATTATGTACCATATGCTCTATTTAAACAAGAAATACTGAAAACGACGATTCATAAAATAGTTTATAAGCTGTGACCAAAACAAACGAACATTTTTGAATTTTTCTTTCACGGTTTGTTGCGATGTCTAGCTCGGAAATTAAATATTTCTTAGACCAAAAATATTGTATTGTATTTCATTTTATTGTATCACTAGCCAGTTCATCAACAACAGCCATACAAAAAATCACATCGATAAGTAGGAATTCTCTCTGACTCACACGTTGCTCAGACGTGAGTCGTGACAGTACCTACGGCTCAGTGCTCGATCTGTCTAATGTGAATAATCTATTAGGGTTCTAATATTAATAAAATAATAATTCCATGCGAAAGCGCGTGGCAAGCAGGCCAGCAGCTAGTGGAGCTATCTGTTATATTTATCCGAAACTCATTTCATAATCTAGAAAGTCGCGCGAAGGTCACTTCTCAATTTTTTTCGTAAATAAAATGTAGTCTATGCCACCTGGACCATAACAACGAATCAATTGACACCTCATTCATCAAAATCGGTCCAGTAGTTTAGGCGCTACGGTGGTACATACAGAATCTCATGCAAATACATACATACATACATACATAGACTGCTAAAATCATAACCCTTCCTTTTGGCTTTGCCTCTTACTCGAACTTAATATAATATCTTCTTGATATAGTGAATCAATTCGTCCAGATAGATCTAGTAGCCAACTATATAATTATAATATTCTGAAGAAGGCCCCCATCATTCTGTAATTAGTGGAAATGAGGGTTACGGCTGAAGAGAGAGAGAGAGATCTTCTTCATTTGAAACGAGTTTCCCTTAATAATGTCATACGGGAACAATTTCAAATTGTAATAATGGAAAATCAATGAATATAATCTATGATTGTGCATTGTGCATTGTGCATACATAAAAAGAAGAATGGAATTGAAATACTGCCATACATTAGGTGTTAGTCATGGCACTGTTCCAAAGTTGCAATTAAGATGATTTAAAAACCTTATTTTATTTACTATGACACCTGCTAATAAGTTAAATAAATATACTTAACTGTTTGCATGCGACTGATTCTATTTTATTTATCTAAGTTACAAGTAGGTATAATAAATAATTATCCAAAATATTTAATGAGTGTATCTACTACGAAGAAAATTCTTATTTAGGTAGGTACATTTAAAAAACGCGTGCTTTCCAGAATGCGATAGAATGTTGTCTAAAAACCAAGTCTAATCTATAGGTAACCAAAGAGTAACTTTTCACATAAATTTTGAGGTTATGTGAAAAAGTGTAAATATAAAAGTTGTAGATCTTTTTATTACCTACAACTTTGCCATTTGATTTTTTTCCATAGGACTTCTAGTTTTGCCGGAAATCGAGATAAACCGTTTTTTACCCTTAAAACTCCCCCCCTTTTTTCCCGAGCTCAGATCACCCGTAAATTATTTTTCCTTGTATTTTTATAATATTCTCCTGCTTTTCCAATGGGTTTCATCCTACGTAATGTGATTTTTTTTGGTTTCAAAAATTATCGACACTGGGCTTGGAGAACCGCGGCCACCAGTAGCGTAGCGTACCTTGGCGGGGCCCCGTATAAAAATTTGTTTGGGGGCCCTTATGAAGGGTAAAGATTTCTCACAAAAGAAAAAAAAATGTTTGCATAAAATTAAAAGCAATATTTATTCATCATAATTATTTATCTGTCACTTTTTCTAAAATTTTTACAAACAATTCAAATGAAATATATACTCTCCTTGCCTTTTTTTCGGCAAACTGATTATTTAAATCATTTATAGCTGATAATGACTTTACTTTTTCTAAAGATTCTGCCTCTATGGACTACTTTTTGGACATTTTTTGACTTTTGTCATTTCTGAAATAAACAAAAATAGGGAAGTTTTTGTTAATTTTTGCTTACACTCGTTGGGGGCCCCGTATAATTGATACGGCATATACGGCGGTAGCTACGCCCCTGGCGGCCACCCACGCGCTCATAGGCACGCTCCCGCCCGCGCCGCCGCAATTTTTAAATCTGTAATATCTTCGAAAGTATTCATTTAAATCATATGCTGTAAAAGGCCTTATGGATTTATATTAAATCAACAATGTATTTAAGGTATTTAATTAGATAAGGATTAATGCTGTATTGGTTGAAATCGCTTCGAAAATTAGCCATTATTTGTCGTAAAAAGTAAATGACAAAAAAATGTTATTGTGGGATATCCATAAGAGATAGACATATACCATCGCGGAGTTTTCTGTAGACCTTTTCAATGTGTACAATACTTAGTACATTATTTTGATAAATCTCGTAGGGTTCAGCCTGCGTTTGCAATGTAAGCGGAAAAAATGTAATTATTTACGACATCACATTAGAAACCTCAAAAATAACAGTATTTCTCCACTATTTAATGGATGTTATTATACATATAAACCTTCCTCTTGAATCACTCTATCTATTAAAAAAACCGCATCAAAATCCGTTGCGTAGTTTTAAAGATTTAAGCGTACAAAGGGACATAGGGACATAGGGACATAGGGACATAGGGATATAGGGACGGAGAAAGAGACTTTGTTTTATACTATGTAGTGATAAAGCATAAAACGATTACGTTTCGTTCACACGTCAATTTTTCCATATCGTCAAATGCAAGCCTCTTTTTTTATTCAAGTACAAATTAGCCCTTGACTGCAATCTCACCTGATGGTAAGCCAATCTGTGAGAAGTTATAGCTTGAAAAAAAAATTAATAATCCACGACGATCTTCAGCTCTCTCTGGTGGCCTTTTTAACCCCCGACGCAAAAACGACGGGGTGTTATAAGTTTGACGTGTCTGTGTGTGTGTGTGTGTGTGTGTGTGTGTGTGTCTGTCTGTTCCCCTGTGGCGCTCAAACGGGTGGACCGATTTGAATGCGGTTTTTTTTGTATGAAAGGTGATTTAGTCGAGAGTGTTGTTAGCTATGTTTGATGATAATCGGTCCAACATGGCCGCCGCTACAAAATGACGGATTACATATTTTTTCACAACTCCCTTAATATGGGTATCAAATGAAAGGGCTTGACTAGTAGAATAGCATTATTGCAAATCCAAGATGGCCGCCGCCACAAAATGGAGAATTTTGGGGGTTTTTAAATTTTCAATTTACACTTATTACAAAATGTCGAAGACAAGACGTGTTGTTGGATGTTTGCACAATTAATTGACGGGAAGTCTAATATAATAATTGATTTGTACCCACTACCCATGCAGCAAGAGGCTGAGGAGTTGGATCCTGGACATCCACACGTTATCTTTCATAATCGGCAAACCTCTAGTCCTCACGGTTACGAATTACGATGGGCAGTACCTACCACTGCAGTACCAGGTTGAGCAGTTGGGACCCGAATTTAACGTTTTATTGTATTTCTATGATATCGAAATTCATGAGCAAAGTTCCATTTACATGACAGAAATTAAAATTAATACAAAAATAAATAATATTTCAAATATTCATCATCATCTATGTCATCATCATCATTATGAACCCAATACCGGCCCACGGCAAACTAGCACAGGGCACGTCTCTCATTCCACATTACATCCCCTAATGATGTAAATCTTCTGTACTAATATAATACAGCGGAAGAGTTTGTTTGAACGCGCTAATCTCAGGAACTACTGGACCGATTTCAAAAATTCTTTCACCGTTGGATATGTACGTGATCCTTGAGTGCTATAGGCTATATTGTATTATGTACTACGGGCGAAGCCGGGGCGGACCGCTAGTATTATATATTTTTCTAAGTTTAAATGCATAACGAACGAATATATTAAATTGGATTTATAAGTATATTTACTCGTATCTACTACAATAAACCATGTTAACGATTTTGTTATAGGTATATTAGAATACTAAGTAGGTATTGCATTTTCATTGAAATTAACTGATGTATGAAGAAGAAGAAGGTTTATTTGTTATTTTATGCAAACAGGCCAGTTTATTTAAGCGAACAAATCCATTAAATAATTTTAGCACTTTACTAGTTTTAGTGGTGGTACCTACTAGTTTTAGTTACTTGTTTATACTAATTTGCTGAGGTCGGTATGATCTAGTTGCGATAGCGCATATCAGACGATATGGGTGGTTAAGCAACGTTGATCCAAGTTACTGGATTAGTTACTGGATTAGTTACTGGATAAGTTACTTAATAAGTTACTGGATAAGTTACTAGATAAGTTACTGGATAAGTTACTGCATAAGTTACTGGATAAGTTACTGGGTAAGTTACTGGATAAGTAATGTCGTCTATAGCTCTGAAAGCATGAGCAGCCTGCAGCAAGCAAGAGCAGCAGTCCCAGCTATTATAAATGACATCTCATCGAGTCGAAATCCCAAGAAAACCACCAATTATAGAAGGGATAAACATCCTCTGCACTCTACAGTAAAGAATACTACATAGAAAGATATAAATTTGAGTAAGAACTGGTTCTAACAATAAAGTAGGTATCATAATATGTGTATGTGTGATGCTCCTTTTGTGCCATATACCTAACTTCAGAAGAAAGTTACATAACTCTGCCAAGGCGGATACAGACCGACACTATTGATTCAACTCCGTTATAATAATATTTACCTGCTGGTTGGCTGGCTGGACAGGTCGGAACCTTTATACAACAGCTGTATGTAGGTAAGTACGGTATCATAAAGTGGCATCATAAAACATCGCAATATAGGAAATGATGATTTTGAAATAGCTGATATTTTTCTTTATTACCTATAGATTAGGCCTAGTAAGTAATAATGTAAGTAAGTAATAAGTAATATGTCAAAAAACCAAGTTTTTGGTTTTTTATTTTTAACTTTTAAAATAAATATTTTTTTTTTTCACGGAATCTGGTGAAAACTTACCTTTTTATGTCCCAAATACACTGTAATTTATTTGATTTGAAATATTTAGTTTTTCTCCTTATTTTTGACTTAATATCGACTTAATTCTGACAGCTGTCATTGTCATTTACAGATGAGTTATTTATATGGAGAACAGGGTTAACCACATCTACGAAGTACGATTTTACCCCAAACTACTTTAATTCCCTGTCAACATATAAAGCTCTAAGCCGCTTAATAATATCAATAGTTTCGCCCTAAAATAGAAATTGCTAAGAGTGGAAACTAGAAATTGCACACTAACAGCAATAGAAAACAAAAGAAGCACATTGAAAAAATTTATTGAAAAATGGAAGTCGAATGACATTATCACCATGAAGACGTGTCTGTCAGGCATTTGTCATAATATCTACATGCAGCAGTTGATTTTTATTTGCATAAGTTTTGTTTTTTTTATCTTTTTTGTGGGAATTGTTTTATCTCTGGTAACATTATGAAACGTTAGAATTCCACGGAATTAGTAATTCGGGTATAAGGTGAGATATAGTAAGTTCATTGTGGAAAATATCGTAAAAAGTCAAGCCGCCTAGCCTGGGAGCTTTCATCGAAAACGCTGCCTAATCCCTGAGCGGGTAGTAGGTACCTACACATAATATGCTCTACTACCCGTGCGAAGCCGGGGCGGGTCGCTAGTAGTTTATATAATACTAGCGGACCCGGCAGACGTTGTCCTGCCCGCTATTAGCGCCACCTATCGGGTCCAATTTTTCTACTTATAAACCTTCCTCTTGAATCACTCTATCTATTCAAAAAAAGGCATCAAAATCCGTTGCGTAGTTTTAAAGATTTAAGCATACATAGGGACATAGGGATATAGGGACAGAGAAAGCGACTTTGTTTTTTATTTACCCGACTGGGTATATGTGTTTCACCTGTGTGTATGTATGTCCATTCCTATGTCCGCTTGTAACTAATCAACGGCTCAACGGATTTTGATAAATGATACGTCATTAGATTTGTCTCGATGACGCGAGTGTCAATGGGTACCTAAATTTAAAAAAAAATCAAAATGGCGGACTTTATGCACTTTATTGTGCGAGCTGAAAAAAAATTTTTTCTTCAAGACCCTCGAGTGGGGTATCAAAATAAAGGGATTCAAAAGGCGAATACGAAAATGTATACAATTTATATATTTGGAAACAATTTGGAGTGATAAATCGTATAAAATGACCGTTTCCTATGTCAGTTCGTAACTATTTAACAGCTCAACCAATTTCGATAAATTATACGTCATTAGATTTGTCTTGATGGCACAAATGTTACTGGGTACATAAAAATCATAAAAAATCAAAATGGCGGATTTTATGCACTTTAATATGCGGGCTGAAAAAATTTTTTTTCTTCAAGACCCTCGAGTGGGGTATTAAAATAAAGGGCTTTAAAAAGCCAGTACGAAAATGTACACAATCTATATGTTTTAAATCAGTTTGGAGTGACAAATCATGAAAAACAAAATAAATAACAACTACACTGTATAAGTGCCACGGTGGTAGTTTATTAATTTTTTAGTTCGTTTTATAGCATGGCAGTCGGGTTTTTTTAATTTTTAAATTATATCTTGTATACTATGTAATGATAGTGACTAGCGGACCCGGCAGACGTCGTCCTGCCCGCTATTAGCGCCACCTACTGGGTCCAATTTTTCTACTTATAAACCTTCCTCTTGAATCACTCTATCTACTAAAAAAAATCGCATCAAAATCCGTTGCGTAGTTTTAAAGATTTAAGCATACATAGGGACATAGGGATATAGGGACATAGGGACATAGGGACATAGGGATATAGGGACAGACAAAGCGACTTTGTTTTATACTATGTAGTGATGTAACGTGAACGTTGACGACGTATTGTTTGTTTGACGACATCACATGCCGCATGGCTTAGCTATGGTAATTTACTTGCAGATTAGGTTTAATTTGTCCGTGCAGTTACGTCTGACGGCAAGCGTCAGAAAACTCGAGATCAGCCAATTAACAGAGGTGCAAGTTCGAAGGTTATTAATTCTAAATTATAGACACACGCAAATAAGTATAACGTAGGTTTCACGCAAATAGGTATAACGTAGGTTTAGTTAAATAAAAAATCGAAACAGCGTATAGGAAACTAGTTTCTGCCCGCGGCTTCGCCCGAGTGAACACACACACACACAAACACACACAAACTTTCGCCTTTATAATATTGCTGTGATTTATGAAATATTATCTGTGTTTAATTATTATCAAAAAACATATATTTAAAAGAATAAATGAACAGTAAATAAAATTATTTGAAAAATCTTCCGTAGAAAATCCCGGTCTGTGAAGACCGGCGTCAACAAGGATGAAAGTCAAATTGACGTCACCAGTGGTAGATTAACATAAAGGACGCATCTTGCATCCTGCTGAGTACCCTCTACCATATATAAGTTTTTTATATAAAGCCACGTGTAAAAAAATGGTCACAAATACTCAGAAACGTCAAATTAAAGTATTGTGGGTTAATTACGAGCTAAAAAAATATATATTTAGAAAATCAGACTATTTCAACGTAACGTACGAGATTGAAAGCGTTACAAAGCTGCAAACAAAAAACAAAAACTTTATCCTGACATTCTCGAATCTCGAGAATGTCAAGATAACGTCGTCTATAAAAATCGTCTATGAAGATGAGAGCGTGCAGCTAGACGCTTTCCCCACCACTGAAAGGGGAATCATTATAATATAACATTTTATTGTTCCTAATCTATCAACTAATCTACCAAAATCTAATAGGTAGGTACGACGCTCGAGTAAATTTACATTTAGCAGCATCATTGGCTCCCCTACCACTGATAAAATGACATAATTACGACTTCTTTGGCATTTTTATTATTATTGTAATAGGTAGGTACCTATCATTATTCATTTGTATTCCTACACGGTGGCAAGGTTAACTACGTCTATTTGCTTGTCGGATTACGGGACAAATTAAAGGAGTTAACAGTGAGTTAACACCATTAACCTAAACCCCGAGCCTTAAGTCACAAGTCGCTTGTAAGTCAAAAGGTATTTCCTGAATTTTTGCGGTCAGGTAGCCAACATTTCGATAGAGTAAGAAACTACTGAAGAGTAGCGGAGACGTGTAGCGGACCAATCAGATCATTGATAGATGACGTGATAATTGTATCACGTTGTCTTTCGAACGTGATTGTTTTATCGAACACGTCTTTCACTTGCATGGATAGCTTAATTAGGGCCTGTTTCACCACATTCTGATAAGTGTTGGATAGCCTAAATGTAAGTTTTGTCACTTTCCTTATGTCAAGTGACAAAGACAAAAGTTGTGAATAATCTATCCGACACTTATCAGAAGGTGGTGAAACAGGCCCTTAATATAGTAAGTACTATATTTCTCACCAAAGAATTCCATTTCTCACAAAGTTCCCTGCGGAAAAGGAAAGTACATAATGGCCTCATGGGCTATGAATATGGCAATGGGCTAATGGATAGATACATCATGCCTAAAAATATTTACCTAATAATTAGTAGGTACCAATGATGTATTACCTTAACAAGATCAGCATTCTAAAGCACCGACTCATTGCTACTTCGCATATGTCCGATGACATCAACGACTTCAGTTGCCAGCCCGACGTCCGAGTGAACACGAACGTAACTGTTACTTGCCACACAATTTGTCAAAATGGTGAAATGTGTTGTTAAACTTTGTTTGTCACGGTCAGAAAAAGATAATAAAGCAACTGGTATTACTTTTCACAATAAGTTTGTTTTATTTAATTCCGATTATCCAAAACAACACGTAATAAAAACATAAATTTACCGCGCATTATTTTTACTATAAGTGTTGCCAGTAAAAACTATTTTGATTTTCCCTACAGTGTTGGGAAATTAGTGAATGAAAAAGCGAATGATGAACGTACGTATGTACCTATAAGGCAAACGTAAGTAAATCAGTAATTTATGTGATCATACTGAGTCATTATAAAATAGTTAGAAGTAGGTATAATGATTTCTTACTAAGCGAGTTCAAAAAAGAAGGTTATATATTCGACCCGTATGTTCGCGATTATTTCAAAAACCAATGAACCGATTTTGATAATTTTTTCACTATCGTAATCTACAAACTTTCAGAAAGATATTAGTATACATATACATACCTAGTGATCATTCTTATGTATGAAGTTACTAACATAAACGTACCCATATGTAACTAATATTTTTGATTGGTTCAATAAATTTCAAAATATCTTCAAAATTTCAGAATTGGACCTGTTACAGTTATATTATTAACTAGATAATGCCCATGGCTTCACCTGTGTGGATTTAGGTTTTTAAAAATCCCGTGGGAACTTTTGATTTTCCAGAACAAAAAGTAGCCTATCTGCAGTAACCCGTCCCCAAAACGGAAAAATTCCGTGGGATCCCTACGATTTCGGAATGCAATTCCTTACAGCATCCGGGTTGAGGAGTTGTATATATACCTACTCGAGTTCATTCAACGATAAAGTCTTTAATTGGTACCACCAATATCAATTTAAATAACCGACAGTTCCTAAACCCCATTAGTTTTGGGGATCAGCAGGGTTATTCTGTAACTTAGTTAGCAACTGAAAATAGTTGCCAACGAATTAGTTTGATATACATTGCTGCTTTACTGTGGGAAATATAAAGTGTTTTCATAATTTTACACAGTAAAGCAGCAATGTATATCTAACTAATTAGTTGGCAACTATTTTCAGTTGCTAACTAAGTTACAGAATAACCCCCCAGGTCCTCTACAGCATCAGGATTGAAGAGTTGGAATCCAAATTTTTTTTAGAACAGTGTCGCAATGGTTTTCTATCGATAAAAAAAATACGCAAATCGGTTCAGAAATCTCGGAGATATCGGTGTACATATGTAGAAAAACACAACTCCTCCTTTTCTGAAAGTCGGTTAAAAAGTAGCCTATGTTACTCCCTGGTTAATTCTCTACTTGTATGTGAAAGTCCCGTCAAAATCGGTTCAGCCGTTCCGAAGATTAGCCCGTTCAAACAGACAGACAGACAGACAAAAATTTTAAAAACGTATGATTCGGTTATGGTACCGTTCAAATAACCATATGAGCTTAATATAAGGTAGTTATTTCGAAATTACAGACAGACACTTCAATTTTATTTATTAAATAAATAAGTATAAGTATAAGTATATAGTATAGATAGATAGATGAAAGATTTAAATAAAGTTATTTACGTTCACGCATTTAAATATTTTTTTTCCTATTAATAATCCTTATTTAGTTCTATATGGTTTATATTGAAAATTTTATTAAATCTAATATAATTATTAAATCTCATAAACTCAAATAATTATTTGGGGGAAATCGTTCTTTTGTGGGAAATTATTCCTGATACTGGTAACTCTAATCGTTTGTCTAATTGCAATGTCTTGTCCTTTTCTAACGTAATTAGTTTGAGGGCAGAAGAAACGAGACAAATATAGTTTACTCAAAGTTTACTTGGCGTATTTGTCAGTTTCAAAGCTACGTCTTTGAAACTCAAAAGTGGTTACGTTTTTCTGAAAACAGTTTATATGACGCTTCTACTCTTTATTTATTACACCTCACTGGTAGGTACCCAATTATAAGTTAACACTAGGTACTTACTTAAATTAGTATGTTCATGATTTTTACAACATTATCAAAGCATTCAATATGAACTGATTGAACTAATAAAACTAAATGCACTATGTATGAAATGAACTACCTATGGCATTATGTTTGAAATTCCTTAACTGCGTAACAAAGTAAATAGCGTTCAAAGTTTGTATCCGTGGGTGAATTTCGAAAAACTATTAATTGGACACCAGAATAGCGAATTTCGTTTCGATATTTTGGGCAAAAAATGAGCTCTGATTGAAATTCTCTCAAAAATTGCTCAACGTGCTTAAAGAAGTTTTCACTTCAAAAAGTCGAAACAGCATAGGAAATCAATCGCAAAGCCGTAAAAATTGTGAAAAACGTCCGCAAGTTTTTGATGGGGATTTCATTATAATTGCTGGCATACTTATTGCAGGCTTTTGGGGAACTCCGGGTTGCCTAATATGGTACTGTAGATATTTATATATGGGTATAAGTAGGTAAATAGATAAAATAAATTAACTTTTTTAAATTAATCATAAAATTAAATGATTTATTAATAATAATGATTAAATAAGAAAAAAAATCAACTTAGGGATGACAGCGTAATATATCTCTTTACTTAAAATAAAGAAAAATGTTTGTAGAATTTAATACTCAATCTTAAGTATTACATACAAGCTGTCCCACCCGTTGCTGTACCTACCACTAATCACTATATATAAAAGTAACTATGCATTATGTTTGAAATTCCTTAACTGCGTAACTAAATAGCGTTCAAAGTTTGTATCCGCGGGTGAATTTCGAAAAACTTTTAATTGGACACCGGAATAGCGAATTTCGTTTCAATATTTTGGGCAAAAAATCTGGTCTGATTGAAATTCCTCTCTTTACCTCTAATTATTTAAACCTCCTCATGCTAACAGTAGACTACACGACAATATTTAATGGGATGGAATTTACTACGTTTCGTATAACAAATAGTAAGTATAGGTTGAATTAAAATGAAATATTTTGACATACTTAATAATATTTTATAACTTTTTGCTTTTTTATAAAATTTTTTTTTTCGATATCGCTCCTTGACCATGAATTAAGTCTATGACCAGCCACTGGCCGGTGTAATAGAACAACAACGATGTGTACGTGTAAATGGCTAGAACAAGAAGCTTGTATGGTGACAACTTTTTGAAGAGAGGATAAAGGTATTCTTCATTCACAACACTGTGTACACATCTGTGAACAAAATGATAATAATTCGGATGAACAATGCTAAAAGATTGACCCAATTTAATTTTATTATCAAAAAGACTTTGGGTAATGAATATTTTCCTCTTTATAAAATGTAAGGAAATGCTTTCTTTAGACAGATTGCCTCTATGTGCCCCCGTGGAGTGTCTGTAACTACTTCCCAGCTCCATCATCAGACCCTCGTCACTAAGTGCGATGTATTGGAATCGTTAAAACAAACCAAATTAGTCCGAACTCGAGGAGTTACTAGAAGCCATTGAAGACTTCTCCTATCCATCTCCTGGTTCCATCCTGATCAGCTCGATTGAATGACATTATTGTATTTTCATCAGTATTATATACACCCATTTGAAAATTGATTTTCAAATTGCTACCACAATAACTTTGCACAATAATTATTAGAAGTTTTGACGACCTCCCTGGCGCAGTGGTGAGCGCTGTGGTCTTATAAGTGGGAGGTCCTGGGTTCGATTCCCGGCAGGGGCAATTTTGAGATTTTATAATTTCTAAATTGTCTCTGTTCTGGTCTGGTGGGAGGCTTAAGCCGTGGCTGGTTACCACCCTACCGGCAAAGCCGTGTCGCCAAGCGATTTAGCATTCCGGTACGATGCCGTGTAGAAACCGATCAGGGGTATGCATACCTCTTCCAAGTTAGCCCGCTTCAATCTTAGACTGCATCATCACTTGCAATCAGGTGAGATTGCAGTCAAGGGCTAACTTGTAGAGTTTGTTAAATTCAACTTTCTAGGTTTGTTTACCTATGTACTAGTTAGTTACAGGTGGAGCTAATAAAAGCGTGTTAAAAATACTCACACAGTCATATACACGCTGATAAAGGCCAGCATTGCAATGATTCCTGGCACCATACTCTTGGGTCTTTCTCGTCGTACGAATATGAGATCGAAGATGGCGAAAATCAGCGACACTGTGTGCATGCTGTGATGCTCCCACAGGTACACAATACTCTCCACAGATGGCGGCATGAGCAGCGCTTTGTCGTGACACCACAGCCTCCAGAATAGAATGTCAGCAAACTGAAAAAACAAAACACGGTGATAGCATCTTTAGGGCGGACGAAATTAGATCTCCGGCACGCACCTCAACTTTTCGGAGTTATGTGCGTTTAAGCAATTAAATATCACTTGCTTTATATGGTGAAGGAGAACGTCGTGAGGAAACCTGCATGCCTGGAAGTTCTCCATAATGTTCTCAAAGGCGTGTGAAGTCCCCTTCTCTGTCTGAGGGGAGACCCGTGTCCTATAGTGGGTCGGTAATGGGTTGGTAATAATGAAATTAATGATGAAACTGTAACATGAGAAGGATTTAGGCCGTAGTCCACCACGCTGATCAAATGCGGATTAGTAAACTTCACACGCCTTTGAGAGCATTATGGAGAACTGTCAGGTTTCCTGTCGATGTTTAAGCGAGTGATATTTAATTGCTTCAAATGCACATAACTCCGAAAAGTTGATGTGCGTGCCGGGAATCCAACTTGGTCCTCCTGAAAGGAAGGCCCTTCTTATTCTGAAAGGAAACTCTTGCTCAGTAGTGGGCCGGTAATGGGTTGATAATGATGATGATGAAACTGAAACATAGGAGAGAAACTAAGGGAGACCTATATATATTACCTATACCTATTTGACGCGATCGACTGACGTGAGCCCGCCAACCCGCATTGGAGCAGTGTGGCGGGTCTAAGCTCTAAAATCCTTCTCTCTTAGTATGAGAGAGGGGGCCTGTATCATTATATGAGAGTGGATGTTAAAGGGCTGTAGTGGATGGTGGAATAGGACTGATTCTTTGCGAGATATTATGAAAATAAAAACTCACAGCAGTGGTCGGCAATAAGAGATTTGTAAACGTAAAATCTCTAATTTGTTTATAAATTTCCACGTGTTTCAGTTCACCTCCTTTCAACTCTCGCCAATCACAATACAAACAAATAGGTATGTATGCAAAGGACAATAACTGAAATAGAAAAAAAAACACTGTTAAAGTATGCGATTAGGGGTATGGGTTTATTAAAAAAACTGCTATAGCCTATCCGGATTAGCCTGCTTTCGTCAAGGGGCAGTTGCACCATACGCGGTTAAAGTTACGTTACACGGGTAACCGTCAACTATAAAAACCGGCCAAGTGCGTGGCGGGCCACGCGCAGTAGTAGGGTTGCGTAGTCACAATCCTCGAAAAACAAATATAACTCCTTAACCTGTGAACCCTACTTAGCCATGATAGTTTTCCTTTAAAATTGATTATATATGCTACTGCTGTGAATTTTTTCAAGTTCCTATATACTACTATTTGGCTGATAGAGGGGGGGACACTTGACTCTAATAAAAATTAACACTTTAAAACATCATATTTTACAAACGGATGTAGAAATCGAAAAATGATGTTCCCACACCCACAGTATTTTTAAAAGACCTATTCAACTATACCCCACACTATGGGGTAGACGAGAAAAAAAATATTCATCCCCACTTGACATGTAGGGGAGCTACCCTAAAAAAAATATTTATCAAAATTTTATTTCACCACTTTGTCGGCGTGATTAATATTTATAACCATGCCAAATTACAGATTTCTAACACTAATAGTCTCTGAGATTAACCGAGGACGGACGGACGGACAGACAGACGGACGGACATGGCGAAACTATAAGGGTTCCTTGTTTACTACGGAACCCTAAAAAGCAAAATGGGTCCGCAAAGTCAGGTATTAGAGTTTAGACCAAAATTTTAGCCTCAACCATAGTAAGTACGATTATCAACTTGATATTTGATGGTCAAACTTTAACGGTAACCGAATCGTAACTTTAACCGCTTGCGACTGCGCTTTGCAACTAACCCTAAGCCCGCATTTTTATTTTACAGCCATGGTAAAGTATAATTTGGCTACTCACATTAAACCAAGTTGTGATAAGTTTCCACTTAAACTTTGCGTACAATTGTACCGTCGCGTCATCAGAGCGGTCAAAGTCTTTGCCAAGCAATCGCACAGACATAACCACTAAATGTGCGAACGCTAAGAGATACACCGACAGCCGAAACTTCAATAAGCCGTCCGATTTTTTCATAGATATTGTTAAGTTCGTCATAATATTTAACTAAACGAACACGTCTAAGCGGCAAGGCTTAAAGGTAAACTAGTGAAACTTCCGTAAGAGCTAAAGGTAGAATATATAATGTATGAACATTGCAGATTTATTATTATGTTGTGACTGTGTCCACGGTGTCTCAACAGCGAGCAGCGGTGCAAATGATTGATGTCGAGTTCTATTCCTTGTTAGAAACCATACATGCAAATCGTAAGAGTGTAGCCGAGATTTGCTTCAAGTCAACGAAAGTAAATTAAATAACAACCGGCGAAGCGATAATTAATATTTCAGATTATTCGCTTTTACAAAATTCGGAGATACTTAGGGATGGAATGAGTTTTGCTGACAGTTATGTGACTGTACGGGCGATTGTCCACCGCCACCGTCACCGGGACGTCACCGAGAACGAGATTATTTCTGTATGAGAACAAGCTGACGTGGCGGGCGTGCGGTGGACACACGGCCGTAGTAAATGTATGTATCACTAAATCGGCGCCGTCATCTTTTTGTCGGTATGATGTCCCGGTGACGGTGGCGGTGGACAATCGCCCTAAGAGTGTGATTGGAAGTATGTAAGAGAATAAAAGAACTCGGGGGGGCCATCGGGATTAGTTCGAATTCTGTGTGGTACTTTTGAAAGTGTTCTCATTACTGCATCAAGGGTGGGGCAAGTGCATCTCTTTCCTTAACGTCGCAACGTCCTTTCCTACTGGTAAATGTAGGAAATCTTTTCTTAACATTAAGCGTAAGTATATTATGATACTTATCATGATATAGTTAAAGCCGTTCAGTAGTCGATTTCCGATCATCTGAGAAGTGTCAACAGGACGCAGTAATCACGATGTCCTGACACAATCGCTCCCACGCTGCTGAAATACTATACAGTTTGGTGACGCTCTAGAGATGTTAGATGTCAACAAATACGAAGAAATGTTTAAGTTGCGAGTAACTCACTAGATGTACTGACATCAGATGAGTGACGAGTCCCAGTGAGCCACTGGTACCTATAAATTTTGGTGACGAAATCTGGATGCTCTAGAGATGTAAGATGTCAGCAAATACGAAGAAATGTTTAAGTTGCGAGTAACTCACTAGATGTACTGACATCAGAGTGCTTAGTATCAGTTTGGAGCGCTCCAAAACTTTATAATATACTATATATAAGTATACTATTGATCGAATCACAATGACTTCAGAGTAAAATGGACCTAAAATTAGTCTTTGGGTTCATTTTGCTCTGAAGCCATTTGTGATTCGATCAATAGTATACTTTATATCTCTATATATATATATATATATATATATATATATATCAATAGTAATAGTATACTTTTAGTTTTGGAGCGCTTCAAACTGAGACTAAGCACTCAGATGAGTGACGAGTCCCAGTGAGCCACTGGTATAAATTTTGGTGACTCAATCTGGATGCTCTAGAGATGTAAGATGTCAGCAAATACGAAGAAATGTTTAAGTTGCGAGTAACTCACTAAACATACCTAAGTACTGACATCAGATGACTCCCAGGGAGCCACTCGATACAAGTGCCACAATACCGCGACGTGTGGAAATCCCTACAAGTGACTTTATTTTCAGCAGTAAATGTCTGTTGGTTGATCACAATGACTATGAGTAGATACATACCACGATATTACGATAAGAACCTAATTATGATCATAATGACAGTATAATTATTATGTGGATATTTCTAACCAGTTACATGGAGCCATCCGGGTCGAAAAAAATCTTACCTTATTTTATTACAAGCGGACACCTGCGACTTCGTTCGCGTAGACTATGGTTTTTAAAAATCCCGTGAGAATAATTTTGTTTTTCCTAAGCTCTTTTGAGCTCATACCTTGCTAAAAACTGTTAAAAGTTCACTGGCGGATGTTTAGGTAGCTCAAAATCTAAACATCCACCAGTGAAAGTCCCATCAAAATCGGTCCAGCCTTTCAGAGTTTAGTCAGTAATCGTTAAAGTATTTCCTTTCTAACAAAAAAAGAATGAATGAAATCGAATCACCCGTTAACGAATTACAGCTAAGTACACATTTTGACTTTCATCCCCTCTCCCAAGGGAACCGTGCTGAATTTCGGGATAAAAAGTATTCTATATGTTACTCCATAGTATGAACTTAAATCATGCCGAGTTTCATTTCAATCCATTCAGTAGTTTTTACGTGATGCGCGCACAAACATACAGATAAACAGACAAACAGATAAACAGACAAACAGACAAACCGACAAACAAACAAATTTTTTTGAAAAAAAAAAAAAAAAAAAAAATAGCTTTTTTACGTTCTATTACTTATCCCTAACATCCCCCAGTTATTATTTTGCAAAAATCTTAAATGTACAGATAAGGCAATTCTACGATTTTATTATATGTATAGATGTATAGATATAGAAGATAGACTAGTTTCTGCTCGCATTTCACCCGCGTGAATTTCGGTTTTTCACAAATCCCGAGGGAATCGTGGATTTTCGGTTCCCGTTCTCATTCCCTATTCTAACATTTATACCTACTTTCAAGTAAGTTTGCTGTAGGAATCTACCTATAGCTGTTGCTGTAGATTTCGTCGTTTTTTTCAAACACTTTCGCCTTTATAATATTATAGTGTGATAGTGTAATGACGCTAAACCACGAAAAACTCTATTAGCATGAGATAAAGTAAAAGTATAGAGCAAAGAATGTTCAAGAAGATATGAACTGCTAACAGCGAGGACATTGTAAGCAGGAATATGAAAAAAAAAAATGTTGGCACAACAAACTTTAAGCAGCGTCGCGCCTTTGTCAAAGTTTAAATTATGGTAAACAAAACGTTCTCTCTAAACTTGTTTAAACTAAAGATCACTTTACTTCCCTTTACAGTTTCAATATGAGTAAATAAATAAGGAAAGTTTTGTATCTCTTCAGGAATTTTAAGTTTATTTTAAGCATGATTTGCATATTATTATTTCCGTTGCATGTCAACTCTCACACCCGCATCACTAACGGATTTTGATGCGGTTTTTTTTTAATACTTAGATAGAGTAATTGAAGAGGAAGGATTATGTGTATAATAACATCCATTAAATAGTGGAGATATTTTTAATCATTTTTTCAGTGAATGACATAGGCTATAATATATTTTTCAACACACTTGCTCATAAAGTGGCTCTACGTTCACCACAATTAGGCAGATAATTACTCCTATTATTCAAACTGTGACTTTTGTTTTACTATTATTCACATGTGAATTATAGAGTTTTATTTTTAATTTATTGGTTGAGTTGTTCCTTTGTTCTTAAAAAAGTTTCGATACAAAAAAGATCGTATTCAATAGTACAAATAAATTGATGTACCTTTTGCTTGCTCATTTCATGTAACTTCGTATTTAAATAGATAATTTCAACTTGTACGTGTTTAATAAATAAAACTTTAACTCAAATATAACTTTCGTTTTTTCTGTAATAAAGAAAATTTGAAATTCCCCATATTGTACGTGGCTAAAACCTATCCGCAAAAAGCCAAATAAAACAAACCTCATTCATTCTATAGTCTATGGCCGATTGCCATTATAAGATGCGCGCGCATAGGGAAACTGATTAATTTTTCACGCCATTGCGAAATGCCATAGAAAACAAACCTCATTCTAATATAGTCTATGGCCGATCGTACAGATGCGCGCGCATAGGAAAACTGATTAATTTTTCCCGCCATTGTGAGAAAATTTTCAGAACTCGTTTTCACTGTTGAATTGAACTTACAGTTATTTATTAATAAATTAAAATGTCTACCTACAAGTACTAATTATGAAGAAAATGATTTCTGTTGTACACCGCCCGATATAAGATGTGAAGCTCTTAAAGTTATGGCAAGTTTACTACCTCAAATCACCAAGGAAATATATCTATTTTAGTATTATTTTCTTCACAAGTGTGTTGAAAAACGTCGTATGCTACACGTGTGTATTGATGATTACCGTCCTCGGCTATCTTAAGACCCTCACCTAACGGCTCGGGTCTCAATAGCGCCTCAGCGGTAATCACCAACATTACACACTTATAGCATAATGTACTATTATACCCGTGCGAAGCCGGAGCGGGCCGCTAGTTTATAATATAAATACTATCTACGTGTACTTCTGATGGAAATATGATAAGTACCTATACTGAAATAAGTATATACACATAAATATACTTATATACATACACATCATACAAATAAATAATTATTATTGTTATAAGTTTAATACTTATTACACAAACACGTTTAATTAAGTTAGGGTTTAGGTCAAGGTTTTTAATACTTATCTAATCTTTTTTCGTCATCACAATAAACACATCATCATTAATAAAATCATTATAGTAATAATAATAATAATAATCGGTAGTGAATAACGATACTCAGGGATTATTACGTTCACTGTCCTTCGTATATACTTATATATTATGTACCTACATGTATTCTTCTATATTTCCAATTTTTTTTTTGCAATCAAGACACTCAGTACATTTTGCAGATCCTTATTTCGTTAGCTCGATGCTCAAACTATTTACCTGGTTCATCATCAGCTTTATAAAGTTTTTCTATTTGCGAAAACAGGATTTCCTTTTCATAGGGTCCGGAATCCGGTTCCCTTTGATTATCCACATCGGTTCCTTAGAAAGCCTTGTAATAGAGATGCACGTGTAGTAGAAACTTTATCTCAGTTTCGGATTCCGGAACTTATGCTTACGTTTTAAGTCAGGGCATAATCTATCTCTATTCAAAATTTCAGCCAAATTGGTTCAGTAGTTGCGGCGTTATAGAGTAACAAACATACACACATATACGTCATACACACAAACTTTCGCCTTTATAATATTACTTAGTGTGATAAAAAGCAACAAATGTTAATTTAATTGTTGTTAGTGTTTTTTTTATACGACTGCCTGAAAAAAGGAGTATATAATTATTGTTGTCAGCGAATGTATGAATGAATGTGAGTTTGTATATTCCACCATAACTTCTATGCGCCTGAACCGATTTTGAAGAATGAGGTATCGTTAGAATCTTCAACTTATACCAGGTGACATAGGTTAGTAAAATTTAAAAAAAAATTAATGGGGTGTCCAACTGACCATGGTCCCTCATTAAAGACTAAAATTGAATTATTTTTTTCCAAAATCAGATTAAGTTTATAATCATCATCTAAAAAATGATGACCGTGGGAAATTATCTTAGTTTCCTTATTCCTATGAAAAGCAAAACGAAGTCGCTGACTGAACAAATTCTATCAAGGTTCTGACTTCTGATCCATATCTTCTTCTTCTTCTTCTTCTTCTATAATATAATAAAACTGTAACAGATCCAATTCTGTACATTGAAGATATTTTGAAAATTTCTGTTGGAGGGCACTCTGTAATCGATACTGAAGCCAAAACTGTAATTTTTTTCATTTTTGTCTGTCTGTCTGTCTGTCTGTATCTTGGCCGCGCATCACGCCGAAACTACTGAATGGATTCGAATAAAACTTGGTACGATTTGAGTTTATACTCCGAGGTAGGACATAGGATACTTTTATCTCGAAATTCAGCACGGTTCCCTTGGGAGAGGGGGTGAAAGTTAAAACGTGTATTTAGCTGTAATTCATTAACGCGTTGTTCGATTTCACTCATTCCTTTTTTGTTAGAAAGGTAGTACTTTATATATTGTTTCGTAAATATTTCAAGGTCATAGGTCTTTTAGTTCAGAAATGACAGACATTACAACCCTCAGTATTGGGTTCAAATAACTTGGGACCCGGATCTTTGAACGTACAGCTTATTTTAAACTGGTGTGCGTTTAAATTTATGTTTGTCGGTCTGTCAATTTGTTCCAGCTAATCTTCGAAACGGCTGGATCGATTTTAATGGAACTTTCAATGTTATAAGGAGTAACTTAGGCTACATTGAGTTTAGGTACATAAAAGAATTATGGGATCCGATCCGATCCTATATAAAAACCTATATTTACGCGAACGAAGTTGCGGGGATCAGCTAGTGTAAAATAAAAGGAGAAATTCACGTTATACTTTATTCAGTTTCACTAATCGGCTATAGGTATTAGTGCATGAAGCCTCATCGAGAAAAACCTTATTGTGCAGGATAACTGAGACGAGTTAAGCTCTTTTGAAGACGTAATTTATACTCTGTTTTATACATATAAAAGTGTTAGCCACCCACTATAGAAAGCCGTCGACCTACAAGCTATTTTAGCTCAAGTTTTCAAATTGCTTGTTTATTTGTAACCATGTATATATTCCTTGCGCCAATCTTTTTTAATGCTCTGAGTATAGCTAAGTTTCATGTGCATGATACAAAGAGGTATCAGTGGGATATAGCCTCCCTTGTGCGCTCTTTACCGCGCAACTTCGTTTATTACTCAGTGTTTATTGTGTAATGCAGAGAATTCAAAAAGATTGTTGAGGACTGAACGTTCGTCTGTTTCCTCTCAAATTATAATTTTTTTAGGGTTGAGGGTTCCGTACCCAAAGGGTAAAACGGAACCGTATTACTAAGATTCCGCTGTCCGTCCGTCTGTCTGTCTGTCTGTCTGTCTATCTGTCTATCTGTCTGTCTGTCTGTCCTTCTGTCACCAGGTTGTATCTTATGAACCGTGATAGCTAGACAGTTAAAATTTACACAGATAATGTATTTGCCGCTATATAAGAACAAATACTAAAAAACAGAATAAAATAAATATTTAAGGGGGCTCCCATACAACAAACGTGATTTTTTTGCTCGTTCTTGCTCGATATTGATAACGGCAGTTAGACGCTTGAAACTTATCGACGCTTATTCATTTATCTATGCTTGAAATAGTTACAGATTATTTAGATACTAGCTTCTGCTCGCGGCTTCGCCCGCGTGAATTTCGGGTTTTCACAAATCCTGGGAATCGTGGATTTCCGGTTCCCGTTCCCTCTTCCAACCTGATACTTACTTGCGAGGAAGTTTGCAATAGTAATCTACCTATAGCTGTAGCTATAGATTTCGGTTTTTTCAAAATCCCATGGGAACTGTGGATTTTTCTTGGATAAAAAGTATGTGTTAATCTAGGGTATAATCTATCTCCATTCCAAATTTTTGCCTAATCCATCCAGTAGTTTTTGCGTGATTGAGTAACAAACATCCAACCATCCAAATCTCCAAACATCCACACTTTCACAATTATAATATGAGTAGGATATATTCACTTTAAAAATAAATAATTAAATTAAAATAAAACAAATATTTAAGGGGGCTCCCATACAACAGACATGATTTTTTGCCGTTTTTATAGATAATGGTACGGAACCCTTGGTGCGCGAGTCCAACTCGCACTTGGCCGGTTTTATTTATGAATGGGTTGTCAACATCGTGATGATGAATACAATATGGTGGACATGACAAGCAAAAGTACTAGATGAATTAAAAACTAATGGTTGGAATGAAATGAAAGTTTTAGGCACGTAATTGAAATTTAATCATTTAATTTACAGATTAAGTAGTAGGTAATTTAATCAATCATTTTTCAATGACGGCATTTTAATAAAGTTTGTCTTGTGTACCTATATTTTATTGTAATTAAGTAATTAAAAATAATTACTACAGTATTAATGAAAGGCAAAATAATGCCTGCAGTTTAGAAGAGGAATTCATGAAAAACAAGAAAAACTAACAAATAACAATTTTTTGTATAACAATGTAGACCAACGTAAAAAACTTGCTTATATTAATTAAATATCTATACTTAATTTTAAAAAGTTCAGATTCTTATGCAAACGGATATGTACTTCTTGTATTGACTCGGAACCTGCCAGAGCTGAAAAAGAGTTAAAAAATTATAGTTAATTATTATTTATAGATCTTCGAAATAATTAATTGTTGTAAGGTTCAAAGAAATCCAAGGTATTCCAAAGTCTGCCGTCGACTTAGGATTACATACTTTGGAATTCCTTGGATTTCTTTGGCACCTTGATAAATATAGATAAACTTAGATAAACTTTTTTCTATTATTCTGGGATTAGGTATACTTTTGTTGTATAATTTTTTTTTCTTATGTATTCACGTTTAATGTTAAGATAACAAGGCTTGCGGTTCCTATAGTAATTATGGTGAATTTCTCTTCCCCTGTTTTTTTCTGTTTCGTGGCCTAGAAGAACAGACAATAATATAAGCTATACAAGTATAAATTAAAATTAATGTAAAAAACTCCCGATATTCGCCATTTTGTGGTGGCGGCCATCTTGGATATACTAAAGTATTAATAAAAGGCAAAATAATGCCTGCAGTTTAGAAGAGGAATTCATGTATATATTACTATATACATACATATATTATATTATATAGTATATATTACTATTCTACTAGTCTAGCCCTTTCATTTGATACCCATATTGAAGGAGTTGTGAAAAAATATGTAATCCGCCATTTTGTGGCGGTGGCCATCTTAGACCGATTTTCATCAAATATAGCTAAGAACACTCCCAACTAATTCACCCTTCAATCGAAAAAGACCGCATTCAAATCGGTTCACCTATTTGAGCGCGACGGTGAAACAGACAGACACGTCATACCTATAACACCCCGTCGTTTTAGCGTCGGGGGTAAAAACATATAGAAACATGCACGGCAAGTAGGCATACATCTCTAGAAAATATACAGCTGCAAACAAAAGTTACCCAAGTTTGACGAGGTCATTATTGCCCATCCTGAGCTGGTAACCGCGGCAATTGTTCAAGGTGACCTGAGCCCACGACCCGCACCGGTTGCCGACCAGGCGGTTGTGTGTGAGGGACGCGGCCATGAGTTCCCAGGCGCGGTTGTGGCTGCAGTGGTGGTTGAAGAGACAGCCGGGCTGGCCGGTGCCGCCGTTAGGGTAGAAGTCGACGTGGCCGATGGCGTCACCAACGCCGTTGGCCAGCAAGCCCATGCCGTCCGTGTGGATCACTTCCACGTACTGAGCGTCGTAGAAGCTCAAGCGGCGGGAGTTGGTTCCCCATTGTGAACCAGATGGATCGAGACCTGAAATGTATATCGTACTTTGAACAAAATAATTTGTAACGCCATTTAACACTTTAATAAACCTCTTTTGAAAAATATTTAAAAAAAAATTGTTTGAATGAGCGATTGAACGAGTAAAGAGATGATGGCGAAAATAGCGGTAGAAGTTATTATCTCTAAAAATTATTTAAATTAAAATATACCTAAAAAATAATTAAATTATGTGCAGATCTTATATTAGCATCTTATAACACCATTTCATTGGTAAAAGTTCTTCCGAAGTACCTAAGAATTGTTTTTCATAGATTAAAAGAACTACTAACCACTATTTCATTGTATTTTTTGTATTTTGTACTTTTTGTAGTTTAAAATAAATAAATAAAAGAAGAAGGAGAAGAAGAGACTCTGAAATGACTATTAAATTATATATTTTTTCATACCAGTTATTCTTGCGACGTTGCCTTCGAGAGCTCTTCCTGTGAAGCCAACGACATGAGCTCCCAGATCGAAGCCGATCAAGTGCAAGGTTTCTAAAGTGACTACTCCGTTGTCGACCAGGTCCCTGATCAGGTTGGCTAGGGCAGTACCAACACTGGGCACTGCGCCCACAGCGTTGCCGTAGCTCTGGCCTGCGTACACCGACCAGTCGACTACGATGACGTTGAGATCTTCGCTGGTGAGCGCAGCTGCAACAATTAACAAGCTGTATTTAAGGAAAAATTAATCCGATCTCGGTCCAGCAATCTCAGAGAAATCGGTGTACACTGCACTGAAAACAGTACTTTTAAAGTCGTTTAAATTTTTTTGAAGTTTTGTTTTGTGCTCTAAAAGGGACCCGTCAACAACTTGAGTCACCGGGTGCATGTCATGCAGGGATGTTAAATACATACCGTCTTTCACAGTTGGGTTCAAACTAGTGGTGGCAGAGCCCTCGTGTCCGTGAACGATGATAGTTGTGTTTCTGTCGGGCGACAGAGCGTCGATGGATGCCGTCACGTTGGCAGCGTCCAGCTCAATTGGATCCCGAGTATATTCTCTGCAATGTAAATTACTTATTAAGTTTTAAACGTGCGAATAAAATCACTTGGTAGTTACCAGATTTTTTTTTATTCATCTACAAATTAGATCTCGATCGCGATCCCACCTGGTGGTGGTGGTTTTGACGACCTCCCTGGCGCAGTGGTGAGCACTGTGGTCTTATAAGTGAGAGGTCCCGGGTTCGATTCCCGGCAGGAGCAATTTGGAATTTTAGAATTTCTAAATTGTCTCTGGTCTGGTCTGGTGGGAGGCTTCAGCCGTGGCTGGTTACCATCCTACCGGCAAAGCCGTGCCGCCAAGCGATTTAGTATTCTGGTACGATGCCGTGTAGAAACCGATCAGGGGTATGCATACCTCGTCCAAGTCAGCCCACTTCCATCTTAGACTGTATCATCACTTACCATCAGGTGAAATTACAGTCGAGGGCTAACTTGTACTTGAATAAATAAATAAAAAATAAAAAAGTGACGATGCAGTCAAAGGTGGAAGTGGGCTAACTTGGAAGGGGTTTGGCAGGTTTTATTAAACTCATACGCCTGATCGGTTTCTAAATTTTTTCTAGAGACAATTTAGAAACTGTATAATCCCAAACTGCCACTGTCGCGAATCGAATCCGGGACCTCCCACAAATAAGACCACATCGCTCACCACTGGGCCATGGAGGTCGTCAAATAGGTAGGTACCTAATTATTTTTAAGCACGCAGTCCACGGTAATAATATGTATTAACAAGCTTTAGAACAAAATAAGATGTAAGAGTACAATAAGCCATTGATTGCATCGTAGCTCTGAGATCTATAGATGAAAAGATCTTTTGTATCCTTACGGAACTATTCATTTTAAAAATAAATGATCCTACAAGTGCAATTGTAGATCTATTTTTTCATAGCTTAGCACATTCAATACGTTTTTGCTAGGTTAAAGCACCTACATCTTTTACGAACCTTGAGTAGATGTAGTATCTATTAAAACTGCCTTGTAGTGGTGCTATCGGATCCGCATAACAAGCTGCAAAGAAAAACAAGCTATAGGTATTTTAGGAAAAATTAAACCGACTTCAATATACCATAAAATTTGAAGAGTTCCCATCATCAGATCCGAACTTGATGACCATGGGACCACCTGGGAAGTATGCCCTTTCAAACAAAAGTAGAATTTTCCAAATCGGTCCAGGCATCTTTAAGTGATCGAGCAAAATACACAAAAAATATTCCTCCTACTGTTAACCTCTTTCTTTTTAACCCCCGTCGCAAAAACGACGGGGTGTTATAAGTTTGACGTGTCTGTGTGTGTGTGTGTGTGTGTGTGTGTGTGTGTGTGTGTGTGTGTCTGTCTGTTCCCCTGTGGCATTCAAACGGGTGGACCGATTTGAATGCGGTTTTTTTTGTTTGATAGGTGAATTAGTCGAGAGTGTTGTTAGCTATGTTTGATGAAAATCGTTCCAAGATGGCCGCCGCTACAAAATGGCGGATTACACATTTTTTCACAACTCCCTTAATATGGGTATCAAATGAAAGGGCTTGACTAGTAGAAATAGCACTATGCAAATCCAAGATGGTCGCCGCCACAAAATGGCGAATGTCGGGGGTTTTTTAAATTTTTAATTTATACTTGTATTGAATTCGGTTTATAAAATTGTTCACATGTTTCAACGTAGTACACTTTCCATAACATATAGTAATAGTTTAAAAATAATATCATAAGGTACGGTATCCGCTAGGAGTAGGTAAGGTAAAGTCCCCTTATTCCGTGGTATTTTCATAAAAACTCGAAAGAACGTCAAAAATTAAGCATTTACTACACCTTTCTGAAGAACTGGCTATTTTTATCAGAAGCGTTATTTATTTAACTCTTGAAATATCCTAAAAGGACAACAATTACAACTTGATTTAAATGTAAAATTAAATTAAATATGAAGAAAGTCCGAATGCTCCAATTCCGAGGTAAAAATCCTAATTCCGAGGCAAATGGCTCCTAATTCCGAGGGTACAAAATTCAAAGGGAAACGAGTAGAATGAATTCTACATGGTGTTCAAAAATGAACTGTATTTATTAATAGATTTCAAAATCAATTCGATACGTATGTAATTGTTTAATTATGTTTGTGTGTAAAATATTAATATATGTATATTATTAATATATATATATAGCTGCTCGTGCTGATTGGGTCACTGACTCACTGATTGATCACCCCTCCTGTAAAATTTTGTATGAAAAATTTTTTTTTTCACTAACAGTTTCGTATAGAGGACAAAAATTCATTCGGAGGAAAAATACGGAGAGAGCTGATGATTGAGGATTTCAGAGACGAGCGAATGGCACGCTTAAGGTATTGAAGATAGGTGGGGGGTGCTCGAGCAAATGTCACTCGAAACGTCATCCAATTGGCAGGGAGCTGAAAAAAAATTCAAAATGGCGCAAAAAAGATGGCCGCCATACAAATTTCGTCGGTGTCTATCTCGGAGGGTATAAAAGATGGAAGAGTGGTTTCTTCGCGAAAGATGATCAAAATCGGAAGGTCTACTTGATGAATAGAAAAAAAAATTCAAAATGGCGGAATTTATTTTTTCATAGAAAATGTATGGCGAATATTGAAGAGACTGCAAGTTTTAAACTATGCACGGCTTTGATGCGGTTCTTTGGAGAACTTTCAATCAAAGAAAAATATGGGAAGACATGATGATTGAGGGTTTGGAAGATGGTTGAGGAGCCCGGGCAGGGTATTGTAGATAGGTGGGAGGTGCTCAAACAAAAATTACTCAAAAACTCATCCAATTGGCACTGAGCTAAAAAAAACCCAAAATGGCGGATTCAAGATGCCGGCTATACAAATTTCGTCGGTGTCTATCTCATCAAGTATAAAAGACGGAAGAGTGGTTTCTTAACAAAAGATTATCAAGACCTGAAGGTATACTTGACGAACAGAAAAAAAATCAAGATGGCGGAATTTATTTTTTCACACAAAATATATAATGGCGAATATTGAAGAGACTATAAGTTGGGAAACTATACAAGACTTTAATACGGTTCCTTTTCAAAATTTGTTTTTATGGAAGAATTCTCCTTCTGGCAAATGATTCGGAGAAAAAAATTTGGAGAGTGATGATGATCGAGGGATTGGAATAATGGATGAGGAGCACGGCCAGGGTTAAAGATGCTGAAAATGATAGAAGAAGGTGGAGGCTGCTAAAACAAAAATAATACTGAAATCCTCGCGGTCCGCTTTAGCGGGCCGCGCAGCCAAGCGCCCTACTAGTTAATATATATATAGCTGCTCGTGCTGATTCATTCGCTCACTGACTGACTGACTGATTGATCACCTCTCCTGTAAAATTTTGTATGAAAATTATTTTTTTCACAAATGGTTTCGTATAGATGATAAAAATTCATTCAGAACAAAAATATGGAGAGAGCTGATGATTGAGGCTTTCAGAGACGAGCGATGGGCACGCTTAAGGTATTGAAGATAGGTGGGTGCTCGAGCAAATGTCACTCGAAACGTCATCCAATTGGCAGTGAGCTGAAAAAAAAGTCAAAATGGCGAAAATAAGATGGCCGCCATACAAATTTCGTCGGTCTCCATCTCGGAAGGTATAAAAGATAGAAGAGTGGTTTCTTGGCAAAAGATGATCAGGATCCGATGGTTTATTCGATAAATAGAAAAAAAATATCAAAGTGGCGGAATTTATTTTTCCATAGAAAATGTATGGCGAATATTGAGAGAGAGAAGTTGTGAACAATGCAGGCCTTTGATGCGGTTCTTTGGAGAACTCTCAAAGAAAAATATGGGAAGACATGATGATTGAGGGTTTGGAAGACGGTTGAGCAGCCCGGGCAGGGTATTGTAGATAGGTGGGAGGTGCTCAAACAAAAATTACTCAAAACCTCATCCCATTGGCACTGAGCTGAAGAAAAACCCAAAATGGTGGATACAAGATGGCGGCCATACAAATTTCGTCGGTGATTATCTCACTAAGTATAAAAGATGGAAGAGTAGTTTTTTTAGCAAAAGATGATCAAAACTTAATAGGAGTCAAATAGTGGTCTTGAAGTCGCGTGGCCTTTACTTCCTTTGACAGTACCGCGAGCCTCAATAAATTCAAGGCGGTGCGTAAGAATGTAAGTTAACGACCTGTATGGTTAGTTCGAGCTTGCACACTTCGAAAACGGTACTAGATTTGAATATCGAAAAACTATAATATCAGAGCAAAATTAACCCTAATGCTCTTACAATCAAATAAGATTATAAAGTCATAATGTAGTAGGGTACTTCGAATATTTATTTTAAAAATTTCTGCTTGGAGCGTAGACGAATGGCTGAATATATTGGCGGACTCAAACCTTAAAACCAGCTAGTTTAGTTGCATTTCACTCTCAAGTCATGTTAGTCAATGTGTTTCGATACTCGAATTTCTATCATCGTTTCCCCAATGTACAAAGTCGGCATAAGGCCTCTGTACTCACTAGGTTAGCAATCAGCTGTTCGACAAAAATCTTAGATTTGATAACATGACAGGTTTAGGTATGACGGTGTGACTCTTGTTCCATGGAAGCAAAGGAGGTAGCTTGGATGGGATGCCACGTGTGTGGATACACTGGCATTGTCTCACATACAGGTGACCTCCGTGGCGGCCGGAGCAGCAGCCACTAAGGCGGAAAGGGCCAAGAGGCGCAAATATGAAAATATAGAAAATAATTTCATATTTGTGCCTTTTGGGGAGGACACCATGGGTTCGTAGGGCGAGGATGCTAGGTCCTTTTTTAAGGGCCTGTCATCCCGTCTCGTGGAGTCCACGGGTGACCGGAGGGCAGGCAGTATAATATTGTACTCTGTATTACTACTCTATAATATTGTACTACTGTATATATATATATATATATATATATACTCCTACCTATCTAGAATGTGCCCCTGGCTGTGCCCCTCACCCATCTTTCAAACCTTCGATCATCATCACTCTCCGTATTTTTGCTCCGAATAATTTGTAAGGATGAGATTTCTTAAAAAAAAAACTAATTTTACATTATTTTGTACAATCGTTTTTTTTAGCTCACTGCCAATCGGATGATGTTTCGAGTGATATTTGTTTGAGCACCACCCACCAATCTTCAATAGGTGCACTGGCCGTGCTCCTCATCCATTTCCTAAATCCTCAATCATCAGCTGTCTCAATATTTTTCCTTCGCATGATTTTTTGTCTTCTATACGAAACCATCAATGAAAAAAACAATTTGTACGGAAAAATAAATTCTGACATCTTAATTTATTTTCTATCCATTTAGTAGATCTTTAGGTCTTGATCATATTTTGCCCAGAAAATACTCTTCCATCTTTTATACTTAGTGAGACATCGACGAAATTAGTATAGCCGCCATTTTGAATCTGCCATTTTGGGGTTTTTTTCAGTTCAGTGCCAACTGGATGAGGTTCCGAGTAATTTTTGCTTGAGCACCTCCCACCTATCTACAATACCCTGCCCGTGCTCCTCAACCATCTTCAGAACCCTCAATCATCATATCTTCCCATATTTTTTTTGAGATTTGTCCAAAAAACCACATCAAAGCCTTGCATAGTTTACAACTTGTAGTCTCTTCAATATTCGCCATACAATTTCTATGGAAAAATAAATTCCACCATTTTGGTTTTTTTTCTATTCATCGAATAGACCTTTGGATCCTGATCATCTGTTGCTAGGAAATCACTCTTCCATTTTTTTACCCTCCGAGGTGGACACCGACGAAATTTGTATGGCGGCCATCTTTTTTTCGCCATTTTGAATTTTTTTCAGCTCACTGCCAATTGGATGACGTTTTGAATGACATTTGCTCAAGCACCCCCCTCCTATCTTCAATACCCAATACCTTAAGCGTGCTCTTCACCCGTCTCCGAAATCCTCAATCATCAGCTCTCTCCATATTTTTGTTCCGAATGAATTTTTGTCTTCTATACGGAATCATTAGTGAAAAAAAATTTTTTATACAAAATTTTACAGTAGGGGTGATCAATGAGTGAGTCAGTGAATGAATCAGCACGAGCAATAATAAGATAAACGTTTTAGAATATGAATGTTTGCGTGACTGAACGCGAATGATACTTGGTGTAACTGAAACCATACTGAAATATTGTGAGCATCCTGTATTTTATTTCTATACATACCACGTAATTAGAGGCTCATAGAACCTTATTCCGAGGTAGTATTTCTATCCATACCACATAATTAGGGGCTCATAGAACCTTATTCCGAGGTAATACCACGGAATTGAGTTTTGTAACAAAAAACACGTTTCCTAATTCCGAGTGTTAAAAAAGAAAAGATTTTTCCATAATAAACAAATAATTTAAAGCTTAATTAGATTATCTTCGTAAATATGTACAATACTCTCTCAAAATTGCATCGAAATATGTATAAATTTAATTTTCTTTTAAATTAATTTTCTTTAGCTTTCCCATACAATCTATCAATAAATTACCTAAATAGGTAAACTTTGACACGGTATAGTTAGTGATTGAGAAGCCAAAGTGTACCTCGTAATTAGGACTCTGTAACCTTATTGCCTATTTAAATATTCAAAACCGAAACAAGAAGTATTTAACATAAAACGACTCTAAAAATTGAAAAAGTTATGAAGTCTATGAAATCGCAATTCCGCGGTATACCACGGCGTTAGGAACCGGCTAAAATATTTGGCACCTAACGCCGAGGTATTTTCAAAACCTATTTTCACCTTAATTTCTTTACAAATATTCACAAAAGTTGATTGTTTTCGATTGAAAATATAGTCCTTCAAATATTCAAATCTAAATAAAAACAAATACAGCTCAAAATTAACGGATAAACACTATTTAAAAAAATGTAGGTATTTCGTGCACGAGGTCCAAAATGTATGAAACATGCGTTCGGGCCGGCTGCTAGTGTAAAACTTGCCGGTTATTTTAAAACATATACATATAAAACTAACAATTTCGTCATTTATCTATGGAATGATAAACTATCAATTGATTAAGATATGTTGCAGTAAAAAATAGCTTGGGGATCGGTTGAAAACGCTGTTTTTCTATATACCTCGGAATTGGGTGCCAATTTTAGAATACCACGGAATAAGGAGACTTTACCTTACTCAGACTCCAGTCTTAATCTTACCTGATGCACAAACGACGATCATAAAAATTAAATTCAACATTTTTTTGTTTACTGTTTTGTGTGACGCGGCACTCACAAATCTGTTCCCGATCGAAAATATGCCTATTTATGTAGTTGCGCCGAATTGCGATAGACGAGTATCAAAGATTAAGTAGGTAATCATAGATTAGTGCGGCATCAAATGAAACATCTTTTTGCCGATTGATCAGATAAATTAAAAGCAAAGCTTTAATTGGTTTGCTGATTAGATAAGATTTTTTTTTGATAATATAATTTCAAGTATTTTGGTGTTGACCATACTTAATAGGATTAAAAAAATCAAAACTCTTGTGTAAATAGGAACAGTATAGTCGATTCAAGTCATCCGCGCCGTCACGCCATACTTCGTAAAACCAATAGGTTATTCAGCATCAGCAGTAGAACAAAAACTTAAATAGACACTGTGGCTAATTCTGTTGTACAGAATCTCTAAACTAAACTAAATTGACAGGTTTAAAAATAGTGTTATCCTTTCTCGCAGGTAGCAGGAGGGAATGGCATGAAGGAGATGGCAATAGATTTAGACCTGTCTAGATATATTTTTAAACCTGTCAATTAATATATATATAGCTGCTCGTGCTGATTCATTGACTGACTCACTGATTGATCACCCCTCCTGTAAAATTTTGTATGAAAAATTTTTTTTTCACTAATGGTTTCGTATAGACGACAAAATTCATTCGGAACAAAAATATGGAGAGAGCTGATGATTGAGGATTTCAGAGACGAGCGAATGGCACGCTTAAGGTATTGAAGATAGGTGGGGGGTGCTCGAGCAAATGTCACTCGAAACATCATCCAATTGGCAGTGAGCTGAAAAAAAATTCAAAATGGCGAAAAAAAGATGGCCGCCATACAACTTTCGTCGGTCTCCATCTCGGAGGGTATAAAAGATGGAAGAGTGGTTTCTTCGCAAAAGATGATCAAAATCCAAAGGTCTACTCGATGAATAGAAAAAAAATTCAAAATGGCGGAATTTATTTTTCCATAGAAAATGTATGGCGAATATTGAAGAGACTACAAGTTGTAAACTATGCAAGGCTTTGATGCGGTTCTTTGGAGAACTCTCAAAGAAAAATATGGGAAGACATGATGATTGAGGGTTTGGAAGATGGATGAGGAGCCCGGGCAGGGTATTGTAGATAGATGGGAGGTGCTCAAACAAAAATTACTCAAAACCTCATCCAATTGGCACTGAGCTGAAAAAAAAACAAAATGGCAGATTCAAAATGGCGGCCATACCGTCAGCCTCTATCTCACTAAGCATAAAAGATGGAAGAGTGGTTTCTTGGCAAAATATGATCAAGACCTAAATTCTACTTGATGAACAGAAAATAAACCGGTCAAGTGCGAGTCAGACTCGCGCACCGAGGGTTCCGTACTCCAGAAGTATAAGTACAATCTGTTTTTCATTAGTTTGTCTTAAAAGGTAAGGTGCTAATGAAGCTAGGCCTCTAAATTGTATGAGCGCTCATACAACTCAGAGGTCTATACTGTACTGTCTGTACTGTACTGAAAACTGTACTGTACTGTCTGTTTTGGATAAAAATCGGGTTTAAAAAGCATCAACAATTTTTTTTCATTTGGTTTGTATTTTAAATTGTTTAGTCAACTCTCCACCACCACCATCACAGGTACAGCTTTTTTACGACCCACGGCTGTGCAAATGTCTCTTCTCTCATAGGAGAGGGATTTAGAGCTTAGAGCCGCCACGCTTCTCTAATGTGGGTTGGCGGGCTGTAACGAATATTGTCACATGATATTGATAATAACCGGGAACGACTGCTTAACGTGCTCTCCGAGGCACGGGGGTGAAACACCGCCAACTATCAACTCCGGGCTGACACTGAGAATTTCTTGATAAAAAACCCTACAATAATTTGCCCGACCCGGGAATTGAATCCGGGACCTCGTGATCTGCAGTCGAATATAATACCCCTAGACCAACGAGGTAGTAAGTCACCTCTAGGAACACCTAATTTCACATCTCCGGTACCTACTTATCAATGTTACCCATGTCTACTGTATATACCCATACTACTCAATTCAAAAAATAAAAATAGATTCAATAATTTATTTATGATTTTAATCTGTGGTTTTCTACCTGTACTTTTTAGCAGTGCAAAGCTGTAAGAAGTTTTTATCATAGACCACGAAAAATAAGGTTTTTACTGTATTTTTTACTTTGTACGGATTAAGTACTAAAGCGACAATTTATGATAATTATTCAGAGAGCAAAAAGTGTCAAGATGATTTCGGAAATCATTTTGTTTTAATAATAATAGAACAAGATAAATGTAGTTCTTATAAAAAATAACATTACTTAGTTATATATATAGTTTTTAATTCTTATTAATATTATGTCAAACTTTTTAGAGGAGTTTGGCTGATGTTTTTTTTTTAAATCCGTAGACTGAAAAAAAAAACAAAACAAAAGGCGGTAAAAAAAAATATGTTTTACCTTTCTTTCTACGTTGCATTCCTTCTGCGTAGAGTGATTTAATTGTTCTCAACATATTTTTAAAGATTTTCAATCTTAAAATATATATTAATATTTAATTACATATTTCAGACTGTATTAATCTATTAAATTAGTCTTAGTAATTAGTATTAAAGTTAAGTTACTATTGTTAAGTTAAGTGTTTAGCCGATTTCCTGGTAAGTGACAAAATTTTATTACTGAGATAGAATTATGGCGTCTTTTCTTCGCACCGTGCAAGTCAAGGAAACTGCTAATCTCGATGCACCTACTCGAGAAGTTCTCTTATATAATATTCCCGGTGACGGGAACTGCATGTTTTCAGCTCTGTCTTTTCATATATACGGTCATATAAACCGATCTCAGGAAATACGATCGCGTATAGTTGGAGGGATTGTATCGAACTGGGATCGATATGGCATGTTTACAATGCGTCGTGACGAAAGCCCGTATGTGTCAGCTGAAGAATATTGCAATGAAATGATGCAAAACGGAATTTACGGCACTACCACAGAATTGTCGATGGCAGGGGAAATATATAAAGATTATATGTTTAAACTGTATATAGATGGTGTTTATGCGCAAACATTCGGCACCGGACCTATAGAAAAAATGATCGGTTTTACAGGGCACCTCACGAGCGGTCATTTTGATGTTTTCATCGAAAAGAACGTAAATCAGGTCCCTTCACAAAATAGTAATTATAACGATATCCATTTGCCCAGCAGTGGGCAAATCTATAGGGCTGAATCTCCAACGTTTACGGAGTCACAGTCCTATAGTTTACATCTGAATAGTAATACTTTAAGCAATGAATCATTAATGACTATTAGTAATACAGAATGTTCTTTGCCAATTAGTAAGCATATACTGATAAATGAAAGTATAATATCTCCTACTTTCACGCAGTCGCAACCCTATTGTTTAAATGTTAATAGTAATAGTTCTGGCAATGTCTCATTAATCACCATGGTTAACGAAGAACGTTCTTTGGCAAGCGATGGGCAAATACTGATAAATGAATTTGCATCTCCAACTTTTACAGACTCGCAGCTTAGTAGGATAAACTATAGCCTTAGTCCATGTAAAGTCGTATTAGAGCAATTGCCGGTTGATAACCTACACGTAACAGAACGATTACAAAATAAAACTAATAGAAACGATATGTATCAACAAAACTGTAAACGTTCACGTGGTAGGCCAAAAAAGCAAGTAACTGTAGCTGAAAAAAAACGTAAGCATTTGGAGGCTGTTTTGCGTTACCAAAAACATAAGCCACAATCTCACAGGAAAGCCGTGCATCGGTATACAGCTGCACATCCCGAAGTGAACCAAGAGGCAGTACATCGATATACAGCCGCACACCCCGAAGTGCACAGAGAAGCTGTCCAACGGTATACTGCTGCACACCCCGACGTGCACCGAGAGGCCGTACAAGTATATAACGCTGCGCATCCTGAAGTAACTCGACAGGCTGCGTTAAGATATCAAAGCTTGCATCCTCAAACTCATCGTGAATGTGTTAGTAAATATTCTAAAACACATCGAGATGAAATACGTCAGTAGTGTCGAATTGGGGATTCTGGATCACTGTTTCGCTTCGCTCACAGTGATCTAGAATCCCCAATTCGACACTCAGAATCAATCACTAGTTATTGAGGATCCTATATCATACGCCCGTACCGTACAATGTTGATGTAGGCACGAGTGTGCGCCATGCGATGACCCGATGCGCTCGACACACTCGTAGTTTATATTTCTTAATAATGATCCGAGTCCGAGTGATCTGCGACGTATTTGTTTTATGTGGCTCGAGTCGAAATATTTATTAAGTATCACTTTATTATTTCGATCTGATCAACTGAAATCAGATTGCGCTTGTAAACCAGATACACATTATTATTACTGAATGTAGATATAAGATGTTAGACGGGTCGATTTTAACAGAACTGCATGCTGTTTTGTATGCAAACTGCGCGAAATCCTCCATAGTACGGAGATTAGAGCAGTCCTCCGTTAACACTGCCTTACTGTGTAGAAACGGACTCCCCACAGTTCGAGCAAAACGAACGTATATAGAGCGCGAACGCGTGAAAACTTCGATAGCGCGAGTTAGGTTTTTTGCTAATAACATTTTATTTATTGAACATATTTACGTTCTGCTTTTTTTTGTCGTTTAGGGGATCATAAAAGTAAACGGATTTTGTAAAAAAAAAATACAAAAGAGTATAAAAAAATTTCAATAATTATTAATTAGTAATTTTATAAAATAAAGTTGATTTATAATGACCTTTTACATGCCTTTTACTTATTTTCTGTATAAATAGTATATTCTATAACTGCATGCTGTTTTGTATGTCATGAGAAATATATTCTTATTACATTAACGATTTCCCTTCGGCATATAGGGCATACCATTTTATTTAATGATAGAGCACATTTTGCACACGTTACAGCATGACCGCAAGGTCTGTAACAGACTGTTACTTCTTCGTTTAGACAAATTATGCAGTTAAGTCTCGCTCTGTTTACAAATTCAAAGCTGTCGTTATCATCGATTCTATTATTATTATACGCAGACTGCTCATGGGTTTTGATTGTTCCACATGATTCATTAATAACACTTTGCACATATTCTTCACCCTTCATAAGTAAAACATAGGGGCAGGACTGGAACCAGCGAGCGTGTGCCGACCATGGCTGATCCTCAGGAGTCCAGTCCTTGAACTTGCCTCCACAAAAATAACAAATTACTTTATCATTTTTTCCAGTATAAAAAAACCCAGCATTTGCCATTTCCTCAGGTTTTTGAATTAAATCTTGAGGCCAGGTTTTAAAACTGTGCATACGCATGTTTTCTCTAACATAGGTAGGATATTGCGGATGTAGTGACATCTTTATACACAATAAAATCTATGTGTAATAAAAATGATTAAAAATTTAAATTATGATTTCCAGATATGCATGAAGTTTATAGACTGCTTATTAGGTTGGTATAATAAGTAGTAATGCTTTATATTTTCAATATTTCAGGTTATATATTATAATGTTCTGCAGAATTTAATACTTCCCTTATGTTACAAATTCTAATGTAAGTATATAAAGTTGAACATTTTAAGTTTTTAAACCGAGGAAAACAAAGGAATATTATAAGTTTAACCGCTATGTGGGTGTCTGTCTGTCTGCTGCACCATAGCTCTTAAACGAGTGAACAGATTTGAATGCAGTTTTTATAGTTAGATATGTCTCCACGAGTAGGTACAATCAAGATTCTGACGTTTGGAGCAGGAGGATGGTGAGACGTCAGGTTTTCTCACAGGTTGAGGGTTACTAAAATTTGAAGAACAGTTATCTTATGTTTAAACTGAAATTGCAATAATCGAGGGATTTTTAGAAAAAACTCAACAGGCTCAAGTGTATTTGGTTTTGTTAAGTCAAGCACAAAATAACCAATATAAGAAGAACCATGATTTTTTTCTCGGAAATGAAAATTACCAATAAAATAACATTTTATACTTATAATTGTAGTAAATACTGATTTGCAATAAATAAACATAAAAAAGTTATAAACTTAAAAAATTAAAGTGAGAAAGCTCAAATGTTTTCGGTTTTTGTACTAATAACCCAGAAAATCCATTATAATAAGAACTATAATAATTATGGTGAAAGAATGCAACTTCCTTATAAGAATTTCATCTCATATAACCACGCCGGACTGTCGCCAGCTCTAAATTAGGAAAGTAAGGGTGTAAGCATAGTTACGTATCTTTATGTAATGGATTTTAGACTTTATCTAGACTGTTCATAGGACCGATCCATAAACATAGTTTCAAAAAATTAATACTTAATATTTGCTAAAGTACTAATGTAATCGCGGGTTTAGAATCTCGTAATATAAAAGGGATTCCGAAGCCGCATCGTTCATTTATTTTTGTTCTACTGCAACACGCTCACGAAAACCTGTAAGTATGTACGTGTCTTTTATTTCCTTACATAAGTATATATGGACACAATACAATGTAATTATTATTAATATAATATATCCTATATTATTATAATAATTTAATCATTATATTATTCCTTTAAATATTTAATATAATATTATCTATACTAATAATAATTAAATATTTTTATAGGGCCTCTTCATCTTTCAACAATCCATTTTGCGAAGACGAAGACCCCGTCGCTTTGGTGCAGCCTCCATCAACATCGAAGTCTCTTAAGAAAAATCGCAATGTGAAGCGGAAAAAGTCGATCAAGAAAAAGGAGGCGACTTCTGCTCCGAAGAATCCATTCGACTCGAGTGGATCGGAGTCTGAACCTGAAACGCCTCCGAATACACCTACGAGTCCATCTGTTAAACGGAGGAGGTTCATTACCGAATCTGAAGTGAGTTATATTTTTTTGGATTATTATAGAAATCAAAATGCTGGTCATTTTGATTTCGTCGTCGTCATCGTGCAATAAATAAAAAGTGTTATTTTTGTACGATGGCGCGATTTTTATGATTAAGTAACGTTATGGAAGGATAACATGAGTTCCCAAGATAAAATCAGATCTTTTTACAAGTGCCTAAAAGTTTTACGTTCAATGTTGACATTGTTGTGGCTGTTATTGGATGTCGTGGTGTAAATTTTTAAATGTTTTAGATGATACTAAATTGAATATTTTTCCAATTTCAGGATGAATCTACTAGCAAGCCTGTACGCGCTGCGAAACTGAGAAGTTTTCTCAGTCAGCGCGTTGCATCGGGATACACGACTCAATCGGACCCATCGAAGCAGGGCAGCTACTTTTTTGAGCTGCGCGTCTACAATACTGAAGAAGTGGAGAAAATCGTCAACAACGAGCGCTGGAAACATGCAATATGCACATTAAAACTTGCAGTCGATTCAAATTCGACAGTATGGAAGTCCCTCAGCAAATTAATTAATGATAGTAAGGCCGAGCTGAAAAATATTCAGCCCATTTTATACCCTGCAAATGAAAAACCTTTCTAATATAATTTCTGTAGAAAGTTTTCATCTGCAGTTTGTGTATTATATATAACAATAAATTTATAACTAAATTTTATCTGCTAATATTTTTTATCGTGTTTCTTTACAGACATTAAACCATACAAAGCCTAGACCATACAAAGCCTAGACCATACAAAGCCTAGACCATACAAAACTTAAACTATACAAAACTAGAACCATACAAATTTAAATACAACATACATATGTCTAAAGATTCATATCGAAAGATTTGAAGTTGTGATATCAATAAACTGATACAAACCATTGATACAAACTATAAATTTATAACTAAGTTTTTGTCTGCTAATATTTATTTATCGTGTTTCTTTACAGATATTAAACCATACAAAGCCTAGACCATACAAAAACTTAAACTATACAAAACTAGAACCATACGAAATTAGAAAGATATCGAAAGATTTGAAGTTGTTATATCAATAAACTGATACATAAAGTCCTTCTACTCTTACTAAGTCTGTACATTGCTGAAAATACCCAGATTATTTTATTTTCTTACAGTGATCTTATACCAAAAAATTCAAAATCTAGAACTGAGAAACTAGAACCATACAAACTAGATACTTGCCATGTCTAATGTTGATATCGAAATAAGTTATTACTTCCATTCTATTTATAACTGCTTACTTTTTTTATGAAAATGCAAATAGCTTGATTTATTATTTAGCTTTATTTCCTTACAGTAAAATTTTATATATTTACAGAAAACAAGAACAGATAAATTGTATAAAACAATATAAGTAAATATTGAAAGATGTTTTTCTGCAAAGAATGTAATCATTATGTTAAAACATCTATATCGTCGCATAACAGAACAAATACTCATAAATCTAATAGTTTGTTTCGATCTAGTTATGAGAATGTGCAAATTATAAAAACGGCTTTTAGAAACAGAATAATCAGTTACAAAGTAAATCCGAACTCTACAACTTTAGTTCCAGAGAGTTTTTTTTCGCAGATATTTAAAACCGTACGTGAGATCATAAATATATCTCTAAAGAAACACACCGCCATCAAGGTAAATTTCGAGCTATTTGTTTCATACATTTTACCGAAAAATTTTGAAAAGTCTATTAAATCTTTTAGTACTAAATATGGTATTATAGTTAAAAGTACTGACATTGATAATTTTTTATTAAAATGTGCTCAAAAGTTAACTTGCAAATGTACAGACTTCGAACATTCAGAATCTGGTTGGACCATTGATTCTGTTAGTCATTTGGAGATAAATATTAATAAATATAATCCTTTGAAAGGTGGATCATATTTGGCATTACCATCATATATAAGAAATACAAAATCATGTTTAAATATTCATAATTTCGATGATTATTGCTTTTTATGGTGCATTGCTGCTAAAATGTATCCTACAAAACTTAATTCTAATAGAGTTTCATCATATCCTCATTATTCATTACTATTTGACACAAGGAATATGACATTTCCTCCGGGAATTGAAGATATCAAAACCTTTGAGAAGAACAATCCAACTATTAGTGTAAATGTTTATGGGCTAGAAGCCAATAATACAGTTACGGGTCCTTTGTATGTGACTTTAGCTCGAAAACTTAACCATGTTAATTTATTATTTATTACTAAAAATGATAAAGCCCACTATTGTTTGATTAAAGACTTCAACCGACTTGTGCGAAGGCAGTTAACAAAACACAAGTCTAAAATATTTTTATGTGATGAATGTTTTTTATATTTCGCAAATGAAGAAACACTACATAATCACGATTGTGCTAAAAGACAAACTGTACTTCCAAAAGATGGTAGTAAGTTGCATTTTTCAAACTATGAGAGAACTCAAAGAATTCCTATCGTGATATACGGCGATTTTGAGAGCTTGCTTTGTAAATATTCAAACGAAAATAAATCTCTTTATACCGAAGATATACAAACACATGAACCATCTTGTTTCGCTTATTACATTTGTTGCCATTCTAAACCTGAACTTAATGACTTTGTTAGCTATCGCGGCCCGAACTGCGGTAAAAAATTTGTTGAAAGCATTACGCAAGATGTAAAAAGATTGCATGGTATTTTAAATGTAAATAATCCTATGCTTCCTCTTACTGACGAAGAGTTAACTTCATATAATGAAGCAAAAATTTGCTGCATCTGTAAAACAATGTTTAAAAAAAATGATAAAATAGTAAAGGATCATAACCATTTTACGGGTAAATACCGAGGCCCTGCTCACAACACTTGTAACATAAATGCCAAAAAATGTACGTTTATACCGATCATTTTTCATAACTTGTGTGGTTATGATTGTCACTTATTTATTAAAGAACTATCCGAGATCATTGGGAAAACGAGCTTGATACCAAAATCTAAAGAAAAATATATATCGTTTACAAAATTTTTACCTATTGATAAAACAAATGCTGCTCAACTGAAGTTTATCGATTCATTTAATTTTTTGAGTTCTGGGTTGGATAAATTGGCAAAAAGTCTTCATCCGAATGATTTTCAGCATATGCATGCATATATTAAGGATGATCGCTTATTTAATTTAGCCTGTAAAAAGGGTGTATATTGTTATGACTATATGGATGCATGGGAGAAATATAATGAAACAAAGTTGCCAAAACATTCGAATTTTTTTAATAAACTCACAGGTGAAAATATTTCCACTGAAGATTATGAACACGCTTTAAAAATATGGGAAACTTTTGGTATTAAAAACTTGGGAGAGTATACAGATTTATACTTACAATGCGATGTCTTGTTACTATGCGATGTTTTTGAAAAGTTCAGAAATATGAGTTTAGACTATTATAATTTAGACCCCTGCTATTATGTATCATCTCCATCTTTAAGTTGGGATGCTATGTTGTTATATACTAAAGTTGAGCTTGATTTGATTTCTGATGTGAATATTTATCAGATGTTAGAAAAAGGTATTCGAGGTGGTTTAGCCCAATGTTCATTGAGATACGCTGAAGCTAACAATAAATATTTACCATCCTACAATAAAAATGAACCAAGTACGTACTTAATTTATTTAGATTGTGTCAACCTTTACGGTTTTGCTATGATGCAAAAAATGCCCATGCGTGACTTTAAATTTTTAAATGATAATGAAATTGAAAATTTGGATGTAAGGAACATTTCTAAAAAAAGTCAACACGGATATATTCTCGAGGTAGATTTGTGTTACCCGGATAATGTTCATGATGCTCATTCAGACCTACCATTTGCTGCGGAAAAATATTCTCCTGCTCAAAATCAAAGCAAAAAATTGGTGGCAAACTTATACAATAAACATCGCTTTGTTATTCATTATATGCACTTGCAAGAATGCTTAAAGAATGGGCTATTGCTTTTAAAAATATACAGAGTGTTATCTTTTTATCAGGACAACTTTTTAGAGCCTTATATTTTCTTAAACACAAGTCTCAGACAAAAAGCAAAGTCTGATTTTGAAAAGGACTTTTTTAAAAAGCAGAATAATTCTATTTTTGGAAAAACGATAGAAAACAAAAGAAAGCAGGTTGACGTAAAACTAGTAAACGTTTGGAGAGATAAGACAAATAATACTAATAAATTGAATGGAGCGGAAAAATATATTAGTGCACCACATTTTCACAGCTTATCAATTTTTTCTGAAAACTTAGTTGCTATTCAATTGAAAAAAACAAAAATTGTCTTAGATCGACCAATATATGTTGGATTTACGATTCTTGAACTGTCAAAAACACATTTGTATCACTTTCATTATTCAGTCATAAAAAAGATCTATGGAAATAATGTTGAGTTATGTTATACGGATACTGATAGTTTGTTATATTTTGTAAAAACTGATGATTTTTATGAAGATATGAAAAATAACATTCAGTATTTTGATACAAGCAATTTTGAAGAGGATAATATTTTTAATATGCCCAAAGCTAACATGAAAATACCTGGATATTTTAAAGATGAAATGGGGGGAGAAATCATTTCAAAATTTGTTGGTTTACGTGCAAAATTATATTGTTTACTTTCTGAGAAAAAAACAATCAGTAAAGCAAAGGGTATTACGAAGCCTGTGACAAAAAAATTAAACTTTGAGAAATATAAGAAAGCCTTATTTTGCAATGAAAATATAAGAGATAACATGTTTGTCATACGTTCAAAAAATCATCAGGTTTTTACTCAGAAAATCAATAAATTAGTATTAAATAGCAATGATAATAAAAGGCAAATAATGAAAAATGGCTTTAAAACTTTGCCATGGGGGCATTATAGCACTTTACTTTAGTTAATATAAAATTTGGTTTTGTTTAACACCTTAATATTATCCGTATTTATTTAATAATAAAGAAAAGTGAAATATCTATTGTAAGGATACTAATATGCAATAAATTTTAATCATAATATCTAAGTTTGACATTTTATTTATCAACCTAAAAATCCTTAACAAAATTACTCGACCTGTCTTTTAGTTTTATTTTTCTCAAATAATCTTCTATAAAAAATTCTTTAAGTACTTTTTGAAAATATGCAAGTATCTCTCTTTATAAATATGTGTAACAGTTGCAAAAAAAGAAAACAAATATCAGATATTAAATAATTTATTATATAATCACGACTTACTTTATAATTTACAATAAACTACACCAATAACACAAATTAAATATTTTTTGCTCAGTCACAGCGATTCAGGCACGCTTAACTTTTGAATAATTTTATTTATTAATTCTTCCGTTGCATTCATCATGTTATCATAATTCTCTGTCACTAAATACTGCACACTTATTTGACTATTTACACTGTTTTCCTGATCGTTGTTTATTTCTAAGATTTCAATTTTTATTATATGATGACCCTTGATCGTATTTTTTCGAATAAAAAAAGATGAATCTGTCAATGATTGCTGATCCAGTTTTAAAACCTTTCTTTTCAAAGATAAATTACTCTTCTTTTTCACATTCTGATGGGATTCTATTTTTTTTTGATCGTTTACAAATTTTAATCTGTCTTGTTCTTCTTTGTCCAGAATAGCATTCACATCTTGAGCACAATGGAAATAAAATGGATCCATACTTTCGCTTAAATTTTGCTCATTTTCATTATTACAATAAAAATTCGCCATTATTCTGTAAAAAAAATAACATTTAATGTTATTGAGAAAATTGCAATTAAAACTAATGGTGATGATAACGCATAACACTTATGTACTTACCAGAAAGATGAATAACAATTTTGTGATGAATAAAAATTAAATTGTTTAACTACATGAACTCCTTATGAGAGCTGCCGAGAGAATGAAAATATTTCATTTGTATTTAACTTAGCACGCGCAAAATAAATATGATCATCTTTGAGGAATCAAATTTCATAAACATGTGCACGCACATTCATATCTTTTTAATATTGATAGCATGCGAAATAGTTACTTAAGATTAATATAAATAGAGTTTTAAATTAATCAAACTTCTTCAATACAAAATGATGTATACAAGATAGGCAGGTTCAAACATGATTCCCGATATTTAATAATGAGTCATTCAAAATTGACGTCATAAATAAAAATGAAGCTGATCAAACAAGCCGAATCTTTGGATATAAATTATATAGATGCTGAAGTACCATCAGTATATTTAAATAGACATAGCAAGCTATTACCAAATACAATCCGTTGTATAATTTGCGGGCCCTCTAATTGTGGCAAAACAAATATTATGATAAATTTATTACTACATGAAAATGGGTTAAGATTCCAGAACGTTTATATTTACTCTAAAACTACTTTTCAATCAAAATATCGCTTTTTATATAATATTTTTCAAAATGTTCCAGAAGTAAGCCTAATTATGTTTAAAAATGATGAAGATGTTATCCCTCCCAGTGATGTTAAGAAAAACTCTATTTTCATTTTTGACGATGTGATATGTGAAAATCAAGTAAATATTCGAAATTATTTTTCTATGGGCAGACATAAGCAAGTTGACTGTTTTTATTTATCACAAACATATTCGAAAATTCCTAAGCAATTAATACGTGACAATGTTAACCTTTTAATTATATTCAAGCAAGATGAAATAAACTTAAAACATATATATAATGAACACGTAAACTCCGATATGAGCTGGCACGATTTTAAGCAATTATGTTCAAATATCTGGAAAGATCCATATATGTTTTTGTTAATCAACAAAGATTGTGAATTAAACAAAGGCAGGTATAGAAAAACATTTGATATATTTGTGAAATTTGACTAACAATTTAATTATTATATATCACTTACAACGTGCAAATTTACTCAGTCGAATTGTAGCATCTGCAAAGATAGTCATTTTTTATATTAGTATGGAAGCCAATGTAAAGAATCAGTTAATCAAATCCATAGAAGCTATTAAGAAAAAGGCGAAACAAATACGAGAAGAAGAAGAAGATCAAGAAGTTAAGAGACGAAAACTTTTTCGATGTATAACTGATCCATTGGAATCGTTAGTGTTATATAAAAATGAAGGAAATAATCATAAAACAACATCGTTAAAGAATAAAAACAAACCTTGTCACAGCAAAAATGATTCATTATCTTCTTCAACTTCTGAAAATATTATTAACGAGGAGTATGAGGAAAGAAAAGATAAAAATTATCTAACACCCAAATTGAAAATTACTTGTGATAATTCTGGAAAGGTTGAAAAAGTTCGTACTCCCTCTCCAATGCCAGAAAATGCATGTAAAAATTTAAATGTACCTTTCGGTGTGCGCCACGAAAACAATACTCTTATGATAGGAAATACAAATGTTACATTTTTAGATAGCGCTGAAGCTGCTAGTAAAAATATGATAGCTAAAATAGGAAGTAGTTACTATGAAATGACGCCAGGATTAACAGAATTATTATTTCAAAGTAAACCGGATTTAGAGGTGGTATCTGAGCAAGACAAATTAGTTTATAAAGACATTTTATGTAACACGAGTGTGCATAAGAGAGATTATAGTCCCTTAAACCAGATAAAAGGTGATAAAGGAGTCAAATACACTAAAATTGTGAAACCACTATTTTGTGAAACTGAATTTAACAATAAGATAACAAAACAAGGTGGTTTCATACCAACTCTGAAAAAGTATAGAAAGAATACAGATTTCATATACTGGGATGATCCTAATGAATTGGTAGATAGATTAAAAATTTTAATTGCTTCGAAAGATGCTGGCAACACTAGTCATGATAACGAAATCATATCAATAATCGAAGAATTGAAAGAAGCTGGTATTATAAAATAAACTATAAAGAATTATCTGGCTTAGTCCAAATAATACTATTGAACATGAATGTCAACAAGTTTGGACATCATGTGCACAAGAAATTAAAAATGGATAGTTCTGCATTAGAAAATATATTTGATGCGCAGCATAAAATCATTAAACATATCGGTGCCCCAATAGATCCAAATGATTGTGCTAATAAGAGATATGTAGACCAAATCATAGATGGGATATTTGCAAGATTGAAAACAGTTGAGCAAACCTTGCTACAGTTACAGTCAGAGATAAACAGTCTTAAAAGAAGTACAGATTGTATAAGTCGCAAGTTTAAAAAATGAGCAAAATCAGTGTAGTAAATGAAATCCATAAAAATGTAAGAAAAAATTTCCCCCGACGACGTGTTATATTGAAAGACATTGATGATTTATGGCAGGCAGACCTAGTTGATATGCAATCATTTTCAAAGGAAAATTTACAATATAAATATATTTTGGCAGTTATTGACGCTTTCTCAAAATATGCTTGGGCGTATCCTCTTAAATATAAAAATCAAGATTCTGTGACTGAAGCTTTTTGCAAGATACTAAAAAAAGGTCGTGTTCCTAAAAATTTACAAACTGATTTAGGAAAAGAATTTTATAATACTCATTTTAAAAATGTCTTACAAAGATATGGTATTAATCATTATTCTACATATTCCACTAAGAAGGCATCAATAGTTGAGAGGTTTATAAGAACATTGAAATCTAAACTTTATAAACAATTTAGCCTGCAAGGTAATTATAAATGGTATGATGGAAGCCTTGATCACTTAATGAAAAAATATAACTCAACATTTCACAGAACAATAGGCATGGCTCCGGATAAAGTTAATGAAAGTAATAAAAAAATAATACTTAAAAGATATGAATCACTTCCAACATCAGCGTCAATAAAAAAACATTCGAAATTTAAAATAGGAGATTATGTTAGAATAAGCAAATATAAAGGAACTTTTGAAAAGGGATATACGCCCAACTGGTCAACTGAAATTTTTAGTATAGCTCGCATACAAAATACGCATCCCGTTACTTATCTTTTAAAAGATGCTAGACAGCGACCTATATTGGGAGCATTCTATAATGAAGAATTACAAAAAACACGACATCCTAACATATACCTCATTGAAAAAGTTTTAAAAAGAAAAGATAATCAGTTGTATGTCAAATGGTTAGGTTTGCCATCTAATGAAAATAGCTGGATAGATAATCTCAATGTTTTATAAACAAATTTTACGCCAGCACTTTTTATTCTGTATTAGTCTGCGACGAGGAACGGAGTTCTCCTATATTTTAAAATGGAAAAACAAAAACTGTCTACACGTAAAATGACTTTAAGAAGAAAATCAGATTGTTTGAAGAAAAATAAATCTGCTACTGGTTTGAAAAAAAGCTTTAAAGATATTGTATCTCGTGCAAAGAAACATATCCATAAATTGAAACCAAAATGCAAAAAAGCTGCAATTGAATTAGCGATTGCCGCTGCTAAGGAATTAGCTGAGAATACATCTGTAAATGTACCGCGAATAATACCCATACCGAAGACAGGTGGTGTTTTGCCATTAGTTCCTATATTTGCAGGATTATCTGCTGCTGGTAGCTTGGCGGGTGGTGCTGCTAGTATTGTGAAAGCAGTTAAGCAAATTAATTTATTGAAAAAGAAATTTCAAGAACTAAAAAGACATAATGAAAAAATGGAAACATTACACATTGGAAAAGGATTATTTATAAAACCATATGGCGATGGTTTGGGAATATACACAGCGAAGGCAAAAAACTGATTCAAAGGCTACCTAATCGTGCTCTAACTAATATTGATATTTTAAAGATTTCAAAGGAAATTCCTTATTTTAGAGGTGTATTCATGAGAGATGAATTACCTAAGCATCCATTTAAAAAAGAGTGTGGCATCATTAATTTAGACATCTCTCAAAATCCTGGAACTCATTGGGTAGCCTATGCGAAGTTAAATAATTATATTGAATACTTCGATAGTTATGGTAATTTAAAACCACCGAAAGAATTCTTAAAGTATGTTGGATCTGAAATTAACTACAACTATGACAATTTTCAAGGATATAACCCATATAACTGTGGACACCTTTGCATCAAATTTCTTATTAATTTCTGGAATAAAAATAGTGTATAAATAGTTCATGCAGTAAAGTATTAGTTCAGTCAAGCATTATGTGTGTAACACTTACTATTGTGGGCAATAAATCTATTTTAGAAACAAATTATACGCCTCCTCTTATTTTAGAAGATGAATATGAGTGCGGCTTAATATATTTTTCTGCTTTTAATTCAATTCCAAATGTCGATTATCATAATAATGTTTTTGAATATGGAGAAGAAAAAAAAAGAATCAATATTCCATCGGGTGCTTATGATTTACAAGATTTGTATGAATATCTAAAATGGAGGATGGAAGATTGTGAATTACAAATAAAATCTAATATTAACACAATGACATGTTCTTTGTACTGTAGTGAAACTTTAAACTTTGATTCAGAAAATAGTATTGGACCTATGCTAGGTTTTCCTAGAGAAAAATTAAAAGCCAATAAATGGCATGAATCATCAGTTCCAGTAAACATTCTACCAGTAGCCGTCATAAGGATCGAAAGTAATCTCGTGCAGGGATCCTACACTAATGGTTCTCCCACACATATCATTTATGAGTTTGTCCCAAACGTTCCTCCTAGTCATAGATTTATAGAATCTCCTAGCAACGTTATTTATTTTCCTGTAAAACAAAAGATAATTTCATCAATAACTGTAAAAATATTGGATTTAGAAGGCAATCTTATAAATTTTAGAGGTGAAACTATTGTTTTGTGCCTACATTTGAAAAAAATAAAATGATTGTCTTTACTCAAAGTAATTATTATAAAAGACCTAACTTGCCAGTTAAAAAACCTATTACAAAGGAAAGCCTAAAACGAGCTAGACGTCTTAGAGTATATAAAAGAAAAATAAGCCAAAGTAATAAACAATTTCTTGAGACACTTGGTTTTAAAGTATGAGTCTTCTTCAGATTAATAATTTACCTGAATTTGATAACTCCATCGAGAGTTACGAGATTCATACATATAATCCATATAATAATAGTTCTAATGAAAATGATGAAATCCGTATACCTATTCACCAGCAAGATATTTATGTATTGCCATCAGCCAGTTATATTTACATCGAAGGAAATGCTTCAGTAAGTTATAAAGATCAAGCAGGCAAGGTTCAAAAGAAAAGCGTTAATTTCAGTAATAATGCGTTTGCATTCCTTTTCCAAGACATTCGATATGAGATCAATGGTGTTGAAATTGATCGCATTAGAAATGCCGGAATAACTACAACAATAAAATCTTATATTTCCATGAATAGCGGGGAAAGTAAAGCAGCTGCCGTGTGGGGTTGGAATATAGAAGGATTTAAAAATGAAAATGGAAATTTTAGCGCTTTGATACCCTTGAATAAAGTTTTAGGTTTCGCTGAAGATTATGACAAAATAATAATTAATTGTAAACACGAACTTGTACTTAATAGAAGTAGTACCAGTATAAATAGCGTTATAATGGATAACGATGATATTATAGACATCAATATACAGAGAATTCAGTGGCGTGTGCCTCATATTAAAGTATCAGATCAACAAAGATTGCTACTTCTAAGAAAATTAGAGAAAGATAATCCTATACAAATAGCATTTAGAAATTGGGATTTATATGAATACCCGTTGCTACCAAAAACTACAAAACATTCATGGGCGGTAAAGACAGCCTCTCAATTAGAAAAACCTCGATATGTTATATTTGGTTTGCAGACTAATAGAAAAAACATTAAAATCAAAGAAGGCACAGTATTCGATCATTGTAAACTAACTAATGTTACACTATTCTTGAATTCTCACTATTATCCGTATGATGCTCTAAATATCAAGTTTGATGAAAATAAATACAGTATATTATACGACATGTATGCTAAGTTTCGCCAGTCGTTTTACAACCTTCCTACCGATCCATTGCTTGATCTGCATACGTTTAAAGAAAAGGCTCCTTTATTTGTCATAGACTGTTCCAGGCAAAATGAAAATTTAAAAACTGGCCCAGTTGATGTTCGCCTAGAAATTGAAACATCTCAGGATATTCCGAATAATACAAGTGCTTACTGTTTAATTATCAACGATCGTCTTGTGGAATATAGACCGCTGAGCAATATTGTTCGAAAACTATCATGAAGTTTATTGTGGATGTTCAAGGTTTTAAAAATGATCAGAATTACTTTATACCTAAAGAGATTGCTTTAATCTATCGTGATCGAATTCAAGTTTTGTTAATTAAACCGCCATATCCGTATGAGTGGCTAACAGACACGGAAAAGAAACAGGTTGATTGGATTGAAAGAAATAGAAAAATATCTTGGAGCGAAGGAGTCGTGCCTTATGAGAATTTTAAATGTTTTATAGTTCATTTTCTTAAAAATCAAGAAATTTTTTGTAAAGGTCTTGAAAAGCAGATGTGGTTAAAAGATATATTGAAAAATGATAATGTACATAATTTAGAAGATAAAGGTTGTCCTAGTTTGTTAACATTGTATAAGTTATATAATTCATATTCTGATATATATAGCTGTATTTATCATCCAACTATCTGTGCATTGAAAAATGTAACTTGTTTAAAAAGATGGTGCATAAACAATAAAGTTATTGATGATTAAATAAGCTTGTTTAATTTATTAAAATTTCCTCCACCAATTTTTCTTATAATTTTTTACTATATAGAATGTAAGTAGGTAGGTGCATGTTGTAATCGTTAAACGAATGTGTAAAAATAAAAAATAGAATAAAATGAATTAAATTGAATTTATTCAGTAAATATTTCGTCCTAAAAACCATGTAAATAATTTGTTTAAAATGCAGATGATTGATGCATACTCCATTCATGTAATGTGATGTTAGGACAGTAGTGTAGAATTGGGGAATTCTGGATCACGGCGAGCGAAGCGAGCGAGCGTAGCGAGAGTGATCCAGAATCCCCAATTCTACACTACTTACGTCGAATCAGAAATATTCCTTTAGAAATACGTGGGCTGGGTTTAACGGGTGCACTGAAAGGTAACGATTTAGATAAAATTAAACCGATTCATTTAAAATATTCTCTTATGTGTGAAGAAACTTATAAATGTATTTACTGCAGTGCAAGACTTTTTGATGAAGAAAAGTCTCGCACAAAGTGGTGCTGTGGACAGGGCAAATATAACGTTGACCCACTCGGACCACTAGATGCCGAGTTTTACGCAAACCAAAATTTTTTAAAAAACGCTAGAGCATATAATAATCTGTTCAGTTTTTCAGCGCTAGGTACAACTCACGGCTTTCAAAGACCTGCGGGTCACGGTCCTAACTTAGTGAAAGTTCAAGGGCGTATTTACCATCGCGTCTTTGATTTGGCTTATAGTGGTAGCACAAATAATACAGCATTATATATACACGACGGAGAAGAGCATCAAAGATTAGGAAATCAACAAAATTTGTGCCCCAATCTTATCAAGGAGATTTACGTGTACTTAAAAAATAATAATCCCTTGATAAAAGATTTACACTTATTAAATAATCACCCAAGTTCAGAAGCTCGATTAATTTTTCAAAACACAAGTCGACGTACTCATGGACCGATATTAGGAGATAGACCGGTGTCGAATGAGCTTGCAGGTTTGATTGAAACTTCAAACGAACATCACCCGCGAGCAGTAGTAATATGGAAAATTGGTGAAGCAAAACCACACACAGTACACTACTTACATCCCGCATATGAAGCGTTTCAGTATCCTTTACTGTTTCCTAGAGCTCCTGAAAGATATTCCATTGATATTAAAGATAAAGCTGGCAATAAACTAAGCCAAGTAAAATACTATCGTTGTCAACTCTTATCTGAAGAGCGGTTTGCGATCTTACGACGCCTTTCGCAAGAATACTTTGTTGACATGTGGTGCCGGACCGAAGAAGAGCGTCTACAATATTTCAAAGGTATTCAAAGCGAACTAAGAATTGCAACCCGACGTGAAATCGACGAAACGATCGCAGGTGAAGGCATACGACCCGGTAAAGTATATTTACCGGCGAGTCTTACGAATAGCCCACGTTATATGCAGATCAAGTACCATGATGCTATGGCCATTGTTGCACGGTTGGGAAAACCAAGCTTTTTCCTCACTGTTACATGTAACCCGAAATGGCCAGAAATAACCAACAGTTTATATCCCGGTCAACAGTCAACAGATCGCCCTGATTTGTGTGTGAGAGTATTTCAACTAAAGTTGTCAATACTGTTGAAAAAAATCAGATCAAAAGACTTCTTTGGTACCATTGTGTCAATTCTACATGTTATAGAATTCCAGAAAAGGGGTTTACCTCACGCACACATTACGTTCCGTGTAGAAGGAGGAGGGCCCATCGATAGTATGGATATTGATAAATTTATTCAAGCAACTATACCTCCACCGGAACAGGGACGACTGAGACAACTGGTTTTGCAACACATGGTGCACGGCCCATGTGGAACAGAAAGGTCACCCTGCTACGATCAAGCTGCTGGGAAATGTTCGAAAAAATTCCCTAAAAGTTACACTGAAGTGACGTACACGGATGAACGAGGCTCAGTACACTACAAACGTCCAGCTGGCGAACAGCCGGCAATTCGTGAACGAAATCAAACTTCAGTCACTAACAGGTGGATTGTGCCGTACAACCCGGCGATACTATTGATGATGGAGTGTCATTGCAATTTGGAAATTGCATCCACCTCCAAAGTGGTTAAATACCTTTACAAGTATCTGCACAAAGGTCCCGATCACGCAAAAGCGGGGGTGACAGAAGTATTCGACGAAATAGAACACTACGCTCAATATCGATATGTGAGCGCCTCAGATGCAATGTGGCGTCTATTGGAGTTTGACATCAGCTGCAGATACCCAACTGTTGTTGCACTACCGGTACATTTACCCGACGGAGACGCGATTGTTTTCCGTACCGGAACCGAGGCGCAAGCATCAGAAAATTACATGTCCAAATTGAAAATTTACATGACGAGGCCTCCAGATCCTGAGTTGGATGAATGTACTTACATAATGTTTTATGAAAGGTACAATGTCGAAACTCAGGTCCGGCCTAATCCAACTGTAAAAGTGTTGGCTCATGAATCTGGAAAATATTTTATTACAAAAAGAGTACGAGGCGAAATCGTGGCTCGAATTGTCTTTATATCTCCTACACTCGGTGAGCTTTATTTTCTGCGAATGTTACTCATGCGTTATCCGTGCCGGAGCTACGACGAACTGCGAACTGTCAACAATATAATTTACGACACTTTTCAAAAAGCAGCGTTCGAACGTGGTATTCTGAACGATAACCAGGAGTATGAATCGGCAATAGAAGAGGCAGCCGGCTTCAAGACCGGCAAAGGTTTACGTCAGCTTTTCTTCGCACTTATCATGGACGGTGCCCCAGCCCTTCTGTTATGGGATAAATACCGTGATCATTTGTGCGATGATTATCACAGAGGATGTGAATCTGAAATAGAAGCCGCTTACGACCACGGCCTTAGAGACATTGAACAAATGTTACGTGCTCATGGTCGCTCGCTGTCAGATTTCGGTTTGCCAGACATAAGACACAGCATAACCGAGCTTGACAGAGAAACTGGAAGATGGAATGATGAGGCGACTGCCATATTAAATGAATGGGAGTCCAAATTAAATTCGCAGCAACGGGCTATTTATAACACAGTCATATTACTTACTGAAGATGATTGTGAAGATACGCACCCGGTTTTCATCGACGGTCCCGCTGGCACCGGAAAAACCATCTTGCTTAACGTGATTGCTGCAAAAATTCGTTCTAATGGACATATTGCCCTATGTACGGCTTCCACGGGTATAGCTGCACTAAATCACGATGGAGGTGTCACAGCACATTCAATGTTTAAGCTTCCGTTAGACTTTGAAGGTGGTAATGCAGTGTGGGGAATTTCGAACAACTCTCAAAGAGCAGCGTTGATCAAAGCAGCACGTCTTATCATTATCGATGAGGCACCAATGGCTCACAGGTACCTGCTTGAAACAATTGACCGCGGTCTCAAAGATCTAATGGAATGCAATACCAAACCCTTTGGAGGCAAAGTGTTAGTATTAGCTGGTGATTTTAGACAAATACCACCAGTGATAACAGGAGCAGGAGAACGTGACATATGCCGGGCCTCAATAAAAAATTCTGAAATTTGGCACTACGTTCAAAAATTCAAGTTAACTGAAAATCAGCGTGCAAAAGAAGACCCCTATTTTGCTAACTTTGTATTGAGTATTGGAGAAGGTGAAGCTGAAACAACTGAAGAAGATTTATTAATTTTAAAAAATATCAATTACGTAAATAGCTTGCAACAATTAATTTATATTATATATCCAAAGTACGAAGTCTGTGACCCAGAAAATATATGTAAAAGGGCGATTCTATCGGGAACTAATGAAAACATAAGAGATATTAATCAAAAAATACTTGAATTGATACCTGGACCAATGACTATCTGTTACAGTGCCGACACTACTGACCACCTGAATGACAACTCAGCTGAACGATTAGAAGGCAATGTTTTAAATTCTATCACAGCACCCGGTGTGCCCGATCATGACTTGAAACTGAAAGTAGGCGCGGTCGTAATACTTATTCGAAATATCAGTTTCACACACCGTTTAGTTAATGGTACTAAATTAATTATAGATCAAGTCTCAAAATTCACTCTGTTAGCGCATCACCCAAATAGTAGTGAGCCCATCGTCATACCTCGCATAACTTTTAAATTTAAAATAGGGCGAAACGGTGTAGAAATGACACGCAAGCAATTCCCTGTCAAGTTGGCTTATGCTATGACGTTCAATAAATCTCAAGGGCAAACTCTTGATCGTGTGGGAGTAGATCTAAGAAGTGATGTTTTTTCACATGGACAACTATACGTTGCTTTGGGCAGAGTGCGGCACAGTCACAATTTGCAAGTCTTGGTCCCGCCAGAAAGAGTTAGCAGAAATTACGCTCTTACTAAAAATATAGTTTATAAATCACTACTGACCTAAAATTCAAAAGAAAATCGGACAAAAACAGTAATATGTAAATAATATTATGTAATGTGTAATATAAGTAGGTAGATAGCGTTGTAATAGAATATACTTAAACAATATTATGTTCACTTTCTATACTTTTCTTTGTGTTATTATTATTTTATTTCAATAATTTTAAATGGCTTAATATACCAAACATTAAATTTTCAATCATAATACCTTACTTTATTCTTACTTCACAAATACCCCCAGTCAGAAACTTAAGATGTTACAGTAATATAAGGGTTTTTTACTATAACACATCTGAATCACAGGGATCTTTTGTTTCATATATCGAAACATATTTTTAAATATGTAAGTCATTATTCTAAGATGTAAGTAGATATTTTTTTAATTATGCTGTTTTTCATATTTATTTAAGGATTAATGCTTAATAACGACACAATATTTGTTTTAATGTTTATTTTAAGTATTTATTTATGTATCGTGGAGCAAGGTGGCAAAAATATTTAAATTTTTGTAATATTTTTGCTAAATTGCAATAGGTCTCATTATTCAGGCATGCAGAATATTTTTTACCCGATTACGTTAAAGCCAAAAGTAACGGTTATGATTTTAGCAGTCTATGTACATATGTTTATAGTTAAATTTTAATTCTGTTTTAAATGTCTGTTAATGGGAGAACCACGTAAAAAAAAACGAGCTGATGCCATACCTCCTGGGTGGCTTGGAAACTGGCCCACTACACTTTTTATATTATAAAGTAATACGTACCTACACGAAAAAGTTTATACGTATTTATAATATAAAGAATTATAGTGAGCCAGTTTTCGAGCTACCGAAGCTAATTTCACTGTTTCAGATATTCATTTTGTTGCTAAGTTTCTTTAGTGATATGACTCCCAGGGTGATGTGACCTGAAGATGATGACTAAATTCTTAATACAATATACCTATACCTACTAAAAATCAAAACGGTTACACACCAAAGCTATAAATCCAAGCGGACTCCTGTTTCTGTTGTTTACTCGGTCCGTCCACGCGGTCCGCTTTAGCGGGCCGCGCACGCACGCGCCGTACTAGTTTATATATATGTCGGCTAAATATATTTTTAAACCTGTCAATTTAGTTTAGTTTAGAGATTGTGTACAACAGAATTGGCCACATTATCTTAGTACCCAATTTATACAAGTACGATGAACTTGGTCACTAGCTATAGGTATTGTTCAAAATATTTCGATCTAAATAGTTTGGAACTAATTTTGTGAGTAACCGAACTTGGAACTTGAGGAATTTGTTACAAAGTTTGATTAATTATTATCAGGGCGTTACACTCCAATATTTTGTTTCCATTATGACAAAAGACTCGTGCAAAATAGATAAGTATCTAATGGGCGAAAAGATTGTAAAAACAACCTATCAATCATGTGTTACCAGTACACGTTCTCAAATAACTATACATAATATTTCCTGGAAAATCTGTTGCTTTGGCGGCAGTAACCGTCGGTTGCATACACATTTGCATATACGTAGCTACTGGGGGCTATGGCGGAAGTCGAGCGACGTTTTCAAAAGTGCCTGCTAGTCGCGTTCTTGTGCGACATTATACAATTTATTACTTATCTCATTTTTTTGTGGTCAGCTAAGAGATAGCTTGCAGATGACGCTACTTTTTAACTGACTTTCGAAAAAGCATGAGTCTAAAATCTAAATCGCGTATTTTTTTCTAAGATCGACTTGTGTACTACACCGAGTGAGTTACAATTTTAAACCTTTCTTTTAAATGTTTCTTTCCGCCAAAAATCGATCTGAGAACTGACAACGAGACATACTCATACCTACTTATTTGAAGTCTGCCAACTTTTATCGGAACCAGTGTGACCATTTGTGGCAGATTTCTGCCATTTGGCTCCGAAATAACTCTGGCAGAATAAACTGACGATTTAAGAAAGTGGCAGATTGTGGCAGATTTCAAGGAAATGTGCTACAATCTGCCACTTTATTCAAAATATAATATTATAAAATATATATTCAAAATTGGTTCAAACATTTATAATACAATTAGCCCGTTCAAACAGACAGACAGACAGACACAAAAATTTTAAAAACGTGTGATTCGGTTACGGTACCGTTCAAATAACCATATGAACTTAATGTGAGGTAGTTATTTCGAAATTACAGACAGACACTTCAATTTTATTTATTAGTATAGACTTATAGAGTATAGATTAATTTTATCATTAATATTACTATTGATTGACTGTGTACCGCGCACCGTCTCTGGCGTTACCCATACAAAACGTGAGTTTTCACGGCGTGTTAATAAGAGGCCTAAATAATGAATAACTCAGTTAGGAATTTGAAATAATATGTACTTACGTTAACGTAGGTATATATATATTTTGTTTGCGGCGGCATTTGAAAGTGGTTATCTAAAGAAATATTATTAAGCCAATATTTCCGTTACCTTTAGAAAAGTAGATGAATTAAAATTTAAAACAAAATATAAATGATTGCGAGAAGTAGGTCACCAGTTTATGGTGTGACGCATGGACCAAGAAATTTGGCAGGACGCAGCCATAACTCGTCCAAGTCGTGTAACTTATGAGGGGCACTCACTTACTGACCCAAAATTACTTGGCACAGGATATCGGGAGACACAGAGCAGCGTCTGCCATATTACCTATCTATGAACAATTGAACTAATCAGTTTGAACTCAATTATAAGTGATCATAGTCATCTTAGTCATTACCATGATCGGCACGACTTCATCTTTCGTTCTCCTTTTTAACCCCCGACGCAAAAACGACGGGGTGTTATAAGTTTGACGTGTCTGTGTGTGTGTGTGTGTGTGTGTGTGTGTGTCTGTCTGTTCCCCTGTGGCGCTCCAACGGGTGGACCGATTTGAATGCGGTTTTTTTTTTTTTTCGAAAGGTGATTTAGTCGAGAGTGTTGTTAGCTATGTTTGATGAAAATCGGTCCAAGATGGCCGCCGCTACAAAATGGCGGATTACATATTTTTCCACAACTCCCTTAATATGGGTATCAAATGAAAGGGCTTGACTAGCAGACTAGCACTATTGCAAATCCAAGATGGCCGCCGCCACAAAATGGCGTATGTCGGGGGTTTTTTAAATTTTCAATTTACACTTGTGTTAACTTTTTTATATAAATGTATATTGTATTCCTCATTGTGATTTTGTCTTTGACTCTACGTCATAATTCTCATAGCACGACTTTTCTTTTAACCACATAATTTTATTATTGGTAGATTTTCTATGTAATCAATGTGAAGGTCTCCCAGGATCTTTTCATATCTTGTATGTTATACTTTTGTATAAATCGGACGTAAAAACCGGCCAAGTGCGAGTTGGACTCGCACACCGAGGGTTTCGTACCTATACCATTATCTATAAAAAAACAGCAAAAAAAATCATGTCTGTTGTATGGAAGCCCTCTTAAATAATTATTTTATTCTGTTTTTTAGTATTTGTTTTTAAAGCGGCAACATAAATACATCATCTGTGAAAATTTCAACTATATTATGACCACTATATAACTATCACGGTTCATGAGATACAGCCTGGTGACAGACGGACGGAGAGACAGACAGACGGACAGCGGAGTCTTAGTAATAGGGTCCCGTTTTACTCTTTGGGTACGGAACCCTAAAAATGACAAAAATTTAGTAGCTTTACTATTTTATTATATACTAATTATATTATATTTTGTTGTTCATGGCATTTCTTAGCGTGATAATTTGAAGGCCACTGACCGGATTTTGATGAGTTATGCATCCACAGATAAAATACATGATCGTGCGTTACGAAGTCGCGAAATAAAATTTAATCCCTTCATAGTTTAAATTCAATGGAGAGTCAGTTATTTGTTTCATTATAAATTATTAAAAATACAATTCACTTATCAGGAAAAGAGTAAAATTTCCGTTTTAGTCTCGTCATCGCGTCGTCGTCGTCATCAACCGATAGACGTCCACTGCTGGACATACTAGGTCTCTTGTAGAGGTGCGTCCAGACTTGAACATTTCACCGAACCGAACAGCGAACATTTCGGCGAACTTGTTACGCTCAATGTGGACGGCGCGCTTGGAGCGCTTGAGATGGGTTACTGCGTAACAGTTCGGCGAAAGTTTCGCCGAACTGTTACGCAGTAACCCATCTCAAGCGCTCCAAGCGCGCCGTCCACATTGAGCGTAACAAGTTCGCCGAAATGTTCGCTGTTCGGTTCGGTGAAATGTTCAAGTCTGGACGCACCTTTAGGATTTACACACGCCGCGGTCTTGTGCCGCTTCGGTCCAGCGGCTCTTCTAATGTCGTCAGGCCACCTGGGGGGTCTACCAACACTGCGTTTTCCGATGCGAGGTCACCATTCTAGCACCTTGGGACCCCAACGTCAACGTTGGGGTCCGATTCTCCGTTTTAGTCTATCATGCATTAAATCAACATCTAAGTCGCGTAATATGAGTAAATGCTGGTGAAAACGTTGTCCAATGTCCAATTACTTACTACAAATTCTGACAGTTGTTTTTGTATAATTAATTATTGTTTTTATACAGTTAATTAAATGAATCGCGCTTCAGATCTCAATCTTACTTACAACCGTAGGTGTTTTGAACTCGTTAAAGATAACTCGTTATAAAAATAAAATCCGCCCGCTAAGCAGTGGGCGTAATAAAAGGAATTTTCCCCATTACTTAAGCCGCCTGTCAGATTTATTGTCAACCACGCTATTTATAATAAACTTTGAGTTTAATTTGCCGTTTAGGGAGGTCAAGAGTGCGCATGCGTGTCAAAGGTTGAGTCCTCAGTCCTCGCCGCTGTTTGAAAAACGGTAGTATTCGTTGTTATACTGGCGCACTCACAGTCGGGCGCCGTACGGGGGACTGGACCGGATCAGGAAAAGTTTCAAGCACGTGCGGTCTTTGGTAGTAGGTATTCAAAAAAATCGCGGTTGTGTTTTTTGATGGTCGTCTGTGCACGTGTACAAAAATGAAGTGGACAGCGGCGGTCTTTTTCGTCAGTTTGTTATCCTTAGGTGAGTTTATGATTATATTTTTTAATTCAGGACGTAAAATTGCTACGCACTTATTGTTAGGATAAAAACGAAGGTAGATATTATTTTAGATTAAAAAAATACAAAAAAATACGCGGTCGTGAAATGTAAGTTTTGACTGAGACTTTGTGTCGGTGTATTTAGGTTTCCTTAATTCTGTGAGATTCCTTTTATACCGGGTTAAAAAATATCCTATGAAAGGATATTTTTTTTTTATACCGTACTTAGATATTTTTTATTTTGTATGGTAAGATACTCTCCCTATCTCCATGAAAGTAGAGTTTATAAGCTCTAAGTCTTTCGTTGAAGTTGTTTGCCGTCAAGAAGTAATAGAGGTAAGCGTCAAGTAAAAGAGAGGTACACTTCCGGATTTATATTATATATCCGGATCCGGAAGTGTACTCTCTATTTTCATGAAATATTATAAATCCGGAATTATCCGCGTGGAGGATGATAGATTGATCGTTTTTAGGGTTCCGTACCTCAAAAGGTAAAAAAAAGGAACCCTTATAAGATCACTTTCTTGTCCGTCTGTCCGTCTATCCATCTATCCGTCTGTCCGTCTGTCCATCTGTTCGTCTATACGTCTGTCCTTGTGTCAGCACCGATTTTTTATATTTAATTATCATTTAATTCATAGTGATAAAATCAGAATAAGAAATAATTGTGTCAGTCAATTATTATTATCAAGAGACATTTATCAACTATCGGAATATTACAAAAGTTTTCCATGTTTGCGATATCGACTTTTCCATTGAGCAAGCATATTATGTTGTAATAATAGATACATAGTACATACTACATACGTCTATCACTTATGTTATATTCATGTTATTTATGTTATACTTATATTTATGTTACACTTATTTATCAAATAAATACCTACTTGCAATTTTGTCTGTTCGTCTGGTCTAATCTCCAAAACGGCTGAACAGATTTGGATGCCAGTAAAGTCATAACTTTCACACGTAGCCAGAGGAGTTGGCATAGTCATCTAGGCTGCTTTTCGTCAGAGAAATGTTAGTCTCACATACCTATACTGCGCAGGCCAAAAGTTAATCCTATATAAAAAAATATAATCGAAAATTTGTGAGTCAGTTATCTTTTTTTTATCAAACACTATTTATTTACTTATATTTATAATTTTTCCTACGGAGTACTGTTCATAAACATATTATATCTAAATATTTGCAACAATTTCTGTTCAACAATTCATCGAATACACAATGAAACGAGTGGAGTTTTTACATTGGCCACCTAATTGGCAGGTCAGTCGGTATGTCAATTATAGTTCATTCAACTAATGAGGTTACGCACCAATAAAATATCTCGTGTGTGACGCAGCTGCTGTGTTAATGCTACAAATTACTATAGGGTCACAGGAAATCAACTGCGGCTAAAATAATCGCGCCATCATGAAGTCACTACTATACTTGAACAGTCCGACCTCATACGCACTGCTTAGTTCTAGAAGCCCCATCCACCACCACCCACCATCACTACAGCCTTTTAACTTCCCACTGCTGGGCACAGGCCTCCTCTCTCATAGGAGAGAGGGATTTTGTTGCTTAGACCCGCCACGCTGCTCCAATGCGGGTTGGCGGACTTAAACGACTATTATCACATGATAGTGATAATAACCGGGACTGCTTAACGTGGTCTCCGAAGCACGGGGGTGAAACACCGTCTACTAACAACTCCGGGCTGGCACTGAGAATTTCTTGACAGAAAACCCCAATATTATTAACCCAAAACCTCATAAAAAAATTTCTGACCCAACCCGGGAATCGATCCCAGGACCTCGTGATCCACAGTCGAACGTGCTAACCGCTAGACCAACGAGGCAGTAAAGTTATCATTACACTATAAACCTTTTTGCCAGCGACTCCGTCCGCGTGGAGTTAGGTTTTTCATTTTGACGGAAAATCTTTGTTTTCCATCAATGCAAAAAAATCACGTCGATCCTTGTTTGTTTTTCCTTCAACCACTTCGCAACAGAGCTCTGTTGCGAAGTGGTTGAAGGACAAACCAACAAACAAACACACTTTCGCATTATAATATTAGTATAGACATGTTTCTTAGTACATATTGAGGTTTACAGATTTGGACTTGCTTTGGAGTTTTCATATACGTACATAGGTCACTTTTCAACAAAACGTCAAATCAGTTTGGAAACTGGTTCACGGCAAAGTAGGTACAAGTAACATTGAACGCAGTGCGTCGAATAAGACGAAAATTAAAACGTATGATTTGATGAATAAAGTTACTACGAGAATTCTCGCGGCTCACCTATTTACATAAACGTAACATGGAAATATGAGCTTTGTCAAATTATATGTTTCAACTAGCTGATGCTCGCGACTTCGCCCGCGTGGATTCATACAAACATACAAACTTTCACACCCTATTTGGGGGTAGATTTTCAAAAAATCCTGAAACACGTAATTCTTTATTTTTAAACAAAAGCCGAAATACCAAAAAAAAAAACTTAGGGGTGGAATTTGCAATAATTCTTTCTTATTGTACGCCTACGTCATAAAAGGAAGCTAGGTACTGTGAAAATTTCAAGTTTCTAGCTTCAGTGGTTTAGGCTGTGCGTTGATGATCAGTCAGTCAGTCAGGACAATCCTCTTTATAATAGATAGATAGATAGATAGATAGATTGTCTTTGTTTCGCTGCTTTTGATGTGAATCGTACGTTATACATGAAACCAGACCTGATACATGAATGACGTTGAAACTCAAGGAAAGCAAGGTAGACACGTTTTGATATAATAGTGTCTTTAAAATAGGTAAACGTTCTTAACGGTTTCACGTAATATTATTATGTATGTATGTATGTACTCTGGTTTAGTGTAATGGTAAGCACTAATCAGATCACAGATGAGTGATTTTATGTTTCAGCTGGTTTTGGTATGATGTGTAGAAATCATTTACGCTTCGCTTCGGGTTAGCCGTGTAGACCTAGGTATGTTAATTTGCCAAAATTATAACATTTTAATGTCAAAATATTCAATACTAATTAACCGAGTTACCTACTTCTTCTGAGGTCTGAGGTGACTAACCCGAAACTAGTCATTACCAGACCCTTTGAACCCGTTTTCATTAAATAACTCATTAATGAATTGTACCCACTAAAAGCGTCTACCGCAACAAAATAATTAACACTTTGTTTGTTGGCGGTCGAAATATTTCATATTACATTATGTACTATTTAGCGAAAACTAGCCGTGTGGTAATACTTTGTTATAAATGGGTCGTTGTCCTTGGGCTTGGCCACCACTCCCTCTTTACGACTGACGGTAAGCTATTACTTATGGCAAAAGGTACATAGGTATCTACCTATTCCTATCACATGAGTACTCACTAAATTGTCGCACGCTTTACACTACACTTCAACTTTTAATTCGATGCAGTAAACTGACGTTTCATTATGTCATTCCGTAAAATAATATTGTCAACCTAATTTCAATAGTGATGTGATAGATTCTGGCCGCTTCTTGAAGGAGTTCATCATAAAGAGGCCCTCCTTCTCCATGAAGGCACCGCGTGCAGGTGAGGTTGACAATTGGAGCTCTAGATGGAGATGAGCTCCCTTACCCTCATCCCTTAAATCCTTTAAAAGTTACATAATAAGATCTTAAAATAATTGTATATAGTGGGAACAATCTATCTCTATCAGGCATAAACTATTTAAGGTTTTACAGACTACAATTTCATAAACTTAGTTTCATAAAGTGTTAAGGTAATTTTGTAAATTAGAAAGTTATTGCAGGTATCTATATAATATTATCTACTTTATCCTCATAAAAATAAATTTTGTACTGTAGTAAATAAATATAAAATGAAATAATAATTAATGTTGTGATGATGTGAATCATTCACATCATTAACTTTTACACCATTCCTATTTTTTTTCGTCAAAAAGTAGCAATCCATGAAACGTCTGTTTACTGCATTGAATAAAAAGTCCGGCTATAGGTATCATTCATTGATTACACTGCGCTCGACACTCTGAACTAAAATATATCAAAAGCTAAGAAGATTTTTTCCAAGCTACGTGACATTGGCGAAGTTAATTGTGCCGTTCTGGCATGGTTAAAAGTCACTAATCAAACTAAAAAGAAGAAGCTCTTAGAATTAGAGAATTAGATACGAATTTGTTTTAAAAATAAATTCAATGGTCGAACTGGTTTTCAAAATTGTTAAAATCATAATCAATCTATTTCGTAAATCGCGCGGGCAAGGTTTTCTAGGAAATCTTATCTAAGAATCGTACAAAGTCAACGTTAAAGATTAGTCTATTTTCGTACGAATTTCTGTAAAATGACTACGCTGTTGGCACTTAATGGTGTTAATTCGATTGTCTGCACAATTTCTAAACTTAATTGACGGGGCTAAAATAGTGCGATACCTTTCACAATTTTCCTTGCGGAAAAGGATGGTATTTTAGAGCTGCCATTTTATTTGAGTCTGGGGAAGTCGTGCATTAGTATGGTGTTATGTTTTGTTAACTTAAGCTTGCAATTTTACATTTTACTAAATTGCGATTCATTTATTTTTAACTGTTAAGAAATTCCGTCCTCCAACTCCAAAGTTCTTTATCAGATTATCACCAAAATTAAACAGGTTAGTCTTTTAAAGTCCCTGACTTACTACTGATAGTATTTCAACAATTGCTATTACAAAAATCGAAATCGCTTATAATTTTACAGAGTTGTGGGATAACATAAAAAAAACGTGACAAAATATAGTAGCTGTACAGTACCTACCTACGTGTTGAATTAAGAATCGAGAACCTTTTTTAAAGTTGCTTAAAATATAAGAATCGATACTACTTGGAACAAAATCTATATCTTCTATATCTATAATATAATAAAACTGTAACAGATTCAATTCTGTACATTGAAGATATTTTGAAAATTTTTATTGGAGGGCACTCTATAATCGATACTGAAGCCAAAACTGCAATTTTTTTCATTTTTGTCTGTCTGTCTGTCTGTCTGTCTGTCTGTCTGTATCTTGGCCGCGCATCACGCCGAAACTACTGAATGGATTTGAATGAAACTTGGTACGATTTGAGTTTATATTCCGAGGTAGGACATAGGATACTTTTTATCCCGAAATTCAGCACGGTTCCCTTGGGAGAGGGGATGAAAGTTAAAACGCTTATTTAGCTGTAATTCATTAACGCGTTGTCCGATTTCACTCATTCTTTTTTTGTTAGAAAGGTAGTACTTTATATATTGTTCCGTAAATATTTCAAGGTCATAGGTGTTTTATTTCAGAAGTGACAGACATTACAACCCTCAGTATTGGGTTCAAATAACTTGGGACCCGGATCTTTGAACGTAAATGTGCGCTTAAATTTATGTTTTTCGGTCTGTATATTTGTCCCAACTAATCTCCAAAACGGCTGGATCGATTTTAACGGAACTTTCAATGGCAGATAGGTGATGTTATAAGGAGTAACTTAGGCTACATTTAGTTTAGGTACATAAAATAATTATGGGATCCGATCCGACCCTATATAAAACCTATGAACACGCGAACGAAGTCGCAGGGGTCAGCTAGTAATATAATAAAACTGTAACAGATCCAATTCTGTACATTGAAGATATTTTGAAAATCTCTATAATCGATATTGAAGCCAAAACTGCAATTTTTTTCATTTTTGTCTGTCTGTCTGTATCTTGGCCGCGCATCACGTCGAAACTACTGAATGGATTCGAATGAAACTTGGTACGATTTGAGTTTATACTCCGAGGTAGGACATAGGATACTTTTTATCCCGAAATTCAGTACGGTTCCCTTGGGAGAGGGGATGAAAGTTAAAACGTGTATTTAGCTGTAATTCATTAACGCGTTGTTCGATTTCACTCATTCTTTTTTTGTTAGAAAGGTAGTACTTTATATATTGTCCCGTAAATATTTCAAGGTCATAGGTGTTTCAGTTCAGAAATGACAGACATTACAACCCTCAGTATTGGGTTCAATTAACTTGGGACCCGGATCTTTGAACGTACGGCTTATTTTAATCTGGTGTGCGTTTAAATTTATGTCTAGTCTATTTGTTCCAGCTAATCTCCGAAACGGCTGGATCGATTTTAATGGAACTTTCAATGTTATAAGGAGTAACAGGCTACATTTAGTTTAGGTACATAAAAGAATTATGGGATCCGATCCGATCCTATATAAAATCTATAAACACGCGAACGAAGTCGCGGGGGTCAGCTAGTACTTAAATAAAAATAAATATATTTCTGTATGCCCTCTATACGGTGCTTAAACTACTATTGAACTGATTGAGCTAAAACTTTTGTTCGTTTTGTGGTTCTTCTGCAAATGTTTCTGGCTCAAAAAATCTACATAAAAATGGATATTTGTATGTTTGTCGTCAATGCTTTCCAAAACCATACGTGGCATTGCAACGTATGGCCGAAAACAGCTAGTAGTTAATAAAACGCCGTTATAGCTTCATTTCAGTGAGTCCAATAAAAATCCCCAAAATATTGGCCAGTAAAAAACGCAGGCTTCAAATTCATACGCACGCGATATACGAGGATATACGCCATAATTCCCGGCTCGCGCGATGCTCACGCGGCTCTCGAATTGAATTCATTTCAACGGCGGCGGCTCTAATTGGTGACGTAGTGACGTGGATTGAACGGTGTGGGTCAGTTTAGAGGCTACGATACGATTATAGGCCATTACTTGATTGGCGAAATACCTAAATAGCGGCTGGGTCATATTAAAGAACTAGCTTTTGCCCGCGACTTCGTCCACATGTATTTATGCATGACGATGCGTATATTTACAACTTTATTTACGCGTTTAGACGGCAAATGTTTAAGTATTCTGTTTTTCCACATATGTATGTCTCGGGTGCATTTCCTTATCATTTACATCTCTCCGATAAATATAGTAAGCATAAATACCTAGTTTTGTTTACACTTATATACGGACTTTCATCCCCTATTTCACCCCCAAATAAGTTGAAATTTCAAAAACGCTTGATTAAGTTTATTTATTTCACAAGTGATTAAATACAAAGTTTCATTGTTTTATATTCAATAATGATGGACTCCCATACACACTTTCATCCCTTATTTCAACTCCTTCAAGCCTTTTTTCGCGACAAAAGACAGCGTATGTACTTCTTCAAGGTCTAATCTCTGTACCAAACAGAAAAATCGATTCAGTGGTTTAGGCGTGAAAGTGGAAAATGCAAACATATAGATTTACTGTCGCATTTATATAGTATAAAGTAGCGATAGAAATATCGTGCGCGTTATTATCCGAGTGGTGTCGTTACCGTCTAGAGCACAAATGCAGATTCATGCTATTGTTTCTGCGAAATGAAATTTTAAATGCATATTCCAGAAATGAAATCGGTTTTCTAGTTTTTAGTTGAAAACAAAAATGTTTTCAAAATTTATTTTATTCCCAACGAAAGTATAAAAATATTTATCTACTCTCATATCTTAAAATCCCGATTAGGAAATCAAAATGTGTCATATATTGGACTACTTTATTCACATACATCTATAATATTTAAAAAAAAATTAAAAACTACTATTATTAAACTGAATCTACTTACATAAGGATTTTGTGATCGATCGATTGATAAAATATCTATACTTATAGGAAATGGTTCATCAATTGTATCGGGTCTGTTTCTGCTTTCTCAACTTTGTACCTACGACTACGAGCGCTGTTGTCATATGTATAGATGGTCCAGAGTTTGATTTCCGGTAGAGGCAGTAACTATGTAGATTGACAATCTATACGTTTCCGTATGGAACGCTTTCTTTTTCTTTTTTCTTTCTTTGTAACAAAAAAGCCAAATTTTACATAGTTGAGTTATTTCGTGCTTGTAAGCGCTCATAAATAAAATAATAGGCTTGTCTGGCCACTGAGTATCCCTTTGTTAACTTAGGATAACAAAAATTCGTTTATTTTTTATTTTTTATATTAAATCACAAAAAGTAAAAAATATATAGAGAATACAATGAAACAGTGGTTACCACACTAGGATTCCCTGTGTCGTGGATACCACGTTGTGAAAAGGATAGCAATATTTTTACACCCATCAATTTAGCTAACTTTAGAGATTGTACTGTGGATTGTAGGTACAACCGAATTAGCACCATTGCAGGTACCTACATTCTGAATGCAAATTAAATCCGAGCATATCCGATTTCTCTAGTAGGCGTTCGTATGCCTGGGGGCTAGGAGGATTATCTAACCCCGTGAAGTCACATGTTGCAAAGGATCTAGATCCAATTTATGGAATATACAATCACAAGATGGCTTCTTCTTAGAATATTTCGAGCTATTTCTGCTTTGTGTGCATCAGAATTTTCATTGTAGCTGCCTTGGTACATATACCTATTTACTCGTATTTCTATAAAATTTTCAATTCGAATCCGAGTTTTATTTATGAACTAGCTAACTCGCTTCGGTATCTAATCTAACTTACCTTTTCTAAATATTATATAGTAAATATGAATATGTAATACACATATATACCTACACATTACACACATGTATAATGCGATCATGATAAAATAATCGCGAACATACTCACATACATACGGCTTGAATACATATACCCTCCTTTTTTGAAATTGATTAAAAAGAAATGTTACGCACCATTTTCTGTCTGTCTTCCTCAAGTGTGTCTTAATTCTGAGCAATTCATGAATAGAAAATGGCAAATAAACCTTCCTATTATTCTTGGAACCTTCTTCTAATTTTTTCTTAAAAAAATCCTCCTGAAACGTTCTAAATCATGGTTAAAACTGAATTGAAATTGATAATTGAGAAATTAAGAGGTTGTATGCAGCGGCCTTTTTTCAGATTTATTTACTTGAGCATACAGTTGAAATTCGTTCGATAAGAAAACAAAACATGGAGGAGACTAGTAAGTAAATAAACCGTATTGTAGAGTAAATCTATACATATAATAAAATCGTAGACTTGCCGTATCTGTAGGTACATTGAAGATTTTTGCAAAATAATAACTGGGGGATGTTAGGGATAAGTAATAGAACGTAAAAAAGCTATTTTGAAATTTTTGTCTGTTTGTCTGTTTGTTTGTGCGCGCATCACGTAAAAACTACTGAATGGATTGAAATGAAACTCGGCATGATTTATGTTCATACTATGGAGTAACATATATGATACTTTTTATCCCGAAATTCAGCACGGTTCCCTTGGGAGAGAGGATAAAAGTCAAAATGTGTACTTAGCTGTAATTCGTTAACGGGTGGTTCGATTTTATTCATTCTTTTTTTGTTAGAAAGGAAATACTTTAAATATTACTAGCAATTTTTAAAAGGCTGGACCGATTTTGATGGGACTTTCACTGGCGGATGTTTACATTTTGAGCTACCTAAACATCCGCCAATGAACTTTTAACAGTTTTTAGCAAGGTATGAGCTCAAAGGAGCTTAGGAAAAACAAAATGATACCCACGGGATTTTTAAAAACCAATACCCACGCGAACGAAGTCGCGGGTGTCCGCTTGTAAAGCATAATTTCAGTTGTCATTAAAAAGATCGTCGTGTGTCTGTCCCGACGCGATACGACGCTTTGCGATTTGTTTTATGGTTTGTTTTATGGATTAATAAAGAAATTATATGAGTATTTTCAAGAAATTATCTATTGATAAAATTGATTTATTTGACAATGTCGAAGATAAGTTAGACTAGATATTTCTGCATAGTCGATAAAGGACCTTTCATGTTTTTATCGACTAAAGGCATCTTAATAGGTATAGATAAATCTGACCTCGTTTTTATTATATTAAGGTCAAAGCGGTGTCATACGACTTTAGATAATTTTATCAAACCAATAGGGTAAACTAATATTACTATTATTTAAGTATTAACTAATCTAATATAACATATTTTTTATTTACTCTGTACCAATAAATGCGAAAAAAGAAGGAAGAAAAAGGTGAATACAAAAACATTTTTCTCTATCTAACAGTGACCTTTGGCAGGGGAAATGTTTGTATCTAAGGGAAAATAATACGTATATGTTATAAGAGACATAGGTATAGGTAATATAGGTAATATACTTTCTTACTTATATTAATCTTTGTTCAAAATAGACTTGAACAGCTGATTTGAACAAAGATTTTGACTACATGACAAACATATAAGGTATAAGGGAGTCCAACTAAAATGATCCCTTTATTTGCAACGGACGTTAAAACTCCGAAAAACTTTCTGATGCAAGTCTTGATAGTGCATACTTGTGTGTACAACTTTATTTCCTACGTTCGAGCAGGAACTAGTCGACCTGAAATTCGAGTCGAGTTAACAAGCTTGTTTAACAACGCTGAAAAGTAAATAAAAGTTACTTTAAGCGCTTCATGTGGTACGAATTTTCGAAAATTATTTATTTTGTGGTAGAATATATATTTTATAGGTACTTTTTATTTTTAGCGAGATCTATGGTGTATAATATAAACTATATTGGACTATATTAGACTAAAATATAGTCACTATGTTATCAGATTTCATAAGTTTCGCGATAGTTCGTGCGAAGTAAAACATCCATGCCGTGATATTTAGAAAATTACTATAATATCACAGAATTAGTATAAATTAAAAATTAAAAATCCTCGACATTCGCCATTTTGTAGCGGCGGCCATCTTGGATTTACATAGTGCTATTCTACGAGTCAAGCCCTTTCATTTGATACCCATATTGAGGGAGTTGTGATAAAATATGTAGTCCGCCATTTTGTAGCGGCAGTCATCTTCGATCGATTTTCATCAAATATAGCTAACAACACTCTCGACTAATTCACCTTTCATACAAAAAAACCGCATTCAAATCGGTCCACCCGTTTGAGCGTCACAGGGGAACAGACAGACACACACACACATACACACACACAGACACGTCAAACTTATAACACCCCGTCGTTTTTGCGTTGGGAGTTAAAAAATCATAAGCTAAAGTCTGTTTTGTCCTTTGAAGAATTGACCTTACTGTGTCTGAGCTAAGCCCGGCAGACGCTACAAAGAGCAGGGCCCAGCCATTGATAGGGTATCAATTGGTGCGTATTACTCCAATTATCGTAGGAAGCTAAACAAGTGGACGGCTTATGCTGAGCGCTCGAATTACCTCCGTCACAGCCGGCTGTTGGCGTCAATGGCGGAATACGTACACTAGCACTGTCCATACAAGGACAGTAAATTGCATGATCAGAAGCCAATTACGGGTAGCTATATATAATCTCCCTTGTTTACCTGCTACTAGCTACTATGTACCTTTTGTAGAATTGTAAAAGTTTAATGTATTTACTTGACACAACTAAACCTTAACAACTTATATATTTTAGAATACAAGTATAAATTGAAAATTTAAAAAACCCCCGACATTCGCCATTTTGTGGTGGTGGCCATCTTGGATTTGCATAGTGCTATTCTACGAGTCAAGCTCTTTCATATTTTGATACCCATATTAAGGGAGTTGTGAAAAAATATGTAATCCACCATTTTGTAGCGGCGGCCATCTTGGATCGATTTTCATCAAACATAGCTAACAACACTCTCGACTAATTCACCTTTCAAACGAAAAAAACCGCATTCAAATCGGTCCACCCGTTTGAGCGCCACAGGGGAACAGACAGACACGCACACACACACAGACACGTCAAACTTATAACACCCCGTCGTTTTTGCGTCGGGGGTTAAAAATAAACCGACTTCAATATACCATATTTAAAGAGTTCTCTCAATCTCTCCAGGATCTTATCATTAAATCCTGACATCTGGTGACCATAGGAACACCTGGAAATTATACCCTTTCAAATGAAAGAAGAATTTTCCAGATCGGTAGAGGCGTCTTTGAGTAATCGGGGAACATACATGAAAATAATATATTACGACGAATTGAGAACCTCCTCCTTTTTTAACCGACTTCCAAAAAGTCGGTTAAAAATCGGCTACGTGCCAGTCGAACTTTGCTCTATTAGACTTCCTTATAGTGCCAACTTATCTGTTCAGTCAGCAGCGTCGCTAGTAGAGAATTTGGTATTGCTATTCAATATCCAATTCCCCCACGAAAAAATAGAATTAAAACTCTTTCAACATAGCGAAGAAACACGAGAGCACTCACACTAGACAGAAACTCATAGCTGAATGACGTCTTAAAATGGCGGCTGACGCGGCTTTAGTTCCAATTTTGCCCACCTGAACAGATGTTAGTAGCACTGTACATAATATTATGACCAATAAAAAAATTTCAAAATCTCCTAATTCTCCAAAATTAGGATTGATTTGAAGTTTAGTTTTGTCTTTAGTTTTAGATAGTTTAGTATTAGTTACGGGGTCTATCGACCCCGTGGTCTAAAACTGACAAGTTCGCCATGTACCTACCTGATTATTTTTGAAGATAAAAAAATAATAAAAATATATTTGCACTCTACTCAATAAGTTCTAGACACTGACAAACAGCCAGACAGCAGAGTGACATTAATAGAGCTCCGTTTTGTCCCTTGCCCCTTATAGATTTTCATAGTAGAAAATGATATAGTTAAACTTAGATGCTCCAACTTCACTTAACTAACGATACTATTATCTGGTGATATTCTGACTCTTTAGCCACATAAAGCAATAAACTCACAGAAGCGCTCATCCATCCTTACGATATAAAGTCTGTTATAACTTATAATGTGATTTTCGGCTCTTGGAAATAGATTTACATAACATTATTTGTGACTGTATTCAGTATTTGAAAAGTTTCAGGGCTCTGACAGACAGATGGATAAGATAGACGGACGGAAAACGTGCGAATTCACTCAAGTAGGATCGGACATAAATTAAAGGCAAATTATGAAGATAATATAAAAGCAATGAATTTAAGAGACATTGATCTGGTACTTTATAGTTTTAAGAGATTCATACCTAAAGGGCAAAAAAGAGCTCTATTAGTACCTATCTCTCTGATGTATATCAGACAGACAGATCTGTTTGTTCATATCACATGCTTCCGCCTATGAGCTAGAGATGCGTGATATATCTATTTAATCTCTAGCTCATAGGTGGAATGAGTTCCAGACCTGAAAGAATGTTTGGTGATGTAGAATGCAGACCAAAAACCGAATATTGAATAAGGAATCCAATTAAATTAGTTTTCAGGCACTAACAAATATTGAAAACACTGATTCATAATGTAGGTAGATTCTTAATGTAGCTGTGACGATAAAAAGCGAACATTTTGTGATTGATCATATTTATACACGGAACCATAATACAGCGAGGCCCGACTCGCACTTGGCTGAGTATTCTTAAGAAATATAGCCAACTGAAATTCAAACATCGTAATTTGTTAAAGGCTCTTTCGCCTAATTGAAAGGTTAATATTTAAATTTTGTCTTCGGAAACTTCGCAAAAGTTCAGATGAAGTTCGCAAATTACCACAATTTCACGTTACTATCAATAGGGCTGAGACCACAAAAACAGTAAATTGCATGATCGAAAGCCAATTAGCAAAGAAGTCGCTGTGCTTCTTGACTAATTTATTGTAGGAAAATTAATAAATGTTTGAGTTTTGCATCGTAGCTTTCAAGTATAGATCGGATTGAAAGACATTAAGCATTCAGATCCTTTTATTTGTAAAAGCTTACAATTACAATTACAATTTTTGAACGTAAAGCATAGCCCGAAACAATTCAGATATTTTGAAGATTGTTTTTTCGTTTATCCTAGAATGGTCTAGTTACTTGGTAAAATCTTTTATTTGATGGTATTCACTAATTTTCTCGTTGCTCTTTTAAAAACCTCATACCAGTGTACTTAACAATTGCCTCAATATCACCTCGTACAAGCATATTTTACGAGTACACTACTGAATACGTTTTAACTCCCAGGATATCTCTTCATTTACCTATACTCCGTCTGTCGGCTTTGCTTCAGCTGCCCACAAGACAGTTACCTAAGCCACTTATTGTAACATTTGTTTTGAAAAGAGCAACTGCTGAGTTTCTTGCCGGCTCTTCTCAGCTGAATCAGCATTCCGAACCGGTGGTAGATTCTTGACATGTCATAAGAGCCGCACGTTGGCCTACGTGAAATAAATGATTTGAATTTGAATTTGTCTGAAACAACGGTGAAAAAGTACTTTTGTATAATTTAGGTACTCCCGGGAATCGGAGAACAAATTAAATGTGAAACAAGTCAAAAGCAACATGCGTTCGGTGATTTACGAGAATTAAGGCTTAAGTGGAAAGAAGAAAATTGCTATGGAAAATTGTAAGTGAACACCAGATCCAGACTAATATTAAAAATGCAAAAGTAACTCACGTCTGACTGTTGCCTTTTCACGCCTATAAACATCTGAACCAATTTCGACAAAATGATAGAAGATTGCTTGTATCCTATGAAAGGATATAGCCACCTTTTGCCAAAAAATATTGAAAATGTTTTCATCCCGGATAAGAATTTACTGGGAACAGCGTCGTTCATACGTCCGCGTATCGTTCATCCGATTGAGGTGTGAAACTTTGCACACATATTATATAATACCCGTCACCAGCAAGTAAGCTATAATTTATTATTATAGCTTACTTGCTGTAAGCTGTAATATTGCTTATTTATATAGCTTGCTTAGTGGTGACGGACATAAGATACATTTGATCTCGGAAAAGCGTTTCCTCGTGAACAGTCCCCTTACGCGTTCGCGTATAACGTTCATCTCATCGAGTTGACACTTGACAAAGGGATAGTTAGTTTGCATACCTACTAGGATAGTTTTCATCCCCGAAAAGAGCTCTCCCGGGATCAGCTCGTTAAACATAAATTGCCTACTTATTTATAGGTACTATGTGGGTGCAGTACCTACCAAGAATATTTTCAAGTAAGGACTATGTATAATCAGTGAGCCTTCAAAGCTCAGGGTCACTCAGCGGGCGACGGAGAGAGCTATGCTCGGAGTATCCCTGCGGGATCAAATCTGAAATGAGGAGCTCCACAGGACAACCAGAGTTACGATAGTCAGTGATTTAAAGTCAGGTATTTTGAGCATGTTAAGTATTTACTTAGAGTATCTTCTTTAAAAACTCATTCCGGGGAATTTATTCTCCGACGTAGGATTAATTGGTCATTATTATTTCGGGACCCAAATTATTTGCAACGCAAATTTGGAAAGCGATTTGATGGTATTATCATTTCATTATTTTAAGTAATACGTACAGATGGCTAAAAATAAGCCCTTTTCTTTACGGGGAAGGAACTTTAAATGTCTACGAACGAGGAAGAAATGCACATGAAACATTCACTTTTTCAGGAGCAGGACTATTTTGAATAGGTACACAAGATGATTTTGATCCGTAGTCATTGGTTGAGCTCCCACTAGACACTATTGAAGTGAGGCGGCCTTGCGAGGCAATGCGGTCAGTATGGACGACGACATTCCTTGCGCATCGCGCATCAGGACACATCAACAAGGGCGCGGCGTCTGTCGTTGCCATGCCACGGTGCGAAACTGGCGCTGTGCCGTGTATATTGCTGGCTCTTGCAAAAGATTGCTGACGATGTCGGTAGATACAAATATAGGACGTACACAGAAATACTTTAGCAGATGGAGTACACGTCGCATTTGCAAATAAATTGCTTCTTTTTCGTCGTGTGATTTTCTGTGTTTCTCTGCGCCCTGTTACGAGGACAAAACCACCGCGTATGACGCCATGACGCGGCGTCACGTTAATATCAACCGCGCTGCCGGACAAAGCAAAACCTCGTGATACTGCCTCGGTGGATGGGGGAGCCTGCTAACGACTCTGATTATATTTACAACTAGCTTTTGCCCGCGGCTTCGCCCGCGTGAATTTCGGTTTTTCACAAATCCTGAGGGATAAGTAGATTTCTGGTCCACCTGCCCCCCGCCGCGCGGCGGCGTACCGCGGTACCGCGTACGGCGGCCGCAGGGCGCAGGGGCGCGCGGCGCGGGGAGTTCCATGCAGCGCGAGCGTCGGCCGTCGCGCGGAGCGAAAATACCTATCAGGGCGTTTTTTACCGATTTCAACACAACTCCTTTTTTGAAAGTCGGTTAAAAAAGTAGCCTATGTTACTCCTTGGTTAATCCTCTACTTGTCTGTGAAAGTCCCGTCAAAATCGGTTCAGGCGTTTCGAAGATTAGCCCGTTCAAACAGACAGACAGACAGACAAAAATTTTAAAAACGTGTGATTCGGTTATGGTATCGTCCAAATAACCATATGAGCTTAATATGTGGTAGTTATTTCGAAATTACAGACAGACACTTCAATTTTATTTATTAGTAAGTATAGTATAGATATAGATACTCAATTAAATCAATAAATCAATTAGGAAGACACTCGAAAGATAAATTATACTGAAAATACTTTTTTAGATTACAAAAAACTACAGTGATAGTTCTGGTTTCCTTATAAATATTCCTGCATGCTTCAGGTGCAGTTGTCTCGGCTTTATTTTAACATCTTAATTTAATCTCGTTATTTATTACGCTGCCATTAATCCGGCCAGCGTTGTGCCGTTTCTGGAATTAATGCGAACTGTCTGCCCCAAACGTAGCGTAGCTTCAGACTTGAATGCATTCTCTAGCTCTCTAGGATTGCACAGTTGAAAAAAAATACGCGCTGAATTGAGAACCCTTTTCCTCCTTTTTTGGAAATCGGTTAAAATATACACGGTGACACATTCCTACACTAGCCCGCCAACGCACATTTTAGCAGCGTGGCGGGTCTAAGCCCTAAATCCCTCTCTCCTGTGAGAGAGGAGGCTTGTGCCCAGCAGTGGGACGTTATAAGGCTGTAGTGGTGGTGGACCCCTATTCAAATGTGTTAGGTGTACAAAAAAACAATAGTCCGACTCACACCTAGCTGGTATGAGTCCGACTCATACCAGCTAGGTGTGAGTCGGACTCGCGTACAGAGGGTTCTGTACCAGCACAATGTCAATTCTTCAAGTATGTAAATAACAAAATAGATGTCATATCAACAGCAAGGCACTAAGCTAAAATGGCAGCGCCCGACCAACAATTCGGCACTCTCTGAGTACGAAGCACTAAGTAATTTTTATTATTTTTAACCCCCGACGCAAAAACGACGGGGTGTTATAAGTTTGACGTGTCTGTGTGTGTGTGTGTGTGTGTGTGTGTCTGTCTGTTCCCCTGTGGCGCTCAAACGGGTGGACCGATTTGAATGCGGTTTTTTTTGTTTGAAAGGTGAATTAGTCGAAAGTGTTCTTAGCTATGTTTGATGAAAATCGGTCCAAGATGGCCGCCGCTACAAAATGGCGGATGATATATTTTTTCACAACTCCCTTGATATGGGTATCAAGTGAAAGGGCTTGACTAGTAGAATAGCACTATTGCAAATTCAAGATGGCCGCCGCCACTAAATGGCGAATGTCGGGGGTTTTTTAAATTTTCAATTTACACTTGTTTATTTTACTAATGTATCTACCTACTACGATCGAGCTAAATTTAAATTTTGTTTGTCTTATTACCATTCTGTATGTATACATCTAAAACAAATAATAAAGAAAAAATATGCTATTTTTCGTGGTTTTCTATACCTATGGGAACCCCTCGGGTTTCAGTTTATTTTTTATTTTTAGTACCCATTTGCAATGAATATCAATAGAGTCACACGTATTCTGTGAAAATTTTATATTTTGTCTATCTATTTTATCTATGGCTGAAGCTTTAAACCTCCGCGACCAACGCACGGCCGGTCAGACAGCGGAGGCTTAGTAATAGGATCCCTTTTAGCACGGTATCCTATTATCCCGTTTAGCATACGGAACCCTAAAAAATACGTGAGTATATTAAATAGAATGGCTCTTTCTATCACGGGACTCCCGCTGTATAATGCCTGGTTTGCTAAATAGCTGACCCCCGCGACTTCGTTCGCGTGTTTTTCTTTGCTATAAACCTCACGGAGCCCGAGACCTTTCCAACGAATGCAAAACCGTGGAAATCGGTTCGTGCGTTCAGGAGTTATAGCGTCAGGAAGGAAAACCAGACTTATTTTTATATAGTAGATTTGAATTAAAGAAGGTTTAATTTATATACCTAACAATGTTGGAGCCTAATTGAAATAATTATTATTTCTGAGTCTAGTTTCAATTCAAAATAAACATCCGGTGTAAGTGATTGTCTTATCGATAGTAATTATTCTTATCGTTTAATTGCCATAATCATTACCTACATCTAATCAAAACATATGCAATAAATAAATGGTGTGTTACATTAATTATTGCCTCATTAATAACAATATAATATAATAACTTTTATTGCAGACCCTGTGTTCTTATCAATCAAATTGTTAAGTAACGAAATACATTTACTTTTGTCACTCTAGGTAAGTACATTATAATTATGTTAGCAACAGTTACTTATCTATTCTATTAAGTATGTGCTAACTGAAATGCTAACCTAAATATAATTACGTTGTAATGAATATTTTGTTGATGATGCATAGCCGTAGCATAGTAAAATTATAATCTAACTTGTAATTTACTCTTGGCAACACACGAAGTGTTGCCAAAAAGCTCACTTCTTTATCCTCCGACCTTGTAAAATAAAGTTGTCATTTTACTCATTGTAATTTCGCCTGCCAATGTATTTTCCACTAGCCCCTGAAAGTAAACTAAATCTCCAAAATTTTAAAGGCCCGTTATGAATATTTATTAGTTCCAAGCCTACGAGTACTTATGTCTCTGTAATCATAATAGGTAAGTATGGGGCGCTTTGTGACGCGTGAAATATGTATGAGGTTTGCTCCTCTAGTGACAAAATCTCGATGGCCTAATGCGTATAGATTACATACCAAGCAGATGTTGCAATATCCGTGACGCCAGATGTCGCTCGTCGATAATAATAAAAACATTACCCCCCTTTTGGGCCTCGCCGCAGTCGGGTGAAAACATTCCACGATATGATTCACAGTTTCATTTTGCAGTAAAAGTATGATATATTATATTTTGGCGCCTGGTGTAAATGATGCTATATTGATTGTACTATCGATATAATTTATCTTTTACTCACAGCTCGCATGCTCGATTAAAGATATTAAAAATCCCGTGGGAACTGTCTGTTTCAACATTATCCTTTTCCGGGTAAAGCTTTGTGCCTTTCGTAGAAATTGGAGGGAAAGACAGACTTTTGGATTTATTATAATATTAGTATACAAGCGGATACCTGCGACTTCGTTCGCGTGGATATCGGTTTTTAAAAATCCCGTAGGAATAATTTTATTTTTCCTAAGCTCCTTTGAGCTCATAGGTACCTTGCTAAAAACTGTTAAAAGTTCGCTGGCAGATGTTTAGGTAGATCAAAATGTAAACATCCGCCAGTGAAAGTCCCATCAAAATCGATCTAGCCTTTCAGATATTAGCCAGTAATCTGTAAAGTATCTCTTTTCTAACACAAAAAGAATGAATAAAATCGGACCACGCGTTAATGAATTACAGCTAAGTACACATTTTAACTTTCATCCCCTCTCCTAAGGAAACCGCGCTGAATTTTGGGATAAAAAGTATCCTATATGTTACTCCGTAATATGAACTTAAATCATGCCCAGTTTAATTTTAATCCAATCAGTAGTTTTTGCGTGATGCGCGCACAGACATACAGACAAACAGACAAACGGACAAAAATTTCAAAAATAGCTTTTTTACGTTCTATTACTTATCCCTAATATACCCCAGTTATTATTTTGCAAAAATCTTTAATGTACAGATACGGCAAGTCTACGATTTTATTATATGTATAGATAGATAGATAATAGAATACTTTATATAATTATGCAGATCATTAATTGGATTTTTGAAATTAAATTGATTTACTTTTCACTTTCTCAATGTTACCCGTTGCTCCGAATTTTCCAAGAGTCTATATCTCTGAGAATAGATCTCTGATGTGTGTACAGTAGCAAATAATATAAATTAATACATATATAATTACTGGCTGCATCGTTACCTATGGTAGATCTTCCTAGTTACCTCTATGAAAATTAAATCTGCCTGACTAATTAAAACAAAATGATATATGTACTTAGAATAGAATAGAAAATAGACTAAGAGAGTTTTTATTCAAATAAACTTTTATGAGTACTTACCTAGTTTTGAACCGTCAATTGAATCTACCACTGGTTCGGGTTGGGTTGGGATTTGGGAACTGCAGTTGCAACTCTCAGTCACGAAGAAAGGACAAAGAAAAAGAAGAAATCAATCTATAGATTTCGGATTAGGATTAACAAATCCTTCGGGCTATGTTGTTAACTTTGGTTCTACTACTCTGTAACATAACTAAATAGACCGAGGCTTCTAAACTACATCCTAAATTACTGTTGATGTTGCATATCTGCACGTTGCAGCTAAACGCAATCGATAATTATTGTTGGTGCGATGACCGTAAACCCACAATCCGTCAGTGTTGAGAATTAATGTACCGATTGGTAATCCAGTCGCACTGAATTCGCGTGTTAGTGTTACATAACACAGTTGATGATTAAATTAACAGTGAATAAATTTATTGAAAGTCATTTATTAATATAAATCAATTTATTCATGCTTTCTATATTTATCCAGCTGTTAGCTGATGCCAGCGACTTCGGCCGCGTGCATTTAGTTTTTTTATAAATCCCGAAGGAACTGTTGATTTTTTAATTTTGAGGAATAAAAAACTTGCCTAGATATTTCCTCGTATAATCTCCTAACTGCCCTTGAAAATCCCATCAAAATCGATTCACTCTTAACGAAGGATACGAAACAAGCGGACATGGAAATATTTTAAAATGTGTGTTTGGAGCTATCATTGAATCATAGAGCTTAATAAGAGGTAGTTATTTAAAATTCACTGACAGACACTTTATTCATTTCTACAGTAGGTACAGTAAAATACTTTGAAAATAGTAAGAACCCTATGCAGACGACATGTTCGCGAAGGCATTCAGGCATTACCTAAGTACCTACTTCATTCTGCGCCATCGATATTCAAAAAGATAGATAGTAAGTAGAAAACGCGCTTGAAAGCCATACAAAGCATTTTTATTGAAGCGTTAAGGTCGCATCTCTTCTGTATCGATGGAACAGTGCCCACGACGACACAATACCTATCTCTGTTGACACTCAATATTTTTAGGTTTGTTGTGATAAACGTTTTTTAATAACGTTAAAATTATTATTGGTTTAGTGCCAGCACCGATGAAAAACATCTCGTAGCAAAAAAATTTGCGTAGTTATAGGATCAACGATAATGTGGAAGACTTTTTATTGTGATGTCATAAAGTTTTATGTGTTTTATTTCCATTAATATTTCAATGCTATATTAACATTTAAACTATCGTGAGTGATATTCATTTTAAGGAATTGAAAGGATTTGCGCCGCGTCGCGCGAACATGCTCATGACTAAGGGCCCCGGATGAGCTCGAAACTAGTTGGGCGCACTCCGACAAAAATACACGTGAGTTAAAGCCGGTGTTTCAATTCCTTAAAATATTTCAATGCTGTTCATTACCTAAGTGTTAACAAGCTCTGTGGTAAGTGACAAAAGAGAGCTTTGGCTCTCTCTCACTGCTGCTCAAACTCTGCGCTGGGTCTAAGGGGGAGGTCTCGTTTCGATTCCCGGCAGGGAAGATTTTGAATTTCTTAATTGTCTGGTCTGGTCTGGTGGAAGGCTTCAGCCGTAGGTAGTAACACCACCCTAGCGGTACAGCCGTACCGCCAAGTGATTTAACGTTGCAGTACGATGCCGCGTAAACACAGGTTTAATTAACACTGCCATACTTCTTACAGGTTAGCCCGCATCCATCTTAGATTGCATCGTCACAACTGTAACATCAGACGAGATCGCAGTCAAGGGCTTACTTGTAGATGAGTAAAAAAAATTAACATACATACACACAAACATAAACTGCTGACACACTCCTTGTAGTCGGCTAATAAATAATAATAATAAATTTAATAAATAATAATAATAAATACTCACACATACACACACGGTCGTCTGTTCCTAAAGTAGGCAACTTAATGCCTGTGTTATAGGTAACAGCCGACTGATAGACATATTTACATATAAATACATATATATTTTAATAAAGGTATACATACATACATATTATAAATACACCCAGACTCGGGGCGGGAATCGAACCCGCGACCCCGGAGCGGAAGGCAGGGTCACTGCCAACCGCGCCAACGGGCCAGTCAAAAACGGCTAAATACACTTTATATATAGAAACGGTTCCAAGAATAGTGTGAGTTTCAGAGTAACTACTAATATTCAATTAAGTTTGAATGCCTTCCAAAATACACTCCTATATATTACTGAGCTATCATTAATTTCCTCATGTGGGAGAATACGGGGAATCGGGTGAAAACTAATATCGAAGTAAACATATGTCACCACATTGTTTGTCATAACGCGTATGAATTCATACAAGTTAGTATCGAAACCATAAAGTTCAATAGATGTTTTTCCCTCTTCCAGTAGTTTTCTGATACATATAATAATAAGTAGTGTAGTGTATATGTCTAGTATACCTAAGTCATCTTAACCGATAGGCCTCTTGCAAATATCGTCACAGAACACGTTCTTGTGCTGCTAGTATCCAGCGCGACTCTCAGTGATTCGCTTGAGATAGTCTGTCCAAGTCTCTGTGGTACTTCCAACGTTGTGCTATTTGTCGGTCGGGGTCACCCAACCCCAAGTTCTGTGTGTATTCGTGTGAGTGTGTGTTTGTGCGTGTGTTGAATGTGTTTTTTGAACTATGTGCCCCTTCAGCTTCGTGGTTCGATAAGTTATATCGGTATGGATCTTCTCAGTTTTTAATTGATCGTGTAGAAGTACGTAGAGCTGTGAAATATAGAACTTTTATTTATGTACTAGTTTTTGCCCGCGGCTTCGCCCGCGTGAATTTCGGTTTTTCACAAATCCTGAGGGATAAGTAGATTTCTGGTCCACCCGCCCCCCGTACCGCGGTACCGCGTACGGCGGGCGCATGGCGCAGGGGCGCGCGGCGTGGCGCGGGGAGTTCCGTGCAGCGCGAAAATACCTATCAGGGCGTTTTTTACCGATTTCAACACAACTTCTTTTTTGAAAGTCGGTTAAAAAAGTAGCCTATGTTACTCCTTGGTTAATCCTCTACTTGTCTGTGAAAGTCCCGTCAAAATCGGTTCAGCCGTTTCGAAGATTAGCCCGTTCAAACAGACAGACAGACAGACAAAAATTTTAAAAACGTGTGATTCGGTTATGGTATCGTTCAAATAACCATATGAGCTTAATATGTGGTAGTTATTTCGAAATTACAGACAGACACTTCAATTTTATTTATTACTAGACTAGATGATGCCCACGGCTTCGCCCGTGTGGGAACTTTGATTTTCCAGAGCAAAAAGCAGCGTATCTGTGTAACCCGTCCACAAAACGGAAAAATTCCGTGGGATCCTTACGATTTCGGAATGCAATTCCTTACAGCATCAGGGTTGAGGAGTTGGACATGTACCTACTCGAGGTCATTCAACAATAAAGTCTTTAATTGGTATCCCCAATATCAATTTAAATAACCGACAGTGCCTAAATCCCATTAGTGTTGGGGATCAGATCCCTACAGCATCAGGATTGAGGAGTTGGAATCCAAATTTTTTGTAGGATAGTGTCGCAATGTTTCTCTATCGATTAAAAAAAAATTACGCAAATCGGTCCAGAAATCTCGGAGATATCTGTGTACATAGGTAGAAAAACACAACTCCTCCTTTTTTGAAAGTCGGTTAAAAAAGTAGCCTTTGTTACTCCCTGGTTAATTCTCTACTTGTATGTGAAAGTCCCGTCAAAATCGGTTCAGCCGTTCCAAAGATTAGCCCGTTCAAACAGACAGACAGACAGACAGACAGACAGACAGACAGACACTTCAATTTTATTTATTACTAGATGATGCCCACGGCTTCGCCCGTGTGTATTTAGGTTTGTAAAAATCTCGTGGGAACTTTGATTTTCCAGAACAAAAAGTAGCCTATCTGTAGTAAGTAGTAACCCGTCCACAAAACGGAAAAATTCCGTGGGATCCTTACGATTTCGGAATGCAATTTCTTACAGCATCAGGGTTGAGGAGTTGGACATGTACCTACTCGAGGTCATTCAACAATAAAGTCGTTGGTATCCCCAATATCAATTTAAATAACCGACAGTGCCTAAAACTAATGGGTAGTTTTGGGGATCAGATCCCCTACAGCATCAGGATTGAGGAGTTGGAATCCAAATTTTTTGTAGTACAGTGTCGCAATATTTCTCTATCGATTAAAAAAAAAATTACGCAAATCGGTTCAGAAATCTCGGAGATATCGGTGTACATAGGTAGAAAAACACAACTCCTCCTTTTTTGAAAGTCGGTTAAAAAAGTAGCCTATGTTACTCCCTGGTTAATTCTCTACTTGTATGTGAAAGTCCCGTCAAAATCGGTTCAGCCGTTCCAAAGATTAGCCCGTTCATACAGACAGACAGACAGACAGACAGACAGACAAAAATTTTAAAAACGTGTGATTCGGTTATAGTATCGTTCAAATAACCATATGAGCTTAATGAGGTAGTTATTTCGATATTACAGACAGACACTTCAATTTTATTTATTAGTATAGATAAAAATAAAACTAGATGAATTGCCCACGGCTTCGCCCGTGTGGGAACTTTGATTTTCCAGAGCAAAAAGTAGCGTATCTGTGTAACCCGTCGACAAAACGGAAAAATTCCGTGGGATCCTTACGATTTCGGAATGCAATTCCTTACAGCATCAGGGTTGAGGAGTTGGACATGTACCTACTCGAGGTCATTCAACAATAAAGTCTTTAATTGGTATCCCCAATATCAATTTAAATAACCGACAGTGCCTAAATCCCATTAGTGTTGGGGATCAGATCCCTACAGCATCAGGATTGAGGAGTTGGAATCCAAATTTTTTGTAGGATAGTGTCGCAATGTTTCTCTATCTATTAAAAAAAAAATTACGCAAATCGGTCCAGAAATCTCGGAGATATCTGTGTACATAGGTAGAAAAACACAACTCCTCCTTTTTTGAAAGTCGGTTAAAAAAGTAGCCTTTGTTACTCCCTGGTTAATTCTCTACTTGTATGTGAAAGTCCCGTCAAAATCGGTTCAGCCGTTCCAAAGATTAGCCCGTTCAAACAGACAGACAGACAGACAGACAGACAGACAGACAGACAGACAAAAATTTTAAAAACGTGTGATTCGGTTATAGTATCGTTCAAATAACCATATGAGCTTAATATGAGGTAGTTATTTCGATATTACAGACAGACACTTCAATTTTATTTATTAGTATAGATAAATAAAAAATAGTATAGATTAACACTGTAAAATTATCATACTTTTTGTCTCTTTATTAGTCCGTTTGCGCAACTTGCAAAAATTGTTGAACCATTTGAGATCAGACATTCGCAGAAAGTTTAATCGAAATCTGTTTATCCCAATTCCCACACCGAGGGCAAACTTATTTTCAAACCGTACCTATCTAGATATGAACAAATAAACACCTACGTGGGAAATCAATAGTCCGATATAAGCGTTCGTCGAAGAGACAAACGATATTGTCTACGTAAGTATAAAAATAAATCTTGTAAAAATTCCGGTCACTTTCACTTGCTAATTTGAAAAGACGAACTTGCCTTTACGAGTCGGTACAGGAATCGAAGAGTCATTCTATAAAAAAACTTCCTCGCAAAAGTAATTAATCCCGGAGCAACTTCGTACTTAACTAGAGCTTAGGACTTTTTTCAAAGTCAGGAGCTGTCCGTACCTTGCACTTGTTGTTGGATCTCTCCGTTTTCTCGAGACGTTGATTTTTAAAAGTGCATGACTCAACCAATATTTAGTAAATAGTCCTAACTCTCCTATTGCTTTTTATTAAGTTTATATTACTAACTAGCTGGTGATGAACGATTTCGTCTGCATGGATTTAAGTTTTACAAAAATCTGATTTTTTAGATTTTCCGGAATAAAAATTCATTGTCACTGTCAAATATCAGTTCTGCTGTGTTGAGCTGGCTAAGGCGTGCCGCAAAGCAATTTAACGTTCCAGTACGATGCTGCCTAGGAACTGATCAGGGGTATGGGTTTAATGAAGACTGTCATACCTCTACCAGATTAATTCGCTTCCATCTAAGACTGCATCGTCACTTACTATCAGGCACATCAGGTGAGATCGCATTCAAGGGCTCACTTGTAGATGAACAAAAAAAGACACACAGATACAACTAGCATTTATTGTAGTAGAGCGGATTTTATTTTATACACCTAATATATCATAATCATATACAAGTACCAATATATAAAGTATAAACATATCTATTCAGGAATAGTAATTACGAGCGGATACCCGCGACTTCGTTCGCGTGGATATTGATTTTAATAATCCCGTGGGAATCATTTTGTTTTTCCTATGCTCCTTTGAGCTTAAACCTTGCTAAAAACTGTTAAAAGTTCACTGGCGGATGTTTAGGTACATCAAAATGTAAACATCCGCCAGTGAAAGTCCCATCAAAATCGGTCCAGCCTTTCGGAGATTAGCCAGTAGTCTTTAAAGTATCTACTTTCTAACAAAAAAAGAATGAATCAAATCGGACCACCCGTTAACGAATTACAGCTAAGTACACATTTTGCCTTTCATCCCCTCTCCCAAGGGAACCGTGCTGAATTTCGGGATAAAAAGTATCCTATATGTTACTCCATAGTATTAACTTCAATCATGCCGAATTTCATTTCAATCCATTCAGTAGTTTTTACGTGATGCGCGCACAAACATACAGACAAACAGATAAACAGACAAACAGACAAAAATTTCAAAAATAGCTTTTTTACGTTCTATTACTTATCCCTAACATCCCCCAGTTATTATTTTGCAAAAATCTTCAATGTACAGATACGGCAATTCTACGATTTTATTATATGTATAGATTAATTTTGAATATGTATAATTTAATTTCGGTCCCTCTACTAACTTTATACAGCACTCAGCCTTTGAAACTTTTAGGACCAACTGGAATATTTGAACTAACAACAGTTCTATTAACTAACAACTCGTATGTTAAAAGTTACATAACATGCCCAAAATATGTTAGCCATGGAATTGTAATAGAGCGCGTAGATTTTAATTAATTGCACAAAAAGTTACAAACACGAATTTTCATTTAATAGGTACCTAGGTGTACCTAGTCTGTCTAAAATAGAATGAGTATATATAGGTATCATAAAATATAAAACATCTAACAATATAATTATTAAAAATAAAAATGCTTGATAAAATAGACATAACATAAATAGACATACTTAACATAACATACATAAATATGTACGTTACATAGGATACTTCCATCGCAAAATTAAAGAGTTCCCATGGGATTTCTGAAAAACCTTAATATGAGATATCTATACATACGAGTATAATAAAATCGTAGACTTGCCGTATCTATATCCGTATATACATTAAAGATTTCTGCAAAATAATAACTGGGGGATATTAGGGATAAGTAATGGAACGTAAAAAAGCTATTTTTTAAATTTTTGTCTGTTTGCCTGTTTATCTGTGCGTCTGTTTGTCTGTATGTCTGTGCGTGCATTACGCAAAAACTACTTAATGGATTGAAATTAAACTTGGGATGGTTGAAGTTCATACTACGGAGTAACATATCCCGAAATTCCGCACGGTTCCCTTTGGAGAGGGGATAAAAGTTAAAATGTGTACTTAGCTGTAATTCATTAACGAGTAGTCCGATTTCATTCATTCTTTTTTGTTAGAAAGAAAATACGTTAAAAATTGTTCCGTAAATTTTTCAAGGTCATCGGTTTTGTAGTGTAGAAATTACAGCCATCACAACCCTCAGTATTCCATATAACTTGGAACCCGGATTGTACAGGAACCTTTGAACGTCAGGATTATCATCTGGGGTACATTAAAATTTGTGTTTGTCTGTCTCTAAAATGCTGAACCGATTTTAATGGGACTTTCATTGGGAAAACTTTAGTGATGGGAAAGAGCTATTAAAAAATTAATACTCATTACTGTAGTTCCGTTTTAATGCGCGACTTTTAACAGTATGAGCTCAAAGGAGCTTAGGAAAAACAAAGAGTTCCCGTGGGATTTTTAAAAGCCCTCAATCCACGTGGACTAAAGGTATAGGCTAGGCAAAGTATCGGCGGTTTCTGATGTGCTACAGACGTTCATGGGCGATGATAACTAAGTATACCTATAACAAACTTAGTAAGTAATCATTTGTATACACGTATTACTAATTCCCTGGAATTCTGACGTTTCGTAATGTTACCAGAGATAAAACAATTCCCACAAAAAAGATAAAAAATTCAAAACTTATGCAAATACAAATCAACTGCCGCATGTAGATATGACAAATGCCTGACAGACACTTCATGGTGATAATGTCATTCGACATCCATTTTTGAATATTTTTTTTCAATGTGCTTCTTTTGTTTTCTGTTGCTGTCAGTGTGCACTTTCTAGTTTCCACTCTTGGTGTTTTCTATTTTAAGGCGAAACGAGTAATATTATTACGCGGCATATGGATTTTTATGATGTCGCGGAATTAAAGTAGTTTGAGGTAAAATCGTACTTCGTAGATGTTAACCCTGTTCTCCATACAAATAACTCATCTGTAAATGACAATGACAGCTGTCAGAATTCCGGGGAATTAGTAATACGGGTATAGTCAGATATTATTTACATAATATAATGTTTTGTCGCACCGGTATCTCTTCGCGTGCGGTGAGGCTGCGGGCTTAAGTTAACAGCGCTCAAGTGGAAGACACGACGATAATGATTTGGCGGCAACATTTGGTGCGTCCATCTGTTGTTAACGACATAGCTTTACTCGCCAAAGCTATGTTCTATGTTAATTTACGTACAAGTAGGTAAGGTGCGTTGGGGTAATATCGGACGGATTTTCGACTAGTTGGAAGAGTGTCGCAAAAATTTTTTTTTCTCGACATCCATATATCTTAAATTAATGAAATATATCTTAAACGGTTAATGGTTAAACGTAGTTCAGCACTGAAAATAGTTTGTTTATGTAAACTCAACAGTTTTTGTTTTTTACGTACGCAAAGACAAGACAAACTTTTTTATGAGCATGATTAAGAATTGGCCAACAAGGGGTATGACCGGACATAAATTTAAAGTCACTTCTAGTGCTTGGAGAACAAGGTCTTAAAAAGGAATACATTCGGTGTTTCCTATTCTAAAACATATTTGAATATGAATTACAAATTACTAGAAACAAAAATGTTCCAATGGATTCTTTCATTTTTGGGTTTTTGGCATCCGAACTTACCCCTCATGTAAAAACTTTGTGATTTTGTGGTTCTCAAACTTTGGCATACCACAAAGAAAGTAAAATGGTAAAGATCGGATGCATTTGCCGGTGCCCAGTGCGGAAGCCCGGTGTAGTAACCACTACCACTACAGCCTTTTAACGTCCCACTGCTGGGCACAGGCCTCCTCTCTCATAGGAGAGAGGGATTAGAGCATAGACCCGCCACGCTGCTCCAATGCGGGTTGGCGGGCTTTAACGACTATTGTCACATGATAGTGATAATAACCGGGACCGACTGCTTTACGTGCTCTCCGAGGCACGGGGGTGAAACACCGCCAACTACCAACTCTGGGCTGGCACTGAGAATTTCTTGACAGAAAAACCCAATACCTAACAAATATTTGCCCGACCCGGGAATCGAACCCGGGACCTCGTGATCTGCAGTCGAATATGCTAACCACTAGACCAACGAGGCAGTCAACCAACGGTGTAGTAAGTACCTACTCAATTGTTAAATTTATTGATACAAGTTCTTGTACGTGTAGCAGGTGCATTTCTTATTATAAACAGGAAGGGAGTAGGTATAAAAGAGTCGATTTGAATCTGAATAAAGGTATAAAACTGGATGAAGTAAAGCAAATGTGACTAAGTGGACCAGGATATCAGATATTTGGAAAAAGAAACTGAATTACTACTTAATACGTAAGGTGCCTGGTTTGCCTTTGGATAAAACTATAGACAACTATAAAAACCAAGAAATGATAAGCAATTTAAAATTCATTTTTTTATTAATGGTACCTCTAGTTCATGCTTGTAAGATGAGTAATTATAGTAACCAACTTACAATAAACTTTTTTTTAAATTGTCACTTAATGTATCTTGTTATTAACGATCTATGAAAAGTATTTGGTAACAGATTGAGCTATTATAGTTAAGGCGCAAAATTTGTGTTTTAACTGTAATACTTAATCTTACTGTTAATCCGTTTTGGAATCTTACTAATATTCAGGTGAGGCAGAAACATTACTTACTTAACAAAAGTTTGACAATCACTGCCTTATTTGAAACTTGCAAAGGTCGGAAAATTTTAATCCGATCTTCACTTGCGAGGGGGTACACCGGATCTTGGCCTATATCAATGTTAGCTCTATTTGGATCAAATTAATCTCTTTGTGGCATCATAAAACTAACTATCCAGGCAAAATAATTACATAAAAAGCTATACCTTCGCTAAAAAAGACAGATAAAAATGAAAGTTGAAGACCGGATAGACGAAAAAATTACGAAAATTACCTTGTTTCGTTTAATGGCGCATAGCACACGTCTGACTTGATGGAGCGATTTGCGGGAACCACGGGCCGGGGCGGAATTAAATGGCCTAATACACAATATTGCCAGCATTTAAAAATATGCCCTAATTCGTTTGATATTTGAGTCGTACGGTCTTAACCCACGTCCGATCTTACCCTAACGCACCTTACATAGGCAACTATTCTACTCTATAGATGTAACACGGCATAATAAAAATTATTTTGTTCTATTTTTAGGGTTCCGTACCTCAAAAGGTAAAAAAGGAACCCTTATAAGATCACTTTCTTGTCCGTCTGTCCGTCTGTCCGTCTGTCCGTGTGTCACCAGTGATTTTCTCAGGAACAAATGGACCTAGCAAGTTGAAATTTATACCAGATACTAAGGTCTATGGTCCCTATTAGGTGTATAAAAATTAAGGTCCTGAGTCCACACAATAAAAAATATGGGCAAATTTAGATTTTCACGAAAACTTGTAAGTACCAAAATTTACCTTAATTTTCAACTTTTTTATTTTTTGGAATTTTCCTTTACTTGATCTGTAAGACCTTGCTTTTGACCAAAATTGACAAATCTAGGTCAACCGGAAGTACCCTATATTTTTTGGGTCGAAAACCTAAATGGTAGTTCCAGTTGACCTAGAATTACGTTTGGCAAAAAGCTAGGTCTTACAGCATAAATAAAGGAAAAAGTTCAAAAACTAAAAAAAGTTGGAAATTAAAGGTGACCCCATACATACATAGATGAGCCAATTAAGATAGACCTCTGAGTTGTATGAGTGCTCATACAATTTAGAGGCCTAGCTTAATTAGCATCTTACCTTTTAAGACAAACTAATGAAAAACAGATTGTACTTATACTACTGGAGTACGGAACCGTCGGTGCGCGAGTCTGACTCGCACTTGACCGGTTTATTTTGTCTTGTGCCGCCTTGCATCAAGCGGTTTCCTGCAACTTGATTGCGATCGTCCGTTTTTAAACACTGCATTTTTTGTGCCAAATCTCCATTCCTGTACCTTGAGACCCTAAAGTATAAATATAAGTCATTGGACCCTAATGATTTGCGATTTTTGGAACTACATATAAATAATGCCCGGCCTATATATTCAAAATCTCGTGGAAACTGTGGATTTTTCCAGGATAAAAAGTAGCCTACGTGTTAAGTCAGGGCATAATCTATCTCCTTTCCAAACAGCTAAATTGGTTTAGTAGTTGCGGCGTTAAAGAGTAACAAACATACACACACAAACTTTTGCCTTTGTAATATTAGTGTGATTAACCAATCAAACTCCATGAAACTTTGTAGGCTTGCTCTTAAAACCTGTTTCAATGGTTTGCCAAACCATAAAAATAATGTAATTTCAGAGATACACGGGCAATAGATTGACCTACAAATCTTTGAGCTAGTGTAACGGTGCGCATTCAGAATATCTCGAAATAACGTATCATCATCATCATCATGATCAACCCATTACCGGCTCACTACAGAGCACGGGTCTCCTCTCAGAGTGAGAAGGGTTTTCGCCATAGTATACCACGCTGGCCAAGCGGATTGGCAGACTTCACACACCTTTGAGAACGTTATGGAGAACTCTCAGGCATGCAGGTTTCCTCACGATGTTTTCCTTCACCGTTAAAGCAAGTGATATTTAAATACTTAAAACGCACATATAACTCCGAAAAGTTAGAGGTGCGTGCCCCGGGATCGAACCCAAGACCTCCGATTAGAAGTCGATCGTCCTAACCACTAGGCTATCACAGCTTTTTTTATATAACGTACGAAATAACGTATAAGGGGATGAAATAGAGTGTAAACGTATATCATAAGTTTCCTTCGGCTGTTTTCTTAAAACTTGTCGTAACAAGTATAAATTAAAAATTTAAAAAACCCCCGACATTCGCCATTTTATGGTGGCGGCCATCTTGGATTTACAATAGTGCTATTCTACTAGTCAAACCCTTTCAATTAATACCCATATTAAGTGAGTTGTGAAAAAATATGTAATCCGCCATTTTGTAGCGGCGGCCATCGTGGAATAATTTTCATCAAACATAGCTAACAACACTCTAGACTAATTCACCTTTCAAACAAAAAACCGCATTCAAATCGGTCCACCTGTTTGAGCACCACAGGAGAACAGACAGACACACACACACACATACACACACACAGACACGTCAAACTTATAACACCCTGTCGTTTTTGCGTCCGAGGTTAAAAATAAACTACACAACCATTTCCAGATGTAGGTCCTTTGGAAGTCAAAATTACTTTAATAGACGAAGTCACTGGTTTATAATATATACAACCATCAACGATGCTCAAAATTTTTCCTCATATTATAGTTGGCAACTCTTTTCACAGGATGCGCCCTAGATCGTGTAATGGCCACTTTAATGGCCAGGGTGCCACGAGTTCAGGTTATCAAATCATAATTTAATGTTATTACGGTCGTAAAATAGGCCCTTTCGCATATTATCACGCTATAATAATCGGTATATGCTTGCCTTTCTTATTAGCAAATTGAACAAACATGTTAATACTGGTTAATACCAACATAAAATACGCTATAAAGGGCTTATCGACAGCTATTTAATCGACGGAATTAATTGAGCTGATAGGTTTTCGTGTGTGAGTTTTTCATGAGAATAATTAATTTAAATACTTTCCTATTTAAATTAATTGGTTTCCTACTTCAAGTAGGTAATTAGTTAGTTAGTGTTTTAACCAACTTCAACAAGTATAAATTAAAATTAAATTTAAAAACCCCCGACATTCGCCATTTTGTGGCGGCCGCCATCTTGGATTTGCATAGTGCTATTCTACTAGTCAGGTCCTTTCATTTGATACCCATATTAAGGGAGTTGTGAAAAAATATGTAATTCGCCATTTTGTAGCGGCGGCTATCTTGGATCAATTTTCATCAAACATAGCTAACAACACTCTCGACAAATTCACCTTTCAAACAAAAAAAAACTGCATTCAAATCGGTCCACCCGTTTGAGCGCTACAGGGGAACAGACACACACACACACACATACATACACACACACACACAGACACGTGAAACTTGTAACACCCCGTGGTTTTTGCGTCGGGGGTTAAAAATAGAATGAAGTTAACCAAAAAACTTTGCATATTTTGTATTCACTGCAATGACTTTATTTGCACACGAAACACAAAGCGACGCGTGACTTGGTCTTGTTTCTGTCATATAACTGTCCAGTGTTATAAGTTTTAAACTAAAATTGCATGTGCGCAACAAAATTTCATGAAAATTCATTTCGTTTGTAAAGCGCGGGTCGGGAATAAAATCCTGAGATCGTTAAAACTTTGTTTGCAGGAATGTACGACAACGCATCTAATTTTTTTTTTGATACATGCGAGTTTTTGTCGCAGGAAATACTGAAATGATGTGAAAACTGAAAAGTAAATACTCGTACAACTCGTGATTAAATCACCAACAGCGATTCGCAATTTATCTAAATGGCTGTTTTAATGAACATGTGACCTCCCTGACGCAGTGGTGAGCGCTGTGGTCTTATAAGTGGGAGGTCCCGGGTTCGATTCCCGGCAGGGGCAATTTGGGATTTTATAATTTCTAAATTGTCTCTGGTCTGGTCTGGTGGGAGGCTTCAGCCTTGGCTGGTTACCACCCTACCGGTAAAGCCGTGCTCAAAATTCAAAATTCAAATTTCAAAATTCATTTATTCAAAGTAGGTACACTGTACACTTTTTGAACGTCAATTTGGGAACAGGCAATGGTGATAATTACTTACGGAAACTTAAAACTAAAGCTACGAGGGTTCCAAACGCGCCCTGGTCTGAGAAGAGCCCACAACAAACTCAGCCGGGTTTATTATTTTTTTTATTATCACCATCTTACAATATGGTATAGCCATAAAAATTATTTGAACTGTTGGCTTTTAGAGCAATCTATGTCCATGGATTTTTGTCATTAAAAAAATCTTTTAAGCTATAGTAAGATTTTTCAATTAATTTGCGTTTAATAAAACCCTTGAACTTATTGAGAGACATATCCAAAATGTTCTCTGGCAACGTATTATAAAAACGTACAGAATTACCAACAAATGATTTTCCAACTTTCCGCAACCTAGTAGTGGGCAACACAAGTTTATTTTTATTTCTAAGATTAATGTTATGACATTCACTTTTTTTCTTAAATTTATCGATATTTTTGTGCACATATATTAAATTTTCAAAAATATATTGATTATAAACTGTCATAATTTTAACTTCCTTGAACTTATTTCTTAGTGACTCTCTGGGTCCCATATTATATATGGCACGAACAGCCCTCTTCTGCAGCACGAAAATGGAATTAATATCAGCAGCATTACCCCATAAAAGTATGCCATATGACATAATGCTGTGAAAGTAACTAAAATAAACTAACCTCGCAGTTTCAATATCAGTTAGTTGGCGAATCTTTTTAACCGCATATGCAGCAGAACTAAGTCTGTTCGATAAGTTATTTACATGAGGGCCCCATTGGAGTTTAGCATCTAACGTTATCCCCAGGAAAACAGCCGTATCCACTAGATCTAATTCCTCATTATTAAGCTGTACAGTGGTTTCAACTTGTTTAACATTGGGTAAAGTGAATTTAACACACTTTGTTTTTTTCCCATTAAGTAATAAGTTATTAGCTTCAAACCACTGTACCACTTTTGTGAGAGAATTGTTTACTTCGTCAGGAATTCTTTTGTATCGGTTAGTTTTAAACAAAAGTGATGTATCATCAGCAAACAATACTATCCCGTGACTATCCTTAGCAAGATAAGGAAGGTCATTAATATAAATAAGGAATAGAAAGGGCCCGAGAATGGAACCCTGTGGAATGTGCTGCCAAGCGATTTAGCGTTCCGGTACGATGCCGTGTAGAAACCGATCAGGGGTATGCATACCTCTTCCAAGTTAGCCCGCTTCTATCTTATACTGCATCATCACTTACTATCAGGTGAGATCAAGGGCTGACTTGTACTTGAATCTATACATATAATAAAATCGTAGAATTGCCGTATCTGTACATTGAAGATTTTTGCAAAATAATAACTGGGGGATGTTAGGGATAAGTAATAGAACGTAAAAAAGCTATTTTTGGAATTTTTGTCTGTTTGTCTGTTTGTCTGTTTGTCTGTTTATCTGTTTGTCTGTTTATCTGTTTGTCTGTTTGTCTGTATGTTTGTGCGCGCATCACGCTAAAACTACTGAATGGATTGAAATGAAACTCGGCATGATTTAAGTTAATACTATGGAGTAACATATAGGATACTTTTTATCCCGAAATTCAGCACGGTTCCCTTGGGAGAGGGGATGAAAGGCAAAATGTGTACTTAGCTGTAATTCGTTAACGGGTGGTCCGATTTCATTCATTCTTTTTTTGTTAGAAAGTAGATACTTTAAAGACTACTGGCTAATTTCCGAAAGGCTGGATCGATTTTGATGAAACTTTCACTGGCGGATGTTCACATTTTGATGTACCTAAACATCCGCCAGTGAACTTTTAACAGTTTTTAGCAAGGTTTAAGCTCAAAGGAGCATAGGAAAAACAAAATGATTCCCACGGCATTATTAAAATCAATATCCACGCGAACGAAGTCGCGGGTATCCGCTCGTTAAAAATAAATTGCATCTTCATACAACTTATATTTCACCTGCTCCTAATTCATACGACTCCTTCCAGGTTGGGGTATACCTTGGAATTTTGTGTTTCATTACCTCCATAATATGAGACCGCAATCAAGTGCTAATTCATTATTAAACAAGTGTAAAGTTAGTAAACTAAAACCCGACTACGCAATAATGTAATAATTAATTAGTGTGCGAAAACGCGGGGCAAGCAACTAGTGGCGCTATCTGTTATGTCTATCGGAATTACTAATTTAATAATCTAGAAAGCCGCGCGATGGTCACTTCTTGACTTTTTTCGTAAATAAAATGTAGCCTATGTCACCCGGACTATAACAAAGAATCGATAGACACCTCATTCATCAAAATCGGTCAAGTAGTTTAGTCGCTACGGTGGTAAACACAGAATCTCATACAAAAATTGGCCACATACATACATAGACTGCTAAAATCATAACCCTTCCTTTTGGCTTTGCCGTAGTCGGGTAACAAAAGAAGACATTGTGCTCCTTCTTTATTTGTTTTATTATATATCTTTTGTGCATCCAATACTGTGAGATAGGACTTTAGAAGCAGCCTCCTATTAGGACGCAACAAATCAAAGCAATGTTTATTAGGGCGGATGACATCGATTCGACGTCTCTACAGTTCCACTGTATTTGCTGGCTTGCAACAACGCTCTTTGAGAAAACCAATGCACCATGATGAAAATCAGAGCTCGGAGATTGGTATGATTGTTGTGTTAAGAAAATACTTCTGTCAGTTAGACCTTACGTCTTGATAATCCATCTTAATTTTTATATATTATACTAAGTAGTTAGTTTTATTGCTTTTAATAAGCAGATATTTATGTTGTGCTGTGAATGTGAACTTTATACAAGTATAAATTAAAAATTTAAAAAACCCCCGACATTTGTCATTTTGTGGCGACGGCCATCTTGGACTTGCATAGTGCTATTCTACTAGTCAAGCTCTTTCATTTGATACCCATATTAAGGCAGTTGTGAAAAAATATGTAATTCGCCATTTTCTAACGGCGGCCATCTTGGATCGATTTTCTTCAAACATAGCTAACAACACTCTCGATTAATTCACCTTTCAAACAAAAAAACCGCAATCAAATCGGTTCACCCGTTTAAGCGCTACAGGGGAACAGACAGACACACACACACAGAGACACGTCAAACTTATAACACCCCGTCGTCAACCATCAGATTTCACTCAATTTCTTGCCTCTTGGGCTATTGAAGTTCAATTCTTTTCTAAGTATTTTCATCAGGATTATACTTAATGCTAATTGAGGAAATCTTTTATTCAAATTCAATGTACTTACATAATTTACAAACAATAAGAAAATACTTTGTTAAAGACGTATTATAACGAATATACCTACCTACATATTCTAAACAACGACTTATGAGGCACTGTTTTGAAAAGTAGTGCCTCGTAAGTCGTTATTTATCTAAGCTCATAGGGAAGTCATTTAGAAGCATTGTTATTTACCATTAGGCGAGATGATAGATACAATTATGCACAACAAGCGGATACCCGCGACTTCGTTTGCGTGGATATTGGATTTCGAAAATCCCGTGGGAATCATATTATTTTTCCTAAGCTCCTTTGAGCTCATACCTTGCTAAAAACTGTTAAAAGTTCACCGGCGGATGTTTAGGTAGATCAAAATATAAACATCCGCCAGTGAAAGTCCCATCAAAATCGATCCAGCCTTTCAGAGATTAGCCTGTAATCTACAAAGTATCTCCTTTCTAACAAAAAAAGAATGAATGAAATCGGACCACGCGTTAATGAATTACAGCTAAGTACACATTTTAACTTTCATTCCCTCTCCCAAGGGAACCGTGCTGAATTTCGGGATAAAAAGTATCTTAGACATATGTTACTCCGTAGTATAAACTTAAATCATGGCAAGTTTCATTTCAATCCATTCAGTAGCTACTGCGTGATGCGCGCACAAACATACAGTCAATCAGACAAACAGACAAAAATTTCAAAAATAGGTTTTTTACGTTCTATTACTTATCTGTAACATCCCCCAGTTATTATTTTGCAAAAATCTTTAATGTACAGATACAATTTTATAGATGTCTACAATTTTATTATATGTATAGATTTAGACTATATAATATATCTATATATATAGACATAATATGTTCATTAACAGAAAATGAAAATAGCCCAGTCAATAACTAACCTGAAAACGTAGGTATATAAAACTCTTAAAGTTAATAAAACTTTCATAAAACTAGATGAGTAAAAAAACTCTGAAGATGATGGTTCGATTTATTTCCTGTCTTAGAAGCAATTTTCTACCGCTACATTGTTCGATAATTTTGTTATTAAATAAAGATAACAATTTATCAAAACGTAGACGAAGTTCGTCACGAACTTCTCAGTTGCTGCAGGATTTTACAGCTAAAAGTTTATATTACAATTTAACATACCTCTATAAAGGTTCAAAGTTATCCAATAAGATTAGTTTAACCTCCTTCTTGTTGGTTTTATGTTAATAGTTTTAGTGCATGAACGTTCGGTTACTGCTGGAAACTGGATGCAATAATAATTGTTAATTCGTCTGAAGTAATTTTCCAGGTACCTATTTTGGTTACCTGTTTTATGTTTGCTTTACTTAATTAATTCGAACTCAATAATATTGTTTAATATGGGTGCTATACGCAAAAAACTTGTTTTTACTTTTCGACTTTTCATGTTCTTGATAAAGTACCTAAGTAATTAGATATTCTTTTTTTATTTTATAAAATTTGAATTGAGGTTCATTTCTAAACGCTAACAAGGTCCCCTAACTATGCTAAACAACTTTAAGTAGTATAGTTTCTGAATAAAACTCTCTGGTGATAAAATTTTCACCGTTTTACCTTTTGAGTAGGTACCTACTGAAAACTCGAGTGCCACTGTGCACAAAGCAACGTAAGATCGAGGCGTTTAAAGCCCTTAAAAGAGACCTAAGTATGTCCAGCAGTGGACGTCTATCGCTTGATGACGACGACGATGATACTAACAATGATTAAGTAGGTAGTCCATTTGACAGTTACTGTACTGTTCTGACCTATATTTTGACAGTTAAAACTACCTAGAGCATTGCCAATAATACGGCTCTCAGATTTTAGCACCGCGTTCCAGATGGCATCGATCCCTGTGACGTCACGGCGCCTTCACGACGCGCCTGGCCGTCGCCGACGCACCCTGAGGGATGAGCGACCCCAATTCAGATTCTTTTATTGCGCATAATATTTGGCGCAGTCTACAATCGTGTTGTTTGTGCTAGAATTGACGATATAATTTGTTGATGCACATTACCCGCCTGTTACTTGGCAGGGTTACTTTTCTATTGCAGTCTAGATCGTTCATGTATGTTTTAGCCTCGTACGCAAAAAGTGTTCGTTAGATGTTTGACCACTTTGCCGTCGGTATGTGTGTTTCTCATATAATGTGAGAGGTACTAATAGAGGTGTGGTAGGTAACTGGCTAGAGTTAAATTTGAGATTAGCATAAACAGCTCATTTCGTACGTGCACTATTACTGTTAACCATAGGTGTACTTAGCTCGACTTAATTTAACAGGTACCTAGTTCGTGGTTTGTATAATAAGTTACAAAAACGCGTCATTTTAAAATTTGTTTCGAGTTTTTATTACCCGACTACGGTAAAGCCAAAAGGAAGGGTTATGATTTTAGCAATCTATGTATGTATGTATGTATGTATGTATGTATGTATGCATGTGTGTATATATGTATGTATGTATGTTTGTTTGAATCCGATTTTTGTATCAGATTCTGTGGTCCACCGTAGCGCCATTACTACTGGGCCGATTTTGATGAATGAGGTATCAACTGATTCGTTGTTATGGTCTGGGTGACATAGGCTACATTTTACCTTTATACTTACGAAAAAAATCGAGAAGTGACCAGCTTAAACCAGAATATTACGTTAGTTTCGGATACACTTAGCAGATGGCGCAACTAGCTGCTTGCCCCGCGCTTCTTCCGTTCGAATTCTCATTAGTACGCAGTTGAAATTTGAATACACGTTTTTTTGCACACTAAATTAGGAGTCGGGTTTTAGTTTACGAACTTTATCTCTTGTTCTCACAAATGTAATAAAAAACTTCACTTTATACAAGGGCGATTACGTTGTTACAAAACTTGTACATGTACAAGAGGTACCAACAAAGGTTGGTACCTCTTGTATCACAATCATTGTAAATTCTTTCGATAAGTACCCACTCAATTACACCCTTCTATTTACGGAATTCCCGAATCTCCCCTCTCAATTCTCATCAGCATTTAGCCTCTATGGAAAGTTATTGGCCACATTCCACATTTCCAATTTACGCGTCTCGATGTTCATTTAACTTCATTGACTTCAAATTAATTATTATTATATATCTCAATATCTACCTATAGCAACGTATATGTTTAGATGCCTATACCTAGGTAAATTAAGCTGTAATATTGGATATGGAATGTCAGATAATATTGAAAGGAGGATGGCGAGCTCCCATAATATAAACTCAGGATCGGACTCAGACTTGAGACCCACGTTAACAAATTTAAATTCTGATAATTATTAGTCTAAACTCTATAGAAACTAGATAATATCTACTCTAACGTTTTTACTTTTTCTAGTTCTAAGTTTTTCTATCCAAATAAAAATCAATGTTTCTCTGTATGTCCTCCATGCACTCCTAAATTACTATTCATCCGATTATAATGAAACGTTGGTCAGTTGGCATTGGAACATTGCAACGCATGCCGCAGCTAGTTTAAAATAACAAGTATAAATTAAAAATTTAAAAATCCCCCGACATTCGCCATTTTGTGGCGGCGGCCATCTTGGACCGATTTTCATCAAACATATCTAACAACACTCCCGACTAATTCACCTTTCAAACATAAAAACCGTATTCAAATCAGTTCGCCCGTTTGAGCGCTACGGGGGAACAGACACACACACAAACACACACACACACCCGTCGTTTTTGCGTCGGGGGTTATAAATTAAATCTGTTCAGGAAACTGTCGCATAACTTTACCGTTATAGATATGAATGCTTATCCATTAGTGGGAAGGTGGATCCTTGAGGTTATTTGCGCCATACAACCTTGAATTCAGGTGTTATTTTCCCGTTCTACTGACCTACAGATTTCACTGTGACGTCACAGGGCGCCCGAGAGTCGCGTCGCGCGGTCGCCAACTTTCCTACCCTGTACTATCTCTTGAAACTTTAGCCGCATGAAGTTGAAATAGCACTGATACTGCGTTGTATGACTGTACTCATATACATACGAATACAAAGCCGCGGTATGAATTTTGCTACATAAAATGCTATTGTCCGCAACCGCTGTGTGAAATGTGTTTTTTTTATCCTTCTATTTTGACTATTTTGACTCAATACGTATTTTTAAAAAGGAAAATATTTTTATTATTTTGAATGTGTTTTGAAAGGCACATGACAACGTGTATTCGGTTCATGAGCTTCCAAAGTTAACGGTGGAAATATTTTTCCTTCTATTCAATATTTTTTCAAATGAAAATTTTTCTTTCAAAAATTTTACATATTATACTGAAGCAGCTTTCTCTTCCGTTAATCACATTACGCAAGAGCTTTTGTGGAAAAAAATGCAGTGCTGCTGCATTGTAGAGCAGCGTAGGGTACATAAAATCCAAGCAATTTATGCTACATTGCCAGCACTGACCAGAATGTTGTTATTAAAATTACCGATGGTCTCTCTTGATAACGTCTAAATTACCATAAAGTACTTGTGAAAGCTAGACCATTTTAGATAATACGATAAACTAGCTTCTGCCCGCGGCTTCGCCCGCCTGAATTTCGGTTTTTCACAAATCCCGTGGGAACTGTGAATTTTTCCAGGATAAAAAGTAGCCTATGTTTAAGTCAAGGCATAATCTATATCCATTCAAAATTTCAGTCAAATCGGTTCAGTAATTGCGGCGTTAAAGAGTAACAAACTATTCTACAAGAAGAATAAAAAAATTTTTTTTGAAAAAAAAAAAACTACAAGTGGGCTTTTGAATCGTCAGTTGAATCTACCACTGGTTCGGAAGGCCGTTTCTATCGCGAAGAACCAGCAAGAAACTTGGCGGTTTGCTCTTAAAAAAAACAAATAACAATGTTAAGTACGAGTATGTACATGATTAAATTGCCGTATTTCTGGAACGAGCTGTTGCTCTCTAATAACATAATTCTATATAATTCTATCCCAAGGGTGATTAATTCTCGACCATCTTTTACGAGTAAATAGCAATCCGCTTACTGTTTACGCATCGTTAATTTACCAAGTTACATTTAAATATATTTCACAGTTCATTATAATTTCATTATTCCGCTTCTCTTTCTTCTAAGTACACGTAATTTTCCTGCTACACACATTTCTACAATAATCGAATAATAAATAAGGTTACATACTATATGTATACTAAAAAAAATTACTTATTACTTAGTTGTGCATTTTCCTATACTATATCTACTTACGTCACATGTATTGTAATGACTATTCCCGCATTAAAAAGTAGCATAACTCTATTGAGTTATCTCTGTTTAAAGTTTTATAAAGTATACATATGCTAGCTGATACTCGTCACTTCGCGTGGATTTAGGTTTTTTTAAAACCCTCTATAACTTTCATCAAAATCAGTTCAGCGGTTTAGGCGTGAAACACACAGGCAGAGTTACTTTCGCATTTATAACATTAGTGTGGATTATTTAAATTGAAATGGTAACAAACAGAAATATTCACTGGGAATTCTTAAAACATTACATTGTTACTTTCATTGTAATCGGTTACAAAACAGGACGCGTTTCGTAAATATTATTGCAGGAAGACATTTTCTGATAAAATACTTCATTTATGCAAAATTGTGGTAATAACATTAATGCATCACATCGCTTTTTCTTTGACGATATCAATATACTCTACGAAATGAATTGATCATCCTACTTCCTACTAATATTATAAATGTGAAAGTGTGGATGTTTGGATGTTTGGATGTTTAGATGTTTGGATGTTTGTTACTCTATAACGTCGCAACTACTAAACCGATTTGGCTGAAATTTTGAATGGAGATAGATTATGCCCTGACTTAAAACTTTTTATTCTGGAAAAATCCACAGTTCCCGCGGGATTTTGAAAAACCCGAAATCTATATCTACAGCTATAGGTAGATTACTATAGCAAACTTCGTTTATATAGTAGGTATAAAGGTTGGAAAAGGCGGGAACGGGAACCGGAAATCCACAATTCCCTCGGGATTTGTTTCAAACCGAAATTCACGCGGGTGAAGCTGCGGGCAGATGCTAGTGTTACATAAATTATAAAGAGTAGAAATATTATGTAAAATATAAAAGAGTATGGTCTATAACTAATTTTAAACGATCGAATCTTTGAATCATCAAAGTCTGTCTGTACTCTGTACCATTTCTTTACCATTTATTTCGATTTCTAATAATGCTACGGAGGAAAAAAGTGGTGTGGTAGTCCCTATTTCGTTTAAGTTAAAGATACCTGACCTGCAGGGCGATTCAGAACACTTCGATTCGGTTTCGGTTTCGACAACTATCCTGTCGATACGGTTATTCTGAATTAAAAATACATCTTATCGTACGGTAAGTAATTCAAAACACTTTGATAACGTAACTATCGATCGATTCGGTAAGTTATCGTACGATAAGATGTATTTTTAATTCAGAATAACCGTATCGACAGGGTAGTTGTCGAAACCGAAACCGAATCGAAGTGTTCTGAATCGCCCTGTAGATACGTCAGCATTAAATCTACGTATACAGTATATGTATATACTTTTTAATTTTTTTTTTGTTTTTCAGTGAGACTAAGGTATCTTCCCGTGGTAAAAAGCGTATGTCTGTCTGAAGAATGCAAGGTATCTTTGTGCCAAACATCGCTATCAGCGCAGGGGTTTAGCGAAAAAGGTAACAAACGTCAGGCATTTCTTGTAGAAATAGCCCAGTCAAATTAGAGGTAAAAATGTTATGGAATATTAACGCTAATTCCGACAGAGCTGAATTTTGGTAGAGACCTTGGCTACACCAGTAGGAATAATGTGTCAAAAGTCCCCATTGATCCCATGTCTGCTAAAAAAGTTATTCAAAGTCAAAGTCAAAATTTTCGTTTTTATTTTTTATTTTTCTCGAAAACGTTAAGTTTTATAAAAATACAATCTAGGCAAAAATTGTAGATCATAAAATTATCTACAAATAGAAAGAATAAAATAACAGATCTTCACTAAGAAAAGAAAGGATTCTTGTTTCAAATTCTCAAATTCATATTAAGCCCTTGTTTATTGAGCTAACGTGCATTACATAGTGATATTCTAAAACATACGTATGACCTAAGCCCAATCAAGCTAAGTAATCCGTCAGTAGGTACGAGTACAACGCTTCGTAATTACGTGCCTGTAATGGAACAATTCTCGATGGTGCCATCAACGAAACTTGTGGAAAGGTTAAAGAACTTTCACTGGATTATTTCACTGGGAACTTTGCTGGGACGGATTTCAAAATTTGCGCTTCAGGCGTATTTTATCGGCCACCCCATCAAAATTATATTACCTAACAATATCACTGTTAAAGTATTTTCGCTAATATTATAAACAAGCGGACACCCGCGACTTCGTTCGCGTGGATATTGGTTTTTAAAAATACCGTGACAATCATTTTGTTTTACCCAAGCTCCTTTGAGCTCATACCTTGCTAAAAACTGTAAAAAATCATTGACAGGTGTTTAGGTAGATCAAAATCTAAACATCCGCCAGTGAAAGTCCCATCAAAATCAGTCCAGCCTTTCAGAGATTAGCCAGTATAATCTTTAAAGTATTTCCTTTCTAACAAAAAAAGAATGAAAGAAATCGGACCAGCCGATTTTTTATTATTTTTATTTTTTATTTTATTTTGACTTTCATCCCCTCTCCCAAGGGAACCGTGCTGAATTTCGGGATAAAAAGTATGTATACTATATGTTACTCCGTAGTATGACTTTAAATCATGCCAAATTTCATTTCAATCCATCTAGTAGTTTTTGCGTGATGCGCGCACAAACATACAGACAAACAGACAAACAGACAAAAATTTCAAAAATAGCTTTTTTACGTTCTATTACTTATCCCTAACATCCCCCAGTTATTATTTTGCAAAAATCTTCAATGTACAGATACGGCAATTCTACGATTTTATTATATGTATAGACTAGCTGACCCCCGCAACTTCGTTCGCGTGTTTATAGGTTTTATATAGGATCGGATCGGATCCCATAATTCTTTTATGTACCTAAACTAAATGTAGCCTGTTACTCCTTATAACATTGAAAGTTCCATTAAAATCGATCCAGCCGTTTCGGAGATTAGCTGGAACAAATAGACAGAACGACAAAGATAAATTGAAACGCACGCCAGTTTAAAATAAGCCGTACATACAAAGATCCGGGTCCCAAGTTATTGGAACCCAATAAATGTCTGTCATTTCTAAACTAAAAAACCTATGACCTTGAAATATTTACGGGGCAATACTTAAAGTACTACCTTTCTAACAAAAAAAGAATGAGTTAAATCGAACTACCCGTTAATGAATTACAGCTAAATACACGTTTTAACTTTCTTCCCCTCTCCCAAGGGAACCGTGCTGAATTTCGGGATAAAAAGTATCCTATAACCTACCTCGGAGTATAAACTCAAATCGTACCAAGTTTCATTCAAATCCATTCAGTAGTTTCGGCGTGATGCGCGGCCAAGATACAGACAGACAGACAGACAGACAGACAAAAATGAAAAAAATTGCAGTTTTGGCTTCAGTATCGATTATAGAGTGCCCTCCAATAAAAATTTTCAAAATATCTTCAATGTACAGAATTGGATCTGTTACAGTTTTATTATATTATAGATAGATAGATGTATAGATAGAATAGATAGAAGATAGATATAGAAGAAGATGCGTCTCTGTCTCTGTCTGTTATACTTTTGCACCTAACCACTGAACTGATTTTGATGTATAAGACTAGAGAAGGACATAGGCTACCTTTTGTTGCGAAAAAGGCTTAGATGGGTTGAAATAGGGGATAAAAGTTTGTGTGGGAATCCGTCATTATTGAAGATAAAACCCTAAAACTTTGTATTTAGGATGACTGGACTGGAGATGGATATATAGGATACTTTTATCCTAGAAAATAATTACCCCGCGAATGAAGTTGCGGGCATCAGCTAGTATAAAATATTATATAGTTATCGCTCACAAAATAATATTATTAGTTAGATTTGTAATATTATTAGAGACTAGCTGACCCCCGCGACTTCGTCCGCGTGGTTATATAGGTTTTTATATAGGATCGGATTGGATCCCATAATCCTTTTTTGTACCTAAACTAAATGTAGCCTAAGTTATTCCATATAACATCACCTATCTGCCATTGAAAGTTCCATCAAAATCGATCCAGCCGTTTCGGAAATTAGCTGGAACAAATAGACAGATCGACAAACATAACTCTAAATGCACACCAGTTTAAAATAAACCGTACGTTCAAAGATCCAGGTCCCAAGTTATTTGAACCCAATAAATGTCTGTCATTTCTGAACTAAAAAACCTATGACCTTGAAATATTTACGGGACAATATTTAAAGTACTACCTTTGTAACAAAAAAAGAATGAGTTAAATCGAAGTACCCGTTATTGAATTAGAGCTAAATACACGTTTCAACTTTCTTCCCCTCTCCCAAGGGAGCCGTGCTGAATTTCGGGATAAAAAGTATCCTATGTCCTACCTCGGAGTATAAACTCATATCGTACCAAGTTTCATTCGAATCAATTCAGTAGTTTCGGCGTGATGCGCGGCCAAGATACAGACAGACAGACAGACAGACAGACAGACAGACAGACAGACAGACAAAAATGAAAAAAATTGCAGTTTTGGCTTCAGTATCGATTATAGAGTGCCCTCCAATAAAAATTTTCAAAATATCTTCAATGTACAGAATTGGATCTGTTACAGTTTTATTATATTATAGATAGATTTTAATATGGGATTTATGATCTAATTACTCTGAATAAACACTTGAATCCCGCTTCTGATGAAACCTTCGGCACGCTGAGACCCGCCCCGGGCGCTCGCCCTCCTACGCCCTTCACTAAATACGTCCCTGGAACTTCGTATAAATGGGACGCCATTTATATTTTATTTTTCATTCTATTCCTTAACGTCGCTTGCGGACAGTTCACGCTTCTGATAAATTAAATTTTGGATTTAATCTTTTAATATTTCTCCAGTTCTTGTTGGATAATTGTTACTACGAGTACCAGTGTAATAATTAATTTGGAAGGAATTGTTTAATAGATATTATTATTTTAACATTTTCACTGTAGTTATGCGTGCTTCATCAATACTATAATTTAAGGCAGTCATATGGTAGTATAAACCTTTCTTCTTCTAGTAGGTACCTGTAGATAACCCTTGTCATTCTGAGGGGAGATCCGTGCGGTGTAGTGAGCTGGTAATGGGTTGATAATGATGATGATGATATGGTAGTATATATAAGATAATGATAATAATTGTTATCGTTTTGACCAATAGACGTCCACCGCTGGACAAAGGTAACAAACATGGATTTTTAACCCCCGACGCAAAAACGACGGGGTGTTATAAGTTTGACGTGTCTGTGTGTGTGTGTGTGTGTGTGTGTGTGTGTGTGTGTGTGTGTGCGTGCGTGCGTGCGTGCGTGCGTGCGTGCGTGCGTGCGTGCGTGCGCGTGTGTGTGTGTGTGTCTGTCTGTCTGTTCCCCTGTGGCGCTCAAACGGGTGGGCCGATTTCAATGCGGTTTTTTTTGTTTGAAAGGTGAATTAGTCGAGTGTTCTTAGCTATGTTTGATGAAAATCGGTCCAAGATGGCCGCCGCTACAAAATGGCGGATTACATATTTTGTCACAACTCCCTTTATATGGGTATCAAATGAAAGGGCTAGACTAGTAGAATAGCACTATTGCAAATCCAAGATGGCCGCTGCCACAAAATGGCGAATGTCAGGGGTTTTTTTAATTTTTAATTTATACTTGTCAGTCTTATGGTCTTTTATCAAGCTGCTTCCAGTAGTTCACTTGAAATTGTCCGTCCATCTAGTGGAGGGCCTCACATTTCAACACGGTTTATCGAGTTATCGGTTTATCGAGCTATGAGAACTGTCAATAGTCCCGTCCACTGCCACTTCAGCTTTGCGACTCTTTGAGCCATGTTAGTTACTTCGAATCTTTTACGCATCTTCGGGCCTCGCTTCTAATATTATCACGAAGGAATACTCAGAGCATGGCTTTATCCATCACACTCTGAGTATCTCTGAGCTTTTTCACAATCGAAGTATCAAATTAATGAAAAATATCAATATCTGTTGAGGTAATTTACGTTTTAGGTCATCGGTTGGCATATCTAATTTATTCGGCGGAAATAGCTTACTTAATTTGTTTTGGTCACGCTACGAAAAAAATAGTTTTATTAGGTAATTGACTTTTTCGCAATTTCGTAACACGACACAACTGACTGTTTGTGCCATAGAAATATCTTGGTAAAATATACGAGTAAATCATGTATTAGTGATTTGTGCCTAAATACCTATTAGTTTAGGTACAAAATAATTATGTATTCCAATGGTCATTATTTTAGTAATAATGTACCTATCGACTAGTTATTGATTTTTAACAATTCCTCAAACATAAATATAACGGACATAAAGCCAATAATATAATTGCGCAATCGAAATTAATTAAGCACAACCTTTTATTTTCATTACATTACTTATCGTTATATTTCGTGATATTTTACGGACAGTTCTCGCTTTAAAATGAAATACTTACAACGAGCGGATACCCGCGACTTCGTTCGCGTGGATATTGATTTTAATAATCCCGTGGGAATCATTTTGTTTTCCTAAGCTCCTTTGAGCTTATACCTTGCTAAAAACTGTTAAAAGTTCACTGGCAGATGTTTAGGTACATCAAAATGTAAAACATCCGCCAGTGAAAGTCCCATCAAAATCGGTCCAGCCTTTCAGAGATTAGCCAGTAGTCTTTAAAGTATCTACTTTCTAACAAAAAAAGAATGAATGAAATCGGACCACCCGTTAACGAATTACAGCTAAGTACACATTTTGCCTTTCATCCCTTCTCCCAAGGGAACCGTGCTGAATTTCGGGATAAAAAGTATCCTATATGTTACTCCATAGTATGAACTTAAATCATGCCGAGTTTCATTTCAATCCATTTAGTAGTTTTTACGTGATGCGCGCACAAACATACAGACAAACAGATAAACAGACAAACAGACAAACAGATAAATAGACAAACAGACAAACAGACAAAAATTTCAAAAATAGCTTTTTACGTTCTACTACTTATCCCTAACATCCCCCAGTTATTATTTTGCAAAAATCTTCAATGTACAGATACGGCAATTCTACGATGTTATTATATGTATAGATATAGATATATTGAACTTCAATTTATGTATCTTGCGACTACAAGTGTAGCTTTTACATTTGTATTGAAATTCAAGTTAACATTTTATTAAGCTAGTAAAATTTAAAGAAATTCTCGATAAGTTTCATCCACGTTTAATCAAAAATATTAACTAAGAAGCAGAAACCCGCGACTTCGTTCGCGTGGATACATATTGGTTTTTAAAAATCCCGTAGGAATCATTTTGTTTTTCCTAAGCTCCTTTGAGCTCATATCGTGCTAAAAACTGTTAAAAGTTCACTGGCGGATGTTTAGGTAGATCAAAATGTAAACATCCGCCAGTGAAAGTCCCATCAAAATCGATCCAGCCTTTTAGAGATTAGTCGGTAATCTTTAAAGTATCTACTTTCTAACAAAAAAAGAATGAATGAAATCGTTACAGCTAAATACACGTTTTGACTTTCATCCCCTCTTCCTAGTTACTTGTTTAAAATTTTATACGAATATGGAAAAGTTTTACCACCACTACAGCCTTTTTAACGTCCCACTACTGGGCACAGGCCTCCTCATTCATTGGAGATCGGGATTTAAAGCTTATACCCACCACGCTGCTCCAATGCGGGTAGGCACGGGGGTGAAAACACCGCCAACTACCATGCAACTCCTGGCTGGCACTGAGAATTTCTTGACAGAAAAACCCAATACCTAACAATTATTTGCCCGACCCGGGAATCGAACCCGGGAACTCGTGATCTGCAGTCAAATATACTAACCACTAGAGCAACGAGGCAGTTAAGTTTTACAACTTATTTTAAATAAATGGAGCACGAGTTATGTGTTACCACCTCCTTGCATTTCTGTAAACGTCGTCCGCAGACAGTTTGCTTTTCAGAAAAATTAAATTAAAATGTAAATTAACGAATGGCTTTATTTAAGGAACTAAATTATGTTGTGCTTATTCCTTAAAACTTAATTAAATACTTTAAAACATTATAAAACCGCATTTCTTTGTGGACTTGAGCGACTTTGATGATTATTCGAAATTCAAATGTTTTAGACAATTTTATACTGTAGGTTTAATGCAATGGAGAATTAGTTATATGCGGTGAGAAAAAAATTACAGTTAAAGAAAACGTATTATAGAGGCGATTTTCGACAAAAATGTAAAATAAGTGGTATTAATTTCGATATTTTCGATAACCTGGTTCTTATTTCTTAAGAAAAAGCCTTTCAATCCATTTTTTGATAATTATACAAATAAAAATAAAATGTTTTAATCAAGTTCAACATAGGTACCCCAAGCATTATCAGTAAGTAATAGCTGTTTTTCTTTGCCAAATTACTTTTGTTTTTTACAACTAAAACGAAAGTATCTACGGTAGTTACGGGTAAATTAAACCTTAAAACTGAAGATGCAGCTTCAATAATTCTATATTTTATTTTTATAGCCTTAAACGAAGCTTGAAAGTTTATAAGGCGAAACACAACAAATAATGTATTTTACTCTATAAACTTCAGAAAACTGTGAGGGAAGTAATAAAATAGTGCGATAGCCGGGGGCGTGTTGGTTCGACTCCCGTTGCGAACCTGATGCTTGATATACTTTACTTATGTACATACTTAAGTACCTACCTACTGGTTTTTTTAAGGACTTAAGTATTCAGAACAAGTGCACACCCGCGACTTCGTTCGCGTGGGTATTGGTTTTGAAAAATCCTGTGGGAATCATTTTGTATTTCCTAAGCTCCATTGAGTTCATACCTTCCTAAAAACTGTTAAAAGTTCACTGGCGGATGTTTAGATAGATCAAAATGTAATCAACCGCCAGTGAAAGTCCCATCAAAATTGGTGCAGCCTTTCTGAGGTTAGCCAGTAATCTTTAAAGTATTTCCTTTCTAACAAAAAAAGAATTAATGAATTCGGACCACCAATTAACGATTTACAGCTAAGTACACATTTTGACTTTCATCCCCTCTCCCAAGGGAACCGTGCTGAATTTCGGGATAAAAAGTATCCTATATGTTACTCTGTAGTGTGAACTTAAATCATGCCAAGTTTCATTTCAATCCATTCAGTAGTTTTTGCGTGATGCGCGCACAAACATACAGACAAACAGATAAACAGACAAACAGACAAAAATTTCAAAAATAGCTTTTTTACGTTCTATTACTTATCTCTAACATCCCCCAGTTATTATTTTGCAAAAATCTTCAATGTACAGATACGTAAATTCTACGATTTTATTATATGTATAGAATAGATTTATTATATTATGTATAGATTTATGCGAGTTTAGGTAAGCCATTACTTGAAAACTATAAAGACAATTATTTTCATAATTATGTTGTATGTTTGCCAAGAGCAAAGTTCAGGTTAGAGTTAGGTTAGAGTTCTTCAATCTACATTCGCTATGTGAATCAGACTCGTGCATAAAGGGTTCCGTGCCACACACATATAAATTATTTTTGTAAATAACAAAATAGATGATATAGCAACGTCAAAGCGAAAAAAATAAGACGTTATTTTACATATTAGAGTAAGTATGTAGTGCAATCTAAGCATTTTAAACTTAGCAATGTTATATTAAACATAATATAACATAACCGACAATAAATGGACGGAAAATTAAGAACGCGCGGCGAACAAGAAAGGCTACTATCAGATTTTTTTGTAGTCGAACTATAGAAAATAACATAATCAACATTATTTGTACCCATTAGGTGCTTCATTTAACGGCCAAAGGAAAAGTCTCTTTAACGCTTAAGAAGATGATTAATGTTATTTATGTCAGTAACATAATATTATACCTACTGATATCTATATCTTCTTCTTCTATCTATACATATAATAAAATCGTAGAATTGCCGTGTCTGTACATTAAAGATTTTTGCAAAATAATAACTGGGGGATGTTAGGGATAAGTAATGGAACGTAAAAAAACTATTTTTGAAATTTTTGTCTGTTTATCTGTTTGTCTGTATGTTTGTGCGCGCATCACGCGAAAACTACTGAATGGATTGAAATTAAACTTGGCAAGATTTAAGTTCATACTACGAAGTAACATATAGGATACTTTTTATCCCGAAATTCAGCACGGTTCCCTTTAGAGAGGGGATGAAGATGAAAGTCAAAATGTGTACTTAGCTGTAATTCATTAAAGCATGGTTCGATTTCATTCATTCTTTTTTTGTTAGAAAGGAAATATTTTTAAAGATTGTTACGTACATATTTCAAGGTCATCGGTTTTGTAGTTCAGAAATTACAGCCATCACAACCCTCAGTGTTCCATATAACTTGGAACCTGGATTGTACAGTACCTTTGAACGTTCGGATTATTATCTGGGGTACATCCAACTTTGTGTTTGTTTGTCTCCGAAATGCTGGACCGATTTTGATGGGACTTTCATTGGGAAAACTTTGGTGATGGGAGAAAGGTTCCCGCGGGATTTAAAAACCTAAATCCACGCGGACGAAGTCGCGGGTATCCTCTAATTTAATCTATATCTATACATCTATACATACAGGGTGTTAGGAGACCGCTCTCGGAAACGAAGACAGGTGATAGTACTGATGATTACTGATAAGATATCACTAAAAAAAACGTGAAAAAAAAAATTTTTTTTTACAAAAAAAAAATGCACTTTTTATGCAATACCTGTTTTGGAGGGTTAAACAGCCCTGTAATTGCAAAAAACTTATTTGCTGTATTTTGTAAAAGTTTGTGACGTAATTCTTGCGTGATTAAAATAAAATCAGCTGACGCTGGAGGTCAACGAACTTGATGTGACCTATTTACGTATCGTTAGATACCTACGAAACCGCGGTCGCGCCGACGCCGATACCTACCTTATAAGATTATGTTTAGGTAGTATAACAATAGCGCTAAGTTTTCGGTAGCGGTCTCCTTATACTCTGTATAATAAAATCGTAGAATTGCCGTATCTGTACATTGAAGATTTTTGCAAAATAATAACTGGGGGATGTGAGGGATAAATAATAGAACGTAAAAAAGCTATTTTTGATATTTTTGTCTGTTTGTCTGTTTATCTGTTTGTCTGTTTGTCTGTATGTTTGTGCGCGCATCACGTAAAAACTACTGAATGGATTGAAATGAAACTAGGCATGATTTAAGTTAATACTATGGAGTAACATATAGGATACTTTTTATCCCGAAATTCAGCATGGTTCCCTTGGGAGAGGGGATGAAAAGCAAAATGTGTACTTAGCTGTAATTCGTCAACGGGTGGTCCGATTTCATTCATTCTTTTTTTGTTAGAAAGTAGATACTTTAAAGACTACTGGCTAATCTCCGAAAGGCTGGACCGATTTTGATGGGACTTTCACTGGCGGATGTTTACATTTTGATGTACCTAAACATCCGCCAATGAACTTTTAACAGTTTTTAGCAAGGTTTAAGCTCAAAGGAGCATAGGAAAAACAAAATGATTCCCACGGGATTATTAAAATAAATATCCACGCGAACGAAGTCGCGGGTATCCGCTCGTAATATAATAATACAACAATTGTCAAAAAATCACTTAGCATGCACTTAGCGTGCACTTAGCGTTTGAGACGCTCTTATTTGCAAAACTTTTTAAATCAAAACTGGAAATTTACTGCGTAATTCGGCTGATGTATTAAAATAGGCTGGCTTTTCTAATTACATACAAGCAATACATACTCCAAGTAGAATTCTCGGAGGTGATGTTTGCGGAACATTAGGTAGGAGATTATTCCGTAATTCTTGCGGGTAGCAAGCAATGTACCAGATTAAATTTGGAAATTATTTCCTTTGATTTATTTCTACATTTGAAGGAGGCGTTCATAATAAATATCAAAAATTGAGGAACGGGTGGAATTCGAACTCCCATCAGAGAGATGGGAGCTTTAGGGAGAGTACTCCAACGGCTCTTCTCTCCTCTTTTTTCTCTCTTTCTTCTCTTTCTTAGTGAGAGAGTATTGCTAATTCTGTTGTACACAATCTCTAAATCTATACTAATAAATAAAATTGAAGTGTCTGTCTGTAATATCGAAATAACTACCTCATATTAAGCTCATATGGTTATTTGAACGATACTATAACCGAATCACACGTTTTTAAAATTTTTGTCTGTCTGTCTGTCTGTCTGTCTGTCTGTCTGTCTGTCTGTCTGTTTGAACGGGCTAATCTTTGGAACGGCTGAACCGATTTTGACGGGACTTTCACATACAAGTAGAGAATTAACCAGGGAGTAACATAGGCTACTTTTTTAACCGACTTTAAAAAAAGGAGGAGTTGTGTTTTTCTACCTATGTACACCGATATCTTCGAGATTTCTGAACCGATTTGCGTAATTTTTTTTTAATCGATAGAGAAACATTGCGACACTGTCCTACAAAAAATTTGGATTCCAACTCCTCAATCCTGATGCTGTAGGGGATCTGATCCCCAAAACTAATGGGATTTAGGCACTGTCGGTTATTTAAATTAATATTGGGGATACCAATTAAAGACTTTATTGTTGAATGACCTCGAGTAGGTACATGTCCAACTCCTCAACCCTGATGCTGTAAGGAATTGCATTCCGAAATCGTAAGGATCCCACGGAATTTTTCCGTTTTGTGGACGGGTTACTACTTACTACAGATAGGCTACTTTTTGTTCTGGAAAATCAAAGTTCCCAAGAGATTTTTACAAACCTAAATGTACACACGGGCGTAGCCGTGGGCATCATCTAGTCTAAACTAAAATGACAGGTCTAAATATATTCCTGTCTCTTTCACAATCCTCCTTGCTGAAGGGGATAGCACTATTTTTAAACCTGTCAATTTAGTTTAAGTTTAGAGATTGTGTACAACAGAATTGGCCACAGTGTCAGCCAATGCGAGGTAACAGCAAACATCACAGTAGCTGTCAAACTTTGATGCTACGACGCAGGCATGTCGATCGTCTAAAAATGACAGCGGAGTTTTGGCGGGAAAATCGTAGGAATTGCATATTATTGCTCTCGTTTTATTTTCATTAATTGGCTGCGTTTTAGAGTTTTATTGCATGAAGTAGAAGGTATTTTATTCAATATAGTTCTGTAATGGTGCACAAGTTAAGTGGAGATTAAGCAAGAGTGTCTTAAGTGATTAATTCGATTTTCTCGCAGGACTCTAACATATGTTTTGGTAAGGTTGCCTTCGCCTTACTAAAGCATGAGTCTTGACTTAGGACCGACTGACGGACAATGACGGACGATGGACTGTATTTGACCACTTTCGCCCAAATTGGCCAAATTATTTGATACACACAACATTATTACTTGAGGACTGGCTATATTATGCAACCATACGAAGCCATACTGAAAAAAAAGGTGTGCCGCCAAGTGTTTAGCGTTCCGGTACGATGCCGTGTAGAAACCTATCAGGGATGTGCATACCTCTTCCAAGTTAGCCCGCTTCCATCTTAGACTGCATTTACCATTAGGTGAGATTGCAGTCAAGGGCTAACTTGTAGTTGAATAAAAATAAAATCAGCCAAGTGCGAGTCGGGCCTCGCTCTTTCAGGGTTCCGTACATAATTATGAACAATATAATATTTTGGGTCTAAGAAATATTTAATTTCCGAGCTAGACATCGCAACAAACCGTGAAAGAAAAACCCAAAAAAAAATTCGTTTATTTTGGTCACAGCATTTTGAGCACAAGCAAGCAAGCACAAGCACAGCTTATAAACTATTTAATAAATCGTTGTTTTCAGTATTTGTTGTTTAAATAGAGCATATAGTACATAATATACTGAAATATCATATTCCCAACTAGTTTAGTTTTTGAGATAGCCCCCGTCACAAAAATGGTCTAAAACTGACAACTTTGATGGCCTCCCATTCCCTTATTTTTTGAGATAAAAATTAAAAAAATATATATTTGTACTCTACTTAATGAGCTCTAAGCAATGATACCCCACAAGCTAGGGTAAAGAAAATTTTTTTTTTCCGGCTCCTTTTTCATGTATGGGAGCCCCCCTGAAAAATAATTTAATTCAATTTCTAATTCAATATTTGATTTTGGGTTAACGTTTTACACTAAATACCAAAATTTCAGGTTTGTAACTCATTTCGTCTGCGAGCTAGAGACCTGTGACCGGCGGACAGACGGACAGACAGACAGACTGACAGACAGACAGACAGACAGCCGAGTGACATTAATAGGGCTCCGTTTTTACCCTTCGGGTACGGAACCCTAAAAAGGTACTTCCTACTTCTATGTTAGCAAGTTAGGTAATCCATATTTCCTTTTCAAAGATAAGCTTTGGGATTCGAACTGTTGCAGTTTATTGCACTGTTACACATTATGTGTCTAGGTACACGTCGTAAAGTTTGTCTTTGATGTTTAATGTGTATTAATGAAACTAGGTTATGAGGATACAGGGGTGCCATATCTTCAACTAAGTTTCGTGGTGAGCACGCCGCGTAACATTTTAAAGCATGCAAATTGTTTTAAACATTATTTTGGTATGTGACTTTTGAGACATAGAGTTTGTAACTACTTACCTATTAGGTAAGTATGTATAATTTTGCAAAATCTTAACGCGTCAGATGTTGACTGCTATCCACCTGATAGTATAAGTGACAACGAAGACTTATAATATGTTAGCAGGCTATCCTGAAAGAGGTATGCTGTTGTTATTGAACTAATACGTGCCCCTCTGGTTAATTGCTACTGTCAAAGTCACCAGACCAGATCTGAGCCTATGTAGAAATTATTCACTGTAGAAATTGACCCAGTAGAGTATCTAACCCTCAACCTTCCATTTATTCAAAAGACCCCAGCACACACTAGTGCAGAGAACTCAAGTTCGTCAAACGTATATTATACATAGAGATAATAATAATAAATAGAGTTGGCATAATGTCCTATAGAAATTAGTGGATCGGACAATAGCTCAAGCTTATCAAAATTTTCATAAGTGTGAAAGAGACAACATTACATTTTTGACATAATAATAAAACAGTTTGCGGCAGACTCGTGACTTAAGATGGCCTCCCTAAAATGTATACATGAACACTCACACACGCACAACTTGAGACATCACAAGGAACACGCGCCATTTTATGTCTTCGGATTGTGCGTGTGTGAGTGTATTTTTGGCACGTTTTTAAGGTAGGTATGCCAACTCTATTTATTATTATTATCTCTATGATATTATCCGATTACAGATTACATAAGTCATTAGCAGGCCCACCACTACGTTCGCGCGGAATGATTGTTTTTTCGTAGGACTTAAATTCGGGGATTATCTATTACTAATAAATAAAATTGAAGTGTCTGTCTGTAATTTCGAAATAACTACCACATATTAAGCTCATATGGTTATTTGAACGATACCATAACCGAATCACACGTTTTTAAAATTTTTGTCTGTCTGTCTGTCTGTTTGAACGGGCTAATCTTCGGAACGGCTGAACCGATTTTGACGGGACTTTCACAGACAAGTAGAGGATTAACCAAGGAGTAACATAGGCTACTTTTTTAACCGACTTTCAAAAAAGGAGTTGTGGTATTTATCGGTAAGTACCTATGTTAAAAAACGCCCTGCTAGGTATTTTCGCTGCGCGCGACGGCCGGGCCGACGCGACGCTCGCGCGCTGCACGGAACTCCCCGCGCCCCTGCGCCCACCGTACGCGGTACCGCGGTACGCCGCGCCGCCGCGCGGCGGGCGGGTGCGGTGAAGAGGGTGCATGCTCCAATCCAATTCCAATCTCCATTTCGAACGAGGGAGCTAATGCGTGCGGATGTGTCCTGCGTTTGTTGCGTGCGTTTTCGTAATTTTTATTTTGAATCGGAGATTTTGTTTTTATTAGGGGTTATGGACTTATGATGTTTTTTATTTCTTTAGTTTGTTTTAGTCGTATGTATGTCGAAGGCAGGGTCACTGCCAACCGCGCCAACGGGCCAGTCAAAACTACTGAACAGATTTGGCTGAAATTTTGAATGGAGATAAAAAATGCCCTAAGTAAGTATAAAGGTTGGAAAAGGGAGCGGGAACGGGAACCAGAAATCTACTTATCCCTCAGGATTTGTGAAAAACCGAAATTCACGCGGGCGAAGCCGCGGGCAAAAGCTAGTTATTTAATATAACATAATATTTATTGTAATTTCGAATATAAAATTTATGAGAAAAGCTCAAAATTCAATGCTTAATAAATTATGTATTTTTTTCAGGTAAGCATATTTTCTTAGCGTGTCGTCTTAACGAGGACAACAAGGACTAAGTCAGTTTGGTAAGTTTAAATATCGGCCAAGTGCGAGTCGAGCCTCACTCTATTAGGATTCCTTTCATATTATGACCAACTGTTCATTTGTTTTGCTCACAGCTTACATGTATGGGATCCTCTCTAAAAATATAATGTAATTGTATTCCTTTTCAATATTCTGTTTTGGGTCAACATTCTACACCAAATATCCAAACAGGTCTGCTACTTATGACAGACAGCAACGTGATATTAATAGCGAAACCGAATAAGGAAATCGAAATATGAAACATACTAAAGGCTAATTCTGTTTTACACTATTTCTAAACTTAACTAAAACGACAAGTCTAAATCTATTTCTATCTCTTCCACAATACTCCCTGCCGGAAAGGACAGCACTATTTTTAAACCTGTTAATTTAGTTTAGAGATTGTGTATAACAGAACAGAATTAGCTACATTATGTTAATAATTATTGTTTTAATGCAAGAAACGGTATCCAGGAAATTATTCTTACTGCCTCTACTCTAATCTACGATTAGCAAGTAATGTTGCATTAACGAGCTTCTAATGGAAGTCTGACTATCTATTGCTGCATTAGCGTTGCTCGCGTACAACATTTACTGAAGCTACATAACAGGTCAACATTCTTGTCTTTGAACTGGGCTTCGAATACAGAAATAGTTTTATGCTTATTATGTGCTTACTTCCTATTGGAATTCTACGTTATAGGCGCATCAATGCAGCTCTATTTTTACTATGGTTTCTGAGGAGACGAGTAGGAATTATTTCTGAGGACACGTGTAGTAATTATATTTATTGCTAACGAACTCTACGGCGTAGCAGAGTGCGATTTGGCTTTATAAGTGAAGTCTACGGCGTAGCAGAGTGCGATTTGGCTTTATAAGTGAGTCTACGGCGTAGCAGAGTGCGATTTGGTGAAGTGAGAGTTCCAGCTTTAAATCAACTTCTTGCTAAATCTTCTTATATATAAAATTCTCATGTCACAATTTTCGTTCCCATACTCCTCCGAAACGGCTTGACCGTTTCTCATGAAATTTTGTGAGCATATTGAGTAGGTCTGAGAATCGGCCAACATCTATTTTTGATCCCCCTAAATGTTATGGGTAGTCCACCCCTAAATTTTATTTTTTATTTTTTGGACAAAATTTTTATTTTTTATTTTTTTATGATACAACATAAAAAAATACATACAATCCTAAATTTTCACCCTTCTATCAGCAACCCCTATTTTTTAATTGCGATATTAGTACTTTGATTTTAGTACTTAGTTTTTATTTTTTTATGATACAACATACAAAAATACATACAATCCTAAATTTTCACCCTTCTATCACCAACCCCTATTTTTTAATTGCGATATTAGTACTTTGATGACCGGGTAGGTTGCACTGATGTCAGTATGTCACCGGGCAGGACGAAGTCTGCCGGGTCCGCTAGTGGAATTTAAAATTTTTAATTGGGTCAGAGTTTATCTGTTGTACTTGGTTACAACAGGTGGTTACTATTCTTATCAGTGCCGCCAACGATTTGGCGTTCCGGTACGAATCCGCGTAGACATAACTAAAGCACACCCTCGACTTAAACTAAGTAGTTTAAGCGAATCAAGTATTTAAGAGGAATGCAGTGCTCAGACAAGCCGTCATGCGCTTACGAACACGAAGAACCCAATATTATGTTTATACAAACTTTGTCATTAAATAAAATAAAAAATAAAATAAAAAAACCAATAACAAGGACAACTAAATGTAAATCGAGCGGGACGATGTAAACACTATACGTAATACTTCTAGACGTACTTCTACGTTGCGGCCGATGATTTTTGTCTAGTCTAACTAATCACTACATATTATAAAACAAAGTCGCTTTCTCTGTCCCTATTTCCCTATGTATGCTTAAATCTTTAAAACCACGCAACGGATTTTGATGCGGTTTTTTAGGGTTCCGTACCCAAAGGGTAAAAACGGAGCCCTATTAATGTCACTCGGCTGTCTGTCTGTCTGTCTGTCTGTCTGTCTGTCTGTCTGTCCGTCTGTCCGCCGGTCACAGGTCTCTAGCTCGCAGACGAAATGAGTTACAAACCTGAAATTTTGGTATTTAGTGTAAAACGTTAACCCAAAATCAAATATTGAATTAGAAATTGAATTAAATTATTTTTCAGGGGGGCTCCCATACATGAAAAAGGAGCCGGAAAAAAAAATTTTTTCTTTACCCTAGCTTGTGGGGTATCATTGTTTAGAGCTCATTAAGTAGAGTAAAAATATATATTTTTTTAATTTTTATCTCAAAAAATAAGGGAATGGGAGGCCATCAAAGTTGTCAGTTTTAGACCATTTTTGTGACGGGGGCTATCTCAAAAACTAAACTAGTTGGGAATATGATATTTCAGTATATTATGTACTATATGCTCTATTTAAACAACAAATACTGAAAACAACGATTTATTAAATAGTTTATAAGCTGTGACCAAAATAAACGAACATTTTTTTGGGTTTTTCTTTCACGGTTTGTTGCGATGTCTAGCTCGGAAATTAAATATTTCTTAGACCCAAAATATTATATTGTTCATAATTATGTACGGAACCCTGAAAGAGCGAGGCCCGACTCGCACTTGGCTGATTTTTTAATAGATAGAGTGATGGTGATGGAAGGTTTGTAAGTAGAAAAATTGGACCCGGTAGGTGGCGCTAATAGCGGGCATCCAACGTCTGCCGGGTCCGTTAGTAACTAAATAATCACTACATAGTATAAAACAAAGTCGCTTTCTCTGTCCCTATGTCCCTATTTCCCTATGTATTCTTAAATCTTTAAAACTACGCAACGGATTTTGATGCGGTTTTTTTAATAGATAGAGTGATTCAAGAGGAAGGTTTGTAAGTAGAAAAATTGGACCCGGTAGGTGGCGCTAATAGCGGGCATCCAACGTCTGCCGGGTCCGCTAGTAACTAAATAAAATACCACAACGGATAATTTTAATAGATGTTAAGATACTTAAATAGTTTTAGTACGAAACTATTTATTATAGGTTCGTGTTAACGGCTGGGTTTCGCCAGAAGTTTGTTTCACATCCTATTCCTTAATTTCTAGTACAATTACAAAACGTGGGTGGTTAGTAAACTATCTCTACGCTTGCGTATAAATAAAGTAAGTATGAATTCATAACGTGTTGAAACATTGTTTTAGATTTAGATTAACGATAAATTAAAAACTGAATAGAACTGAATTATTAAGTACCTACTCATACAATCATTAAAAAGATGCAAATTACACCCTAATTAGGTGTAATTTGTATCAGTAGTTTTACTATACATTAGCTGATGCTTGCGACTTCACCCGCGTGGAAATTAGATATCTAATACAAACTTCCATTTCCTATTTAACCAACTTGGGGGTAGATCTTCCAAAATTTCTTAAACCTACTTGGGAGAATTTTACAAAAATCCTTAAACACGTAAGTATTTTTTATCGAAAGCCCAAATACCGATTTTCATGGATATATAACTTACAGACTTTCATACAAACTTTCATCCCCTATTTAACCCCGTTATGGGTGGAATCTCCAATAATCCTTTCTTAGTGTGCGCCTAAGTCACAAAAAAAGCTACTGTGAAAATTTTAAGTTTCTAGTTTTAGTAGTTTAGGCTGTACGTGAAAAAAAGAATAAAATCAGCCAAGTGCGAGTCGGGCCTCGCTCTTTCAGGGTTCCGTACATAATTATGAACAATATAATATTTTGGGTCTAAGAAATATTTAATTTCCGAGCTAGACATCGCAACAAACCGTGAAAGAAAAACCCAAAAAAATGTTCGTTTATTTTGGTCACAGCTTATAAACTATTTAATAAATCGTTGTTTTCAGTATTTGTTGTTCAAATAGAGCATATAGTACATAATATACTGAAATATCATATTCCCAACTAGTTTAGTTTTTGAGATAGCCCCCGTCACAAAAATGGTCTAAAACTGACAACTTTGATGGCCTCCCATTCCCTTATTTTTTGAGATAAAAATTAAAAAAATATATATTTGTACTCTACTTAATGAGCTCTAAACAATGATACTCCACAAGCTAGGGTAAAGAAAAAATTTTTTTTTCCGGCTCCTTTTTCATGTATGGGAACCCCCCTGAAAAATAATTTAATTCAATTTCTAATTCAATATTTGATTTTGGGTTAACGTTTTACACTAAATACCAAAATTTCAGGTTTGTAACTCATTTCGTCTGCGAGCTAGAGACCTGTGACCGGCGGACAGACGGACAGACAGCCGAGTGACATTAATAGGGCTCCGTTTTTTACCCTTCGGGTACGGAACCCTAAAAATGATCAGTCAGTCAGGATAAGCCTCTTTATTATGCACGGCCTCTGATGTATGAAAGGTTAACGTCATTTTAAAAAACTTTCACTATACTCTGATTTTTAATTCCGTGGAATTTTGATGTTTCTTAATATTACCAGAGATAAAACAGTTCCCACAAAAAAGATAATAAATTCAAAACTTATGCATAAAATGCTAAATAGAAATCAATTGCGTCATGTATGTAGATATGACAAATGCCTGACAGATACTTCAGGTACTTTAGTTTGGGGTAAAATCGAACTTCAGGTTTTTCATACAAATAACGCATTCTATTTTTAAATGCTAACTGTCAGAATTCCACCGAATTAAAAATAAGACTATAGACAACTCAGAACGCTTTTCGAAACGCAAGTTGTTACAATATGGTTGCTATTTCAATGTAACAAATTAAACTATCCTATGGGCAGTTTGTACCATGTAGCAATTCTTCATGTAGCATTGAAAACTCAAACTTCAAACAGTAATTAAGCCGCATTGTATCGACGAAAGCCCAGCCCGACTGGAATGACGGCAGTCAAAGCGCGTATGAATTAATTCCACGCTTGATGCAAATGCGACCAACGCGTCGGTCGGGAAATTATGCAGTCCGTTCGTTATACACGACCGCATTACAAGGTGCTTGAAACAATGGGGCTTAATGAGATCTAGAACACTTCTTTGCATGATGTCTTTTATTTTTATGAACTAGCAAATAATTTCCCAGGTAGGTATTATTTCACCTCTATACAAAATAGTTGTTAACATAATAATAATATTCTAACACCTTGGTACTCCGATGTCTATCTGGAGGGCTATTCTAACTTAGTTTTGACTGGCCCGTACGCTTTGGCGCGGTTGGCAGTGACCCCGGCCTTCCGTTCGGGGGTCGCGGGTTCGATTCCCGCCCCGAGTCTGGGTGTATATGTATATATGTAAGTATATGTATAAGTATATACTATGTATTTATACATTTATTTATTAAAAAATATATATGTAAATATGTCTATCAGTCGGTTGTTACCTATAACACAGGCATTAAGTTGCCTACTTTAGGAACAGACGACCGTGTGTGTATGTGTGAGTATTTATTATTATTATTAGTTATCAACAGTAAATGATAGCCACCGAATTAGTTTGATATACATTGCTGCTTTACTATGTGAAATATAAACAGTGATTTAATTTCACACAGTAGAAGAGCAATGTATATCGAACTAATTCGGTGGCTTTAATTTACTGTTGGTTAGAGAATAGCCCCACAGTACTTCGAACTATGTGCCCCGTCCGATGCCACTTATGCCTCAACCACATAATGCGTTATGTCAGTGACACTGGTTCTTAGACGGATCACCTCATTTCTTGTCTTGATTACGTAGAAAAACTGTGACTCTGAGTTTTCTTATGAGGCCCTTAGTTAGCGATCAAGTCCAAAGTCGTATATTTTATCACTGGCAACATTTCGATCGAGGATATCGTACACTCAGAGATTTTGGACGAGAAGATATCTCGAAGCTTCCCGAACGCTACCCAGCCGAATTGAATTCCTGAGATGCGATTGAAATGTATATTATGGCATTAGTTAAAATATTATGTAACGAGATGATGCCTGCGACTTCGTCCGGGTGTATTTTGACCATTGGTTTTTCCGGAATACAAAGTAGCCTATGCATGTCCTTCCACAAAGTCCAATCTATCTCTAGTCTCAATGCCAAAATTTATCAAAATCGGTTCAGCGGTTTAGGTGTGAACTTGTGAAGGCATAATACACAGACAGAGTTACTTTCGCATTTATAATATTAGTTATAATATGGATTACACAATATTTTAACTGCTGAGTAAACTAGCGCACTCATTTTATTAGAGAGCTACGTGCCTAGAGTAACAACATGCCTAGAGTACATAGACGATGCCAGCGAAGAAGATCAGCAAAAATCGCCGGGGAGTGAGGCACATCCACCTCCACCCCTAACCTCGACCCTTAACATTCTCATGATTAAGGGCTCCGGATGAGTTCAAAACTTATCACACATACTCCGGTGTACATCCACGTGAATCTGTTAGGTTATGTATTTAGCTATTACAGACGATAGGATATGCATAAACCCATCCCATCAATCATGACTCATGACTGATAAATGACTGATGGAGAAAAAATGTTCTGGATATTGGTCTTGGTAAATATCAAGCATCGCATTAGGCTCAATTTATACCGCGGCGGAATGGAATGGAGTGGAAGCGTCACTTTCGCCTCATGACGCGGAAGGCGCGCGACCTTTTTTTGGCTCCTATTTAATTTGTATGTTATGCAATTGACATAAAGTTCATTTAGCTATGTACAATTTCGTTGCAAGAAGTCGCTTCCATTCCATTCCGCCGCGGTGTAAATTGAGCCTCAGACGGTAGGTTAACCGTCAGTCATAGCTATAACTTTGGTAGAGCTGACAGCCAAACTTATCGTCTATTGGCCCCTTAAGGACTTAGTACAGTGAAGTGCTCCTTTTAGTGGGTTCACACATCCGTCGGAGTGGAACTAGAGGTTATTATACAAAGGAAAACGGCGTGCACAAAAGATCCGAGAGGGTCAGAGCACCGACTTCCGCTTTTGTCGGTCCCCTCTACAAGATAAGGCAAAAAAATCATATTCGTTCCTTCTCGCTAGCTAATTACTCGTACATTTTACTTTACGTACGGCATACTTATTTGGCTTCCATTAATTACGATAGACTCTATGTCCATGACTCGTGAGTATTTTTTTATTACAGGAAACAACTAGGAATTTATTTCATTTGTTCTGTTAAAACTACTACTTCTTATTATAATTCAATTAATAATAATTTTGCAAAAGTCAAAGTTTTTTATTAAAAATTTACTGTGCTAAAAATTAAAAAGTCATAATTATCAATATCAACGAAAACATAATATTATATGAATAAAACAAGTCAATAAAAAACTTAAAACTGTTATCTGTAACGGATTCTAGCGATTCTAGTTTAGTGATAAACTCGTAGAAAACTAATGGAGATATACGTTTATTATACGACCATAATATTACTATTACAATTTACTCTCAGTAGGTACCTTAATAGATACCTATGCCGCGTTTATTTGCATTTGACATTGTAGCTATACAATTAACAAAATAACTAAAACTCTGTAGCTGAATGAGCTCGTAAACAAGACAGCACGGTCGGTCCAAGCAATTTGCGTAGGTACACGTGGATTTCGCCTTATCCTTATCAGGCCTTAATATTCATTAGATAAGCAATGCCATAAATAAATAACAGCACCCCAGGACTTCTATTTAATTCGCTGGATAATTTTGGGAAATCATATTTATTTTTCTTATAATATAATTCACCCTACCGAGAAAAGCGTTTATCCAATTTCGTTGGTACGAGTAGATATGTTGCGTGAATAATAATTTGTTTGTTAATGTTTGTTATGATGAGTTAGTTCCTAAGATGGAATATTCCAAGGAAGGCTAGATGATATTAATTGTTCCATCCACCTCATGGGCGACCGGACACGTGCTCTGCTGGTTTCGAATTTTCCTTGACCCTTTTGACATGCGTAGATACGCGCGAATAAACTGAGGATGCTAGCTTATAAAATCCTTCAATTTAATCATTCCCCAGAGAGTTAAAACCGATAGTCTCGTTTGGAATTCAGGGATAATAGGTGCATTTCTCGGTTGGGGCGATTGAATGCATCAGCACGTTCTGACAGTAATGCCGAATATCGCAAGCCCGCAGCCGTGCCACTGGTGAATGATTCGCAAACCATTCGTTTCAATACGGATGTTTAGAGTATACAGTTTAGGTGCTTGTAATCGGTCAATTCTTCTATTAGTAGCCAAAGTACTGTTGGGATTTTGATGAAATTGACATGTCGCTAATCCGAACTGGATACTAATTTCCTTATACCTATTTCCCACACCTTACCACATTCCTTATACACTGGAATGCCTTGCCTTCATCATTGTTTCTTGTCACTTATAAAGTGTATACCTGCATACCTACCTGCATAAAAATAGTGAATCTTTTACATAAGCATGTTTGAACTTATAGACTCTCCAATACTTTTCCATGTGATTTAATTATGATGTGACTCATATACTGACAAAATTGTAAGTAAAGTATGTTTGATTTCTTCAACCCAAAATTGTTAATAACGTGTTGATGCTGTCATTTCAAGAACGCGTCGAATTGAGTTGGGTCGCGTAATCACGCTAGTGACTCGTTTTTATTGTAAATAGCAGGGTCCACTCTGAGCGCGGCAGCCTCGCGAGGCTTTGTTTTGGATCAACGCACCTTCCTTGGTGGAGACGGCGTGGTGTGGCGCGGCGATGGACGGCGCGTTTGTATCGACAGCAGTGTCGGGCGAAGTAAAGCCCCGCGAGACTGCCGCGCTATGTGTGGACCCTGCTATTGACAAGTTTTATTTGCGGACACGCGAAATCCCAATATTGCGATATTCAAACTGGAAGTCAATTAATTCTTTGGATTACTTTCTACAGAAAATTTCCATTCCGCTCAAGTTATTGCTTAACTAATGAACTCGTTTGTAATTTTATTTCGAAATTACTTTTCATGGTATCTCTAACTAGGAAAGGTAATCTCGAGCGCGCCTTATACAAACCAAGCTTGATTCTTATATTAACTAATCGAACTAAATTAAATATAGACAAGCTCTAAATATTTATATTAATTGTGGTTTGTCAGATTTCCGTAAAAATATGTAAATACCTTATTTCAAAGTTAACTATGAAACTCATTATTTTTTCCATATTATTTAAATCAAGTTTGAATTCAATAAGAATCAAACTTCATTTGTAAGGGGCGCGCTCGAGAGCGCTCGAGGAGAACTCCTCTTCAAAGATATGTATTTTGTTGAAAATTTCGGAAAATTAAGCAGGAGAACAGCTGTTACAGTCTTTTTCCGGGAACCGAAACGAAACCGTAATCGAAATGATTCCGATACCAGGATTAATGATCGTAACCGGTTTTTTTTCCGGAACCGAAAACATGACACACTATGGGTCCCCCCATTTATCTATGGGTCCCCCCATCATAGCGTAGGGTCGAGTGTTGGTTGTGTGATTCTTACTTTAATACTTCTTATAATTGGTTTTTGGAAGGTTTTAATAGAAGATGGGCTAAGCTTGAACTCGATTTAAGCAAATGTCGATTTGATTTTGTCATCCAATAATTTTCCCGAGTGTACCTAGCATGTTGATCACAACATGGTGCTAAATTATCTGTCAATTCCAGATCACTTCCGTTTTTTGATAAGGTACCGAATAAAGTTCATAATATGGATTTTGAATTCGGTAAGTATACGAATGTAATGTCGGTGTGGTAAACGTAGGTATTGTCGGTATGGTAAAAATTTATCTATTTATAGCCATTCGAAAAGGGTTAGCAGAAGAATGGGATACGTTTAAAGACCGGAGGTAATTATAGAATTAATGTATTGTATGCTGCTAATAAGCTTCAGAGTTCAGGTTATCATAGAACCACGATAACACTATTTATGTATCCGGATATTCTGCGACACGTACACTGCTAAACCAGAAAGTAGCGAGAGTCAATAGTAATTGAATTTATTCAGACAAATTGAATAAGTAGTGCATTATGAGTTAGTAACAATAAATACTTAGTAAGAACTTTAACTACTAACTATTCTTAAACACTACAGTGCTAAGTAATAAGATACTGAGGCAATTCGCAAAAAACTTTACTTGGCACTCATACCTATATTGTGGAGTCTACATCTCCTGAGGATGCTTCGATGTCGGACTGAAACGTGCGTCGTGTTACATGTTTTGGATGAAATTTTTAAGAATATATCCAAACGCCACTAAAGTTCTAAATTCACCCCCCTCCCCCCCCCTTATTCATCAGCTGGCGACGCTCTTGTCAGGTGTTGCGTGGTAGTGTTAACTTTTCCTTCAACAACATTATGCTTCATGTAGCAGCATGATGTTGTTACTGCTTCCATGGACTCTGATTAATAGCCAGGCTGTTTTCTTATGTCAAATGGCATCAGACATAGCCATCAGCGCCTTGTCTAACATAACTAAAGAACTACAGAACCGAGGTTGCATTGTCTAACATAACTAAAGAACTACAGAACCGAGGTTGCATTGTCTAACATAACTAAAGAACTACAGAACCGAGGTTGCATTGTCTAACATAACTAAAGAACTACAGAACCGAGGTTGCGAGTACTTATAAAATCATTGTAATATTATTCATGTTTGACTCATGCCCCTCCAGTAGAGATTCACACGCAATTTTATACTGTCACACCTGCCACATCACACGAACATTACTGACAACTGAAATTTAATTAAAACTTTTCGGAAACCGTATGTACGACGACCCCCTTAATCAATCATGGAATTTAATTAAGTTGTACTTTACGCTTATTTTATCATAAGTAGGGTTATTATAAGTAAGGTACTATATATTCTTAAATACTCACCTCATTAAGTACAATATCACTACTTAAAAAAAACGGCTGAATCACCCTGGTTTCGCCCGAGTTATCATCGTCATCTCTACCAATGTTTGCCCACTACTGGCATCAGAACGAAGTCCACGGTCTTGATGACGATAATGTGTTCGATACTCAAAGTGTATCAAAGTTTTTAAGATGTGCAAAGTCGTAATAAGTCCACTGGCATCACAGAACTCTGAATAATAGGCACATAGAAGTGTCGTGTACGCGTGACCTTGTCGCCGCGCTGTAGGCGAGGACGTCGACAGTGCAAAGATGTGTGAGGTAAGCGAACGATGCGAAGCATTTGAAACCTTAACGCGCTAATCCTACGGCTTAATTTTGTCTGCACAGCATTGAGCGTAATGTGTTTTCGTGATTTCCTAGAACTATGTTTGTATGAAAAAGTTTCATGAAACTTAGCTTTCAATAGGTGACTTTGCTACTAAATTCGTAATTATTAGCGCCGAAGGAAGAGCCTGTCGTCCAAACAAACACACAGAGCTAATTTAGGAGAGACGTTTTTAACCTACAGGGACTAAAACTTAACCCTTACTCTCTCTCATTACAACAATCGCAGAAACGTCTTGCTCGTACTAATTATTATTAAGGGCCTGTTTCACCACCAACTGATAAGTGTCGGATAGCCTAAACGTAAGTTTTGTCGCTTTCTTACTTTATGTAAAGTGACAAGGACAAAGAGAAAAGTTGTGAATAATCTATCCGACACTAATCAGAAGGTGGTGAAGTAATCCAGGTTTATTGACCTTAGAAGTTAACTCTTGTTGTACTGAAAATACTTGTACAAATTTAAACTAGGAAATAAGACAACAGATAAGCAATGTAAAATTCATCTTGTGCATCAAAATATACAGGGCTTATCTGGCAAAGAACATGAGGTTGAACTTTTCATTAAAGAATTTGATATTGACATCTTATGCCTCACTGAGCATTGGCTCAATAATTATCAATTAATTGTACATCTACAAAATTACTCTCTGTCAAGTGCGTTCTCAAGAAAAACGGCTATACGCGGGGGATCTTTAATAATGATGCGAAACAATATCAATTACAAAGAACGAAAAGACATTGTTAGCCTTTCTCTTGAACGCATTACTGAGCTGTCTTGTGTTGAGCTGGAGCGATATATTATAGTTTGCGTGTACCGTCCTCCCACAGGTGACTTTGTGCTCTTTGAGGATATCATGGAGGAGGTTCTAAGGAGGATATGTAGGTCATCAAAAAAAATAATAATTTGTGGAGATTTTAATATTGATATTTTGCTCCACACTCCTTTTACGGGTAGACTGCTAAATCTTTTTAGAAGCTTTAATTTAGAGAATATTTTTGTTGAACCTACAAGAATAACTGCGAACACAGCTACTTGTATTGACAACATTTTCTGTGATTGTAAAATCATCGAAAAATCAATTATCAGTAATCTAAGATCTGATCACTGCGGACAAATGATATCTGTTCCTAGTAGTGAACAGAATAAAGCAAAAGTAATAAAATATAGGCCAGTTACCACTAAAAAAGTAAGGCAATTCAAACATACTATCTCAACTATATTACCGACACTTGACCTTACGCAGGATGATCCGGATGAACTTTATAGCACGTTTTTTGATGTAATAAACACTCAATTTACCTCCATCTTTAAAATCATAGAAAAACGATTGTTTAAAAATCTTAAATTTAGTGACTGGGCAACTGTTGGCATTTATAAAAGTCGAAACAAGTTGTTTGACCTGTATGCAGAAAAACAATATAATTATACCCCCGCGTTTATTGAATACGTAAGAAATTATTCCAAATTGTTTCGAAATGTTTGCATACAGGCAAAATCTCTTTATATAAAACAGAAAATCATGAATTCTGATAATAAAATAAAAGCAACTTGGGATATCATCAGTGATGAAATGGGGAAACATAAAGTACATACTAATAAACTGGAGTTAAAAATTAATAATCATATTATTGACTCTGATATAGAGATAGCAAATACTTTTGAGAACTTCTTCCAAAATATTCCAGTTACCACGACTAATTCCCTGAATTCCTCGCCAACAGAAGCCTATAATATCCTGAGGGGCAATGTTTCTGAGTGCAATGTATTATTTCGATTTAAATACGTAACCCCATATGATATTATCAAAACATTTAAATCTTTGCAACACAAAAAAACAGGAGATTTATGGGGAATATCAGTAAAAATAATTCACAATATTATTGATGTTATTGCGCCATATCTTGCTGTAATTTTTAACAAGTCCATAGATTCGGGATCATTTCCCGACCTCATGAAATGTAGTAAATTGATACCTCTGTTTAAGTCGGGAAGTAAAACTGATCCAAATAACTATAGGCCGATTTCAATTCTACCAACTCTCAGCAAGATATTTGAAAAAATAATGCTCAACCAACTGCTCCTGCACTTTAATTTAAATAAATTACTTCACTCTGAGCAGTATGGTTTTACTAAGGGTCGTTCAACAACCGATGCGGCCGCAAGGCTGTTACGGCACATTTTCGATGCTTGGGAAAAGTCACAGAATGCCATTGGTATCTTCTGTGATTTGTCAAAAGCATTTGATTGCGTTGAGCACGAGACTCTTTTACGAAAATTAGGCCACTATGGTATTAAAGAATCTGCACTCAGTCTCATTGCGTCTTATCTCGGTGATCGTATACAAAGGGTATGCATCAATGATGTTAAGTCATCCGGATCAGCCTCAGTGATGGGTGTCCCCCAAGGCTCTATTCTAGGTCCATTCATGTTTCTGGTTTATATTAATGACTTACCACATTTCGTCAAAAATGCTTGCGATATTGTACTATTTGCTGATGATACGTCTTTAATTTTTAAAGTCGATAGAACTAAAGACAATTTTGACGATGTAAATAATACTTTATCTCAAGTTTCACACTGGTTTACTATAAATAATCTACTTTTAAATGCTAAAAAAACCAAGTGTGTCGAGTTTTTATTGCCCAATACAAGGATTACTAGCAACAATTTAAAGATAAGTGGTCAGCCATTGAAAACTGAGAACACAACTGTGTTCTTGGGAATAACCCTAGATGCAAAGCTTCAATGGGGCACCCATATAGCAACACTTGCTGGCAAGCTTAGCTCTGCTGCTTACGCTGTTAGGAAGATTCGACAGTTAACAGACGTAGAAACTGCAAAAGTAGTTTATTTTGCATATTTCCATAGTATTATGTCGTATGGAATCTTACTATGGGGTAAAGCAGCTGATATTGGAAAAATTTTCGTTTTACAAAAAAGGGCAATTCGCGCAATTTATAATTTAAAACCGCGGGATTCCCTTCGAGAGAAATTTAAAGAAATAGGTATTCTTACAGTAGCTTCTCAATATATTTATAACAACATAATTTTTGTTAAGCAAAACATTCACAGTTACAATAAAAAGTGTGAATTACACGATAGGCGGTTAAGAAATAGAGATGGACTAGTGATTCCTCGATTACGCCTCAAAAAGGTCCAAAGGTCGTTTGTGGGAATGGGCGTAATGTTCTATAACAAAATTCCACAACAAATCTTAGATTTGCCTTTACACAAGTTTAAGAATTCTATTAAAAGTGTGCTCATGAAAAAAGCATATTATACAATTGAAGATTATATAAATGATAAAAAAGCATGGATTTAATTTATTCGCTTTATACGCTATTATAACTTGAGGAGTATTCGATTATTGGTGTTCAATTCGATGCTTTAATCATGGGTAGCCTAAGTATGTCACGCTCTCTTTAAACATTTCTGTGGTGGTGTCGTGTGGTGCGGGTTGTTACGTTCCCTCAAATATGGTTGAGCGAAGCAATGGCTGGATCATGCGTCATGCTCGTGAACGGGTGCCGCCGTCGGAAATGGGGCTACTTTTGTCTGCCCTTCTTAACGTGTGGAATTGTAAGCACCATTCTGAACCAGTGGTAGATTCATTTGTCGATTCAAAAGCACTTGTAAAAGTTTATCCGAATAAAAAATATGTCTTAGACTTGCCTTTACACAAGTTTAAGAACTTTCTTAAAAGTATGCTCATAAAAAAAGCTTATTATACAACTGAAGATTATATAAACGATAAAAAAGCTTGGATTTAACTCGTTCCAGCAATGCGCGAGACGGCATTTCAATCATGTACATTAATAATAATAATTGTTATAATGTTATTTTTAAAAAGAGCAACCGCCGAGTTTCTTACAGGTTCTTCTCGGCTGGAACTGCATTCCGAACCTGTGGTAGACTCAATCGACGATTCAAAAGCACTTGTAAAAGTTTATTTGAATAAAAAACTTTTCTATTCTATTCTATTCTATAAACAGATTCTTATTATTATAAAGTATTTTTGCTTAGATAAGTAAAACTCGTCAAACCAAAACGATTTAAATATTTTTTATAACTTTCTAGGAAGTTAGTTGTATTAGCTATACCCGAGAAGGTTCGACAACCAAAAATTCACTTTTTGTTATCACTCCGTTCGCATTGTTAAATTCCACATGGCACAAACGTGTATAGAGCTATTTTTTATATTCATTTTTATTAGTTCTGTTGACGTGAACTCTACGCGTCGTTCTCTAAAAAAAGTTCAGTGTCTGCGCCACTCTGTTTGGAATAAAAGCTTTTGTGAACTCTATTTTCATGAACGATTTCCGACAAATTTTTCGGTTGGTTAAGATTTTTTTTCAACCGTTAGAAATATTTACCTACAAAGCTTTTAACACCTCTAAATATTTGCAAACGATCAATTTGATTGTTTTTTCAATATAAACCAATTAAAGGCGATGAAATTTTATAGGCACACTCTAGAGTCTAATATGTTTCTGTGGTTTGTTAGATTTTCGTAAAAAATCTGTAGCTTCAAAGTTACAATGGCTGAACGATTTTTGTACAAATCTTTAAATATTATATTTTTACGGAAATCTGATATACACAAATAGTTTCTAGACTCTACAAAATGTCAATAGGCGGGTCCACACCAGACGATCCAAAATGGATCGGCGATCCCGCGATCCGCGATCCAAAATCGTGATACGTGGAGCGTGGATCATACTAGGCCGATCCAGTTTGTTTAAACTGCGATCCTAAACTACGCTCCAAGCGATCCATAGGCGATCCGTGATTCAGTCGAACTCTTGCTGGAGATGGAGTCACACGTACAGCGACGGCGTCGAATTACCGTGACAGCAGCAACCTTTATTTTGGTTAAATATTTGCGCAAAAAATCACAAAAAAGAAAAAGACGGTTCTGGATAAAAACAATACCTAAACAAAAACCGCTTGGAATCTGGGACTCAGCTTTACGCAGAGTTAGTGTCAGATAAAGTTGAACACAATTTCGCAAGAATGAATGTTAATAATTATAATATAATAAGTATAATTATAATATAATAAGTATAATTAACATCTTTTGGGTCCCATAAACATTTCAATTCCTTATAAAGCGATATTAGACGGCGACTTTGCGAGATGTCCATGGTGTGGTGGATCGCGCGAACAACACACAAACATCCACACCGCGCGCGCCACGCAACTGAGGCACCTTTGAGGCTGGCAAAAAACCGACATTATACGGATCGGGCGCAGCAGGGAGCGCGCGCTCCAATACGAGCGCATGGATCGCGCGCGGCTCGTCCACACCGCCTGCACATTTGGATCGCGCTCCTGCCGCGTGCGATCGGAGCGCGACGGATCGTCTGGTGTGGACCCACCTATTGAGTTTGATTGATTAATAAATAATAATTTAATAAGAATCAAACTTTGAGTTTGTATGAGGCGCGCTTGAGATAAACTCCTCTTGAAAATGATTATTATATTGATTCTTGAAAGATTGTACAAAAAGCCCTAAGATGAAGAGAGTGCATGACTTAATTTTTTATAATTCAAGGGTTTGAACAGTTCTCACTTCCTCCTTACATAAATAAGTTGAGTGCCTTTCCGTAGAATTTCTCCACGTATAGTTTATATTTTATAATAGCTTTAAATCATTTCAAGTGCTTCATCCGATTATAGGAACGTAACGTGCACTTTTGCGTAAAACGTGTTACGCGGTAAAGTTGCCATTATCTCGCAACGTTCTTACGTCAGTTGTTTTTGAAAAGGGTTTTGCATAATATGTATCCATAATCCAGCCTCATGGGAATTCGGGCTGGGATTAAAGCTGCCGCGTTGTTGGCGGCTGAAAAATGCACCGGTTTTCAAAATGTGTAGGTGGATATTACGTGAAAACTGTAATATTTCATACTTTAGGATTAACAAGTATAAATTCAAAATTTAAAAAACCCCCGACATTCGCTATTTTGTGGTAGCAGCCATCTTGGATTTGCATAAATCTATTCTACTAGTCAAGCCCTTTCATTTGATACCCATATTAAGGGAGTTGTGAAAAAATATGTAATCCGCCATTTTGTAGCGGCGGCCATCTTGGACCGATTTTCATCAAACATAGCTAACAACACTCTCGACTAATTCACCTTTCAAACAAAAAAAACCGCATTCAAATCGGTCCACCCGTTTAAGCGCCACAGGGGAACAGACACACACACACACACACACACACACACACACACAGACACGTCAAACTTATAACACCCCGTCGTTTTTGTGTCGGGGGTTAAAAATAACGGAGGAGATAAAACTGACAACAAATCCATCATCTAATAGAGCCCGAACTGCCATATATAACTGCCAATAAACTCTCTTCTATTTTCCTGGATAACTAAGATAAGTTCGACGTGTTTTTTTTATCATCGTGGCCCATTAAAAAAATATAGAAATGAAGTGTAAGCAACAGGCGAGCTAACAATATTACAAAATCCACAAAGGCGTCGTGTGTGAGGTACTTGTATTCCAAGCACGTTCCATACTTCTAGTTGCTTTAAAATTAAGTGTAAAATACATTTTGTGAGAACCCCTTGGCTCAGATGCCTTGTATTACCGCAACATTGTTTGGTATCCAATATGGGGATCCTGGTTCCAAAGTTTTCACAGCATCATTGTTTTTTAATCGATGTTTACTTTACACCTACGCAGTGAACGGGCATTTAAAAAACGCGCTTTTGATATTTTTTCTTGACTGCCTTCATATACAATTTATTTGAAGGTTATAACCATTACTTACTTATGGGATATCTCTTTAAAATAGATCTCATATTATGAAGTCTCAGATTCATTGAGTGAGCGATGGAGAGAGCTATGTATACTCAGAGTATCCTCAAAGAGTAGCCTCAAATATGGTCGAAGCAATGGCTGGATCATGCGTCATGCTCGTGAACGGGTGCCGCCGTCGGAAATGGGGCTACTTTTGTCTGCCCTTCTTAACGTGTAGAATTGTAAGCACCATTCCGAACCAGTGGTAGATTCATTTGTCGATTCAAAAGCACTTGTAAAAGTTTATCTGAATAAAAAATATGTCTTGGACTTGCCTTTACACAAGTTTAAGAACTTTATTAAAAGTATGCTCATAAAAAAAGCTTATTATACAATTGAAGATTATATAAACGATAAAGATTTAACTCGTTCCAGCAATGCGCGAGACGGCATTTCAATCATGTACATTAATAATAATAATTGTAAATGTTATTTTTAAAAAAGAGCAACCGCCGAGTTTCTTGCAGGTTCTTCTCGGCTGGAACTGCATTCCGAACCTGTGGTAGACTCAATCGACGATTCAAAAGTACTTGTAAAAGTTTATTTGAATAAAAAACTTTTCTATTCTATTCTATCCCTACGGAATTAAATCAGGAATGAATGACATGAAGAACCAGAGTTATCTTGTTACGTAGTCGCTAACTCTGCGCTACTCATCGAGTCGCGAAACTGAAGTGGCAATAGGCACGTATCGCGAAGAACCACAACGTTGAGGTCCCAAGGTACTCGAGCAACCTCCCACCGACAAATGCAGCATTCAAAGACCTCAACTAGATGGATGGACGATCTCAAGCGAGTCACTGGTGGCCTCTGATACTGGCGGAAAGATAGTATTCTATGGCGATCCTTCCAGTGGACATCGATCAGTCGCCACGATGACGAACCGTTACTTATGTATGCTACGACTTAATAATAAAGAGGACGTAATAATTTAACCTTTATCGGATTCTCAATTCTCGAAAAACAATAACCAACCTAACGACTGAGGCAGATGTCGTCCATGACGACTGGTGCATAATGCGCTTTTTCCAATTCTTACTATTATTCCCTCGAGCTGTTCCAGAAACATTACTTTTACACTCATTTTAACCACTTGAAAATATCCGCAGTGGCTCTTTATTGGGTCATCTTTCTTTAATGGTTTATTGCACTGTGAGAAATACTCTTAGTTGATATAAAACAAACTTTTAAGTTTGCAATGTACAATGTTAGTATTTATAGGCTGCAGTGGTTGTGGGAATACATATGACAAAAAACCTAAAATTTGAATAGAAGCAGCCATTACTTTGCGTAAAGTTACGATAAATGTACAAAGAAAAACAAAATTATTTTGCTGCAATTCGCTAAAACAGACAAATCTGTATGATACCAAGTGAAGCATGCGCTATGCATCGCCCGCCATCCCGCTGCTAAATATGCAGGCAAGAAAACACCATGCACAACAACCACGCAAGACCACACAAACCCACTGTAATGTATTGACTAGAATGATTGAATAAGTAGATGATGTCTCATGCACCTACGTCACACGTGCGAAGTCGAGGTGGGGAGTTAGTCGTGTTCGGACAGCGGGACGGGACGGTTGTGCAGTGCGACAGTGTGAGCCGTAAAACACCCAAACAAGCAAAACAATACACCCACCAAAACACACTTGACTCACATTTCACTCCGACACCGGAGCAGCCTTACATCAGGAGATGTAGACTCTAGATGCAGATTGACTTCTTTAACCCAAAGTGTGTTTTTCGGTGGTCAACTTTAACGGTAACCTATGCATGGAACATAAGGTAATAGGCATGAATATTATCTAAATATTCGTAATACAAGCGGACACCCGCGACTTCGTTCGCGTAGATATTGGTTTTTAAAAATCCCGTGGGAATCATTTTCTTTTTCCTAAGTTCCTTGCTAAAAACTGTTAAAAGTTTACTGGCGGATGTTTAGGTTGATAAAAATGTAAACATCCGCCAGTGAAAGTCCCATCAAAATCGACCCAGCCTTTCAGAGATTAGCCCTTAATCTTTAAAGTATCTCCTTTCTAACAAATAAAGATTTAGTGAAATCGGACCACGCGGATTGCAGCTAAGTAGATACACATTTTGACTTTCATCCCCTCTCCCACGGGAACCGTGATGAATTTCGCGATAAAAAGTATCCTATATGTTACTCCGTAGTATGCACATAAATCATGCCAACTTTCATTTCAATCGATTCAGTAGTTTTTGCATGATGCGTGCACAAACATACAGACAAACAGATAAACAGACAAAAATTTGCAGTGCAGATACGGCAAGTCTACGATTTTATTATATGTACAGATATAGATTACAATTCCGTTTGTTAAATAAACTCAGCAAATGTTTCCGGTATGCAGTTAAGCCAGCAAGCGTAAAATTGAACACAACTCAGTGTGCGGTCATTACACTAATCGAGTTACAAGCGCCTGCCACGTTGCTAGTTTACCTGGATGATACTAGAAAGGCTTCTTAAGTACCTATAAAGCTACCAAGTCGTCTTGGAAGATTAAAAAGGTAATGGTGTCGTAGTAAGAACCGTCGCTCAAAATGTTGAATGGAAGCAGGCGTTACTTTGCGGAATTCCATGATATACAATGAATATAAAATTATTTTGCCATAATCCGCTAACAGTGACAAATTTGTAAGCACAACACCACACAAATTCACCACAAAACAAACTCGACGATCGTTTCGCTCCGACACCGGAGCATCTTCAGGAGATGTCGACTTCACAACGGACGATTGCAAAGTCTTTTTTCTGGGTTAAATAATGTAGGGATAGGAGTTGTTCTAATTTGATCTGCAACAATATTTTCTTTGCAATCGTCCGTTGTGAAGTCGACATCTCCTGAAGATGCTCCGGTGTCGGAGCGAAACGATCGTCGAGTTTGTTTTGTGGTGAATTTGTGTGCTTACAAATTTGTCACTGTTAGCGGATTATAGCAAAATAATTTTATATTCATTGTATATCGTCGCACAAAAGTTACCTTAGTAGACATCACTAGTGACATATTGAATAGATTGAAAACAATCGCTACATCTAAACCGACATTCAGATGAATTTATTTCAAGTGCGCCTCATACAAACAAAGTTTGATTCTTGAAAGTCGATATCACTCCGCATCTAACGGTGGATCCACACATGCCGCTGTATTCAGTACTGCCGGGCGTGTGTGCATCAAGCTTTAGAATTCATTTATTGAAATCTATTAAATCGTAGAGGCTACGGGGAGCATCAGCAAAAAATCGGTGATTAAGGACCACCATAACATTTTTTTATATCGTTATCCACCCAGTGCTACTCACATAACTAAGATGAGTCTAACCTCCCCTCTTTAGATAAAATCTATCAACCTGTTGATGACTAAAGGCGACCAAAATATTTTTTTTGATACGTCTGCACCCAAAAAACCATACCCTTCTTTCAGTACAGTGCAGTGGGTAAAAATAAACCAAATGATACAGGGTCAAACACAAAGCTATTTGAGTGACAGCTTAATTAACAAAAGCAATATCAAAAGAGCTTTTGAAGTGACTGTGTCAAAGTTAATGTTGAATTTATACTGAAGGGTTATTAAACGTTTTTACATTAAAACAGAAAATCGTGACATGTTTCGTATACCAGGCAAAGTACACGTAAAAATATTGAATTTATGATACCATGGGAAAAATTGAGCACGGAGGCCCGTTATTAAATCAGAAACGAGCAGGTGTGGCGGCGATATTGTACCCTTCGAGAATATTTAAAATATAATACTTTAACTTATCAAAAGCGCGTACTATACAAAGTCGAGCTGAGTCGATTCGATTTTATAATTTCTAAATTGTCTCAGAGTGCTTAGTCTAAGATCGGAGCACTCGAAAACGAACTCGAAAACTATTGATCGATTTCAGAGTATAATAGACCTAAAATGGCTTGGATTAAGGTTTGAGTTCGCCAATACATTCAACATTCGAACACAACGAGCGCCCCAAGCAGAAATGTTGTAAAATACATATTCGAACTATGGAATTACGACTTTAAAATACGAGTATTTGAGTTCATTTTGCTCTGAATTCACTTGTGATTCGATCAATGGTTTTCGAGTTTGTTTTCGAGTGCTCCGATCTTAGACTAAGCACTCTGGTCTGGTCTGGTGGGAGGGTTTAGCCGTGGCTGGTTACCAGCCTGCCGGCAAAGCCGTGCCTCTAAGCAATTTAGCGTTCTGGTACGATGCTGTGTAGAAACCGATCAGGGGTATGCAATATGCATACCTCTTCCAAGTTAGCCCGCTTCCATCTTAGATTGCATCATCACTTACGATCAGGTGAGAATGTAGTCAAGGCCTAACTTGTAGTTGAATAAAAATAAATACTTGCCTCAACTTAAAATTAGAACGACTTTTGTTTCTATCCCAGTGTCTTTCGTTCCTTTCTTTCACGTTTTATCAAAGTCTATCAATACAAGTTGCTGTATTATATTATTATAGTGAAAAATATATTCGTTGAGAATTTAAATTATTCCTTCTCTTTTCCATTCTTATACTTTTAAAACAGTACCGTGCCTGACAGACAGACAGTGTGTAAACAGGTGTACCTAGAATTTTGAAATTTGGAGGATTAATTATTCCTTGAGTAGGTATCCGAGGATTTTTTTTTTGGTTAATATGAGAGTGCTGAGTGAATGATGTTCGTGGATACTAATTTTATTACAAAATTGGTTAATTAAATCTCAATATTAGTCTGTAAGATGTAGGTTTATTTTTGCCTATCCCAGTAGGTACCTATAATATTTTTCTATATTGGTAAGTTAATATTGTCTGGGAAAACAATTTGTTTATTACGTTTAATAAACAACTTTTTATTGGAAAAATAGATCAAGTCTCTTTAGATGTTAGGTATCTAGGTAATTCTAAAAATACGAAAGCTTTTATCTTTGTACGTTTCTTGTTGGTTGGTTTTTATATTAACACAAGCGGAAACCCGCGACTTCGTTCGCGTGGATATTGGTTTTTAAACATCCCGTGGGAATCATTTTGTCTTTCCTAAGCTTCTTTGAGTTCATACCTTGCTAAACACTGTTAAAAGTTCACTGGCGGATGTTTAGGTAGATCACCACCAGTGACAACATAAACATCCACCAGTGAAAGTCCCATCAAAATCGATCCAGCCTTTTGAGAGATTAGCCAGTAATCTTTAAAGTATCTCCTTTCTAACAAAAAAAGAATGAATGAAATCGGACCACGCGTTATTGAATTACAGCTAAATACACGTTTTAACTTTCATCCCCTCTCCCTAAGGAACCATGCTGAATTTCGGGATAAAAAGTATCCTATATGTTACTCCGTAGTATGAACTTAAATCGTACCAAGTTTCGTTTCAATCCATTCAGTAGTTTTTGCGTGATGCGCGCACAAACATACAGACAAACAGACAAACAGATAAATAGACAAACAGACAAAAATTTCAAAAAAACCTTTTTTACTTTCTATTACTTATCCCTAACATCCCCCAGTTATTATTTTGCAAAAATCTTTAATGTATAGATACGGCAAGTCTACGATTTTATTATATGTATAGAAGAGAAGATAGAAGATGATTGCTTGTCTGGTATTGTATTATGTAATGTATTGGTATTTATTGTTAATTGTATTGGTTAGAATCCAAGAAACCGAAGGATTCTAACCAATACAATTTTTTTCTATATATTAACGTGTATGATGGTATTAATAGTATACCTGCTCTGGGAAATTCGATCTATTCTAAAGGTGAAAATTAAAAAAAAAAACCGTTTAGCATTTTTAAAATGAGCGTGACTAATTATTATTATAACCTATAATTATAATATTTACTTAGCAAAGTAGTCCTACAGCGCGTAGTAATAGTTAGTATTATGTGAAAGGTTTCCATTTTCACCCGACTGCGCGACGCAAAGTTTGTTATCTTGTGGCACTCTATAGACCAAACGCGTGAGCCGATTTTTATAAATGGCACGTCATTCGCCATGCCAGCGCGAGTATCAAAGAGAATATAAAAATTTGAAAAATTCAAAATGGCGGATTTTGGACGCTATAATGTGGGGTTCAAAATTTTTTTCTTTTCCAAATCCATTCGAATGGGGTGTCAAATTAAAGGATTTGAAAAGGTGATTTTTTGACTTATTTTAATTAAAAATATTGTGATCATACGTGAAAGGGGAAAAACAAATATTACACAGTCGGGTTTTTTATTTTCTTATCAATAATATATTCTTGTAAATTAAACGTTGAGTTAACCACAAAAATAGTTTAATGAGTTAACTAACAAACTAAATATCAAATGAACACAATAACTAGAAACAAATCAGCATGAAATTATAATTTGACAGCGAGACGGTGTTATTACAAAATTCAGTCGATGAATGCGCCCCCGACAAATGGCGCTCAGCGTATTTATAGTCTTCGTGTTACAGGAAGTATAGTGACGTTTTTTGACTATCTCCTACACGGCCGTCCTGCCCGGAGGCCGTCCCCGGACTCCTTCGTCTTTTGAGCAGCAGTAAAGCAGCTCTCGCAGCCGCTCTCGCAGTTGCTCTCGCTCGCGGACCAGCAATGCCTGCATCAACGGTTAGGCACAAGGTCTCGTAACCTGTAACCATAACATTCGTTGAGATCACACACCCCAAATCACAGTATAAGAAAATGTTTCAACAGTAGACACAGACACTTCAACGCTAAGTGTCTAGTAGAGAAAGGGGTCCAAGTTTTTTTGCTAACTGTTAAACTTAATTGCTCAACCTATGTACCAACAATACAATCACAATAGCATGTGGCAACTTAATACCAAAATTACACAAAAACTTAACGTATGACACTGGCCACCCGGCCTCAAGAGCTACCAGTCACCTCAAGTATCGAGATCACCCCAAGACCAATCTGCACATAGGCTTGACTTTACATGGGTCATGACCACACTCATCTGAACAGAAAACCAACCAGTGTCAAAAAAAAATGCAAAAACTTTGTCATTAAAACATCTCAAAAACAAATGTGATTGTCTGGTACATAGTCCAAACACACATGCAAACAATAAATAACAAAAAATTAAAACTTTGAAAATTCGACTCTTGGCCTCTACTGGCTCTAATGCCTCTACCGGCTCTATGTCCTCTACTGGCACGTAATACTAACAACAGACTGAGTAACTCATCGAATTTTCATCAGTAGGTATGTAATTCGCTAGGTAAGTCATGATAGAGCCTAACCACTAATCACAGGTCAGATAAAAGTAAACTGTCAATCCACTCTAGATGATAGAGTTGATAGAGCAAAGCTTTGATGAATGTCTGCTCGACCATTCTGACCTAAAGTACAAACTCCAAGGGAAAATACGATTGTTTGTTTCTAATCACGTCAGTCAGTAACAGTAAGTGTACACACAAGCAGTTTAACATTTTTGTTAAATAGGTAAACTCTGGTAACAATCTCTATCTTCCAGATACATGATCTTTAGAATCATCAACTATTCGAAAGCATTAGGGTCGCTTTAATCTACGCATGTAACTTTATTCACACAAACAAACTACACTTGAATAGTTGGTTCCATAAGAGCATGAAATGTTACAGCTGTACATATTATTTACCCGAACTCTAATAACAATTTGATAAAAAAAAATAAGTTTGTCTCACCAATGAGCCCACTTATACTTAGGCTCAGACTGCATGTGCAGTGCGATGCATCTCTGTACTCGCGTTCGCGCTGAGGTACCGCAACGATGCAGACGCTCGCGCTACCCGCTGATGTCGGAACGGCAACCTGGTTACCTCGCGACTCGAAAGTTCATCTGTATTTTCATAAAACCAGATAACCAGAACATTGATAAAACCAGATTCCTTATCTGTGGAAGGAACAACATGTTACTTCTATGACATCTAGTCGTTGAATAAAAAAACAAACTAAAGCTTTACATCTCATAACAGACGCGTCCTCCATAAATAAAAACGTTGTCATAACTTAATCAACTGCCAAGTCGTAGATAGAACGTTTAACATAACTTGGTTGACCCCCTGAGTCAGTGGTAGAACGTTTAACATAACTTAGTCAACCCCCAGAGTCAGTGGTAGCACATTTAACATAACTCAGTCAACCCCCTGAGTCAGTGGTAGAACGTTGAACATAACTCGGTCAACCCCCTGAGTCAGTGGTAGAACGTTGAACATAACTCAGTCAACCCTCTGAGTCAGTGGTAGAACGTTGAACATAACTCAGTCAACCCTCTGAGTCAGTGGTAGCACATTTAACATAACTCAGTCAACCCCCAGAGTCAGTGGTAGAACGTTGAACATAACTCAGTCTGACACGAAAGGCACCACATTGGTCTCCTTGAAGGGTAAGGCATTACCGTGATTTGTTTAGTCATAGCACAAAAATAGAAGTCGCATTTCAGTCAGTAAATGGGTATGTACGTAAGGGAATAAGAGGGTAAGGCCTTTTAATTAGAACAGTGAGAGCTTTTTCTTTGGGGACTATGATTAAAAAACCACGACTTTTATCCTCACCACCACAAAGTAGCCAACTGACTGCACTTACACCCAAAGAATGTAACGCACACGTTTGGCCACCGCTTTCACAGCAGTGGACGCTGCAACCGGCAGCCACACAGAAGGCGCAGCGAGGCGCCGAGGCGATCGCTGCAGCTAGCAACCACACAGAAGGCGCAGCGAGGCGCCGAGACGGGCGCTGCAGCCAGCAGCCACACAAAAGGCGCAGCGAGGCGCCGAGACGGGCGCTGCAGCCAGCAGCCACACAAAAGGCGGCTCACGGCAAGGCACTAGTCGGGCGCTGCAGCCAGCAGCCACACAAAAGGCGCAGCGAGGCGCAAGGCGGGCACTGCAGCCCGCAGCCACACAGAAGGCGCGGCGGGCACTGCAGCCCGCAGCCACACAGAAGGCGCAGCGAGGCGCCAGGCGGGTGCTGCAGCCCGCAGCCACACAGAAGGCGCAGCGAGGCGCCAGGCGGGCACTGCAGCCCGCAGCCACACAGAAGGCGCGGCGGGCACTGCAGCCCGCAGCCACACAGAAGGCGCAGCGAGGCGCCAGGCGGGTGCTGCAGCCCGCAGCCACACAGAAGGCGCAGCGAGGCGCCAGGCGGGCACTGCAGCCCGCAGCCACACAGAAGGCGCAGCGAGGCGCCAGGCGGGCACTGCAGCCCGCAGCCACACAGAAGGCGCGGCGGGCACTGCAGCCCGCAGCCACACAGAAGGCGCGGCGGGCACTGCAGCCCGCAGCCACACAGAAGGCGCAGCGAGGCGCCAGGCGGGCACTGCAGCCCGCAGCCACACAGAAGGCGCGGCGGGCACTGCAGCCCGCAGCCACACAGAAGGCGCAGCGAGGCGCCAGGCGGGCACTGCAGCCCGCAGCCACACAGAAGGCGCGGCGGGCACTGCAGCCCGCAGCCACACAGAAGGCGCAGCGAGGCGCCAGGCGGGCACTGCAGCCCGCAGCTACACAGAAGGCGCGGCGAGGCGCCAGGCGGGCGCTGTGGCCCACAGCCACAGGCGGCGCACGGCGGAATGCCGTGGCGGATGCTGCGGCCAGCAGCTCACAGTAGGCGGCTCACGAGACGCCCAGGCGGGTGCTGCGGCCCACAGCCACAGGCGGCGCACAGCGAAATGCCGTGGCGGACGCTGCGGCCCATAGTCACAGGCGGCGCACGGCGACAGGCGGACGCTGACAGGCACTGCAGCCTGCAGACACGCAACAGGTGGCGCGCACAAAAGCGCCGAAACGGACGCTGTCTCAGGCAGCGACGCGGTATGTTTCGCGCACACACGCAGCAAAAGGCCCCGCGCTCACTCAGAACGCTGAAACTCGCGGTGACACTCCGCAGCACCAGGTTCTTCACCGAAGCTGCTTGTAGGGCGGCACCCACGATTGCCTTCACTCGCGACTCAAGTCGGTACCCGCAAGTAACCGTTCTTCAAGTACCTGCAAACTTACAACTTTTTTCAAAACTATTAGTGGGCGAGGCAGTCCGTAAAGGACTCCTCTTTCTAGATCTACCGCTATGAAATAGCACCGTCACTCAGCCCAACATCATCGGGGCGAATACCAGGAAGACGGACTAACAAACACAGCACTTATTAAATTTCTAAAACTACCGTCCAACGAACGGTCGTGATAACTACTACTTCGACACTCGCGGTCACGGTAACGCGACCGTTTATGGCGCACTTTGCCCTTTACTACACAACAGTACTCGCAGATTATCAAATCAGAATAGCCAGCGGGATGGAATCACGTAGATCCCATCCCACTTCTGATCTTGTAAATTAAACGTTGAGTTAACCACAAAAATAGTTTAATGAGTTAACTAACAAACTAAATATCAAATGAACACAATAACTAGAAACAAATCAGCATGAAATTATAATTTGACAGCGAGACGGTGTTATTACAAAATTCAGTCGATGAATGCGCCCCCGACAAATGGCGCTCAGCGTATTTATAGTCTTCGTGTTACAGGAAGTATAGTGACGTTTTTTGACTATCTCCTACAATATATTTAAGTGTTCACTATAAGGTACGGAATCTTAAAAAAAGAAAAGTCACGAGCCGTATACACCTTGTACCTCCTATGATGCAAGACATTATTGTAGTTTGTTTTATTATATTTTAAGTACATCGCTTTCCAACGAAAGAAAACAAATCATAATATTCAATTAACTCTTCAATGGAGAGCAAAGGCCTCTACGCTTGAATGGGTACACTGTTGTTCGAGTTCTTTTTTAAAAAGCTTTTTGATTGGCTAGTTTGACTTGTTACTGGTTTTTGCTACAAAAATGTTGACAAAATGCAGTAAGTATAGATAATAGTACAGTCATTTTAATGAACATAATCAAATCATAAACATAATATAATAGCTATATTATGGATCAAACCAAGATAAAAACAGAGAAAAACTGCAGCTATCATAATAACTTGGACTTACGTATAATAGGTTCTAAATTGTAGCTTACATAATATAAGTCAATAGTAGTTTATGTACTGTTGCATCATGATCGGGGTTATTAAAACAGGAGTGTGAGTTGAAAAACCATACCGAACCTAAGTCGAGGTTTTTAAGAGTCCCCACATATACACGATTGTTTCAAATAATCTAGTTATGTGCAATTCTATAGACTACTAAATCAAAACACATATTACCTTAAACCCAGTTAATTAATATAGTATAATTAATTAATAAATGGCAATTTGTAAATCGTAATATTTATATACCATTCCAAAATCCACCAGGCCATCGTGTCTTTGTCAAAGATAACCTCAAAAACGTAATTACTGCTTGGTAGGGCCACACGGCTTGCACGTTTTAATGTTTTTTTTTTTTTAATTAAAACATTACCTAACTATTATTTGGTTAAGAAAACTATTTAGGCACATTTTTTACAATAATTTGACCATTTTTTATGTTTTAGAGAAGTCAAATAGGTATATATATCTAAATAAAATTAGGAAACTGTCCTTTGAACATACTTTTTGATTATATTAGTTTGAAACTAACTGAAAACTTTGGTGGCACCCAACGAAAAATCGCGTCTTAACTAGGTATGTATTAAATAAAAATGATATCAGTAAGCTACCATATTTCCAGCGGAGGTACTCAAGTCTTATCATTAAGTTCCTATCTCATTTCAGTGTGAGTACTCTCACAGGTCTGATATGAAGCGCTACCTCGCTACTCGTGAAAACAGGGAGATGAAATCTGAAAGACCCTTCAAGTGAAAGTGCCTTACTAGACGAAATTCCGCTGCCTATTGTTTATATTTAACGAGAGCACCTCATTGAGGGTCAGTTGCACGAAAGTGGTTAAAGTAAGGTAAACGGTTAAGATTAAACTTGAACACCAAATAAAAAGCAAAAGTTAATTCCGCGTGTTAGTATATATTGTGTGAATAACTTAACTTAACTGCCTCGTTGGTCTAGCGGTTAGCACGTTCGACTGTGGATCACGAGGTCCTGGGTTCGATTCCCGGGTCGGGCCAAAAAAAAATGAGGTATCTATTGGGTTTTTCTGTCAAGAAATTCTCAGTGCCAGCCCGGAGTTGGAAGTTGGCGGTGTTAGATACACCCCCGTGCCTCGGAGAGCACGTAAAGCCGTCGGTCCTGCGCCTAATCTCTCTCCGGTCGTGTCGCATCGGCGTCCCATCGGACTATGAGAGTGAGGGAATAGAGAGTGCACCTGTGTATGCGCACACACTTGTGCACTATAATATCTCCTGCGCAGATGGCTAGTCTCTGCCTCGGTTGAGATTGGCCGCCGTGGCCGAAATTCGGTCAGGAGGACATTATTATTATATATTGTGTGAATATATAGTATTTGTACCTCCATTGTTAAGATCTTTCCATGATGCATTCCAAATTCTTTTAACCTTAACCTTAAGTTAATCACATGATTAAGTATTATGTAATGTACCTCCTTTATTAAGATCCTTACTTGTAAAATCCAAATTATTCTACAGCATAATAATATTCTACATCGTCCTCCACTCAGAATATTTCCAAATAATGAGGTTATAAAAATGATTAATAACTATAATTTATAGCTGATATTTTGTATGCAGCTTAGTAATACTTGTATAATGAAAGGCTACATTACATAGTCCTACAAAAGTGGAATGATTTCTCACCCAAGCGAATCGAAATGTTTAATACCTACGCACTCGAGTAGCCGCCTCCATCGAGAATTTTCATAAATAAAAAACTTGGTCGTCTCGTCGATACGAACCAACTCAAGAAAATTTAGCTTGTTATTAATCACTAAAAAATTTATCCCTCGGTTGCCGGACCATTACGTGTAGTTATCCAATAGGTACCTGCTGTTAAAAATATCAATAAACTACTTTTCATTTTGCATAATAAATAATTCAGTTCTTACGGACTAAGTAATCCAGTGCAGGCGTCGATGAATTGTTTGTTTAAAATGCACTCTAGTTTTTGGGAGCGCATTTAAAAGGAGGGCGGGAAGGCGGATCTGAGTTTCGCTCATAAATCTGCTCGGCAAAAACCCGGGCACAAATATGAAAGCGAACCGCAGAACACTACGTTCTAGATGAACTGGAAAATAGTACAAAACAGCATCAGCTGGCTGATTTTATTAATTTACGTCCAACGTCTGTTTAAAATTCTAACACGTATTTCATACGCTACATTAGTTATACTGGCAAAGGCATCCGAGATTTAAAAAAAATGTAATTAATTTACGTTATAACGACAAACTGTTGCGAATTCATGCATTGATTAATAATTTTAGCCTAAGAAATTCCATTGATAGAACCTTAAGTATTTTTCATGTTAAATCTTATGTGGTTATTAGTAGGTACATCAAAGCTTGACATACAAATACCTGAGCCCGCATGATGATACTCATAATGCTGTAATAAACACGGCCAAAGCGTGATTGAGTTTCTAATTAGCTTACACCCGCCCTTAATATTCGGTACACCTACATAGTAATTAGTGTCTTCTTGAGAATTTCTGACTTTGTGAATTTTAAACCAAGCTCCAAAGTATGGGTACAAAGGTACCCGTACTTTATATACCACGTAAATCCGTACTAACATCATAAATATGAAAGTAAATCTTTCTGTCTGTCTTTATGTTATGTTTTCCCGCCTAAACTGTTAAACCGATTTTGATGAAAGTTACAGAGATAGACTACACCTTAGAGAAGAATGAATGAGAAGAATAATATGATTTATTTTCTGTGTTTGATGTGTTTATGACTACCAAACCATACAGCTATCAAAAACAAAAATAATCCCCTTTTGACAAAAATGCATAATATGCAACTACAGAACAGCTCTACCCGATTCAATTCTTTCCAAGGTTGAATACCCACGGGAAATCGACTCTAGCTATGTTCAGATGTGAACACATTCAAGTTAGAAATGGACTATATTTCCGTGTACCTTTTCGGTGAAAAAAATAGGCTAATATTAAAACCTACTTTTTGTTCGACTGAACTGAAATTCGTCAATTCTTTGCATACTTATTTATAGTTTCGCTTAGATTACGCTTATGGAGGATCGGCATGACATAGGGTAGATCTTGGGGAACAGACAGGCCTAATATTTACCTGAAAAATTAAAAATTTAAAAAAACCCCGACATTCGCCAATTTGTGGTAGCGGCCATCTTGGATTTGCATAGTGCTATTCTACTAGTCAAGCCCTTTCATTTGACACCCATATTGAGGGCGTTGTGATAAAATATGTAATCCGCCATTTTGTAGCGGCGGCCATCTTGGACCGATTTTCATCAAACATAGCTAACAACACTCTCGACTAATTCACCTTTCAAACAAAAAAACCGCATTCAAATCGGTTCCCCCGTTTAAGCGCTACAGGGGAACAGACAGACACACATACACACACGTCACACACACATACACGTCAAATTTATAACACCCGTCGTTTTTGCGTCGGGGTTTAAAAATATCTTAATCTCATCGTCATCAGTCTTTTTACTTTCTCCTCATCAACCACCTTCTTAAGGTAGTCGTACTAGCTACTTTCGCGGCAACAACTAAGTATATTGATAAAAATGATATGACAATTTTACTTATAGCACAACATATTTTACTACACACACAAACACAATATCGTCAAATAAAACAGCAGTTTATGAGCGCCGCGTTCAATTTTATTTTCAGCACCGAAACACCATAAATATTCTTTTGTCTGCTCCCAAAGTGGTAAGAAAGCTATTTCTGAAATTGACGGCGCATGGATTGTGAATGGTCAGTAGTCCCCACTTGTAATGTGCAATATTTTGTGCAAAAGCTTGAGTTTATGCGAAAGCTGAAACATTTACTGCTGTTTGGTATATGAACAGAATTTATTCATCGTTATTTCGAACAAGTGGACACCCGCGACTTCGTTCGCGTAGATATTGGTTTTTAAAATCCCGTGGGAATCATTTTGTTTTTCCTAAGGTCCTTTGAGCTCATACCTTGCTAAAAACTGTTAAAAGTTCAAGTCCCATTAAAATGGATCCAGCCTTTCAGAGATTAGCTGGTAATCTTTAAAGTATCTCCTTTCTAATAAAAAAAGAATGAATGAAATCGGACCTATTAATGAATTACAGCTAAGTACACATTTTGACATTCATCCCCTCTCCTTAGGGAACCGTGCTGGATTTCGGGATAAAAGTATCCTTTATGTCAGTCCGTAGTATGGACTTAAATTATACCAAGTTTCATTTCAATCTATTCAGTAGTTTTTGCGTGATGCGCGCACAAACATACAGACAAACAAACAAACAGAAAAACAGACAAACAGATAAACAGACAAACAGACATAAAATTTAAAAATTGGTTTTTCCGTTCCAGTACTTACTTATCCCTAACATCCCTTAGTTATTATTTTGCAAAAATATTTAATGTACAGATACGGCAAGTCTATGATTTTATTATATGTATTTATAGATAGATAGATATAGAAGATATAGATTATCTTTATGATACTAAAAATAAACAATTTCCAATGCAGAGGAAACTAAGTTTACAGCTACTCGTATTTCATTTATCTAGTTAAATGTTGGCTCAATCTAATGAAGTACTTTTTATAAACCCACAATTTACGGTAAGCGGCTACTCATACGGAAATTTTTACGTTTGCATTTTCATAATACTCATTAGATTTGGAAGAAGCTGTCCTAGTGAAAATAACAATAATTCATCTTATTTTAATTCTATACTCTTAATATAGCTAGTAATGACATCCTTATTTTTTTAACGATTCCATTTTCTTGAAGCCTTTGTAGAGATTTTAGGCGTAAAGCTAACATTTGAGTGACACTTGACTCTCCGAAATAAGAATATATTTTGTCGGAATTTGTAAACGACGAATTATTATTTAACATAGAAATCGCACATATCTTTAACGTAACATTTTATATACATACCAACTCAGACAATAAACTTTTACTGTCAGAAAAAAATCAGAACTTGGAAAGGGGTCTTAAGAAATGTTCTAAATATTTGTATTAACCGCAAGATTTCTCCGCGATTGTGTGAAAATGATGTCAGTTTTTTTAAGCAAATATATCTATTTATTTTACACGACTGCCCAAAAATAAGAGTGTAATGTTTTCATGGCACATGTTTTGTATGTGAGTTTCTTTATTCCATCATAACTTCTAAATGCCCGAACAGATTTGGATGTACCTATGAGGTATCGTTAAAATCCTTAGATCATCTCGAGTGACACTGGCTACTATTTTCTACGTCTTTATTCATAGTTCGTTTGCAAGACACTCGTGTTTTCAGTATTTTTAACTATAGCTTGCTTTGTAATATGTTTTACTGATAAAAACAACCTATTGACGTGTTTAAATCAACCTTATTTATCCTCTATTAAAATGGAATTTACGAACTCATTTAAAAGCATTCACTCACGCACTGGGTATATCAATATGTTCACGATAAATTCAATTGAAACGAAACACCTATTAATATGCAAAACCAAGTAACTGCTATATAAAGGTATAAGTAAAAATATACAACAGGTTGATGCTTTTTTTTAACACACAATAGTGTAGCGAACTTATGAGGGATCATGTGACTGCATAAATGTACGAGTAACCATGATCATAATCCTAAACGACGTTAATACGAAACGTGAGATCGCGCAGCGGGATTGAGATAGAGTGGTTCGTTTTACTTAAAAGAATTATGCCTACGGTCCATCATTCTTTTAAGCCGTTCTGATAGGAGCCAAGTGAAGCTTTCCCTTTTATTTACGCAGGGGGATATAATGACAGTGATCGAGTTAGGTACAGCAAGGCCACTTTTGTAAGTAACATCGACATTAATCGTAGAACCGACAAAAACCATTGTAAACACCTTGCTATCTTACCCATAACTATGCACGCTAATATGATGCGTACGGAACAATCACTAGCGGATAAAGATAATCTCGCGTCCCCCAAAAAAGAATAAGACCCGCAACGATGTGCTATCGAGAGATAGCGTTCCGGTATACCCAGGTTCATCTCTCTTCCAGGTTACCCCACTTCCAACTGAGACTGCATCATCGCTTATGTACCATCAGATGCGTTCGCAGTCAAGGGCTAACTTGAAGATCTATAAAAACATTATTTCTACGCCAGTACATTCGTTGTGTCAAGTGGTTTTCTGTCTAATCGCTTGCCCAGATAGATTCTATTATATAGCTCGTTTTGGGAAAAATTTTGTACCCTGTCAACAAAACAGCCTAGCATTCGTCATGTTGCATTTCGGTTTCTGCAGTGAAGAAACCGAATGGGGTTCAGTCTGAAATTCTTGAAAAACTGCCACCACCCTTTTGAGCTGGTGCCTTGCCATTTTAGAATATTCCATTATTAACAAGATCTTGGTTAAGCGCCTATCTGTCGTCGATGTAAATAGTTGGGAGTTTTAGGAAGTTCCAAGAAGCAGTATCACCCTTGTACACCCTCGTCCGCTTGTCCGTTTGCCTCGTCCCAGGGGAGTTATTCCCCTGACCTTACTCGCGTCGCTAAGCACGGCACCTGACCACAACAAAGTTTTCTTTTATCCGGTGTCACAAAGTTATCAAATCACGCGCCCCTAAGGCTTACTGTGAGGCAGTTTATGTACGTATTTTTCTCTAATTACGCGACAGCTTAAGACTTGCCATTTTAAAATATTCCATTATTAACAAGATCTTGGTTAACCGCCTATCTATCGTCGATGTAAATTGTTGGGAGTTTTGGCCAAGAAGCGGTACACCCTCGTCCGGCCTCATCCCAGGGGAGTTTTTCCCCAGACCTCACTCGCGTCGCTAAGCACGGCACCTGGCCACAACAAGCTGTCGTTTACCCTGTGTCACAAAGTTATCAAATGATTTCAGAGCTCTCATTTTGACCGCACGCGCCCCTAAGGCCTACTGTGAGGCAGAATATATTTTTCCCCGATTACGCGACAGCAAAGATAGGGTATGTTTTTCACGCGTACCTAGTATGTATGTGTTTATGTCAGATAATTTACACCTTGGACGCATTCCAACGTCTGAATGGATTTTAATCAATGAGGTTTCTATCGATTCGTCTGTACCGTGCGATATTTATAGGTTAGGTTTTGTTTTTCTTTTTAGTTCGTTTAGTATTAGATAAGTTTAGTATAAGTAGGTACTCGTAAGATAAAATGAAATTTTTTTCAGTTCAACAATAGAAACATACTTAAATACCTCTCATAAGACTCAAAGTTCATTAGGAAGTACTAAATATCTTTTTCCATTTACATTATCTGAATCAACGGAAAATCCTGAAAGGAAATATACTACTGGTTTCATTTAAAGAAATTCAATTAGCTCAGTCGGAGATTATCAGGTATCGCAAAGATGGCGTCTAATTACCTTCGAGCGGCCATTTTTGCTATCCATAAACAAGATATATAGGTAACAAAAGTAAGGTATTAGAGGTAGGTACCTACCTAATAATCGTTATAATATTATTATAAAACAATTTCAAGTAAGTAGTTCCTTGAGGGACGTGCGGCCTAGTAGCGACTCTGCGTATCAGACAATTGCACTGGTTAAACAATGGCGACCCAAGTCGATAATTGGATGGCTAATCTACTTTTGATGCCAAAGGGTATCGAAAGTGGATTTAGCCTCTTGGTTACCTCCGTACCTCGGAGAGCGCCGTTATTTCGTCGATCTTGGTTACTATCGCTATCATCTGATTCGAAATCTCGTACTCTTAGTCGTTTTAAGATAATTAATCTCCCTGGCGCAGTGGTGAGCGCTGAGGTCTTATAAGTGGAAGGTGGCGGATTCGATTCCCGGCAGGGGCAATTTGGGATTTCATAATCTCTAAATTGACTCTGGTCTGGTCTGATGGGAGACTTCAGCCGTGCAAAGCCGTGACGCCAAGCGATGTAGCGTTAGTTTTATTTGTTGATTTCCATTGGTGCTGTAGCGACACATTATGTGTGCATGCAGGGCGTTCTGCTGACGCTAGCAAAACGCACTGCATGACGACACACTGTGCCCGCGGGGGAGAGTCTACCCCGGCACGTCGCGACCGAAAGACGTAGCAACTAAAAATCAGTGTAATTAATTAATTAATTATAATAATTGGTAATTGTGTTTGTGACATTAAAACAATCAGTAACTGAAAAGTTATTTATTTATTATCCAACACAAACATTTAATTACCCATCTGGTAACTCAATAAATACCAAAGTGCCATCTCTTTTTAGATAGACGGGAGCGTATAAATCTATCCTCACATTTTTGTCAAAAATCGGCATCCTTGTAGCCCTTTAACACACGATTGCAATGTGATCCAGCAATTCCACCTAACCTAGTTCAGCGTTAACGTACACACAACTGTCAAATTGATTGATTGCACGCCGGCCTCTGCGGGACGCACCATGTGTACCCATTACAAAGGCAGCTCCGAATTATTCGCAGTTGGAATTTTGACAGGAATGCAATTGTTAAGAGTTACGGCTTCTATCGGAGGGATTCACAATTTAACTGCATGGGCTATCTTGCTTTGGAACGGTTTTGGTATTTGAAGAACAAGTGCCAAAGTACAAAATGGTATTTATCAGTTTGTATGCCAAAAGTATAGGTGCCAAATAGTCCGCATCAAATCCGGGTATTAGGTTAGTTTTAACAAACAAAATAGCTATGGATTTGCTATTTACCTATGCTCATTTGAATTCAGCATTTGTTTTGTTTTCTGTTATGAAAATTTTAACAAATATTAAAGGGATTTAATTTTCCTGTGAAACTGAATATCGATTTTAAATGAATGTTTATAATTATTTATCTATTGTTGAGTTCTATTTTAAACTAGTTGACAGACGTTGTCTTGTCTAAATTTCAAAGGAAACAGCACTTTCAGTTTTTCAATTTTCCGGGCAAATTTTTGAAAAATAAAAAGACATTATTTGGACTAGGTAAATTTATGAACATTTAAAGAAGTCGCCAAAACCTACAGCAATTAATTTTTATTTATATAGAATATTGTTTAAGGCCATATAACTTTTTAAGTTAGCGTGAGTTTTTTTATGTCATTCGGTAAAGACTATGGACGTGACTTGAAGACTCCATACTTTGGCCGATTAGATATAAAAAAGATACGCAGTAAATAATATTGACGTATTTTTGTAACCACGTATACTTTCGTATTTTTCCGGCTCAACAACCCCGGTCTAATTGATTTGAAACTCTTGACATAGAGCGATTATAAACAAGTTGATCCAATAAAACCGAAAAAAAAAGAAACATTTGAATTAAATGAACAATTTTACTTATACATAATATACGTAAAGTGCTTTTACTGAAACATATTGTGTCGAAGCCAAGTATAATAATTATAATAATACTAATAAACACTAGCGAACTATACGTAGGAGATGTTAAAGAGCAAACAAGTGTGTGCGCTAGCCGCTAACACATGTGCCCTCTCTATTCCCTCATTTTCAAAGTCCAAAGGGACGGCAATTCAACAACACTTAGGTCAGAGATCAGACACAAGGCTAGCGCCGACGGCTTTACGTGCTCTCCGAGGCGTACAGAGTGCTTTAGTCTCAGTTTGAAGCGCTCCAAAACTTTCTAGTATACTATTGATCGAATCACAATGACTTCAGAGTAAAATGGACCTAAAATGGCTTAAATTAAGGTTTGAGTTCGCCAATTCATTCAGCATTCGAAAACAGCCAGCGCTCCAAGCAGAAATGTTGTAAAATAAATATCCGAACTATTGAATTACGACTTTAAAATAAGAGTCTTTTGGTTCATTTTGCTCTGAAGTCATTTGTGATTCGATCAATAGTATACTATAAAGTTTAGGAGCGGTCCAAACTAAACTAAGCACTCAGGTGCAACATAGCCAATTTCCCATCTCCGGGCTACAGCTTCTGAGAATTTTTTGATAGATAAGTACCTAAACTAGATTTTTGGTAGAGAATTGGCCTGACCCGGAATTTAAACCCGGGATCTCGTGATCATGCAGCAGAATAAACTAGCCACTAAGTATACCAACGAGGCACAACATTACCATCAGTCAAACTAAAAGTAAATATATGTACTCATAACAATGGATCTCTTAGTTACTATGCGGGTCGCACTGTTTGATGAATACTTATTTTAATCGATAACCTACTACTAATTATATTACTAATTATATGTATATAATAATAATATATCTTCTATCTTCTATCTATACATATAATAAAATCGTAGAATCGCCGTATCTGTACATTGAAGATTTTTGCAAAATAATAACTGGGGGATGTTAGGGATAAGTAATAGAACGTAAAAAAGCTATTTTTGAAATTTTTGTCTGTTTGTCTGTTTGTCTGTTTATCTGTTTGTCTGTTTATCTGTTTGTCTGTTTATCTGTTTGTCTGTTTGTCTGTATGTTTGTGCGCGCATCACGTATAAACTACTGAATGGATTGAAATGAAACTCGGCATGATTTAAGTTAATACTATGGAGTAACATATAGGATACTTTTTATCCCGAAATTCAGCACGGTTCCCTTGGGAGAGGGGATGAAAGGCAAAATGTGTAATTAGCTGTAATTCGTTAACGGGTGGTCCGATTTCATTCATTCTTTTTTCGTTAGAAAGTAGATACTTTAAAGACTACTGGCTAATCTCCGAAAGGCTGGACCGATTTTGATGGGACTTTCACTGGCGGATGTTTACATTTTGATGTACCTAAACATCCGCCAGTGAACTTTTAACAGTTTTTAGCAAGGTTTAAGCTCAAAGGAGCATAGGAAAACAAAATGATTCCCACGGGATTATTAAAATCAATATCCACGCGAACGAAGTCGCGGGTATCCGCTCGTTATATACTACTACTAATTATAATATGAGCAGCTAGCGAACAAAACGGCATAATTAACTACTTACATAAAATAAAATTTTACAAGAGAAGCAAAAAACGTATTCAAAACTGTTAAGACTTGTTCAAAGCCAACAAACTTTGGATGCAATTTTGATGCAGTTTTAGACCGATTTCGACAAAAATAAGTTGAGATTCTTGTTCAGCAGGCCAAGACCAGATTAAAAAAAAAGTATTTTGGCCAGAGGTGTAGTTAATTATGCCGTTTTGTTCGCCAGCTCCTCATATATTAAAAAACTCGATAGACAATTTCGTGAGCTATGTAATCAAGCTGAAAACAGGTTGAAGATGCTTAATTGGGACAGAGGATATCGATTGCGTTAATTAACTAACGTTGAAACGGAATTCGAAGTGTGGATTCTTTAAACTAGAGATGCTAACTAGAATCCTAGTTTAAAAGGATTTTACTCTGGTTTTATTTCTAACATGATAGGTAATATGAGTAGGTATCTACAATACAGCTACAAATAAAAAATAAATAAACATAAAATTCCGTTTAATAAACATTAATTTAAAGCAATGAAATTAAATTGGATGCGTTCTCGTCATTTATTATACTTAATATGCAAATTGGAAATAAATATTATATTATTTGCTGTTCACAAATTGTAGTGGGTCTAGGTACCTACGTAACAAACAATTTATTTATTAAACGCAGATGCCTAATCATTAATTTTAGTGAACGACTCGTAAATAAGATTTTTCAATTTGAGATTACAATGAAAAACAAAATTATTTTGTCTGTAATCCGCTACATAAAAATAATTTTGTTTCATTGTAGTTTCCATTGTAGCTTTATCATCGATTTCTGTAAAATAACGCCTGCTTCTAATTCAATGACTTGAGTTTGCTATTCTTAAGTTGTTCTCTGAATAAGTTGAACTAAGTTTTATAGCTAAGGTGGATAATGTTTTAACACAAGTAAAAGAAGCCTTTTCCCACTAGTCCTATTCTCAAATTTTCCAATGGCACAATTGGGAATACACTGTAAAAGTTTGTGTAACAAGGGTACGAGTGAAATGAATAACTTTTACAGTTTCAGAGTGCAAAAAGGGAAATCACTTACTTATGGAGCATTATCTCAGCAGCCGTTAAAGGGGTATTAAAGTTTAATAATCAGTTTGCAATTCGATGGTTGAACAAATAAATGTACATAAAAACTTTAATTTTGTTTAAACTAACTATAGTTTTTATGTACATTTATTTATTTTCAACTACAATATCAATTTACAATCGGCAGATCCTTATTACTTATAGTCGCAGTAGCTAGATACTCTCAGTTTAGGCGGCAGGACCCTTGCAACATTAGAATATAGTGTCTATCTACGCCACGCTTCCCGGCGATAGTTCGCAATTCCAGCACCTTGAGACCCCAAAATTCTTGGTGATCCTAACTATGTGACCCGCCCATTCCACCGCCCTTAAGATTTAAGGCACTTATTATTAGGAATTATTCTTAGGAATTTTGCTGAATTATTATAACAGAAATCTGAGAATTCTGTCAGAATGGATGATCCATCTAATTGACAAAGCGTAGCAAACATTGTCAGGTAAATTAGTTTCATTACTTCGTTCATTACTCAGATGCTCGCTCGAATGCCTAAATCCTGAAACACACAAGCGTCGGAAACGAGTCTTCCTACGCGGCTCTTCGGTTTGGAAAGCACATTCTACTAACAGAGCCAGCAAAAAATTCTGCCCTTGATACAATAATATCAACGTGACAAACTATCTAATCTATCCTGTGGGCAGATGAATGGAATATTAGATGAATTGCTTGTGAATAAAAGCTTTATAGTAACAAATCTAAAAATTATTTCGAAATCATGATAGTAGCGTATAGGTACTTACTCAATCCCATAAAGGATTTATGTACTTTACGAAGATGAATTACGGTGTACGTATAACTAAGTAGTTTAATAGATATGCGGCTCCTAGTAAGTCGATTGTGTGAACCAGCGCTTTATAAAAATACATGTTTTGTCTCACAAAGACTGTAATTTATTATTATAAAATATACTGCGAAGCCGCCGTAAGTATACCAATCTCTTTAAACTTTTCACGAGGGAATTCGCGTGATCCGAGTTTATAAATTGATCGAATGGTTCTTTTATACAATATAATAGTAGTTTATGAAACGGTTGCATAATAGAGTTTTTTAATAGTATTACACGAGTGTTTTAATAACTAATTATGTAGAGTTTCATACACTACTTTATCTAAGCTCATCAATAGGTATCTTACGTATAAAAGAAAAGACTAAGAAATTAACAAAATTATTTATTATAATAAGTATTCATGTTTTGGATATTGCAATTTATAAATGTACTCAATTCTTCAGGGGAGAACGTTTTTGCATTTTTTCCCTTAAAGCCCTGCGATTTTCTTTTTAAAACAGCAATCAGTCTTGTGTATTTAATAATATCGATTTGGTTGTAGATACTCAATATACTTTTGAGCATTGAGTATTTAGCCCATAAGGACAAAGACTTAAATTTATTTGATAATTCTTGGAAATATGCTAGCATTACATTTTCTGAAAATGAAGTGGTTTTTTTCAAAATTTTCCAACTCATAAAATCTTGGTAACATTTATCGTAAATTTTCTTTGATTTTGCTGGCAAAAGATTATTTGTCATTCCCGATGCTATTTCCAGAATGTCTGGTGGAGTTAAATTCTCTTCAGTATCACTGCTAGACATTTTTCCGCGCAACAAAAATCACTTGCAAAATTTTGAGTTACAAAAACTGAATAGTAAATAAATAATAAATTAAAAATTTAAATAATAGGCGCCAAAATTCAATTGTCAATTTCGAATGTGCGGTGCGTGCAGTGCGTCTATGGTCAATTATGGTAGCACTACACTCTGTCCTCTGGCCGCATCTTGCTACCGCCACACTTTCGCAGTAGTAGTAATAGGGTAACTTTGATAGCGGGATAATCATTGTAAGTAACAAAATTAAACTAACTAACTATTGTAAACTAACTATTGTACCTATTTCTTTTAAAATGTTTCTTTTGTTTAATTTATGTTTTTTTGGTGTACAATAAAGTATTAAATAATAATAATAATAATAATAATAATAAACACCCGGCATGGCTCAAAAATACCAGAACCCAGTGCCTGTACTATAATGTAGAAAAAATTATTTTTTAACATTGTTTTGCAATAATTTCCTAACAAAGTAGTGTTATAATGAACTTTTTTAATTTTTTTTTTAAATATTATAGATGTATGTGAATAAAGTAGTCCAATATATGACACATTTTGATTTCATATTCGGAATTTTATGATATGAGAGTAGATAAAAATTGTTTCGATATCAGCAGCTCTGCATGAAGTTCTTTTTGAGTATTACAAATCGTATGCAGATGGATGCACCGCTGTGCTGACGTCACGCGTTGTATTTGGTTCAAGCTTTACATGAAGTTAGATGTAATTAAGACTGGTGGCCCATATATACTTATGTTGCTACGGAAATCTCATACGCTATTATAGGCTTTATATCAAAGGTGTCAAACTACATATTCACGTAACAGTGAATATTACGCGAGCTATATTGTAATCTACGTGACGTTCTACAGTTGTGATATGTTTGTTTCGAAACTGCTAATATCTCCTCTTAGTGCTGAACTTCAAGACGTTAACACGAAATGCTTCTTTGTTTTAAAATTCTGAACCCGTAGGCATTCCTTCGGGCAACAAAATCCAATTAATTTGTTTTACTTAACTTTACTCGAAATAGTGCCCGTGCGATCATCGTCAACTGATAGATGTCCACTGCTGGACACAACTATCTTGTAGGACTTCCACACGCCACTTGCGCCGCTTCTATGCAGCTTGTGTACAATAAAGTGAGAATCTATAATAAAATATATTATTATAAATTTGAAAGTGTGTCTATCTGTCCGGGTCCGTCCGTTTGTTCACCTGTTACCTTTTACATTCAACTGCTGAACCGATCTTTTCAAAATTTGGTGCAGAATTTAAGTAGCTTGCAGGATTATTTTTATCCTAGAAAAACAGTTCTCACAGTATTTTTGGACAGCCTAAATACAGTGATTTCTTTATTGATACATAAAAACATACCTATATTAATAAAAAAATTCAACATAGAACTTTTAGTAATGGAACTACCTATCTAGTAACTAAATAAAAGAGAAGAATAGTTTTAAACAAAAAGCGTGGAATCAGAAAAAATATCGTAAAATGAAATGAAATGTTTAAAAACGCGGCCAAGGCTTGTTAGCGAATGTGAGGTGTCTGCTCCGCAGTTTGTTTCATCTCCTGGCAGAAATAACAAGCTGCTTGTAGCTAGCGCTAGTTTTGACCTGGAAAATGCCTTTACAGAAATGAAATAAAGCCCCACTCGACGGTCTAATGATGTTTCCAGGTCCAAAATGATGTTTCATGACGGACGAAGCATCATCAAATAATCTCGAGGTTTTGGCTGCTTTTGAAAAACGAGAGCGTATTAATTGCAAACGCAAACGACTGTTTTTTCGGGGGTACCTATAAAAGGTTTCCACCACGAAAAAAAAAAAAAAAAAAGGGTTCCTTACCTTAAAAAGAAAAAAGGAACTATTATAGGATCACTTCGTTGTTCGTCTGTCCATCTGTCTGTCTGTCAAGATCCTTTTTCCCAGAAACGCGTTAGTATCAAGTTGAAATTATTAACAAATTGAAATCAAAAATTACCGACCCATATCTTTGCTGCATATATTATTCTCAAAAACTTTTGAAAGCAAGATATGCCCAACCCTGTCCTTGTACGGGAAAGATATTGTCTCAGTTGACCAGCATGGGTTTTGTGGAAATAAGTCCACAGTCTCTAATTTAGTAAGCTATTTTGTTTACGCTTAATTGCAATACCTACTACATAATATCGGCTTAGATGGCAAGAATATAAGAATCATCCAGAATTTGTATTGGAATCAGCGAGCTTCTGTTCGAGTTGATAAAGAGGAAACGACATCTGTCGAAATTAAGAGGGGAGTTCGACAGGGCTGTATATTATCACCTACGCTATTTAACTTGTACTCTGAAACAATAATAGCGGAAGCAGTCGAGGACCTACACTGCGGAGTTAAAGTAAATGGCCAGATCATTAATAACATTAGATATGCCGACGATACAGTCCTTATAGCATCATCTCCTGAAGACATTCAAAGACTAGTCACTAGAGTGAACGAGTGTAGTGAAAAAGCCGGCCTTAAGATGAACATTTCGAAGACAAAAGTCATGGTCATATCCAAAAACAATAATGTCGACTTTGACGTAACAATAGGTGGCCAAAAACTAGAAAGAGTGCGCAAATATAAATACTTAGGTACATAACAGCGATCAGGAAATTAAGACTCGCATTGAAATAGCTCAAAGTACCTTTAACAAAATGAAGAAAGTACTCTGCAACCGCAGACTTAAGATCCCTTTGCGTATTCTACTTCTACGTTGTTACATCTGGCCCATACTTCTATACGGATGTGAGGCATGGACTATTAAAGAAGATCTCAGGAAACGAATAGAAGCTTCTGAGATGTGGGCATATAGGCGTATGCTAGCCATTAGCTGGACTCACAAGGTCACGAACGTGGAAGTTCTGCGACGCGTCAATCAGAAACGGTAACTTTTGCAGACCGTCAAGATGAGAAAAGTCGCATATCTGGGACACGTGCTCAGGCACGATAGATACGAACTGTTACAACTCATCATGATGGGAAAAGTTGCTGGAAAACGAGGCGTAGGTCGCAGAAAAAAGTCCTGGCTACGCAACATCCGCGAGTGGACAGGCATCGCGAGCGCCGCCGAACTCTTTCGCCTCGCGAAGAATAAACCTGAGTATGCGAAGCTGCACCATAATAATAAAGCCTGGATAAGCTAATGGTGCTTGGCAAAGTGGAGGGGAAACGACCACGTGGCCGCTCCCCCACACGGTGGTCGGACCAAGTTACCAACCTCACAGGCCTCCAAGTGACCACAGCCCTGAGAAAAGCCGAGGACAGGACGGATTGGAGAAAACTTATAAAGACAGTGACCCAGACCATGGACTAGAGTGGACACGACCTTCAGCAATGAAGTAAACGACCGAGAAGAAGATGCGAAGCTGACGGCCAACCTTTGCTAGTCGGAGAGGCACCACAAGAAGAAGAAGATTTTGTTTTCGCCGACTTTTGTCAAAACGACTATTATTTTTGACCATCTGCGATAAAGACTAAAAAGATGCTTAAATAATAAAAATACTTAGTGTATAATGAACTCTCAATAAGAGTTCAAAAAAAAAACTCGCAAGCTTTATGACAAATTAAGATGGCAATTATGTATATTATTATTGTTTTTTTCATTTTGATAAAATCCATGCCTTAGTAGCAACATGAATGGGAATATTTTCCTGATATTTTTCACGAGGGTGTGTCAGAGGGTGATAAGATAAACTTCTTTTTAAGTGGAACTATGTCGTTAACGAGAGAAAATATTGGGATATAATTTCCGAATTGGTAATGATACTTTATATTATTTATTATTAATAATAAAGTATTTACAAATTATTTTTCTAAGTAGGTCTGTAAGTATGTAAATCTGTATCTAAAAATATTGAAGATTTTGTAAAACGAATGTAAATTATAGTATACCTATTACCTACGTTTATAAAGTAAACAGAGTGGTTTTGCGCGAAAATTATTTTCTGACTAATTTTGTGGTCTCCCGTTGCTCACATGTGCAATTGATCTGGTGTGAAAGCGTAATTGATAGACAGACAGACATAGTTATTTTCGCATTAATAATATTACCATAACAATAAGTATGAATAAATATTTTTTTCGGTGTAACTACGCCTACGAAATTGTGTACCTACTTTTCGTGATTTTCCAGCCCCGCAGCCTCCATGACTCAATTTTAGTTTTACGACCGTGTCTATTAACATTGCCCACATATCATGAGCCTCAAGGTCTCGAGAGGGTTTATAGTACAAAACGCTAAAAGTCGACGGCCATAAAGTAAAGGGAACAAGGCCGTTCCGCCAAGCTATTAGGTAAGCGTTCGGATGTGATGCCAATTAAGGCTAAGAGGCTGTGTGTAGCTTCCATTCCTCTTTCAGGCAATACCTACCTTCTTTTTGCTATAGGGGGTAATCTTCTTAAGATACTCGATCTCCTGAGGAGGAACGAGTTATGTGGGATTTGAAAGCTCAGCGCATACTGAGAGGCTTCGGGAACTCTTAATAATATCCGCCGGTAGATACCTCTCTTACGCAAAGTCCCTTGGGCATATCCCCAGGAAATCCCCTTCCACCTTACACTCAGTTCAGACAATACCTAACTCTAATTCTTTTCTTTTCATCTTCGTCAATTGATAGACGACATAGGCTTCTTCGTTTCTGGTACTTCTAGGTACTTCCGCATGCCTCACTCTTGTTCTTGCGCCACTAATATCCAGTGGTTCCCTACATCTCGTTTGATGTCGTCTATCAAAATTTTGGGTCTACCGATACTGCGCTTTCCGATGCGAATTTATAACTCTTCTTTAATTCTACATCTCCAAAACAACATGTTCTAGTCATGCGTTGTTACTTGTTAGTAGCCAGTAAGATGGGTGGGTAGAGGTACTTTACAAAATTAGAGAAATATGTATCTTATTTCTTTTATTTTAAAGTTTATTATGGCTTAAGACTAGCAGTGGTTTGCAATTGTTACAATTAAATCTGAATGTAAAGCATTCCGGCGGGCGTTTGACTAATGAACGGTATAATGTAAGTAATTTGCCTGATTAAGTTTAGTACCTACGCTCGTTGTTCATTACAGCTGTATCTAGGATATTCTACGAACAAGCCAAATAGCATAAACCTATTGCCTAACCTTAGAACAAATTTATCGACTTCCCTGACAGTGCTGAGCGCTGTCGTCTTCGAAGAGAGAGACCTTAAATTCGATTCCTGTATCAATGAAGGCAATGTAGGAATTTATATTTTCTAAATGTCGACAACTTTCATATAAATAACAAAAACAAAATGATACGATTTTACATTTGCTTTGATCGTACACAGACAAGCGTGAAAATCTAAAAATACCTATAAGTATATTATATAGATGTGTGCGTTCCTTTATAAGTGTTGCACCCTTGAGGAAAACTGAGACGTAAAAACAAAGAGGTGTCATGTTTTTAGAGCCAGTGATGTCCCGAAACTGAAGTAAGCCTGACTGGTTTTCAAGGAAGGTCCATCTGTTATCTGTTGTGCTTCCTTCTTATTGAGTAAATTGGTCATTCTTTCAGTTTCTATGTCAAAATTGCGATATCATTATATATAAATTTATATCATTAGTAGCTGACGGCCGCAACATCGTCCGCGTGGATTTAGGTTTTTTTAAAAATCCTTAGGAAACTTTATGATTTTTCGGGATAAAAAGTAGCCTATCCAGGGTATAATCTATCTTCATTTCAAATTTCAGCCAAATCAGTTCAGTACTTTTTGCATGAAAGACTAACAAACATACACACAAACTTTCGCATTTATAATATTCGTATGATAATATGAAGTATATACGTATACTAGTATGGCGCGTGGGTGCGCGGCCCGCTAAAGCGGACCGCGAGGTTTTGTTTTCGGGTGTTTTATTGTTTGAGCAGCCTCCACCTATCTTCATCCCTCTTCCAAACCCTCGATTAGGACTTATTTTTCAGCTCACTGCCAATTGGATGAGGTTTCGAGTAACTTTTGTTTGAGCACCTCCTACCTATCGTCAACACCCTAGCCGTGCTCTTTACCCGTCTCCAAAATCCTCAATCATCAGCTTTCTCCATAAGTATTTTTCCTCCGCATGAATTTTTACTAAAAAAAGAAATTTCACTAAAAAAATTTTTGTGTGAAAACATAAATTTCGCCATCTTGTTTTTTTTTTCTGTTCATCTAGTAGATTTTTAGTTCTTGATCATATTTTTCTTAGAAACCACTCTTCCATCTTTTATACTTGGTGAGATATACACCGACAAAATTTGTATAGCCGCCATCTTGAATCCGCAATTTTGTTTTTTTTTTTTTCAACTCAGTGCCAATTGGATGAGATTCTGAGTAATTTTTGTTTGAGCACCTCCCATCTATCTACAATAGCCTGCCCGGGCTCCTCATCCATCTTCCAAACCCTCAATCATCATGTCTTCCCATATTTTTCTTTGAGAGTTCTCCAAAGAACCGCATCAAAGCCTTGCATAGTTTACAACTTGTAGTCTCTTCAATATTCGCTATACATTTTCTATGGAAAAATAAATTCCGCCATTTTGAATATTTTTTCCATTCATCAAGTAGACCTTCCGATCCTGATCATTTTTTGTCAAGAAACCACTCTTCTATCTTTTATATCCTCCGAGATGGAGACCGACGAAATTTGTATGGCGGCCATCTTTTTTTCGCCATTTTGAATTTTTTTTCAACTCACTGCCAATTGGATGACGTTTAGAGTGACATTTGCTCGAGCACCCCCCACCTATCTTCAATACCTTAAGCGTGCCATTCGCTCGTCTCTGAAATCCTCAATCATCAGCTCTCTCCATATTTTTCCTCCGAATGAATTTTTGTCTTCTATACGAAACCATTAGTAAAAAAAAATATTTTCATACAAAATTTTACAGGAGAGGTGATCAATGAGTCAGTCAGTGACCCAATCAGCACGAGCAGCTATATATATATTAACTAGTAGGGCGCGTGGGTGCGCGGCCCGCTAAAGCGGACCGCGAGGATTCGTGCAGGTTTTGTTTGAACACGTCCCATCTATCTTCAATACCCTGGCCGTGCTCTTCACCCGTCTCCAAAATCTTCGATCATCAGCTTTTTCCACATTTTCCTCCGCATGATTTTTTGTCTTCTATACGAAACCATCAAAGTAATTTTTTTTGTGTGGAAAAATAAATTCCGCCATCTTGATTTTTTCTGTTCATCAAGAAAACCTTATATCTTAATCATCTTTTGCCAAAAAACCCACTCTTCCATCTTTTATACTTGATAAGATAGACACCGACGAAATTTGTATAGCCGCCATCTTGAATCCGTCATTTTGGGTTTTTTTTTCAGCTCAGTGCCAATTGGATGGGGTTTCGAGTAATTTTTGTTTGAGCACCTCCGACCTATCTACAATACCCTGCCCGGGCTCATCAACCATCTTCCAAACCCTCAATCATCATGTCTTCCCATAGTTTTCTTCTCTCTCATTCTGAGACTTCTCCAAAGAACTGCATCTAAGCCTTGCATAGTTCACAACTTCTCTCTCTCAATGTTCACCATACATTTTATATGGAAAAACAAATTCCGCCATTTTGAATTTTTTTTCTATTCATCGGGTAGACCTTTGGATCTTGATCATCTTTTGCGAAGAAACCACTCTTCCATCTTTTATACCCTTCGAGATGGACACCGACGAAATTTGTATGGCGGCCATGTTTTTTTTCGCCATTTTGAATTTTTTTTCAGCTAACTGTCAATTGGATGACGTTTCAAATGACATTTGTTCGAGCACCCCCCACCTATCTTCAGTACCTTAAGCGTGCCCGTCGCTCGTCTCTGAAATCCTCAATCATCAGCTCTCTCCATATTTTTGTTCCGAATGAATTTTTGCTCTCTATACGACACCATTATTGAAAAAAAATATTTTCATACAAAATTGTTCAGGAGAGGTGATCAATCAGTCAGTCAGTGAGTGAATGAATCAGCACGAGCAGCTATATATATATTAATGAAGGCCCAACGCGTACGATTGGCGCCGAAGCGTAGCGTAATTTAGTGATAACTTCAAATTTTTTATTACTTTGAATGGTTAAATGAAAACACGAATCATGCAGGGGCGCGCTTTGAGTCGTCGCCGCTATTCCACAGTAAATAAAGCTGAGTTTGAATTGTTATCAACAAAGACGCTGCGGCGCATATCTATTCCGTTGGTGCAAGTGTTACGCCTTAAAGCTATGTAACAATAGGTATTTAATAATACCTTCCAACTGATTTTGCAATCAAAATCAGTCATTTTTAAAAAAAAATTATAATCATTATGGAGCGGTTTTTTGACGCTTGTTATTATGAGGTTTGCGCCTCCATGTAATCATACCTCTGTGGTAAAGGAAATAAAAATGGCCGCTTATGTTGGAACGTGTCGAATAGCGGCACGTGTGTTAGCACAATAAATAGGTCGGTAACGTAATTACAAGGATTTGGTGCGAAGAAATTGTACCACTACCAGCCGAAATCACAACTACAATAATTAATTTGCTGGTAATTTGACGCCTAATTTAATCCTTGCTTAGCAGAATGCGGTCAGGAAACTTTGAGACCTAAAGAACTGTTTCGTACTTACTAAGTTTCTGGTAAAAACGTCGTCTTGTGAAGAAAGCTTGTAAACAGTATTTAACATGGTAACAAGTACCTGTACTTAAATTAAAAATTAAAAAAAAACCGTAATTCACCATTTTGTGGTGGCGGCCATCTTGCTATTATACTAGTCAAGCTCTTTTATTTGATACCCATATTGAGGGAGTTGTGAAAAATACGTAATCCGCCATTTTGTGGAGGCGGCCACCTTGGACTGATTTTCATCAAACATAACTAAGAACACTCCCGAACAATTCACCTTTCAAACAAAACAACCGTATTCAAATCGGTTCACCCGTTTCCAGCGCTACGGTGGAACAGATAGACACAGACACTCTCACACACACAGACACTTCAAACTTATAAGACGGGTGTCAAAAATAATTTGAATCGCACTGAAACAGTACAAATGTACTAAAGGATTACGAGTAATGGCTTTGATCTGACAGTACAGCAAGACATACTGCCATTAGATGCGTCCTGTTCCAGCGGATAAACACTTGATAACTCTCAGTGGCGGCACTCCATCACAGGCGGCTCACATCAGCAGGGCTTATCGGTTTCAATAACATCTTCGATCATTTAAAGTGGTTGGATAAAATATTTTTTTTCAATTTTCTCAAACTTTGTACATAAATTATAAGTACTTACTTACTTGATATTTTTTTATTGTATGATAGGCTACGCTTGAAGACAATTATGCCTGATGGCAAGCAATGATGAGGTCTAATGAAATGCCTGTTCGTGTTCACTCTTGCCTTGAAAGTTCGCACGAGGCGGAAAACACGGACGCCGTAAGGGCGCTCCATACCCTAGCGGTTTGTATCAGAAACGTTGTCTGAAAGCGTTTTTTTTTTAATAGGAATAGCGGGCAACTGAGCAAGCGGGTCACCTGATAAGTGATTACCGCCGCCCATGAACATTAGCAGCACCTGAGGAACGACTAATGCGTTGCCGGCTTTTGAGGAAGGGGACTGGCTCTTCAGCTCGCTGCCGGAACACACGGATGCTTTGCGGCAGATTACGGCTGAAGTTCTGTTCGGGTTAGAATCCTACCACAAAGCGGTGATACCATCCAGATTAAGTTGTGTGGTATCAGGCACAACGACCCGTAGAGGGGACTGAGTGTCAGGGCCTCGTTAGCATATTGGCAGGGTGCACCTCGTGCAGGTGAGGTTGACTTTGGCTACATAGGTGGAATTTCGGCCACTTACACTAGGGTGTCCCGTTCATGTATGAGAAAAAAAAAATTTCGAGCTATACTATCGCAAGAGGTATCAAAATTTGCATAATTTTACTCAAATTACAGAAAATATAAAAAAACTAGAACTGTGTATCATCTTTAGGGCTCTACCACAATGTGAAGTTTTTAAGTTTTACGTTTGTACAGATCTAAACCGTATTACCTAAAATAATACGAAAATCATGTTTAAAGGCTAATTTATTACTGAAATTAATGAAACAATATACAATAAAACAAAATAAACAAAAATAATTTATATTAAATTACAGAAACTTAGAATTTAAACTTATTCTTGTGTCAAAAATTTGGCATTTCTGCTCGAGATTGCAACCCTGGTCCTAATAAAGCCATCTCTCGAAGTTGCGTCAGTAACACTTTGTGAGACCTCTGTTACCAGTTTAACGCATCTTTCCACTGATTGTGTGTGACAAGGAAAATCAAGAATTTCTAAGCTCTTATCTCTTGCCATGATTTCAAGGTCCTCATTAGAAATATGTCGAAGAACCGGTGGTGGTGTAATCTGACACTCGTGCCAAATAATAATGTCGGTGTAATCTATAGCAGAGAAGTTAATTTTTGGTGGCTTAAATATCCTACGTTTGGTGCTACTTCCAGCTTCTCTAGCATTTACTATTCTTCTCAATGCCAGCTCACGAATGTGGTCTCTATTGTCAAACAACATACTGACGAGTAGGTTTTCGGGGTGGGCGAAAAAAGCATTTCTCTCAATGACAGAATCCACAACAGATCTCAGATTTTCGGGTAAGAATCGAAAGTATATAATAAGTTGAAAAATATGTTTGGCTCCGTCCTTAAAAGATGTCTTTTGCTTGATTAGGAACCAAATCGGAGCGTATACTTTAACCACGTATTTGACAAGCAATTGCAAATTTTCTGAAGGATTAAGAGTACTTATGTAAAGTCTCAGTATACGATTAGCAGAAGTAAGCCATCTCGAGTGCGCCATTTTTCCAGGGTGACGGTTTGCCAGCTCAGGAGTACAGGAACCAGTTGATACAGCTTGACAAATCTCATAAAGATATTTTTGATCCGTACTTAGTTCATCGACCACACTTTTCGGCAAGGCAGACAAATTACCAGCTATCGCACAAAAAAACATCGCGGTTTTATTTTCGCAACCAGCTAATTGTTTTCCAATAGGTCCGGAATATTCTCTAGGACCTGAAGTGCAGCCATCTAAGGTCAAGAACAAATGACGAAGGGGTAACTCATTGGCATGAAGCATACATACACACCATTGTAATGGTCTCTCCAAATACTCCTCTAAATATTTAATCACGCCACCCTTCCAACCGGTGTTAGTTGCAGTTCCGTCACATCCAACGCAAATCACCTCATCTAAATTCCAACCTTGACCCTCTAATAAAGTTGTGATCGAAGTCTTTTATTATTGGTAGCTGCCAATCGTCAAGTTCTTTGTATGGTCCCAATATAGCACAAGTAGTCTCACTACGCCTCGAACTCATTCTTTAAGAATCACAAAATCTGCTTTTAACACTGTAATAATCGCAAATATATTTTTATAGCAAAAAAATTGCTTTGACTACGAAGAAAACACTCGAGAGTCAACAAAATCCTCGAAGCAAGTTGAAACCTCGAATTCGAAGTCGCCGGTAACGTGTTGCTGCATGCAAATCGAAAAATCGTCAATGTTTACACATAAATAGAACAAATAATTAATATTTTCTTTATATTTAGTTCAGGAGCCGAAATTAAAGATAAAGAAAAATTGCCAAAGAATTGATAATTTTTCAAAAATTTTAAAGATGGGTAGAGCCCTAAAGACATTATTTTATTTTATTTTTAAAATTATTTTGGTAATCTACGATCAATTACGCAAATTTTGAGAGGTCTTGCGTTAAGGAAAACCAAAAAAAAATATTTCGGGACACCCTAACTTACACCCCAAAGTGTTTCGTGCGAGCAGACTGGACGTCAACTACAGGGATGTCAACGCTCGCGACTTTTCGCTGTTCTGTGGTGGAACGGTAAAGGAAGAACTCAGGTATGAAGTAGAACGAATGTTGATAGAGTAGAATGTATTAAAAAATCTTCTTAAAACAATTCATCAAAGTAACCTTACAAAAATTTTAATGACTAATGGTCTGTTTCACCAGCTTCTGATAAATGTCGGAAAGCCTAAACGTAAGTTTTGCCACTTACTTTACGTCAAGTGACAAAGGCAAAAGTTGTGATTAAGCTATCCGACACTTATCTGAAGATGGTGAAACAGGTCCTAACAGCTTTATTTTATCCACAATATAATGATTAATCGATAGATCTTCTACCCTCATGGTAGATACGAGTCTACGAGTAGATGTGTCCCAGCATCGTTAGTATTGTGGAGTTGTAACTTCTAATCCAAAGCTCAGGGACAAAATCTTTACTTGGTACAATGAATTTTCAATCGGCAGATTATTATTATTCTTCACAGTTTAGGTGAACAGTAGTGCTGTAGCATCAAGACTGAAAAGTTGGAACCCGAAGTTCACATAGTGTTATACTGTCATTATGGAAACAAAATTCGTATGCCATCAGAAACGTTCAAAAAAAATTAAATGGTACACTGGACTTCATTAGAATCCAAAACAATAATGAAAACATCGAAATGTCTTTGAAAGCACTTTTTTTTATTTTAAAGCAGAAGAGAAGGCGGAGAACGAAAATAGTGCTACAAAATATTTCGTAATACGATCACCAGCTTGTTAGCGAGTGGTTGCTATCTTTTATCCTCTAGTTGAAAATATAAAAATTGAGTTACAAGGTTTATATTATAAGTGCCACGAGAACGTATAACTACAGGTTAACATTTCATGACTTTAACAAAGTTATAAAGGTAAGCTCTGCAATTTTATAGCTTTTGATAGCACCATCTTTGTAACAGTATAAAGTTGCAGTATAAAGACTTGGAACTTTTTAATAGAATGTAAGCTTTATTGAATAAAACTTGTATCTTTCGGAGCAACTGACAGCGAGCGGTACTTACGTATACCTACGTATAGGTAGGTACTATCTATAAATCTAGGAGGCAGGGAATTTTATATTCTCTTTTACTATTATTTTCTGTAGGGTTTTCCTCCCATCACTCTTTTCAGTACGAGTACTAGGTAACCGACGACGTACCGACCGATATCAGTGTAAGAGGAATTCAAGCCTTAGTACCTAGTTGTCGTAAATAATTGTCACCATTAGGTACTTCACTTGCTTAATTAGTGACATTCAATAAAACTTCTTTTCAAAAAACCGACAGCAAACGCTACTGCAAAGTATAAAAATAATAATTTTTGTTTGTATTCCGTATGTTGAAGTTGGGCAAGCATTGCGCGTCGGTTTCGTCGTTTCTTATTATGCTTCACTAAATAGTACCTACTTCATCATCATCATCATCATCATCATGATCAACCCATTACCGGCAAGTGAGTGATACTAAGCAAGTGATATAAATACTTAAAACGCACATAACTCCGAAAAGTTAGAGGTGCGTGCCCGGGATCGAACCCACGACCTCCGATTAGAAGTCGGCCGTCCTAACCACTAGGCTATCACAGCTTTTTTATACCTACTTATCAGTGCTTTACTCAGGGTAGGCTTTAGGCTTGCTTGGCCGATAGCTTAGCCGTGGACATAGCTTCCCACCCTTTTCCACTGTCTGTTTTCCCACCAGACCGTACCAGACCAGACGTAAGTAAAGACGTAGGTACTTACATTTCAAAAAATTTTTTCATGTAAAAAAATTTTTTTGCTTGATACGAGTGACGACCTCTCAAAAAGGTCGTCAAAAATTAATCCATCCCCATTCGCTGAACTTTCCCTTTGCAAGAGTTTGGGGCGTCTTTCGGCATATCATTATGCTAATTATGATTCCCAATTAAAATTTTAGAAGGACACAACTCAAGCAGCGACGGTTAGAAGTCTTACAAAACTTAACTGAAGGCTACTTACCATAATCGTTATCTCAGATGGTTTCTAATTATAATTATTAACGTTATTGTGGTTTCAATTGAGCTGCGTAACATTTATATAAAAACCACTTGGTTCCCACAATTTCGCCTGCGTGGATTCAAGTTTTTTAAAAAACTCGTGGAATATCTTTGATTTCTGGCTTTCTTAATTTATGGTAACCATAGCACGCTGTAGCTGTTCCCCATTACGGACATGGTTATAAATAGTTTATAATATTACGGACATTTTACGTGAGAAGATTCACCTAACGTAAATTTTTCCATAGCCTACTCATCAATTCGATTCCTGTTTCCGTCATATTATAAACAATTTATAACCACGAGCTATAGAACTCGACTTGGTATACTTTAAGTAAAAAAATGTTTTCATGTCACAATCACTAACATATTTAGGTACTTTGATTCTACATCAGTGCAACTCGACTGTACTGATACTGTTGAAAGAAAGTATTGCATCGTCGATATCACGCCTCAGTCACTTGTTTTAAAGTTCGCCCTCAAAGAAAGTTTGAGGGAGGTGCCGCCAATATTTTACCAGTATTGCCACTTTAGAATTCGACATAACATATATTGGACATCAAAATTTTACATTCGAGTTTCCATTATTTATTTCTAGATGCAACCGGGAATATTAACACGTTGAATTGTTTATATTTTTGAAAAACTTTAGCCATAGCAATTTACCTGGCGAGCTGCTATTAGCCAGTTGTCACCCCAGAATATTATGGTTCGAGACTACAGAAGGGTTCGACAGTTTGTTTAAATGTGTACCTATATGCATTGTATTCATATACTTACATAAGATAAGTTGATAAAAAAACATCCTACTGTCGATTGCTCCTAACCACCACACTAATCATTATTATAATTTAATTAAAGTGCGTGAAGGAAAATTCTCAATATTTTTTTTAAAACGAATATATGTGTACGAAATCTAGAAACTATTAATCAAAATTTTATCATCAGCGGGTAAATGAACCGTGGTAACTCTTGGTCGAAGCTATAATGGCGCGCTGCTCAGAGATGCCGATTCGAATCCAGCCAGCAGTAAAATTGTCGTAAAAGTGTTCTTCCTTACTATTAGCAGCATCATTTCTCTCAACAGTTATTGCTGCAATAAAACTGGCAAACCAGAAAAAACGATGCTTAGTTTTTCCTAAACTTTCGTCTACTGATTGTTTGCGCGACTGTATTTGCGTAGGCATTTTAGGAATTGTATAGGAATCCTTTAGTTTCGCGAGATAGAATGTATCCTATATTTTTCTCAAGGAAGGATACTCTATACAAGCGGTGCAAGCCCGTGTAGTATATAAATCTCTTGAAGAGACCTACGAACAGCATTGTACGTCCTTGAGACGACGCCGCAGATAATGTCCAAGTTACAAATTGGTAGCGATTCTGTTAAACACACTCTCTAACCTAAACTTAATTTTAGGTTTTCTTATTTTAGCTGCTCTATCTCTAAGTGGTATTCTACATTTCCGCTTCAACTAAATTTAAATACTCCAAAAGGCCTTCTAAAATGACGTTTGAGTTTAATAGTAAGTGTTGCCATGTAAGATAACAAGAACTGCACAAATGTTGTGTTTGATTTTCCCCATTAATTTCAAAAATATTTTTAGTGAAAAATGTCGAAGAAAAGCGAACGATGTTACTTGAAATACAAAAATAATAATTTATTTGATTTATTTTGCTCCAATCATGATAAGAAAGTGCCGAAAATTGGTATTTTGTTTATTATAAAGTGTAAAGTAGGCTTAAATCTTTGTCTATACTCTATAGTTCATGGTTGTCATCTGTGAGTTGTAGTATCCTCTAGTAATCTGTGGTTGTAGTGTTTTCAAAAATAATTAAAAGAAACATTTTAATTAATAACATAAAAAAGGAACGCCAAGCCCGTAAAAGAATAAATAAAAAACAACAAGAGCTATTGGTAGAGAGGCTCAATGCGAATATTGAAATCGCGAGAGGTAAGTCGGTGTATTTTACGTTTTTACTTACTTCAGTGCTAATAATTAATCGTTTTCCTTTCAGTCACGTAAAAGTTGTGATCAATTCTGCGATGTAAAATTCGCGAGGCTAATGCGACTTTGTTCCCCCGTCAATATTTCAAAATGTATTAATTTTTTTTGTAAACCTAATCTTTTATTAAAAAGACAAGATTAGTAGGTAAGGTTAGATAGGTGCACTTCAATAATGTTAAACCTACCTATTTTAATTTTGATTCATCATCATCATCATGATCAACCCATTACCGGCTCACTACAGAGCACGGGTCTCCTCTCAGAGTGAGAAGGGTTTTGGCCATAGTCTACCACGCTGGCCAAGCGGATTGGCAGACTTCACACACCTTTGAGAACGTTATGGAGAACTCTCAGGCATGCAGGTTTCCTCACGATGTTTTCCTTCACCGTTAAAGCAGGTGATATTTAAATACTTAAAATGCACATAATTCCGAAAAGTTAGAGGTGCGTGCCCGGGATCGAACCCACGACCTCCGATTAGAAGTCGGTCACCCTTACCACTAGGCTATCACAGTACTGATTTTGATTAATAGATGTTAACTTACTCAGGGTAACAAATTCTAAATAAGAATCGGTTAAGAAGTCTTATTTGTATGGCTGATTTTACTAAGAAATAGTTATTGTGATAAACCTATTTACAATATATAAATGTATTATATTGTGTACAATCTACCCATGGTCATAAATAATGGTACGTATAAATAATTTCTTCCTCACAGAGAACAGCACTTCGGGAAGTCGTTGATTTTTAGGCAGCGTTGAGCACCATGCTGAATCAACTGGGATGCAGCAGGATTACACAGCAGTGGCAGTGTGTAAGTTGAGATTACTATTTTTATTCGTTCTTTCATAACATCATGAAATTAACTATCATCAATATCCTAATGCCGACCCACTAAGGAGAACAGATCTCCGAATGAGAAGGGCTTAGATTACCATGCTGCTAGTCCACTATAGATTGGCAGACTTCATACACCTTTGAGAATATTATGGAGAATATATCTTATAAATTAGGTTTCTAGTAATCTAGCTTTTGCCTGTGACTTCTGCCATGGTACCTGTTAACTTATAGTTTTCTAATGGTGAAAGAATTATTAAAACCTTTCGAGAAAGAAAATTCATTTAAGAATTACAAACATATAGTATAAATATAACTCTTTTTCAGGCCTTGCCACCGAGCCATGGTGTAGTGGAGAGCCTTCACCAGCTAGTGCTGGGTTGCCCTCTGTGCACCCAGAACTGCCAATTCACACAGAAGCTGAAACGGGGATGTCCACATCAGCAATCCAAAATCCACCATCCAAAATCGGACATATATACATAGAAGAACAAGGCCTGATCAACATCCCCGCCTACCAGTTCATAGCAACTTAGTGGCTAGCCTTAATGAGAATAATTTATATTCTGTTGAATGAAATGAAAAAAATTAATAAATTAATTTATTACATAGTGTTATTTTAACATTTTATTTTTGTTCTCATCAAGTGCTTGCCCCAACTCAGTGCTGAAATCTCAATAACTTCTTGTAGTACCTAGTAAAAGTTGATTTTGTACCTGATAGTAATTATTCCACCACCCACCACTAGTCTTTTTTACGTCCCACTACTGGGCACAGGCTTCCTCACTCATAGGAGAGAGGGATTTAGAGCTTAGACCCGCCATGCTGCCCCAATATGGGTTGGCGGGCTTTAACGACTTGTCACATGATAGTGATAATAACCAGGATCGACTGCTTAACGTGCTCTCCTAGGCACGGGGGTGAGACACCGCCAACTACTGACTCCGGAGTGAGAATTTCTTGTCAGAAAAACCCAATACCTAACAATTATTTGCCCAACCCGAGAATCGAACCCGGGACCTTGTGATCTGCAGTCAAATATGCTAACCACTAGACCAACGGGGCAGTTATAAATCATCAATTATTATCCTTACTAATATTATAAATGCGAAAGCGTGTCTGTCTGTCTGCTAGCCTTTAACAGCCCAACAGTGCAACCGATTTTGATTTAATTTGGTACAGAAGTAGCTTACATCCCGGGGAAGGACATAGGCTACTTTTTATGCTGGAAACATAACATGTTCCCATGGGAAGACGGAAAATTTATAATGCATAATCTGTTCAACCGATTTTGATGAAATTCGGTACAGAGGTAGTTTACATCCCGGGAAAGAACATACCTAGGTTACTTTTTATCCCGGAAAAATAACATGTTCCCATGGGTTAAATACATAATCCGTTAAACCGATTTTAACGAAATTTGGTACAGAGGTAGCTTTCCCTTGCTTTCCTTCGTCCCTGTAATTGACATAAGCAACTTTTACCCCAGAAAAGCAAATAGTTCCCACAAGATTTTTAGAAACCTAAAAACAAGGCATCATCCAGTATACTATAAGTGAGATAAGTTGTTTATAAACTGAAAGAACTATGTACCTACCTCTTGTTAATAATTAATTATTGAGTTGAATTTGTTTATAAGAAATATGTGTAGTACTATGTACTATGTACTTACCAAAATATTTAAAAAATATTTAGGTAAGTACCTAACTACCTTGTTGATTCTAAAAAATAATAAGCAAAAATAAATATTTTTTATGTGAAACATTTTTTATTTATCAAAATGATTAGTAATAAAATTTGTCCACTTAGTCTAGCTTCATGCAAAAAATCTTCGTTGACTTCTTCATTTATGATTGTCTGTATCTGCATTTTTTGGGTTTTTATCTGCACTATCTGCAAAATACAATGATTTTATTAATCTGTTTTTTTTTAAATGAAAGTAGGAGGCTAACAATTTTGAAAAACTTCAACAATTGTTATCAATTCAGTTGAATGATCTTGATATCTTGATAAGATACATATTTATGTAACTAGAACTGAAAAACTATCTGCTACCCTATTACCTACTATAATTATCATTTACAATATTCTGAGTAATAGGATACATATTTTTGATGACTCGGTGCAGTAGATCAAGTAGATGAGAGATGTTTTGATGTGATATCAATATTTCTGTACAGAAATTGCTTAATTTGTAGGGTTCTGTATCTCCAGAGGAAAAAAGGAACTCTTATAGGATCATTTTGTTCTCTGGCTGGCTGCCCTATCACTAAAGACCGTTCAAAGGGAATCAAAACCTATACTGTTGATTGAATACTTCCCGTTGACTTAGAATCATGAAAGCAGCTGGCACTGTTTTATAGCACAAGGGAAAAATTCGAAAGTTGTGAATTTGTAGTTACATCTCAACAAATCTGAATTCAAGAAATTACTCATATTTGATTTTTTCATATGCAATAATAATAAGTACTGGTTTGTGTATATATAATAATAAAATTATAATCTATACCTACTAATAAATAAAATTGAAGTGTCTGTCTGTGATTTCAAAATAACTACCTCATATTAAGCTCATATGGTTATTTGAACTGTACTATAACTGAATCACATGTTTTTAAAATTCTTGTCTGTCTGTCTGTTTGAACAGGCTAATCTTCAGAACTGCTGAACCGATTTTGACGGGACTTTCACATACAAGTAGAAGATTAACCAAGGAGTACCATAGGCTACGTTTTTAACCGATTTTCAAAAAAAAAGGTCCATTTCCAACTCCTCAATCCTAATGCTGTAGGGGATCTGACCCCCAAAACTAATGGGATTTAGAAACTGTCGGTTAATATAGAGGTACCTACCAATTAAAGACTTTATCGTTGAATGAACTCAAGTACATACCCAACTCCTTAACCCTGATGCTGTAAGGAATTGCATTCGCATTCCTAAATCGTGGAGATCGCGTCAGATTTTTTCGTTTTGAGGACAGGTTAGATAGGCTACTTTTTGTTCTGGAAAATCAAAAGTTCCCACAGGATTTTAAAAACCCAAACACACAGGGTCGAAGCCGTGGGCATCATCTAGTAATAAAATATGTTTGTTATTTTACCTTTTTTTTACCTTATATAAAATAAAATAATAAAATATGTTTGCTTACCAGTAAGCACATCGAGAAAAATATTATATAACGTCACCAGTATAGTTGTTGCCGCTTTTATGGCTCGTAGTTTAATTATCTGTGTCTAGGGAGGCACCTGAACTTGTTTTTAGGCATCTGTTAAGTACACATTTCAAAGATATTTCTGGCCCTGGTGTGGCATTCATTGTATTGAAGTTCGGCTTCGGTTGATGGCTCCATCAAAGGATCATCAACCATGGCTGTAGAGGATAGATATCCTTTGTCACCTCTGCAAAAATCATAATAAAAAACTATACTTACAAAATACATCAAAATGTAGAATATTGTGATTACAAAGCAATTGACTTTTCTTTATTCATCATTTTATATGTTGGGCTCAGATTATTTCAACAAATATCAAAACCCAAACACCCATTTTTAGGGTTCCGTACCCAATGGGTAAAACGGGACCCTATTACTAACACTCCGCTGTCCGTCTGTCTGTCCACCTGTCACCAGGCTCATGATGTGATAGTCAGACAGTTGAAATTTTCATAATTGATTATGCCTTTGTTAATTGGCTACTTAGATCATTTCTTCCTTTAAGGTTTCCTAGTGCCTAAAAGAGACTACAGATCTTTAGAATACGTAGGTACTAGTTATTTAGATACCTAAGATTAAGAAATTTAATAAATTACCTGTCTCTGGAATCAATCAGAGCTGCAATAACGTTTTCTTCCATTTTAAGGTTATCACATGTACAGCAACTTAAAATCTAAGGTAAAAAAACACTAAATACAACTATACCAAGTTTTTCTCAATGAAATCATAGAAAACGAAAAAAATATATAACTTTTAAGGAAAACCGAAACCCTAATATAAATATTTCTTTTCATTTATTCCGCGGTTTTTGGCTTTAGACGGACAACTTAAATTTAGGGGGCACCTCGAGAGGTCCTCTTTAAATTTAGCGAATTTTAAGTTGACGTTTCTTATTTTTGACACTTAGTGCGTTCGACAGAATAGGTTTTGCTGTCTAAAATCTAAATTGAATAGTTTAGTGCTGTCAAAATCAATTTTAAGTTAGACCTGTCATTTAACTGTGTTTGTAGAATTGCACATCCCTCTAAGTCTAATATAAGCGATTTTAAATTTAGAAATCTGCCAAGAGAATTGCTACCATTGTTATACTAAAAATTTGTGAAGACATAATTCTTTTTAGGGTTCCGTACCCAAAGGGTAAAAACGGAGCCCTATTAATGTCACTCGGCTGTCTGTCCGTCTGTCCGCCGGTCACAGGTCTCTAGCTCGCAGACGAAATGAGTTACAAACCTGAAATTTTGGTATTTGGTGTAAAACGTTGACCCAAAATCAAATATTGAATTAAAAATTGAATTAAATTATTTTTCATACACGAGAAAGGAGCCGGAAAAAAAAATTTTTTTCTTACCCTAGCTTGTGGGGTATCATTGTTTAGAGCTCATTGAGTAGAGTACGAATATATATTTTTTTAATTTTTTGCTTAAAAAGGAAGGAGACGGGGGGTCATCAAATTTGTCAGTTTTAGACCATTTTTGTGACGGGGGCTATCTAAAAAACTAAACTAGTTAGGAATATGATATTTCGGTATATTATGTACTATATGCTCTATTTGTACAACAAATACTGAAAACAACGATTCATAAAATAGTTTATAAGCTGTGACCAAAATAAACGAACTTATTTTGCGTTTTTCTTTCACGATTTCTTGCGATGTCTAACTCGGAAATTAAATATTTCTTAGACCCAAAATATTATATTGTTCATAATTATGTACGGAACCCTGAAAGAGCGAGGCCCGACTCGCACTTGGCTGATTTTTTTTTTATTTTTTTTGGTATTTTGTTAGTAGTTAGGAATACTAGAGTATCAGCCATCACCCTAACCACATTAAACTTCCTTCATTTAGTGTAAGAAATAAAATGAAATAGTGCGAGACTAAAAATCTAGTATAGATGTCTTTGATGTGTCATTGCTTTAAGATAAATTGCTTTCGGAGCGGTTCCAGTCTCACATTCAATAGGCGGCGCTTCATCACGAAGGACTACTAAATGTACCTACTTCTCGATTTCAATAAAACGGTAGACGGTATCCCCTTTTAGAATAATATCTATCTATACAGATTTTACCCTTGCTTAGTATTAAAGTAAACTTTACTGGAGACTTATTTATTTTTGCACGATTTGAATAAAGGAAATACTTTTACGCACGATTTTTGTAGAAATGGCAAATTCAGTGACACAATATATCCCCTGTGTTATATTATAAACAATGCAATTTGCTCGGCATATAAGTATATAGTATAATTATTCTGTACGTGTGTTTGTCATCTAATTCCTCCTAAATGACTGGATCGATTTGGATGAAATTTTGTGTGTATATTTCAATGGATGCCTGGATCATTTGAAAACACAATTGGACCCGGTAGGTAGTGTTGGTCGGTATGTCACTGGTTAGGATGACATCTGCCGGGTTCGCTAGTATACATATAAATAGGGAGTTGATAGCAGAAAAAATAAATCATTAGCTCGCGTACCAGAAGTTGATATTACTGAAGCCTTGGTTATAATGAATCTGCCTAAAATCAATTTCTGCTATACTTTTGTCTCGGGGTTTTTAAGTAAGTTAAAAAAACCGGCCAAGTGCATGGCGGACCACGCGCTGTGTAGGGTTCTGTAGTCACAATCCTCGAAAAACAGATAAACTCCTTAACCTGTGAACCCTACTTAGCCATGATAGTTTTCCTATGAAATTGATTAAGACGTATTAAATACCTACTAAGTACTGCTGTGAATTTTTTCAAGTTCCTATATACTGCCATTTGGCTGATAGAGGGGATGGACACTTGACTCTAATAAAAATTTGCACTTTAAAACATCATAATATTTTATAAACGGATCTAGAAATCGAAAAATGATGTTCCCACAGTATTTTTAAAAGACCTATTCAACGATACCCCACACTATGGGGTAGACGGAAAAAAAATATATTCATCCCCACTTTACATGTACCTAGGGGAGCTACCCTAAAAAAAATATTTATCAAAATTTTATTTCACCACTTTGTCGGCGTGATTAATATTTATACCCATGCCAAATTACAGATTTCTAGCATAGTCTGAGATTAACCGAGGAGTGACGGAAGGACAGACGGACGGACATGGCGAAACTATAAGGGTTCCTTGTTTACTACGGAACCCTAAAAAGATGAAAAACAGCTGACATATTACATAGATCATTTTCTTTTATTCTTCAACACATCTATTTTCATTAGTAATTCTTTCGATCCTTCCATTGGACCTTGGTTTTCTATTTCACGGCCACGGCACGACCTTGGTTTTCTATTTCATCTGAAAATAGCAAAATAAAACACTGAAGAACTTTTTCAAAAACCTTTATCTACTTCACGTTAGATATTGTATGTATAGAAAAAGCTATTTTTGAAATAAAAGGTCAAAGGGCTGACTGAAATCCGAGTAGTAGGTAATACGAGTAGCTGCTGCCTTATCCATCGTCCAACATCGTAAAATATTTGGAGGGTATTTGAACTTTTTGAAAACATCGAAACATTATTAGGACTGACCGAATAAAGCTTGTTGAAAAGATTAAATCCATTTAATTACTTCCAATTCAGGGATATTTATTCTATCTAGATACATTTTCGATAATGGATTTGAACTTTAAGATTCTGTAGGTAGGTAGGTAGTAGGTACATTAAATACGACAAAACAGGAATGCGTTGTTTTAACCTTTATAAAAATAATAACCTTTAGTAATAGGTATCTCGCTTAAAAGAATACGAGTAGATGCGCTGAAATCTTTCACAAGCGCTCTCTCAAAAGATCCCCATACAAACGAAGTTTGATTCTTATTTGAATGTTAATCAATCGATTCAAGTCAGTCAATTAAATTTTTTAATTACGTCCGATAACGAAATTACACCTATTTGTTTGGTTTGTCAGGTTTCCGTAAACATTATTATATGTACCTTCATAGGTACGAACTCAAAAAAGTTTTTAATACGTAAATATTTGCATTCAAGCGATAGTCTATTAAAAATAGACTAAATCGTTTGCCATCCAATTGCTTTCACGTATCGAAAGAGCTCGTAAACTCATGAATTACCCTTAAGTGCACTTTTCGGGAACAATTTAGCACGATCGGCCGAAAATTCAATTTTTCTACGTTGGAAAGTGCAACGACCTGTGGTAAAATTAATTGCTTTAGCTATAAATACATTTCATAATATGTACCTAATATATTGTATTTTCACACGGTAGTCCAAACATAGCACGTATAATGTTAAATATAATACAATGAAGGTATAAAAAAGTTAATAGGTGTGACCATTATAATATTATCATCTATAGTCTATACAATTATCTAGATGTTCTAGTTTTTGAAACAGCGATATAACTGTATTAGGGTGTGTATAATGCTACTATCATGCAAGTGTAATATAATGTGGATTTGACTTTTCACAGCAATGCGCGAGATGGCAATTCAATAATGAACATAACATAAAAATGTTTTTTTTTAAAGTGCAACCGCCATATTTCTTGCTGGTTCTTCTCGAACTTCGCTTCGCTTCTTCTCTCGTAGGAACGGCATTCTGAACCAGTGGTAGATTCGATTGACGATTCAATAGCACTTCTAAAAGTTTATTTGAATAAAACTATTCTATTCTAATCTAATACACGCTCTACGCATTGGAGCAGCGTGGCGGGTCATCCTATGAAAAAGGAGGCCTGTGCCCAGCAGTGGGACGTTAAAAGTCTGTAATGGTGGTGTGTTTACAGTCTGCACTACGTTACAATTTACAACTGACAAATGCCCACTGCTATACCTACATTAATGTTTGTAGCAAAAATTTCTACACACGATATTGTACCGCTTTCCTTTCGTAGCCTTTCGTAGCCAGCGACTCGCTTGAGATCATAATTATTTTCATCATCATAATTATCCGACGCGTCGTTTTTGGGTACAGTACTTCCATTCCACCTAAGATTCGTTTCTCTGTCTATCGCTTCTTCGAGCTTGCTCATTGCCGCTTCAACTTCTTGACTCTTGAGATATTTCGGGCAATCTGGTTCTTCTATGGATCTCCTTATTTCTGATCTGATCAAGCAAAGATAATCCAAGCCTAGCTCTCTTTTCAGTGATTTCTTATCAGGCCCAACATCCATCAACTGTATGAAGAAATTACTATCTTGTACATATTATACATAATACTTTGTCAATTATCTATATCAATATATCCTTCCAGCTAAGCTTATATTTCCACTAGCTGACCCCCGCAACTTCGTCCGCGTAGATATAGGTTTTTATATATCAGATCGGATCGGATCTCATAATTCTTTTATGTACCTAAACTAAATGTAGCCTAAGTTACTCCTTATAACATTGAAAGTTCCATTAAAATCGATCCAGCCGTTTTGGAGATAAGCTGGAATAAATAGACAGATCGACAAACATAAATTTAAACGCACACCAGTTTAAAATAAGCCTAACATTTAAAGATCCGGGTCCCAAGTTATTTGAACCCAATACTGAGGCTTGTAATGTCTGTCATTTCTGAACTAAAAAACCTATGACCTTGAAATATCTACGGGACAATACATAAAGTACTACCTTTCTAACAAAAAAAGAATGAGTGAAATCGAACAACGCGTTAATGAATTACAGCTAAATACATATTTTAACTTTTATCCCCTCTCCCAAGGGAACTGTGCTAAATTTCGGGATAAAAAGTACCCTATGTCCTACCTCGGAGTATAAACTCAAATCGTACCAAGTTTCATTCGAATCCATCCAGTAGTTTCGGCGTGATGCGCGGCCAAGATACAGACAGACAGACAGACAGACAGACAGACAGACAGACAGAAAGACAGACAGACAGACAAAAATGAAACAAATTGCAGTTTTGGCTTCAGTATCGATTATAGAGTGCCCTCCAATAAAAATTTCCAAAATATCTTCAATGTACAGAATTGGATCTGTTACAGTTTTATTATATTATAGATAGAAGATAGATTAAACTTTATAAACTAATTTCGCTGCACTTTTCGGGAACAATTTCGCTTGATTGGCTGAAAACCTAGCTTTTTTACACAATGATCGAACGTGCGGGCCATGATAAAACAATCGCTTGGGAAAAGTAAAATTGGTTTTAAAATGTCCTGTGAAGTGGTGAAACTTTTGTGGGTTCTGTACACAAAAGAAGCGAAGGTTTCTGGCCCAAAAATCTACGTAAAAATGGTTCTATGCGTTCCTAAACCATACTTTACGTGGTATTGCAACGCATGCCGGGAACGTTTTGAATTTTGACTAACCTAGATATTAGCTTGCATCCTGAAAAAAACATAGGATATTTTTATCTCAGGGAAACAAGTTTCCTACTGAATTTCTTATACCTAAATCCATGCGGATGGTATCGGGAGCAAAACCTCATCTGAAATAATTTCCTGATGCAATTAATAGTAGCCAAAATATTATTATTCTAAGCGTTTTCGGCAAACCAAATCAAACTATGCTCACACAAAGCCGCCTCAATAACCGCGGGGTTTCCCGTTGAATCCACTTACAATCAAATATCCATTACCTTTTGTTCTTCGCGGTAATATTAATGGCTGCAACATTACACTGGAGTCTTGTTGGTCATGATTATATGTATGTAAGACTATCGAACAGCCAACGACTTTGTCCATCTTGACATTTCAAGTTTGTATGAAGCACTGGGGTATTGTCAACTCACCTTTTTAACCCCCGACGCAAAAACGACGGGGTGTTATAAGTTTGACGTGTCTGTGTGTGTGTGTGTGAGTGTGTGTGTGTGTGTGTGTGTGTGTGTGTGTGCGTGTGTGTGTGTGTGTGTGTGTCTGTTCCCCTGTGGCGCTCAAACGGGTGGACCGATTTGAATGCGGTTTTTTTTTGTTTGAAAGGAAAATTAGTCGAGAGTGTTGTTAGCTATGTTTGATGAAAATTGATCCAAGATGGCCGCCGCTACAAAATGGCGGATTACATATTCTTTCACAACTCTCTTAATATGGATATCAAATGAAAGGGCTTGACTAGTAAAATAGCAATCCAAGATGGCCGCCGCCACAAAATGGCGAATGTCGGGGGTTTTTTAAATTTTTAATTTATACTTGTTATGTTAGAAACGAGGACATTTAACAAGATCTTCGAATGGACTTTGTAGACACAGTTATTATATGAATACCTATCTGCTTTCCTAACCTGTGTTAAAGTTATCATAAAGACCCTGCGTACAATGAATCTTTTTTTTTTTTTTGGATATAACACTGTTTTCAACACCACGTACCCAAATTTGAAAAAGAAAGCTGATGAAATCCTCAACAAAGGCCAAAGAAAGTAGGTACTTACTAGAGCAATTCCAAGAAAACAAGAATAAAGTGTCTCACAATATGATAAAAACTAAGATTTTTTTTTACAAAGATAAGTCAAAAGATCCATGTTTGGTGTAATAATAATAATAATAATTTATTTCGGGTTTCAGCACCGCAGATTAAAGAAAAGAGTGTAGTAGAGTGTAAATAGGTATGTACCAGTATAGGTTCAAAGAATAATTAATTAGTCCCAGTTTAATCGAACCTCAGTTCTGCCTTGTAATGCCTGCCTACCCGAAGTATATAAAATACCTAAGTACCTAAATTACTTTATGCTAATAAAAAATCAAAAACTGCGTTACCGATGATTCGACCAATGACCGATTCGAAAATCGCGATTTAGTTTTTTTGATTGTTTTATTTTGAAGTGTATACACTATGGTAAACACTAATAATAAATTGTAAATTACCTACGTAGGTATGTACCTTGACTTTAATATCTTCAACCTCTTGCCGGCCATTAAGTTCTTCACAGTACAAAGACGTTCATCTCGTCGAAGTGCCTTTTTCAAACCCCTTTCAAACCAGATTTACAAGACCTCGGATGGGTCTGAAACTATTGGAGCGTACACCGACCAAAACTTCACGTGAAAGAGCCCTTTGCGTGTTCGTAGTTCAAAAAATATATCAAAAAGGGTCATTCAAGTACATACGTCCACATATTTCCTTACTTTTTAAGCAAAAAATTAAAAAATATATATTCGTACTCTACTCAATGAGCTCTAAACAATGATACCCCACATGCTAGGGTAAGAAAAAAAATTTTTTTCCGGCTCCTTTCTCATGTATGGGAGCCCCCCTGAAAAATAATTTAATTCAATTTTTAATTCAATATTTGATTTTGGGTCAACGTTTTACACAAAATACCAAAATTTCAGGTTTGTAACTCATTTCGTCTGCGAGCTAGAGACCTGTGACCGGCGGACAGACGGACAGACAGACAGACAGACAGACAGACAGACAGACAGCCGAGTGACATTAATAGGGCTCCGTTTTTACCCTTTGGGTACGGAACCCTAAAAACCCCCGACATTCGCCATTTTCTGGTGGCGGCCATCTTGGATTTGCATAGTGCTATTCTACTAGTCAAGCCCTTTCATTTGATACCCATATTGAGGGAGTTGTGATAGAATATGTAATCCGCCATTTTGTAGCAGCGGCCATCTTGGATCGATTTTCATCAAACATAGCTAACAACACTCTCGACGAATTCACCTTTCAAACAAAAAAAAACCGCATTCAAATCGCTCCACCCGTTTGAGCGCTACAGGGGAACAGACACACACACACACAGACACGTCAAACTTATAACACCCCGTCGTTTTTGCGTCGGGGGTTAAAAATATGAAATTATTTGAATCACATGACTCCGAGTGAACATAATCTCAATAAAGACGTATGTATGTAGTAGGTAATTTATTATAGTAAAACTTTAGTGCAATAACCTACTTACTTACTAGTTGTAAAAGTGTCATTAAAGCGTGCATCTATTCCCACAGTTGCAATAAAGGAGGAAAATTTCTCCCGGCAGTTATGTCTGTAATAAAACTGGTAAAGTAAATTAGAATTGGATCCTCTAAATGCGGTGCACAGCTCTTCTCATTTAATACCTCCTATTTTTAACATTGAAATGATGGTATTTAGTCGGGATATTCTATTAGGCTATGTTTTCTCTGCTTATGGTATGGGCCCTTAGCTTTTTGTCATTAAATGGTTATTATTTTTCACTGTGTTTTTTTTATAGAAGAGAGGAAATGAAACTTGAGATGGGTGAAGTTCCCCACAAATCGTTTAAGTACACAGTAAAATAAATGCTAGTTTAGGGTTCCGTACCCGAAGGGTAAAAACGGAGCCCTATTAATGTCACTCGGCTGTCTGTCTGTCTGTCTGTCTGTCTGTCTGTCTGTCTGTCTGTCTGTCTGTCTGTCTGTCCGTCTGTCCGCCGGTCACAGGTCTCTAGCTCGCAGACGAAATGAGTTACAAACCTGAAATTTTGGTATTTAGTGTAAAACGTTAACCCAAAATCAAATATTGAATTAGAAATTGAATTAAATTATTTTTCAGGGGGGCTCCCATACATGAAAAAGGAGCCGGAAAAAAAATTTTTCTTTACCCTAGCTTGTGGGGTATCATTGTTTAGAGCTCATTAAGTAGAGTACAAATATATATTTTTTTAATTTTTATCTCAAAAAATAAGGGAATGGGAGGCCATCAAAGTTGTCAGTTTTAGACCATTTTTGTGACGGAGGCTATCTCAAAAACTAAACTAGTTGGGAATATGATATTTCAGTATATTATGTACTATATGCTCTATTTAAACAACAAATACTGAAAACAACGATTTATTAAATAGTTTATAAGCTGTGACCAAAATAAACGAACATTTTTTTGGGTTTTTCTTTCACGAGGTTTGTTGCGATGTCTAGCTCGGAAATTAAATATTTCTTAGACCCAAAATATTATATTGTTCATAATTATGTACGGAACCCTGAAAGAGCGAGGCCCGACTCGCAATTGGCTGATTTTTTTTATTAAAAAATTTCACAACTTAATCAATTACATAAATACATAGGTATTAGTTACATGGATGCCTATATATTATACTACAACTAGTGTATGAATAGGTATTTTTTTTTTTATAATCTGATGAAATTTTTAAAAACTGAAATTTACTTAGTAGGTATTATTTGCTATTAGAAGTAATATATAAGTCAATGGCTATTAGTTATATAATATTATTTTATTCAGTTAAAACTACAGGTAAGTACTCTATGTAATGAATGTTATACTCATAATAAATTGATTTTATCTATAAAAAGTGTTCTGTTCTATTGTGGCTTCAAATATTCTTACTTTTTCAGTGGATTTAATTCTGACCTCCTATTTATTATGGAGCCAGTAAACGAACGAGGTCATTTATAAAACATATCTACAGTACGGCATCGTGTAACTGAAATCCATTCGTAAAGGGCACCCCGCCAAGCAATCCCGGGATAAGCTTGATTAATTTTTTGTCTTTCCTGCTTTTCTCTTTTTAATATTGTTCACATTTTCCCACGAAAACGAGATTTATCAGAAAAACAAGTAAATTAACATAAAAACATGAGTCAAACGCAACACGCAGTAAACTATTTAACCCACAGTCAATCCATATTCTAATGAATTGGGGAATAAGAACACTAATAGATGAATTAGTTGAGTGAACAATTGAACAGTGACTTTTCCACAATCAAAATACGTTAAACATCTATCTTTTATCTATAATATAATAAAACTGTAACAGATCCAATTCTGTACATTGAAGATATTTTGAAATTTTTTATTGGAGGGCAATCTATAATAATCGATACTGAAGCCAAAACTGCAATTTTTTTCATTTTTGTCTGTCTGTCTGTATCTTGGCCGCGCATCACGCCAAAACCACTGAATGGATTCGAATGAAACTTGGTACGATTTGAGTTTATACTCCGAGGTAGGACAAAGGATACTTTTTATCCCGAAATTCACCACGGTTCCCTAGGGAGAGGGGATGAAAGTTAAAACGTGTATTTAGTTGTAATTCATTAACGCGTTGTTCGATTTCACTCATTCTTTTTTTGTTAGAAAAGTAGTACTTTATATATTGTCCCGTAAATATTTCAAGGTCATAGGTTTGTTAGTTCAGAAATGACAGACATTTATTGGGTTCAAATAAAATGGGACCCGGATCTTTGTACGTACGGCTTATTTTAAACTGGCGTGCGTTTAAATTTATGTTTGTCGGCCTGTCTATTTGTTCCAGCTAATCTCCGAAACGGCTGGATCGATTTTGACGGAACTTTCAATGGCAGATAGGTGATGTTAAGTAACTTAGGCTACATAGTTTAGGTACAAAAAACGATTATGGGATCCAATCCGATCCTATATAAAATCCTATATCCAGGCGGACGAAGTCGTGGGGGTCAGCTAGTTTATAAATAAAATCTACGCAAATATAAGATTTTATACCCGTAATAGTGGAATTTGCCAACTTTACCCAACCGTCTTGATCCTCTATTTCGCGCGTAGTTTCTTTCATCTCTTCGAAAATGATATCTTCTCTACGCGTGTTTGAGCGAACCTAAAATCTTGACCCAAAAAATTTGATTAGATTGAGGCATATAATACCTATAAGATTCGGGTTTTTTCGAATGCTCAAAATACGAAAATTCTTTTGCTTTTTGCTTTTTGCCTCACGTATTGCCACTGCGAGGAGGGCGATGAACTAGAACCGTGAGCTCAGTTGCATTTTTCGAGAAACAATTAGCTTGATTTGCTGAAAATCCAATAACGCTGCGTTCGGAACGTGTATGGAATAGTAAAATTATCTGTTGTCCTACAAAAACGAATTTAAAGTGTGTGTGTTCCATAAAATATTATTTTATTCTCATTTCAGGCAATTCTCTTTTTCATTTAAATACAAAATTACGAAATAAATATTTCGGTGTAAGAATGCAATTTTTTGAGCTATTTTTAAAATTTTTGTATTCGCTTGCTTTGTTATAAGAACTGCACGAACTGCTTTATTTACATACGCGAAGTACAAGTATCGTTAACTACTTACTCCGCTGCACACTGCAGTGTGACGTTCTCATTAAAGTTATCTTCAAAATAAATAAAAGGAAAAGGGGACTGACTGACTGATCTATCAACGCACAGCTTATATACATATGTTACGGGTAAGGTTGGAAGTTGGAAGAAACTTAGGTTTACCCGGGTTTACTTAGTATTACCCAAGGCTTTTGGGTAATGTCCAAATAATATTGAAAATAAGTTTTAATTCGGTAAAACCCACTCATTTATTAACTCACCTAGGTGTATACCAACTTCCAACCTTACCCGTAACATAATATAAATCGTACACGCATGCGCCCGCATTCAGTGTGCAATGAACTTCTCGCCGAGCAGTTTCCTATGCGCCACGCTGCCATCGCGGGTTGTTTGTTCCATCCTTTATTAACCCCCGACGCAAAAAGACGGGGTGTTATAAGTTTGACGTGTCTGTGTGTGTGTGTGTGTCTGTCTCTTCCCCTGTGGCGCTCAAACGGGTGGACCGATTTGAATGCTGTTTTTTTTGTTTGAAAGGTGAATTAGTCGAGAGTGATGTTGATGTTTGATGAAAATCAGTCCAAGATGGCCGCCGCTACAAAATGGCGGATTACATATTTATTCACAACTCCCTTAATATGGGTATCAAATGTAAGGGCTTGACTAGTAGAATAGCACTATGCAAATCCAAGATGGCCGCCGCCACAAAATGGCGAATGTCGGTGGTTTTTTAAATTTTTAATTTATACTTGTTTTACAGAACCTATTATTATTAGCATGGGAACCTATTAGAGAACCTATTATTAGCATGCATTATCTCGCAACATGTCTACCAACCGCCCACAACGTTTCATGTTAGTATTACAGTAATATGGCCACTGCCAGTCATCGCCACATATCACCATGCTGGTAATTTATGCACGACATTCATTGCTGTGTCACTGCAACGTTTAATGTTACAACCCACGGGATGCCTGGCAGTGGACTCTGTGTAAAGATTTATGCCCTTTAATACGCATTTTAGTACCGGTTGTTAATTTTATTGTTTCCGTACGAAAACTATTTTTTTAATTAAGAACTTTGGGTAGGGTTTGGTACCTACTGTGTACCAAACCCTGTGAACAAACCTATGCATTCAATTTCCAGGCACCAAGTGAGAAAAGGCTTCCTATTTAACCCCACCACATCGTCCGCGTGGATTTATGTTTTTTTAAATATAGTTACCGTTAATCTCTTTTAATTTAGTGAGTAAAGGAGTGATCTAAGATATAAAGTAGATAGCTAGATCACTCCTTGTATATTCCTCAATCTGCCTGTGAAAGCCCTGTCAAAATCGGTTCAGTTGTTCCGAAGAATAGTCCAGACAAATTTAAGTTTATACTACAAACTTAAGTGCCAAGTTTCATTTCAATCCATTCTGCAGTTTTTAGCAAAAAGATGTGTTAGTTTACATTTTAGCTCAACTCTATTGAAACGGACCATACTATCCAATTTCGATATATTCCTTTTGTTAATATAAGAAATTGACGACATATGAATACTTATAAGAATACAAGAACGCCAAAATAGATATAATGTAACAACAACCTATTTACTAAAATATCAGCAATTTTACCATCTATTATGTTTTTAACCCCCGACGCAAAAACGACGGGGTGTTATAAGTTTGACGTGTCTGTGTGTGTGTGTGTGTGTGTGTGTGTGTGTGTGTCTGTCTGTTCCCCTGTGGCGCTCAAACGGGTGGACCGATTAGAATGCGTTTTTTTTTGTTTGAAAGGTGAATTAGTCGAGAGTGTTGTTAGCTATGTTTGATGAAAATCGGTACAAGATGGCCGCCGCTACTAAATGGCGGATTACATATTTTTTCACAACTTACTTAACCCTAGATTACTAAACTATCCTACGAGTGACGTTGTTACTAAACTTTCGTAAAAATTACGACGGAAATGAAATGGGAATAAATAAGAAAATCAAACACTTTAATTATTTTAAAATTAATAGTAACATTCTTTGGGTTTTATAAATCACGTAATAATGAAAAAAAAATAAAAAAATATTTTAAACAGTTAGGACACATGTTCATGTTATGTGCCCTACGTATGGCTTTTTTGCATTTCATGTAAAAGTTTGTTGTCATTTTTCTTGACTTGGATGGATAAAAGTTACATATTTCTCTTGATTTTGGTTCTTGAATGATTACTGCTTCAGGAACAGATTCAAAGTTTAAGATAATTTTTATTAGCTCTTTTATTTCACGTCGCAAAGTTGGAATATTTATTCTCTCTTTCAGCTGAGGCTCCATAAGATCATAAGTCATTTCGAAAACAAATTCTCATCTGGATTGTTTTTTTTTACTGTTTCTTTATGAGCTCTCTCAATATCTCTCGCTTTTATGCGCTTTCTTCATCATCTTCATGAGTATCCACCTCCAACAACAACCGGCTAATCTCATCGACTCAAAGTCATCAAGACATCTAAAACAAAGTACTTTAAGCAAAAGAATTAAATATAAGTGACATATAGTGGTGAATATATACATAAAACACAAAATGAACGATAATCAATATAAAATATTTATAAATAAGTGATAAAAACAAGTGCACTCACCTTTGCCGAAAAGTCACGTAAACACTAAACTTTCGTAAATTTTACGACACTCTTGCCATAAATCAACACACAAATGACACCTGACTACAATCACAGCACGAAGCACATGAACAGAACAAATTAGGAAGGTACTGTGAAGCGGGGGGCGCGGGAAAAACGCGAACATTGTTTTTTTTAGGAATCGTCATTTTGCCGTCGTAATTTTTACGATAGTTTAGTATTCTAGGGTTAATAACGATATCAAATGAAAGAGCTTGACTAGTAGAATAGCACTATTGCAAATCCAAGATGGCCGCCGCCACAAAATGGCGAATGTCAGGGGTTTTTTAAATTTTCAATTTACACTTGTCAATACATAAAATAATATTAACTGTCAGTTTTTTTTGGATCTACCTAATAATAATAAATATCATACAAAATAGATTTAACATACATATTACCTATATGCGGTAATGAATAGCGTAGGCACGAGCCAAGATTAATAGCATATAGTAGGTACATCAGGCCATGTTGTTGTTGTTTGGTGTATTGAATAACGATAAGCAGACTCCCAGGGCGCTAATGCGATATCGTAGACAAAACAGATGGTCTGGGATCCCGTCTTAGAAATTTATACCCTCATCTGTTATTTCAACGAATTATATTTCAAATGAAAGATTATTTTATTCCCAATCGAACCGTATTTGGTTGCCTGGTCAAAAGTGGTGCTAAATCATGGTTGTCTGGATTTTAAGATATAAAATTTTCGGTGCGAGTGTGTTTCGAGTGCGATTTCATTAATTTTTTTTTGTTAGAAAGGAGATACTTTAAAAATTGTTCCGTAAATATTTCAAAGTCATCAATTTTGTAGTTCAGAAATTACAAAATAATTAAAATAAAAAAAATAATTAATTCAATTTCTAATTCAATATTTGATTTTGGGTCAACGTTTTACACTAAATACCAAAATTTCAGGTTTGTAACTCATTTCGTTTGCGATCTAGAGACTTGTGACCGGCGGACAAGTGGACAGACAGACGAGTGACATTAATAGTGCTCCGTTTTTACCCTTTTGGTACGGAACCCTAAAAATGAACGAAATCGGACTACGCGATAGTGAATTACAGCTAAGTACATATTTTGACTTTCATCCCCTCTCCCAAGGGAACTGTGCTGAATTTCGGGATAAAAAGTATCCTATATGCTATTATGTAGTATGAACTTAAATCATGCCAAGTTTAATTTCAATCCATTCAGTAGTGTTTGCGTAATACATGCATAAACATACAGACAAACAGACAAAATTTTCAATAACAGCTTTTTTTTATTACTTATACCTTACGTCACTCACTTATTTTTTTTTTTGCAAATATCTTTAATGGACAGGCACAGCAAGTCTATGATTTTAATCTATGTATAGACTAAGCACCTGCCGAGTGCACGCCTGCCTCACTGCATCTTTGTCTGTCAAATGGAATTGCGCGCGCAACACTTTTCTGTCACTTTCAACACTCGCACAGAAAATTTTATATCTTAAAATCCAGACAACCATGATTTAGCACCACTTTTGACCAGGCAACCAAATACAGTTCGATTAGGAATAAAATAATCTTTCATTTGACATATAATTCGTTTAAATAACAGATGAGGGTATAAATTTCTAAGACGGGATCTCCAACTAAGACAAAGCTAATTGGATGTCCTTCTGTACAGTTTACATAACATTTTAGTTATCTTTAACTCCCGAGTCCCGACGCAAAAACGACGGGGTGTTATAAGTTTGACGTATTTGTGTGGGTGTGTGTGTGTGTATGTGTGTGTGTGTGTGTATGTGTATGTGTCTGTCTGTTTCCGCGTAGCGCTCAAACAGATGAACCGATTTGAATACGGTTCTTTGTTTGAAAGGTGAATTAGTGTTCTTAGCTATGTTTGATGAAAATCGGTCCAAGATGGCCGCCGCTACAAAATGGCGGATTACATATTTTTTCACAATTCCCTCAATATGGGTATCAAAAGAGCTTGACTAGTTCAATACACTAGTGCACTATGCAAATCCAAGATGGCTGCCACCATAAAATGGCGAATTTCGGGGATTTTTAAATTTTTTATTTTATACTTCTTGTTCAAACTACTAGAATTGCAAATAATATGTGCATCGTCGTCGTCATCAACCGATAGACGTCCACCCACTGCCGGACATAGGTCTCTTCTAGAAACTTCCCCACGCCGCAGTCTTGTGCCGCTTGTATCCAGCGGCTCTCTGCGAATCTTCCGATGTCGTCGGTCCACGTAGTGGGGGGTCTGCTAACACTGCGCTTTCCGGTGCGAGGTACTCATTGGAGCCCCAACGCCTATCGGTTCATCGAACTACTTATATGCCCCACTCATCGCCACATACATACCCATTTTTTTATACAACCCAAGTTTCTTATGATTTCTACAGCATCGTTATGAGTTCTGTTTCTGTCCAAGTTTCTTAGGATTTCTACAGCATCATTATGAGTTCTGTTTCTGTCCAAGTTTCTTAGGATTTCTACAGCATCATTATGAGTTCTGTTTCTGTCGAAGTTTCTTACGATTTCTACAGTATCGTTATGATGATAGTAGGAAAACCGATGAAATAAATCTTAAGGCTAAAGAAATGTTTTTTTTTTTGTTTTGGCCGATAAAGTTGGTCTAACACTTTGGCAGTTGACACTGCAAATAGAGCAGAACCAAAGTTTCAATGAAGAAAGTCGTCTGGTCTGACCTATGCCGTGTAGCCCGCAGGCTTTCACCGCCTGCCTGCAAACAGCTCAATCGAATACAAGGAAAATCAATAGTGACAAATCTCGATGCCCAGTTTAAAGCGAATAAATACACAGACAAACGTGGGTTGCATTTTTTTATTCGTTATATTTAGAGAAGAGACGCGATATTTGTGCATCTCATCTAAAAGATAAGCCATGCTTCCGCAATACATTTCATTCTCCATTTGTGCGTGTGCGTGTGCGCGTGCTATTTATTCGACGCGTATTTATATGTATGTACTTACCTATGTGGCTATGTCGTCATACAATCCTACTAAAAAAAAATCCGCGAATAAAAAATATGAAGAAGTGGTTGTCCACATTGTTATATTCATATTCGGTTTTCTCATAAATCACTAAATGTTACAGGTTAGACCACCCACATACACTGTGTTCAAATAGCGATGCCCCCGCTTCCTTCCCACGACTACAGCATCTGCGGCGCTTCAAAGTTCACACTGTTCAGAATTGTATACAACGTAGTAAAATTTTATACACAGCATACACCAATTATTTTCGGATCTAGCTTTTGCCCGGGGCTTCACCTACATGAAAGCCGTCGCGTCGCGTCGGTGAAAACCCTACTTATATCCCATACTATGCGAAAGATTATTTGTTAGTTGTTTTGACTTTCAATCACGCTGCAACACAGCTCCGAATTGATATGATTTAACCTAGAGAGTTAACCTTTAGCCTATAGCCATAGTTTACTTCCTAGTAAATCAAAGGGTTCCACAGCATTAAAAAAAACGTAAATTTACGCGGGCTGAGCGCGAGCATCACCTGGTGGATAAATAAATGATTACGAGTCCTAAGAGTAAATCTTAAGGGGTCAAATCAGCTCGAAATGGTTCGTGTAAATAAACACACTGCATGCGTTAAGGCAGGAACTTGCCGGTCGCACTGCCGTGCGTCTAGACCTCAGATATGATTTTCATTATTAGTTGTAATCGTCAGGTGAATAGCGCAAAGGGTCGAGGCTCTTTTGTCCAAACGGATTCATCCCCAGCATATACTTAGCCTTCATTTTTGCTTAGGACGTGAAGCGTATTTGTCTGCCTCCTCTTGGCTGCCACTCGAAAGACTTTGACGGTACAATATTTCCACTTTCTTCACTTAGTTTGGCCAAGGTTAGCGTGTCTTTCAACTGCCTCGTTGGTCTAGTGGTTAGCATATTCGACTGCAGATCACGAGGTCCCAGGTCGGGCAAATAATTGTTAGGTATTGGGTTTTTCTGTCAAGAAATTCTCAGTGCCAGCCCGGAGTTGAAAGCTGGCGGTGTTTCACCCCCGTGCCTCGGAGAGCACGTTAAGCAGTCGGTCCCGGTTATTATCACTATCTGCATGTGACAATAGTCGTTAAAGCCCGCCAACACGCATTGAAGCAGCGTAGCGGGTCTAAGCTCTATATGAGAGAGGAGGCCTGTGTGCAGCTGTGGGACGTTAAAAGGCTGCAGTGGTGGTGGTAGCGTCTTTCAAGTTTCCTGACCTGTATTCGATAATATTTCTCTTAAACATATCTAAATATACTCAATCCCTTCTAATCAGTTTGTATTGATTTAAGATTCACTTAAATCAATACAGCGACAGGATGTAGCGAGCTGTATCAACGCTGAACAACATCTGTTGCCATCTGGAATAACAAAGATTATGCAAATTATTTCCAATATAATAAATGATCATTATAATATTCAGGATAAGCTAGATGTGTTGGCAGGCGGAAATTCAAATGAAAATCGATAGAAAATTGTTCTTTAATTGAAAGGGACTAAATAATAAGGATAAGCATCAAGCAGCGTCTGTCCTCCATTGTACAAGCTTGCATACTCACTTTCTTTGGTCACGTGTCAAGACGTAATGACATCTCGATTGAACGTCTTGTAGTCCAGGGAAGAGTAGAGGGCACAAGAGCGCGTGGCAGATCGCCTATGAGATGGACAGACGTGAAGGCAGCGGTAGATGTCCCACTACATGAATGCACTAGGAAGGCAGCTGTTAGAGAGGAGTGGAGGCGCATAGTGAAGCGTGCCACAACACCCAAGTGACGACCACGACCGCTCTGTCAAGAGCGTATCGACGAAGAAGAAGAAATAATAAGGAAAATTACTTGTTAACATAAAAACTATTAAGTTAGAGAGTTTTATCTTATATACATACTTATCGGTTTATGTGGGCATTACACTTGCAGCATCAGCATTCGGGAGTTTAAACTCCCAGTTTGAACATTGTAGTGTCATAGGAACGAAATTCGTGTGTGAAGTTTCATAACAATCAGTTCAGTAAATCTACGTAATTAACGACTGAAGACCAACAACGGTAGTCTCATTTCGTCAAAACCTGAGATTTTGAGGGAGGTCGAGAAGTTCTACGGACAGTTATACACCTCAACACAGAAGCCTGTTGAAGATTTGGCTAAAGATCCCAGAGCCAAACTGACCCGACACTATACCGAAGATATCCCGGACGTCAGCCTATACGAGATTAGTATGGCTCTCAAGCAGCTTAAAAACAACAAGGCACCAGGTGATGACGGAATCACTGCAGAACTCCTGAAGGCGGGTGGAAGACCAATACTCAAAGTCCTTCAGCGATTGTTCAATTCCGTCATTCACGAGGGAATAACGCCAGAGGCATGGCACAGAAGCGTGGTGGTTCTTTTCTTCAAAAAGGGCGATAATACCCTGCTGAAGAATTATAGACCCATCTCGCTGCTGAGCCATGTCTATAAGTTGTTCTCGAGAGTCATTACGAATCGTCTCGCTCGTAGGTTCGACGACTTCCAGCCTCCCGAACAAGCCGGGTTCCGAAAAGGCTTCAGTACCATAGACCACATCCATACGCTGCGGCAGGTTGTACAGAAGACCGAAGAGTATAACCGGCCACTTTGCTTAGCGTTTGTGGACTATGAGAAGGCCTTTGATTCGGTGGAAACTTGGGCTGTATTGAGATCACTGCAGAGATGCCGGATCGACTATCGGTACATCCAAGCGCTGAAGTGTTTGTACGAAAACGCCACTATGTCAGTCCGTATACAGGACCAGAATACGAGGCCAATCCAATTGCAGCGAGGAGTGCGTCAGGGAGATGTTATCTCCCCGAAGCTATTTACCGCAGCGTTGGAAGACATCTTTAAGCTTCTGGACTGGAACGGACTTGGCATCAACATAAACGGCGAGTACATCACTCACCTACGGTTTGCCGATGATATAGTCGTGATGGCAGAGACTCTGGGAGACCTCAATACAATGCTCAACGATCTCAGCAGAGTTTCTCAACAGGTGGGCCTAAAAATGAACATGAGTAAGACGAAGGTCATGTCTAATGCTCATGTTCCGCTCCACCCGGTAATCGTTGAGAACTCTGCACTCGAAATTGTAGACGAGTACATATACCTGGGACACACGATCCAGCTAGGTAGGTCCAATTTTGACAAAGAGATCAACCGCCGAATCCAACTCGGCTGGGCAGCGTTCGGGAAACTTCGAGATGTCTTTTCGTCCAATATCCCTCAGTGTCTGAAGACGAAAGTCTTCGAACAGTGCGTGTTGCCAGTGATGACTTACGGATCTGAGACATGGTCGCTGACAATGGGCCTCATAAGAAGGCTCAGGGTCACTCAGCGGGCGATGGAGAGAGCTATGCTCGGAGTATCCCTGCGGGATCAAATCAGAAATGAGGAGATCCGCAGGAGAACCAGAGTTACTGACATAGCTCATCGAGTCGCGAAGCTGAAGTGGCAATGGGCGGGGCACATTGCTCGAAGAACCGATGGACGTTGGGGTCCCAAGGTGCTTGAATGGCGACCTCGCACCGGTAAACGAAGCGCAGGTAGACCCCCCACTCGTTGGACAGACGATCTCAAGCGAGTCGCTGGCAGCCGCTGGAGTCAGGCGGCACAAGATCGTGTGCTGTGGCGATCCTTGCAAGAGACCTATGTCCAGCAGTGGACGTCTATTGGTTGAAACGACGACGTAATTAAAAAATCTGCCGGAGAATTTCAAACAAAATATATGGACAAGTAATGTGTTTATTCCATCTCTTCTGAAATTTTATTCACATCTGAGTGAGCTCTTTTTCAAGATTAAGATTAATTTGACGGTGGAAATAAACCTTTTTGAATCCGTGAATACAAAAGAAATCAAATCTGAGGCCTCGAAATTACTTAGTCGCCCAAAATGAGATATTAATTAATTTTATTTATTAATCAGAACATAGCATAAAGAGTAGAGAATTGTCAGGTGAAATATTTTTCGAATGTTCGAAATAGGAAGATAATATTGGATATTAAAAGATACTTAACTCCTGCCTGAAATTGCGTGGATTTAAATCCTGTAGTTCCCAAGATAAAAAGTGTTATATCCGTATATAAGAGCTTAACAATGTGACAAACGTTAAAACGCTGAGTTAACGTAAAAATAAATAGAAACAGATAAACACACTTTTGGAATTATTATATTTAATAAGAAACTTAAACAAACAGAAATAACACCAGTATTCTCATTCAAATTATATTACAGCATTAGTCAAATCCCTTCGTATTTTGTATTCATAGTAAAACTCTCACATTTCTTTCGTGAATAAAATTATATTTTGAGATCATTTCACGTTTTTAGGGTTCCATTTTACAACAATAAGAAGCGGTGAAAGCCTAGTTATTAAGATTTCGGTCACCTGATAAGACATTAAAGTAAAAATAGCGCATATATTCATTTCTGTATACCTACCCTCGAATTAATTTCTCTTTTCCAACTAAGAAACAAAAACTGAGAACCCCATTCATCCTTTTCAACTAGGCTTACAGTTTTGGTCCTGGACTGCGAAATTCATAGGTCAGAATGGCGACAGAACGTCTAGCCAGAAAATAAAACCATTCGGAGCTAGATATATTACAATAGGCAGGGGGAAATCTAGCAACCTACATCTTCAGCTAGGGTTGGCTCCGACACATCTGTATACTGCGCTGAAGAAAGTTACAAAATCACACTTTGCGGCACAATCTTTTCTTTTTTATTCATCTACAAGTTAGCCCTTGACTGTGATCTCACCTAAGACGTAAGCGGGCTAACCTATTAAACCCATACCCCGGATCGGTTTCTACGCGGCATCGTACCAGAACGCTAAATCGCTTGGTGGCACGGCTGTACCGGTAAGGTGGTTTACAAAAAAAAAACAGATTTGATTCTAAACTTGAAACCAGAAAATAGTCTTCTGGAATATTTAGTGTAAATTAAAAATTGTACCGCATGCGTGTGGCTTACATCAGAGGAGTAGCGTGTATGAAATCATAGAATGCGCACGCAAGTCCGCGTGACAGAAAAGAAGTCCTTATATTAGGTACATTATACATACTTTAACCGCTGTTCGATTCTTCAATTTACATGCACAAAATATCTCTATAATTTTTGTAGCATGGTAATAACGGCATACTTATTAATATTTTCTTGTCTTCCAATTTAAACGGCGACAACCCTATGTACGACCTTTATATGGTGCGTCCTCCAATTGCTTTCTCTCTTTCTGTGACTAGGCAAGTTCTGACGTTATATTGCGAAATATTTTCACTCTGCGAAATGTGAACTATGACTGTTGGATGCATATTATTATGTTACGGCCGAGCAAGTGAAGAATTTGGGAAAGGCCTCTGGACAAAGTTTTCAAAAATCTATCTCCTTATAAACGCCAAAATGACGTCGTAATATTTTATTGCCCTAATTAATAAAAGATAATGACTAACGCATCTCGTTCTTTCGATTATAAGGCTTAGGATTTTCAACAATAAGGAATTGTGTGTCAATAAATTATATCGTCTCGACGAGTGTATTAAGATTTTTCTTTTGACAGCAAAAATGTTAGAGCGTCTTCCAACCCATCGACGCAAATAATATGTCCGAGGCTTTTTGCTAAGTCGACCATGCCAAAGCAGCACTGCGCATTCTGCAGACATAGTTCGTAACACACAGGTAATATTTATTTTGGTGCAATTTACTCACTTGCCTGAATAAATAAATAAATAAATGATTCTAGAGTAATTTTTTTTTTTCAAATTAATGGAAAATTTTATTAAACAAATAATTTAAAGCTTAATACGTAATACATTAATTTATATATAAACTTAACTGTATATTGTTCAGAAAAAAACTACTAAGTACTAAAAACTAGTCGAAAGGTCCACCTCTGGTGGCTCCTGGCTCAAAGGTTAGTACCCATATTATTAATTGATATTCTATTTATATTGATATACGAGTTACGTGAATTCAATTCAAAGGTTGAGCTTTTACCAAAAGCAGGTTGATATAGTATAGGATCCCGCCATACAACGACCTTCACCGAGCTGCTTATTTGATGAAACGCATTTTATATTTAATTTAATACGTCAATAAATATATTGCATATGGGTTGCCTAACAAATTTCAGTCCAGGATATGATTAATTAATAATTGAAAAAAAAAATTTTTTTTTTCATTATACTGGTTTGATTATTAGACAAATTCATAATGAAATCATCTTTATTTTCATTTAATTTTAATTCAATAATCAGACCGGTGCAAAATGCTATTATCGATTTAGCTGTTTACACCTGGCTACCCTAAAGTTGTGACCGGAAAAGAATAAGCAACCTAACGTTTGCATATTCTATGGGCTTCATACTTTCGATTGGTATAGAATTTGTCTAATTTAATCAAACCGGTGAAATGTTAATTTTTTACTATTTTTTATTTATTTATTAATTAATCATATCCTGGACTGAAATTTGTTAGGCAACCCATATGCAATATATTTATTGACATGTTAAATTAAATATAAAATACGTTTCATCAAATAAACATCTCGGTGAAGGTCGTTGTATAGCGGGATCTTAGACCAATAGGTTGTCAAAAAATGTTAGTAAAATACTATGTATAATAGGTACCAAGCGATTCCAAAAATACTACTGACAGGCAATAATCCGTTACAGAGAAATCAAAATCTCCTGTCTATTTCAAGCTAAGAACAAATAAAATAACAATATAATAATTATTTAATTAAAATTAGTTAGAAGTTTACTGTATACATAAACCCATTTACCGAACTCATTAGAATTTACGAAATGTTAAATTTCACATCATGTCGATTGTCGACTTACATTTATTACGATTACTTTAAGTTAAATCAAAATTATAAAATTAATTTAATTGAAACTAAATAGGTAAATCAAATTTTTTGAACCTTATTGATTCCGATTGAGTTTGTGACCAAGATGCTGGTATTATTTTCCCGTTGGATGGATTTAATTTAAATTGATTTAATAAAATATTAATTTATTTTGAATATTTTTGAATATTTAGGAACTTGATAACCTTAAATCTTTATGTACTTAATTAAAAAATTAAAAATTATTTAAGTAATTAAAATTAATGATGTCTTATTGAAATCGCTGAAATTTCTCGATTTGAGGCATAAAGTTATTCAGACAAATAGACAAATATTTGGCACGGTGACAGTTTCATAAATTCTTAATTAATCCCCTTTGAAGGATATTCCGTCGGCAAATAACGTCCGTTGCGAATTTCACAGGGATTTAGATTACTTCCACTCGACAAAATACTTCGAGTGAAAGTATTCTAATGAAAATTACGTTAAAAATTGAATGTTTACTAAGGGGAATGGAATATATAGGTATATATTTCTATCCATAGATTGCTTCTATATTTCTAGTTCTTTTTACCAAAAAATATTATTATCACTTAAGTCGTTTAATTCAGCTTTTACAATGTTCCAACAGTATTTTAGGTATTAAAAACGAGTCGAGAATACATAAGTCACCAATATAAAGATTAACGTAGCTATATATTAACGCATCCCGGCATTCCATATATGTATAAAGGAACTGATGCAAAATCTATACATATAATAAAATCGTAGAATTGCCGTATCTGTACATTGAAGATTTTTGCAAAATAATAACTGGGAGGGTGTTAGGGATATCTATAGGTACATATAATAAATCTATACATCTTCTATCTATACATATAATAAAATCGTAGAATTGCCGTTCATTGAAGATTTTTGCAAAATAATAACTGTGGGATGTTAGGGATAAGTAATAGAACGTAAAAAAGCTATTTTTGAAATTTTTGTCTGTTTGTCTGTTTATCTATTTGTCTGTTTGTCTGTATGTTTGTGCGCGCATCACGGACGCGCGCGCGCGCAAACTACTGAATGGATTGAAATGAAACTCGGCATGATTTAAGTTCATACTATGGAGTTACATATAGGATACTTTTTATCCCAAAATTCAGCACGGTTCCCTTGGGAGAGGGGATGAAAGTCAAAATGTGTAATTAGCTGTAATTCGTTAACGGGTGGTCCGATTTCATTCATTCTTTTTTTGTTAGAAAGGAAATACTTTAAAAATTACTGGCTTATCTCTGAAAGGCTGGACCGATTTTGATGGGACTTTTACGGGCGGATGTTTACATTTTGATCTACCTAAACATCCGCCAGTGAACTTTTAACAGTTTATTGCAAGGTATGAGCTCAAAGGAGGTTAGGAAAAATAAAATGATTCTCACGGGATTTTTAAAAACCAATATCCACGCGAACGAAGTCGCGGGTGTCCGCTTATTTGTTACCTACTACTGTAGGTAATTCAGTGTAAGCAAATCACGACATACTCGTAACAGTAAATACTAGTCCTATTCCTATTGCTATTTTGGGTGTGAGTTTTGTTCCTTTACGTAGGAATAATAATCATAGTAGTTGTTTATTCTGTTACTAGTACATACATTTAATACGCGTGTATAAACTAGGTGGAAATGGATCAGTACATCGATCGTCTGAAAATGAACAACTACATTGTGACGCATTCACCTCTAGCTAATAGCGGACACTCTCACCACTGGCTAAAATGTATTGTTGCAGCAAGTATACCATAAATTCAGCCAATCACTAATTGTGGTAATGATTGATGTTGCTTTTCAACATTCTATACGCCACGTCTGATATATTAATAAGTAGTGACGTCACGTCAGAGCTGATCACGTGAATGACGTGATCATCTCTGAGGTGACGTCAATGCCTATCAATATTAAGCACACTCAATAATTTGTTTCAGCGATTTACATTATTTGTTTGTTTCTATATATAAGTTAAAAAATATAACACCGTAGCATAGTATTAATCCCGAGCTAGCTACTAGATTATGGTAATTTTGTATGGAGATGTCAAATTACGATGTTTGCCCGTCAATACTAAATGCCAACGCACATTGTACAAGTTACAGGCCTCAAAGTAAATTTAAGTACATCATAATCACGAAGCTAACTTTGCCGCGACCCCAACTGTTAACTTAAGTCATAAATCCCGTTGGGCATTAACCTGAATTCCCTAAGAATGGCATATTAGGAAATATCCTAAATTTCTAAATGGGAAAATAGGGCCTTTTCATGTGAGCAAACACTTTGTTACGAGTTGATTAGAAAGTCAAAACAAGTATAAATTAAAAAAATTATAAACCCCTGACATTCACCATTAATTTGTGGTGGCGGCCATCTTGGATTTGCATAGTTTTGTTTGCAGTTAAATTGGCATTTTACTAGTCAAGACCTTTCATTTGATACCCATATTGAGAGAATTGAGAAAAAATATGTAATCCACCATTTTGTGGCAGCGGCCATCTTGGACCGATTTTCATCTTGGACAGATCCTTACTTAGGGAATCTTATGCCTGCCACTGCTGAAAACGGTCATAAGTCTTATTAATTGAATATGCACTGTATTTTTTTTTGTTTAGCAACTTTGATTGATATGGTCAGAGGGAGCGCATTCCACAGTAAAGTGGCTTGCATAGAGAACGAATTCTTATAGGTATAGAATCCCAATATACAACGACCTTCACCGAGATGTTTATTGGATGAAAGATTATTTGATGAAGATTATTTCATTATGAATTTGTCTAATAATCAAACCAGAGAAATGTTAATTTTTTTTTTTTTTTAATTATTAATCATATCCCATATGCAATATATTTAGTGATATATTAAATTAAATATAAAATACTTACGTTTAATCAAATAAACATCTCGGTGAAGGTCGTTGTATAACGGGATCTTAGACCATTATAGAATTTGGTTTTGCGTCTTGCACGTCATCTTATTTCAGCTCGCACCTCATGAGAATTAAACTTCTCCTTGAAGTAGGAGGGAAAATTGAAATGAAATAGTACATAGTACCTACAGAAGAGGAATAGGGTATTTGACAACATTGAAAATATACTATTGATTGTGGTCATCTTATCAGATAATAGCCTAAAAAAGACATATTTCACTCAATCAAACTAAATTATGTAATTTTACGCGATATTTTGCACGAAATAAAACATAATATATTTTGAAATTTTATCGGTAACCAGAACGCTCTGGGATTAATTGTGACGTCACTTGATTTGCACTTGACTTGGTTGTTATAATTGAAGTTTATCAAGTCAACCGAAACTAAACTTTAAAATTGATAAAATAAGATTGATATTAAAATGAGTAGGTATAACAATTTACAACATTACGATATAGCATTCACCTTGCGTAGCGTCTCTGTCGCACGCACCGAGTTCCGATAAGGAGCGAGCGAGAGAAGTGACTTTCATACCGATTCGTGACGTCACGCGTATCATGTGATCAGAAATGTCGTTTTTGGCGTGGTTTTCAAAACTTAAACTTTATCATTGATATAATTCTTAATACTGTAGATATTTCGAAAAATATCAATGTAGTGTGTTTTAATAAGTAATAAAGAATAATTTAAAACAATTTCCAAAAATTAGTCAAATACCCTATTACACGCAAATCACGGCGATGACGGAAGCCACAGGATCTTTGGTCATATTTACGCAAACCAAATAGTTGTAAAGTTGTAAACCAAGTAAAGTTGGTTTCCTGTAAAATTAAGCATGCATCCGCTTAATCGATAATTAATAGAAAGAAGAAGTAATTGTGTCAACATAACTTTGCTATGTTAACATTAAAATGTTGCGTGATACGATACAATTATACGGTAGGTAATACGCGTCAAAATATGCCCAGTACGCGAGTTTTTCATGGTTATGATAAAAATGCCATAAAAGCGTCCTTTTCGGCGCAAAATTAATTATGTCACGCGGCGGCGTCAGTCGAGGCCATGAATTAAGGCGCGTAGCCATTACATTATACAGGAAATTTGCACACGTCCTGTAAATAGTCATATAGTGTGCTATAGCAATCTGACAAAACAGGAGATCAACAAATCAAATCAGGAGATCGACAAAGTCTCGAAAAACGGTGCAGAACAGAGCAGCAGGCATGCATCTTTTTTTTTTTAAATTAAAAAATTGGTATTTTGTGTCTCACTAAATAAAAACCGCTTTTTTCTTCGTATAGGTACATTGTCCGCCTAAGAATTTCTCTTCGAACACAAATAGCGCGGTGCTATATCCTTTCACCTGTATACTTCTTTACTTTACCTGTGTAGGTACTTCCATATAGTAGAAACTTGGACGCTGATAGAAACTGTCCAAAAACGTTGTTGTTCGAGACGTCTGTTGAGAATTTCTTGGACTGAGCAGAAGGTTACAGAGATACTTTACGTCTACTAAAAAAAGAAAATTGCAATACTTTGGACACGTGATGTGTAAGACTAAATCTGAATTCTTTCAAATGATCGTGCAAGAAAAAGTGCAGACAGGACGAAGCAAAGCCGCAGGAGAATATTATGGCTTGAAAACTTGCGTCAGTGATTTGGCAAGAGCATTATCTTCTATCTTTATTTAAAGCAGCGGTCTCGAAAGTTAAAATCGCCCCAATGATTACCAACCTTCGTTAGGAGACGGGACGTTAAGAAGAAGGATTTTGCTTGATGACCCTCTGTTTTACATACCTTCCTACCGAAGGTTGTGATCCTTCCACTGTTACATCCATCTGCCTCGGTTTTGTGCAACATGTAGACCATTGTGGACTTTTGTGACGAAAGAAACGTCGGACTTCATAAGTCAGGTCACGGCCTAGCTGCATCCGTTACATTGCGCGAATATGAGCCTTAATAAGAAGAATAGATACTAGGTTATAGTCATTAAAAAGTATAATTAAATAAAAGATCAAAATATGTTTCTACGAGGCCTTCAGCCTCGTTAAAAAATTATTTATTATCACATGATAATCCGATGATATTTTAAAGTTTGACACACAAAAGTGTAATGTCAGCAAACGTTATTGTTTGACCGCCACCGCGGTCACGCGAGGGTTGTTATAATTTTTACGGCAGTCAGACAGGCCTGTAATTTTGGCTGAACGATGTAAATAAATAATGCGCCAAATGTCTGTTTCACGCCAAACGAACAGTATGAAGGTATTTTTTTAAGTACCTACAGATTTCGTGAAAGCTCCCTACTAATCACGATAATCCGAAGAATAAATTGTGTCTCTACCAAGTGATTTAGTGTCTGTGCGGCTTCGAATCCGATCGAAGAGCCGATTTTGATTAATACGTTTTTGTCAAGTGCTTGCTTAAAATTTCCCACGGTATCTTCAGCTGTAGATATTGTGACCGCGACCGCTGTCACGCAATGCTCGGCGCTACTTTCATGGCAGCTACACAGAGTACCTACAGAGGGGAAGCTTCTACACTCACACATATGCGCATGTTTGTCACCAACTGTACCGGTTAGTGGAACGAGCGCGCGTCCGTGAACCGTTGGTGAGTGTGTTTGTGTGAGTATACCTACAGCGGGGCGCTTGTGGAAGCTTCCCCTCTGTAGATTTACTACTCGTGTGGCAGCTACGTGTATATCCGACAGCAGTGTATATCTTAATTCAACTGAGTAAATAAACAATGGCCGACCGTTTTAGGTCAAACCAACATTGGAGGTTAAATGTTAAGGTGTAACTCCTGAATTCCTGATTGATATCCGGTTCACACGAATTGACACTTCAGTGCCATTAGCTTAACATAATATCTCGATTTATTCATTAACTCAGCAAAATTTTAATAGAAACATGATAAGGTATTGACGTGATAACGTCTTATAAATCGATGAACGCCGGCTGCACGCACGAAAAAGCATGACTCATTGTCACGTTCCGCTTTAGCTGAGCGTGCAAGCAAGAGCGCGGAACGAGCGATAGAGAGGCACGATCGGCCTTACTGTGACGCATCTATCTCTCCTTGTTTTCGACGTTATCACGTAAAATTGTAGTCCGTAAACCGACATTATAGACAACTAATTTTTTTTTTATTTTTTTTAAATTTTATATTCCGCTTTCTTTTCGTATATTTCATTGAAATGTTTTTCTGCTATTTAGATTTCAGATTTTTCAGTTAGTATGTAGATACTTCTACTGAGCCGATTCTCATTCGCGTAGCCTACCTACACGAATTTCGTTTCCCTGACAAAACAACAAATAATGTGAATTCCGGACTAATAGATAGCCCGGAGTCTACAAGCTTGTTTATCAATCATCAGCATCAGCATCAATCATTGCTGCAATCTCCATTGAGGTGATTGGTTGAATTTATGGTGCTCTTGCTGCAACAATGCATTTTAGCCAATAGCGAGAAAGTGTCGGCCAATCCTTCAGTCCTAATGCTGCAATATTTTCCACCACTACCTAAACTTAAAGCACTACTAAAGTAAGGATCTGCTCATTTGTCAGGTTCTAAAGGTTCTACAATCATCTTTGAATTTAATTCTGAAGATTGCGCAACTATTCTCAATGTTAAATCGAGTATTTAACTGTATTAGTATAAAGCCAGTAAAACGATAATGGCTCTATCAATGTATCGGAAGAAAACCCATTTCATTCAAGTTAATAGGTAAAAAGAATATACTCGTACTATAGCTATTAGCTATTATAAGGTACAATGGACCTCATTGAGCTTAGGCTTGGAAATGTATTTTTTACGGTCTATTATGAAAAAAAAACATTCTCAATATGGATTTATAAAGATTAAGTATTTCTTAATATTCCGCATTTAACCAGAGATTCGGTGTGTCAATTTATTATGAAACTAAACTGATCTGAGATATTTTAGTGATAAATAATAAAATCGGGGCTGAAACTGCTTAGTAACTTTCTGAAATTCGGAACTCCAAAGTCGGTTACCTATCCAATTACCGACTTGACTCAACGTTGCTTGACCAGCACAATCAAATTGACAAGCGCTTTTGAAAAGAAACTTGAATCCATACCGACGGCATCAGCTATAGTACGATATACTATGATGGAATTAATCTTTATTGGATGATGGAAAATTAGAATCAATTCTATGGTAATCCTCTCTTCACTGTTCCCGTACATCGGAAACTATTTCCACGATTGGAGTTCACGTCACGGGCGCATGCTAGTATTGAATACCGTAGTTAGACGTTGTTTTTTCTCTCTATTTTTCTCGGATCGAGCTCACAATTTTTCCTCTTTGTCTTCGGTCTGTAATTGAATTCCGTTTGGCATAAGTACGCTTTGCGGCGAAGTCACTCCTCTTTACTACTCGTGTAGTTCTTTGAATTGTTTTGCTCTGCAACACACAAACTGGGAGCATTCATCTCTACATCTCATACAAGTATAAATTGAAAATTTAAAAAACCCCCGACATTCGCCATTTTGTGGCGGCAGCCATCTTGGATTTGCATAGTGCTATACTACTAGTCAAGCCCTTTCATTTGATACCCATATTAAGGGAGTTATGATAAAACATGTAATCCGCCATTTTGTAGCGGCGACCAACTTGAATCGATTTTCATCAAACATAGCTAACAACACTCTCGACTAATTCACCTTTCAAACAAAAAAACCGCATTCAAATCGGTCCACCCGTTTGAGCGCTACAGGGGAACAGACAGACACACACACACACACACACACACACACACACAGACACGTCAAACTTATAACACCCCGTCGTTTTTGCGTCGGGGGTTAAAAACTAAGTATGTCTGTACTGTCTCTGTCACTAAGCTGATAAACTACTGTAGGGATTTTCACACTTTCACACTTGGATAATGTACCTCCGTTCGGCATTATACAGGATATTATAAGGGGACTGCTATCGAAAATTTAGCTCTATTATACCTACTACCTAAATACAATCCAATACCAATAACAATTTGTTCTTATACTTGTAGTACTAGTGATTTATAGTATTTAGTACTATTCAACCCGGCAATGTAGGTACATCGCGGCGACAGATTTAGCTATTTACTCAACGCAACGAGCGACAGCTGATTGCTTTACATTGCGTACTTTTAAAAAATACAGAGAACATTTCAATATTTTTCCGTGTTTTTTTTTTTTTTGTGATATCTTGTCAGTAATCATCAATACTATAATATTACCTGTCTTCGTTTCCTACAGCAGTCCCCTTACACCCGTTCATCATGATCAACCCATTACCGGCTCACTACAGAGCACGGGTCTCCTCTCAGAGTGAGAAGGGTTTTGGCCATAGTCTACCACGCTGGCCAAGCGGATTGGCAGACTTCACACACCGCGTGAGAACGTTATGGAGAACTCTCAGGCATGCAGGTTTCCTCACGATGTTTTCCTTCACCGTTAAAGCAAGTGATATTTAAATACTTAAAACGCACATAACTCCGAAAAGTTAGAGGTGCATGCCGTTATTATGAGCGTAATATAATGTGATAGGTTTATTTACCACGTAGCGCCCAGTGTAAACTATACGGGTTCAGTGAAGTATTGGTACACCAAACACGAATGTAGGTATAAAGTGCGGAAATCGAAAGCACTTATCTGCCGGAAAATGGCTGCGCCAGCGGCCGCATGGAATTGTAACCCAATACAACCAACACGACAGGTATCTCCAAGGTAATATGCTATTTTAAAACTCATTGTAAACTATGAATGACACTTCTACGTATGTACTCCAACTTCGTATTTAGATAGAGGTATGATGATCCTTTTCAATGGGATAGTTGCTTGTTTGTTTTTTTTTATTTTTTACTAGCGGACCCGGCAGACGTCGTCCTGCCCGCTATTAGCGCCACCTACCGGGCTAAATTTTTTTTAACCTTCCTCTTGAATCACTCTATCTATTAAAAAAACCGCATCATAATCCGTTGCGTAGTTTTAAAGATTTAAGCATACATAGGGACATAGGGATATAGGGACAGAGAAAGCGACTTTGTTTTATACTATGTAGTGATGACCCAAATAGAAATACAATTTAAAAAGGCATGCAAAAAAGTGGGGTGTATTGGGAATACCCATTACCCACAGTAGGGCTATTCTCTAAAATACCATCTCGATATCGAAGCTCACTCAAGTGAGATAACTCGCTTCGAAAGCAAACTCACTTCACCTTGGTTGGATATTCTGTAAACATCTGCTACACACTTGCGAAGTGAAGTGAGTTTCAGTGAGAAGACCTGTACTATCGACTTATCGAGTTTTACAGAGTACAAATTAGCAAACTCATCTCGAATTCACTCTCTATAATTCGAAAATGGCTTTACAGAATAGCCCTGCAGATCAGGGAATCTGTGTGAACACCTCACTTACCTCACTCTCTCCCTCGGACGCCTACGCCTAAATGGCGGTGACGTCACTATTCGTTCTTGCATCCCTGTCTTCGACCAGTAGGTACCTCCACCATTAGGTTTAAAAACAAACTTATTAAAATATAAGCGGATTTACATACGAAGGTATTTATTTCTGTTTAACTTTATATATGCACATACTGAGTAACGTTCATCATTATCAACCCATTACCGGCCCACTACAGGGCACGGGGTCTTCTCTCCGAATGAGAAGGGTTTAGGCCGTAGTCCACGGTACACCACGCTAGCTAAGTGTGGATTGATAGACTTCTTTGAGAAAATTATGACGAACTCTCGGGCGTGCAGGTATCCTCACTCCTTCACCGTTAAAGCAAGTGGATATTTATACTTAATTGCTTAAAGAACTAACGTTAGTTAGTTAGTTAAGCCTACCTATAAAATGTATAGGTATATAATATATAAATAATGTGGTTTTTTTTTCAACAACTAAGGCCCAATTTATACCGCCGCGGAATGGAATGGAAGCGAATTTTTTGTACCTACAAAGCATTGTGAACTTTATGTCAATTATTGTATAACATACAAAATAGTAGCTATAGGGAAATTCTCGAGAATGCGCGAGAATTACCCGGAAGACGCGCGACCTTTTTTGGCTCCTATTTAATTTGTATGTTATGCAATTGACATAGAGTTCATTCTTTAAAAAATAACATGCTTAACGTAACATAACCTAAAAAATTAAAATTGAATGATATTTTAGTACAAGATTAAAAAAATTCGAACTCCGGTTTTTTTCATTTTCTGAGAAGATTTACTATTGTAACATATATATATATATATTTTTACACCATCAAAAAGTAGAGATTTCAACGAACAGAACGCACACCTACTTTTTGAAAAAAGCTGATATTTTGACGGATGATTTTTCGATTGAAAATTAGGATGCTTTTTCGATATTGAGTCAAAAATAAGGAGAAAAACTAAATATTTCAAATCAAATAAATTACAGTGTATTTGGGACATAAAAAGGTAAGTTTTCACCAAATTCCGTGAAAAAAAAAATATTTATTGTAAAAGATAAAAATAAAAAACCAAAAACTTGGTTTTTTGAACTTTTCACATAAATTTTGAGGTTATGTGAAAAAAGTGTAAATACAAAAGTTGTAGATCTTTTTATTACCTACAACTTTGTCATTTAATTTTTTTCCATAGGGCTTGTAGTTTTGCCGGAAATCGAGATAAACCATTTTTTACCCTTAAAACTCCCCCATTTTTTCAGATCGCCCGTAAATTATTTTTCCTTTTATTTTTATAATATTCTCCTCCTTTTCCAATGGGTTTCATCCTACTGCGATTTTTCTTGGTTTCAAAAATTATCGAGACTGGGCTATACCTGATATTAGTCTCATTATCCCTATCTATTCTAAAAATATCACCATCCTTTGAAAAACTCGTCACAATGGGCTTATGAAATACTACGAAGCAATAAAGTAAGCCTTCTTTGGAAATATTACGAAAATAAAATATATCAAGGCGAAAACCATTTCAATACAATGTCACTTATTAGGTTTCCTAGAGACAGTATTAATTGTAGATACACTATGAATCTCATTTTATGGAGAAATTCCCATCTCTTCTCTAAACAGTATGAAACAAAATCACAATCCGCGTTTCTCTCTATAGAGCTTAGCATACTTATAACTTGTTAAATTCTTGACGGTTTTCATCCTACTTTCACCATCATTTGAAACATTGTACGAGGAAGGTTTATATTAGGTACCTATGTGTAAAACAGTCATATTACTTAAATAATCATAATATTAAAAATGCGAAAGTGTCTTAATTTGTTGGTTCGTTGGTTTGTCCTTCAATCACGTCGCAACAGAGCTACCGATCGACGTGATTTTTTGCATGACCTGCTTTGATTGACCTGGAGAGTGACATAGGATACTTTTCATCCCGGGATAACAAACAGTTCCCGTGGAATTTTTCTGTACGAAGTGGCAGGCAAAAGCTAGTCCAATAATAATTTAAGATTGAAAAAATACTTCCTGTATTTTTTCATACATTAATATCTACTAAAATAAATTAAGGCGTTACAATTATTGTATTTCAAATACGCTTTTTTGCTTTCAATGGGATAAACAAAAAACCTAAATCCATTAATTTACCCGAAGTGACTACCAAAATATTTTACGTAAGCATGTATGTAATAAACATCTCACCTGTTCCTTACAATCTCCAAAGAATTAAGTTGAGCTTTATCAAACAATCATTTTAAATTAATGAGAAAACTTTTGTTTCTTTTATTCCAACATTAGGTACGGGACTAATCAAAAACTTTGTGTAAAAGATTGTGGACTTTTAATATAACCGCTAAACTGCTTTATTATTTAAATACTTACTTAATTTTTCCATATTATATTCCCTGGTTAAATTGATTAGTCAAAGAAGTTGAAGTTGAAAGTTGAATGAAATTGAAAGGAATTGAAAATTCCTATGAATTCATGGGAATCGTCTCCTTTCCCTCTTACATGACGAAGAATGTTTCACATGCAATTTGGGAAATCTATCAAAGTCGAAAAAAATCATCATCCGCGAAAAGTGAGCAACATCAGATTTCTTTCTTGTACAAAATTTGTACTTTACATTCTATCTATAAATTTTACTGGTTGTAAAAGGTTGCTCTCCTCACGCGCTTCTTCATACAAACGTATTACGCCTCGCAATAGATCTAAAGTTAAGCCAGATATCAATGTATATCTCTTCTCTATTATATATTTATATCTAAGTATATAATGGAGAATTTTGCTACACATTCGACGAAACTCGGTGTGCGATTGCACAAGATTTCATACAAATGGAACTGAAGCAAGAAGCCAGATACGATATGTTTGAGTTTTGTACCAAAAGAACGAAATCAAGTCAATTCACTGCATTGCGACGATCTCTCTAGCATCTGTGTGCATAATATGTGTGCTGTGGTCTTTTAAGAACGAAGTCCCTGGCTGGTTTTATTAACACTTGGATCATTGGAAATTTATAATAGCAAAAAACTGGCTTAGGTCTGGTTTGTTGAGAGGCAAAGCCGTGCCGTCAAGAGACTATTGGCCGGTTTCACCACCTTCTGATAAGTGTCGGATAGCATAATCACATCTTTTGTTTTTCTCACTTGACATAAAGTAAGAAAGTGACAAAACATACGGCTATCCGACACTTATCAAAAGGTGGTGAAACCCTTAGCATTCCGGTATAACGCGACTTAGAAACCTATGAGAGGTTTAATAAAAACTTTACCCACTTCCTAGTTGCCTTTCCAAGTTAGAACGCTTCCATCTAAGACAGCATCGTCACTTTAAATCCAGCGAGGAATCCACTCTGTAACCGATATGCGAAAAACTTTATGTACCTACCTACTTACTAAAACATAGTGTTAAAATTCAATTTTGTTTTCGTTCGTATTACGTGAGAAACTTTCGAAAACTATTTCTATGAAAGTCACTTGACTACCTACTTGTTCCATTTAATACCGTAGAGTTATACTTTATTTTTTTTTTATTTCCCATGGAAATGTAGAATAATTCCTCCTCTTTTGTCTTCGTTCGGTAATTGAATTCCATTCGGAATAAGGACGTTTCGCGGTAAAGTCGCGCAACTCTTTACTCCTTCTTTGAATTTCCTTGTTCATCGCCAGCATTTACATAAAAGCGGAAATGTAAAATAGAAAAAGTATTAAATATTTCAAATGTAACCTACTTTTCTAGCCTAGTGGTTAGGACGACCGACTTCTAATCGGAGGTCGTGGGTTCGATCCCGGGCACGCACCTCTAACTTTTCGGAGTTATGTGCGTTTTAAGTATTTAAATATCACTTGCTTTAACGGTGAAGGAAACCTGCATGCCTGAGAGTTCTCCTTATCGTTCTCAAAGGTGTGTGAAGTCTGCCAATCCGCTTGGCCAGCGTGGTAGACTATGGCCAAAACCCTTCTCACTCTGAGAGGAGACCCGTGCTCTGTAGTGAGCCGGTCATGGGTTGATCATGATGATGATGATGATGAACCTACTTTTCAAATGTACCTATATTGTGAGAATATAATTACGTTTCTTTTATTCCATGATAAAATTTACGATGTTTCGACCCCTGTAGATCAATACCATCCACGGTCCAAGTAACTGGGTTGAAATATAGAGAAATAATCTATATTTGTTTGTAATCTGTATTTATTTACTTACTACTTATCTATACTTAATATTATAAAGCTGAAGAGTTTGTTTGTTTGAACGCGCTAATCTCGGAAACTACTGGACCGATTTCAAAAATTCTTTCACCTTTGGATATGTACGTGATTCTTGAGTGTATAGGCTATTATGTACCACGGGCGAAGCCGGGGCGAACCGCTAGTAATAAATAAAATTTCTGTCTGTGTGTTCGAAATAACTACTTACCTCACATTGAGCTCAAAATTATTTGAATGATAGCATAACCCAACCTTTGGTTTTTTTTAATTCTTGTCTGTCTGGTTATCCGGACTAGTTTTTGGAACGGCTGAATCGATTTTAACGGATTTTTCACACGCAAGTAGAGGATCATAGTGCAAGGAGTGATGTAGATCTACGTTTTATCCCGAAAATATTTCGAGTTATTTCGTAAAAAATCCTAATTTAGCATTATACTAACACATCATTTTTTTAATTAAATTGTAGAATAATGATTGAATTCCCTAAGGCTCAATTTAGACCGCGGCGGAATGGAATGGAAGCGACTTTTTGCAACGAAATTGTACATAGCTAAATGAACTTTATGTCAACTGCATAACATACAAATTAAATAGGTGCCAAAAAAAGGTCGCGCGTCTTCCGCGGAATTCTCGAGAATTCCCGTAGCTACTGTCGGCGCCGTCCGTGGAATCCGCGGGAAGTGGCGCGAACGGAGAGTCCGTTGGGTCGGTCACAGCAGTGCCGTGCAGGGTCATCAATCTTAGTACAAAAAGCCTGGTACAATTGATTTAAGTAATACTGAAAGTCAAAGTATGCGCTACTGTGCTAGCACAAAGTAGGTATATTAAGTACTAAATAAATTAATTCGATGTACATATATTCTATAGTCAAGGCATCCCATGTGTAATTTTTTTTACCAAATTGGTAGTTTAGTTAAGTTTTTAATGTCCAGTTATATAATACTAAAAAATATTCTTAGTATTATAATTACTTACTATCAATATTTTATTTGATTCTTTGATAAGTATCATTGGTTTAATAAATATTCTTCAAAATAAAATTAAGTCGGACTTTATTTTCTGCTTTTGTGTAGAAATTGGGCAACCGACTATAAAAATGTGACAACACTGGAAAACATCGCTGCCAACATAACGCCATAGGTAGTAGAGCTTCCAAAATTATGAATTTTTCAATTACGTAACTGGTTACGCATTTTAATACTTTAGTTACGTAATCACGTAATTACGTAACTGGATTTTGTATATTTTTAACAATGAAAACGAAATGAAAATTCCCAAAGTAGCTTATAAGTAACCTAAATCTACCATTAGAGATTGAATTCATCCTGAAAGGGGTCTAGGTCAATAATAAAATGAATCGCATGAAACGTAAATCGGTATTCTAGATCCCATTCAGTCAGACCGTCGTCCGTCACCAGAATTTTGGTTACAACACCTAGAGAGATAGTAAATATCTATATACGCGACTTTTGGAGCATTTACAATAGAAATCGAGACGTATGGAGTGCGTCAGGTCATTAAAATAAAAATAAAATACGTACGTACCATTTTTTTTTAATTTTCCATTACAATAAACCTAACAAAGTAAGTAGGAATATGTCAGCTTCAAAACAGATTTTGAGTTAGAACTAGGAGATGTCCGTGAATTCGTCCGCGTGGATTTAGGTTGCTGAAATTATTTGCTTTCCCGAAGCTCCTTTGAGCTCATACATTTTTTTAAACTGTTAAAAATGGCGCATCAAAATCCCATCATTAAGGGTTTTATCCTAGAATTTAATTTTTTGGCGCAGAATCCCTCATTCTTTTTTAGGGTTCCGTACCTTAAAAGGTAAAAATAAACCTTTATAAGATCACTTTCTTGTCCGTATATCAGTCCGTGTGTCGCCATCGATTTTCTCAGGAACGGGGGGACCTAGCAAGTTGAAATTTATAACAGACTAGCGGACCGCCCCGGCTTCGCCCGTGGTACATATTGTATAGCCTATAGCACTCAAGGATCACGTACATATCCAACGGAGAAAGAATTTTTGAAATCGGTCCAGTAGTTCCTGAGATTAGCGCGTTCAAACTAACAAACTCTTCCGCTTTATTATTTACCCGACTGGGTATATGTGTTTCACCTGTGTGTATGTATGTCCATTCCTATGTCCGCTTGTAACTAATCAACGGCTCAACGGATTTTGATAAATGATACGTCATTAGATTTGTCTCAATGACGCGAGTGTTATAGGGTACCTAAATTAAAAAAAAATCAAAATGGCGGACTTTATGCGCTTTAATGTGCGAGCTGAAAAAAAATTTTTTCTTCAAGACCCTCGAGTGGGGTATCAAAATAAAGGGATTCAAAAGGCAAATACGAAAATGTATAAATTTATATATTTGGAAACAATTTGGAGTGATAAATCGTAGAAAATGATCGTTTCCTATGTCAGTTCGTAACTACTTAACGGCTCAACCTATTTTGATAAATTATACGTCATTAGATTTGTCTTGACGGCGCAAATGTTACTGGGTACATAAAATTCATAAAAAATCAAAATGGCGAATGTTATGCACTTTAATGTGCGGGCTGAAAAAAATTTTTTTCTTCAAGACCCTCGAGTGGGGTATCAAAATAAAGGGATTCAAAAGGCAAATACGAAAATGTATAAATTTATATATTTGGAAACAATTTGGAGTGATAAATCGTAGAAAATGATCGTTTCCTATGTCAGTTCGTAACTACTTAACGGCTCAACCTATTTTGATAAATTATACGTCATTAGATTTGTCTTGACGGCGCAAATGTTACTGGGTACATAAAATTCATAAAAAATCAAAATGGCGAATGTTATGCACTTTAATGTGCGGGCTGAAAAAAATTTTTTTCTTCAAGACCCTCGAGTGGGGTATCAAAATAAAGGGCTTTAAAAGGCGAGTACGAAAATGTATACAATCTATATGTTTTAAATCAATTTGGAGTGACAAATGATGAAAAACAAAATAAATAACAACTACACTGTAAGTGGTACGGTGGTAGTTTATTAATTTTTTAGTTCGTTTTTTAGCATGGCAGTCGGGTTTTTTTAATTTTTAAATTATAGCTTGTTATATTAGTATAGAAGTATAGATACTAAGGTCTATAGTCCCTATTAGGTATGTATATAAAAATAAGATCCAAGTCAACCATTCTTGTCAAGTAATAAATCTAGACTGACAACCCTAGGCGCTGTAGCGTGAATTTAGCTGGAAGGCGCGGGAATGCTCGAGCATTCCAGCGAATTCGCGCGACTTCCGCGTCATGAGGCGAATTTGACGCTTCGATTCCACCGCGGTGTAAATTAAGCCTAATCATTTTTCGGCTACACATATCTTTTGACATTATATGACATGGCGAAAGTTAATAAAAAAGCAATATATTCATTTTATGGCACCACTTTTTCACACAACCAGAATTCTCTCTCAAACACGAATACTTATGGCGCGTTAAACGAATATCTATGTAAATGGAGGTCTTCAGACAATGTTCCGCTCTGTGACAAGAGACGCTACGAAAATATATCCGAAATCACATTTTAAATAGGTGCCACATTAATACGACTACATTGAGTCAATTTAAGATAATTTCCCAAGACACTCTTTCAGCTTAGAATAAAATATAGGCTAGATTATAATGTTACATTTTGATACAAGGGCGGGAAGAAGGTTATTAGTTACAAACAAGATGACGTTTGTAAGCCCGAACTGAAGGAGAGGGTTTACCATCGTCACAAGTTTGTAATATCCCTAACGCCCGTGTATCGTATGTTTTTCAATACATTTGTTAAAAAGAAGAAAAAATTAAATTAAATAAGTAAACTGGAATGAAAACTCGCGTATATTTCCTGAAATATTGTCAAAAAATAGTACATTGTTCCTCGACGGGAGAAAGTGACCGATTACTACGAGGGTGTAGTTTGAGGCCCGAGGCCGTAGGCCGTAGGGCCGCAATACGCCCGAGAGGAATCGCACTTTCTCCCGAAGGGATACATAGTGCTTTATACTACACCTGCGAGGAAAATTATAAAATAATCAAAAATATTAAAATTATTACCGTAAATCAATCAGAAGAAGAGGTTGGGTTTCCATTGTCTTCTTCTTCATATGCTTTGTTGTAACTATTTCTATCTATCTTTAGATATCTTGGGTAAAAGATTTTCAATATAAAAATAACTACTTAGCCACATATTTTTAATTCTGGCGGCGTTGGGCGGCGTCATCAAATCTTCACTATCACTACTAGACACTTTGACTTCCATAATAGCTATTTGTAATTTTATAAATTGAAAATTTGGATAGGTAAAACAAAAGAAAGCGACTCGCAAAATAAAAAGAAAATAGCGCGAAAAAAAATCTAAGTATTTTGTATTTTTTACTTTTATTTTATGTTCATATGTAATTATAATAATTAAAATTAAATATATTTAAACTAGCAGACCCCGGTCCTGCCCGGTGACATAGCGACATCAGCGCCGCCTACCGTGACGGTTGTTATTTATTGGGTGCTTTTTACGTCGTGTTTGTCGACATAGGTTTTTTTTCATGTACTGACTAAGAGAAATTATACCCTCTTCTATTTGATCAAAAATTAAAAAGAAAAAAGCACGTTAGTAATGGAATTTCATAAATGGAACTTCCGCTCTAGCGCGTTAACAATGAAATTCCATATATTTTTTCGTCCCGCCTATTTGTTTGACAGTAATGACGTACTTTGACTTTCGATATGAGAAAAACCAGAAGGTACTTTCAGAGCAGGTGTAGTATAAATACAATTTTTATGCAATTTGCTCATCTCTAGGTATTTCGACTTTATGTTTGTAACTATGCACATGCTTCATACATCAGACATTGACTAGATTAAGTCCTTATTATGGCGTATGGTTTTTTAGGGTTCCGTACCCGAAGGGTAAAAAACGGAGCCCTATTAATGTCACTCGGCTGTCTGTCCGTCTGTCCGCCGGTCACAGGTCTCTAGCTCGCAGACGAAATGAGTTACAAACCTGAAATTTTGGTATTTAGTGTAAAACGTTAACCCAAAATCAAATATTGAATTAGAAATTGAATTAAATTATTTTTCAGGGGGGCTCCCATACATGAAAAAGGAGCCGGAAAAAAAATTTTTTCTTTACCCTAGCTTGTGGGGTATCATTGTTTAGAACTCATTAAGTAGAGTACAAATATATATTTTTTTAATTTTTATCTCAAAAAATAAGGGAATGGGAGGCCATCAAAGTTGTCAGTTTTAGACCATTTTTGTGACGGGGGCTATCTCAAAAACTAAACTAGTTGGGAATATGATATTTCAGTATATTATGCTCTATTTAAACAACAAATACTGAAAACAACGATTTATTAAATAGTTTATAAGCTGTGACCAAAATAAACGAACATTTTTTTGGGTTTTTCTTTCAAATTTAATATTTCTTAGACCCAAAATATTATATTGTTCATAATTATGTACGGAACCCTGAAAGAGCGAGGCCTGACTCGCACTTGGCTGATTTTTTATTTCCTTACTGTAATAAGTATCTTAGAGCATTACAGAACTGCTCCATCAAAATCGATGAGATCATTTAGAAGATTACCCTGGTCAAACGAATCAATTCCAAGAACAGGTGTTTGAGTTTTAACAACGTGAAAACCGATATAATATTAAGCTTCCGAAAAAAATCGAAATCAGAATAAAACCCTCCAATTTATTTATTTGTATAAATTGCGGACTAAACGTAATATCGCGGGTGGAATATCAATGAGATAAACCTACCAACAGATTAAAGAGAACGACAAGGGGAAATTATTAAAAATCTCTTTCGATTTTTCACTGTCTATCCTATAATATTAAAATTACAAGAAAAATTGAACGATTATTACTAACGGAATATTATAAAGCAATCCCTATTCTCCGTTCTCGGAATTCCGACCATTTATGACTGGACATTGTAGGTAGCCTGAGGTGAAACGTATGAAGTATTCTCGTGAAATATTTTTCTATGTGAATCACCCTGTGGAATCACCGTATAATGTATCGACATATTTTTACATTTATTTCCTACCGGTCGCGGTGGTGCACGGGTTCTAATTCCTCTTGCACCCACTGGTGGGAGTAGTCGGTGGGTGCACTGGTCGATTCGTCGAGACGTCCTACTAATTTTTACTATGTTGATATTATACATTATAAACAGCGACTCTCGTTATGGGTCGGGGTATACTAGAGCAGAGTCAAAGCGCATCGAATCGTGCTAGTATGCCTCGACCCTAAAACCCCACCAGATGATCGCACTAAATTCCGAATCAACTAGCAATGAACTCAAATAGTGGAACAGATACAAATTGCAAGTCTATAGACTACTTGGAGCAAGTTCGCGGTGAAATTAGTTTAAGTTTAGTTTGGTACCGCCACCATGCTCCCTTCAGTGCGATCGCGTATCGGGTGAATTGAACCAATATTAACCTGGAGTTCGAACTCTCTTGATTTAGGTATTGAAATTAACTAGCTAAGTAGGTATAATGATACAAATTCATATCCGAACGCAGTCTTATTACGGTATGTCGGATAGTAATATGAAGTTTAGACGTTTACTTACGTGGCTTCGGAATTTCATTGGCTCTAAAGCACAACTCCCTCAAACGGAGTGTCATACATTTATATACTGTTTTATTTTTTACTAGCTTCTGCCTGCGGCTTCGCTCGCGTGAATTTCGGTTTTTTACAAATCCCGAGGGAATCGTGGATTTCCGGTTCCCGCTCCCGATCGTTTCCAACCTTTATACCTACTTTCAAGGAAGTTTTTTTTTTCAGAACAGTCAGCGCCATTTATCGCGTTTTTGGAAGTCTATAATATCTATTTTGGTCCCATAGAAATACTTTTCCGGGATAAAAAGCCTATGTGTTAAAGTTAGGGCATAATCTATCTTCGCATTCCAAATTTCACTTGTTGCGGCGTTAAAGTGGAATAAACATGCATACACTCACACACACACTCACACACACACACACACACACACACACACAAACTTTCGCCTTTATAATATTAGTGTGCTATACCTAGCTATGAAGGCTTACAATCAATTTACCTATTACATTATGACATTCGTGATCCGGTTAATAATAAAATAATTATTTATTGAATGGCTGGTGATTAAGCGCACAGCACAGCCTGTTGGTAACGTTGCAAATGATTGAAGCACGTAGCAAATGTGCATTGGTAAAGAATAGCGAAGAGGAAGTGACTGCATGAACGAATGTGTTACGATTCTGGCAACGTCGAACGAGTGGCAAAGCGACATAAATCTGCTCTCCGCTTTGAGCAATCTGAAAAATGTCTAGTATTTATAAACTTTGGGGCCATTCTGTAAGGAATGCAACCACTACGATATCAAAATGAAAAAATATTGAGAGAGCTCTCGGGGTGATCACTCTATCATCACTGCTGAAAATAAACTGTCTCCCGGAGAAAGTTCAGATGTATTTTATACTCCTCCGTAAAAATATATATCTTGGTGGGTGCATATTTTACAAGAAAAAAAAAATTCTCGTAAGTGGCTTTCCGTCTATAATTTTCAAACATCAAAGTACTTACTGTACGGACTAATAAATAATATTAACAAATATCTATAAAATTATGATGAATATAGGAAGCTAGCAATTTCCAGAAAGAAAGAAACAAAAAAAAAATTTTGTTTTGTTTTTTATTTGCAAAACAAAAAATTGAACGTTTGCGCTTTCGTCGTTGTCTTAACCGACAGACTAGACGTCTACAACCGAATGTAGGATCTTTGTAATTGGAGTATACAATGTAGGTAGTAGTCATAAGTTTACAACAATTCAATTTAATTAGATTAAGTAAGCATTGTATACACGTTGGCTTCCTATTAAATAAACTGATCACTTTATACAGTAAAAAGCCTTGATATAAGAAATTGATCAATTTTCAGATACAATTTAAATTACATTGAACTACCTACTTACCCTGTAAGCGATAAGAGTCTAAAGTATTTATACCAATGCCCCTTTATGTGCACCAGTATTTCAAAGGAATGCCAATAAAAAAATGCAGAAGAGCTTTGCTGTGTGCCAAATTCGAGCATTTTTCGATTTTAAAAGCCCCTATCGACAAAATCTCTTCCGTTGGTTGGCTAATAATGCAGTTAAGTAATGCCTTTGTTGAATTCGAGTTTTTGAATCTAATATCTCTAAATATTGTAAAACAAAGATGCAATACGAGAATTTGTGTATCATCTGTTATCATCTAAACTTTTCTTAGTTTTAAAACATTTCACATAAAGTTTAGTAGGTACAAGCGGACACACGCGACTTCGTTCGCGTGGATATTGGTTTTTGAAAATCCCGTGTGAATCATTTTGTTTTCCTAAGCTCCTTTGAGCTCATAGCTTGCTAAAATCTGTTAAAAGTTCACTGGCGAATGTTTAGGTAGATCAAAATGTAAACATCCGCCAGTAAAAGTCCCATCAAAATCGATCCAGCCTTTTTGAGATTACCCGGTAATTTTTAAAGTATATCCTTTCTAACAAAAAAAAAGAATGAATGAAATCGGACCACGCGTTAATGAATTACAGCTAAGTACACATTTTAACTTTCATCCTCTCTCCCTAGGGAACCGTGCTGAATTTCGGGATAAAAAGTATCCTATATGTTACTCTGTAGTATGAACTTAAATCATACCAAGTTTCATTTCAATCCATTCAGTAGTTTTTGCGTGATGCGCGCACAAACATACAGATAAACAGACAAACAGATAAACAGACAAACAGACAAAAATTTCAAAAATAGCTTTTTTACGTTCTATTGCTTATCCCTAACATCCCCCAGTTATTATTTTGCAAAAATCTTTAATGTACAGATACGGCAAGTCTACGATTTTATTATATGTATAGATATAAACTACAGTAGGTATAATATGTTTAATATGTTCACAATAGGTAGGTTAGGAATAGGTTAGCCGATTCAGTGCAAACCATGTGCGAAGTCAAAATCAATGCTAGCTGTGATGCTAGTCAATTAGTCAGAATTTTTTTATCGTTTAAAGTTATACAGCAGGGTTAGCATAGGCAGAGACATTTTCTCCCTGGGGAAAGGATAAAATGTTTATCGTCTCCCACAGTTTTATCCACTCTCCGAGCATGGGCGCACGGGCGGATAAATTTATTATCCACGGTGGATAAAACGGAAGAAGACTTGTCCCTGCTTAATGTTTATAGTTAATGTTGTCCCCGGATAAAATTTTTGTCTCCTGCCCATGCTAGCCGTGCAGATTAGTTTCAGGTTTTTCGGCCATAATATCTCGAAACTTACATTTTGCACTTAGTTACATAAGTTGGAGGCAACTGTGTTACGATTTATGTAAGAGTTAGTGTGTGTACGTGTGTGTGCCGCTTTATAAATTACCGCCACATTTCACCTCGAGGATCGGTTGTACGGGAAGAGCGGTTGTTAATTATCTTGCACATTATTCGGGCTTCGAAAACATCACTTCAACAGTAGGTATTTAATCAGAACTGTTTGTATAATGTTATGCGCACATATGCGATCAAATCCGAAATGAGGAGATCCGTAGAAGAACCAAGTCACCGACATAGCTCAACGGGTTGCGAAACTGAAGTGGCAATGGATGGGGCACATAGTTCGGAAAACCGATAGACGTTGGGGTCCCAACGTGCTGGAGTGGTGACCTCGCACCGGAAAGCGCAATGTAACCAGACCCCCCCCACCAGGTGGTCCGACGACATCAAAAGAGTCACAGGGATACAAGCGGCACAAAACCGTGACGTGTGAAAGTCCCTTCAAGAGACCTACATATGTAGGTACACATTTAGCCTCGCGAAGCTGCCCGTAATAACTGGACCCAGCTAATCAAAGTACCTATGTCAAAATCTGTTCTGCGTTTATTGAGTGATTTGAAAGAGGCGAACAGCTGACGAGCTGACTTTATACTAAAATTATTGATTGTACAATACAAATTGATTTGTTATTATTGCTGCTAATACTGAACATAGGTCTGTTGAAATTCTCACACTACGCGGTCTTAAACCATTAGTGTCCAGCGACAATTTGTGCTTCGTTTGATGTCATCTGTCGAGCCTAGTTAGGTATGTATCTACCGATAGTGCGTATAATTCACTATATAATGAGGCAAATACATTTACAAAGTGTGTGAATTTCAAAGCGCTGAGAAATGTACTATGACTACATTTCTACGATGCTTTATTGAAACACAGCCATACAAATATAGTCCTTGATGTTCACGACATAAAAATCTATTTGCGTCGATATATTTTTCTACTTTCAGGAAGCTTTCGAAGAAATCCCTATTTTATACTTATTACACCAGGAAATGCATATTGCGGTCTGCCAATTTTCCGATTGCAAAGTCCTTTATCGATAGCTATTTTTAAACTGCCTTTATCCTTTTCATTGTTTTACTTCATCGAAGAGACACATATTAAGTAAATCAGCACCAATAACATCAAGAGGGCATTTGCTGACAGTTCGTACTGAACCACTGCTGTATTCAAGTGAGCTAACAAATCGGTCCTATCCTAAATTACAAGTCACGGCAAATAAGTCGAGCGGTGACCTTCAATGCGCAGAAGTCGAAAATGAGGCATCTCGGAGTGTGAGGGGGTCGCGGGGAGGGCGTGGGGAATTGGGGATCGTTCGTAAGCACTGATTAGCTCTCGCGGATCCCTCGTAAGCGCTAATTGGCTCTCCAATCGTATTGTGTCCTGCTCACTCGTACGACCCTGCGCGCACTTGGAGGTCGCCGCTCGACTTACGTGCCGGGGGTTATACGTGGGGTTTAGGTTGCTAACAATTAATTCAAATGTAATTATTATTATGACTCTCTGATGGTCATACAAAAATATTTTTTTATAGATATTGTCTTAGATTATAATATAGTATAGGTACTTATGGAGTTTATAATCGTACATCTAATTTTATTTGTGCTAGTATCAGGTAAAAACTAAGTCTAGACCGATTATGACGTACCCTTTTCGTATTTCTTTATAATATTATACATAATTATATACGGTAACTTAAAAATTGCGTAGTTGCCTAAAATTTTTTATTTTATTTTGTTATTTGGTTGCAAAAGAACCCATAGAGGGACATACTCGTATTCTTTCACAAAGAATTTTAACTGCGGCCGAAATGAGCTCAAAAATTCGTTTAAACCCAACAAATGACTGCGGTCTGTACGCACAAAACCACGTACACCTTTTCGTATGTACCTTATACTTGTACGTAGGTATACGAACTGCGGTGAATACAAGGATTCAAATGAAACTTATTAAATGCTGCGGTTAACTATTCGTGTAAGGCCTAGGCCGCACTGCGAAAATTATTCGCGCGAATTTTTTCGCAAAATTCTGTGACATATGGGAATGTATGAAGCTGCACGCACATATGCAATTTAAAATTCGCGAGAAAAATATATCAAAATGCGGAATATTTTTCGCAGTGCGACCCCGCTCTAACTTAGCAATGTTTTCAGGAATAGGTATGTTACATCTCTACTTCTACACCTATAAAACAATAGATACCGTGACTGACTGACTGACTACCCATAGCCTAAACCTGTGAAAGTAGAGATTTTAAAATTGGAGGAAGTAGGTATTCCTTGAGTATCTACCCCATAGGTGGATTAAGGAGCGGTTTTTTTTTAAACTTCTACCCTGTGACCTTATAGGAATGGTACCGTTTTTATGAGTGAAAAGGAGTGGTAAACTTTGTATAAAGAAAATTTTGGTTTATATTTTTTTTATTTGGTTCCATAGTGGGAGGTAATCCAGAATACTGACGATAGCAAAATTGGTGAATACAGTCTGGTGTTGCAGCTCCATTAAATAAACAAGCTTATTGCACCATTGTTGCATTTAGTTTATAGCTAATATCTACCGTTGCATTTAGTTGATAGACAGATGTAAATACTCACTAACTAAAGTACTACTCACTAAAGTTTATTGTCCTACTTGTTCGAAAACTAGGAAGACAATAATCGCTATCGACATATATTATGAAAGAACACTTAATGAGCTTAAGCCCCGGTTCTGAATCTGTATCAGAGTCGATCTATAAAATTATTAATTAAAAAGAATTTGAGAAATAAGTACTTACCTAACATTGGTTACTATAGAGTTGATCAACTAATTTGTATAGCTTGGCGCTGTTTACATCAAATTAAATGAATGAAATATGGCAATTTGACTGTACGAGTACCTACCTAGGACGAGTACCTAGAAAGAAGTATCTCTTATACCTACTTGTTCCTAGACAAGCCATTGACACACACACACAGACATTGTGGCCAATTCTGTTGTACACAATCTCTAAATCTAAACTAAAATGACAGGTCTTAATATATTCCTGTCTCTTTCACAATCCTCCCTGCTGAAGGGGATAGCACTATTTTTAAACCTGTCAATTTAGTTTAGATTTAGAGATTGTGTACAACAGAATTGGCCACATTATTCTGATACAAAGTTCAAAATACACATAGCCTCTCTATGCACATAAAATCTTTACCAAGTGTATTTCTTTAGTCCATTGAAACAAATGTTAACATCCATTTAAAATTATGCCGAATTATTTTTAAGACCTAGGCACGTGAATTAAGTACCTAATTACGCAAACGCCAAGGTGCGGAGTAACGGAGTAATACCAGTCAAGATGATTTATTAACTTTACCTAAGCTTTACCTGTTCATTTTGCGAACAGCACCTAAATAAAGTGACAACAAGCGACGTAATTTAATTATATTAATACGTATTACAGTGAAGAAAATGAGTAGGTAAGTACCTACATTAAATTAGCAATTAATTAAGAACTGATATATACAAAAAATAATTGAGCATAAATATTTGCATTAATTTATGGACAAACTTTAACTGAGACAGTTCGGCGTTTATGACAAAGAACCATTGTTGGAAGTTTCTTGATTTATTTATTTTAAGAAACATTTGGAATCTTTATTTAGAAATAAGTTTAGAACATCTATCATTTTTTTTAAGAGTCATTCAGCTTGTTTTATGAAAACATTGTTAGGTAGATACACTGCATAAGGATACTAGGTATATTTACTGCACTCTATCATTATAAAATCAAAAATTTTCATCATCATCATTATTGACCCATTACCGGCCCACTATAGGGTAGGGTCTCCTCTCAGAATGAAAAGGGTTTAGGCCGTAGTCCACCACGCTGGCCAACTGCATATTGGTAGACTGTCTTGTCTTTTGCAACCAAATAACAAAATAAAATAAAAAAAATTTAGGCAACTAACTACGCAATATTTAAGTTACCGTATATAAATTATATTTATACCTAATATTATAAAGAAATACGAAAAGGGTACGTCATAATCGGTCTAGACTTAGTTTTTACGTGATACTAGCACAAACAAAATTAGATGAACGATAACAAACTCCATAAGTATACTATATCTTCTATATCTATACTATCTATACTAATAAATAAAATTGAAGTGTCTGTCTGTAATATCGAAATAACTACCTCATATTAAGCTCATATGGTTATTTGAACGATACTATAACCGAATCACATGTTATTAAAATTTTTGTCTGTCTGTCTGTCTGTCTGTCTGTCTGTCTGTCTGTCTGTCTGTTTGAACGGGCTAATCTTTGGAACGGCTGAACCGATTTTGACGGGACTTTCACATACAAGTAGAGAATTAACCAGGAAGTAACATAGGCTACTTTTTTAACCGACTTTTAAAAAAGGAGGAGTTGTGTTTTTCTACCTATGTACACCGATATCTCCGAGATTTCTGAACCGATTTGCGTAATTTTTTTTTTAATCGATAGAGAAACATTGCGACACTGTCTTACAAAAAATTTGGATTCCAACTCCTCAATCCTGATGCTGTAGGGGATCTGATCCCCAAAACTAATGGGATTTAGGCACTGTCGGTTATTTAAATTGATATTGGGGATACCAATTAAAGACTTTATTGTTGAATGACCTCGAGTTGGTACATGTCCAACTCCTCAACCCTGATGCTGTAAGGAATTGCATTCCGAAATCGTAAGGATCCCACGGAATTTTTCCGTTTTGTGGACGGGTTACTACTTACTACAGATAACCTACTTTTTGTTCTGGAAAATCAAAGTTCCCACGAGACTTTTACAAACCTAAACACACACGGGCGAAGCCGTGGGCATCATCTAGTCTATACATATAATAAAATCATAGACTTGCCGTATCTGTAGGTACATTAAAGATTTTTGCAAAATAATAACTGTGGGATGTTACGGATAAGTAATAGAACGTAAAAAAGCTATTTTTGAAATTTTTGTCTGTTTGTCTGTTTATCTGTTTGTCTGTATGTTTGTGCGCGCATCACGCAAAAACTACTGAATGGATTGAAATGAAACTTGGTACGATTTAAGTTCATACTACGGAGTAACATATAGGATACTTTTTATCCCGAAATTCAGCACGGTTCCCTTGGGAGAGGGGATGAAATTCAAAATGTATACTTAGCTGTAATTCAATAACGCGTGGTCCGATTTCATTCATTCTTTTTTTGTTAGAAATTAGATACTTTAAAGATTACCGGTTAATCTCTAAAAGGCTGGATCGATTTTGATGGGACTTTCACTGGCGAATGGTTATATTTTGATCTACCTAAGCATCCGCCAGTGAACTTCCAACAGTTTTTAGCAAGGTATGAGCTCAAAGGAGCTTAGGAAAGACAAAATGATTCCCACGGGATGTTTAAAAAAAATATCCACGCGAACGAAGTCGCGGGTATCCGCTTGTTCCGAACTATTTACATTAAACTAATTAAATTGATTGTTTATTAAAAATCTCAATTCAAAAAAGATTCTCATTGAACATTTAAATTGGTTTTACAATGTATGTTAAACATTGGAAATGTGCTCGAAAATTCGCTTTAACCCGTTTGCAACGCAACGCGACAAATGACTGTGGTACCACCAAATAGCGGATAACCCTTTTTATTTTGCTTATACGGAACCTCACAACGTGCGGTGAGTTTCGAGAATGTAAATTAAAATTAAAAATTTAGTTTAATTTTACAGCTAATTGAAAAAAATATATAATGTTAGCTTGATAAAATATAAAACAAACGTAAAAATGTATTCATTGTGATTTAAAAAATTATAGGTCACGGTGCTACGAGGTGCTACGAGGTATTTCATTTTATTAAACCCCAGGATATATTAAAGAAATCTATATTCTTTGACCTCAGTGACCCGCTCCAGCTTCGCTGCAATTGCAATTGCGGCTGCAATTTACATGTAGTGACATTTAAGGTCGCTCTCTTCACGAGCTTTTCCATACAAACGTATTACGCCTATTATTCTAATATTTGTCGCAATAGGTCTAAAGTTAAGCCAGATAACAATTTATATCTCCATTATCTATGCCATAAAATAAAAATATTAGTAAAATTATATTTATTTTGAAAGTTATGACGCTTGAAAAATCACTATTTTTGGGCAAATTTTGGGGCAACTTCGTGCGTAAATAAACTATATAAGAAACTAGAAAATTGAAAAACGACCGAAGTCTTATCATAGGTTACTTCATAATAATTACAAATATCTTTAGTTCATGTAAAAAATTGTCAAATATTTGCTAAAATAGGCGAAATTCCAAACCAAGATCTTTTTACTTTGCCGTTCTTCACTAAAAATCGTGATATCTCAAGCAAAATTTATTTATTTAATTAATTTATTATTTATTTATGTATATATTTTTAGTACTCTTCTTTACTGAAGACGTCTCGCTCTCTAAATGCAGAAATCACTGTTTTAGACTCCACTCACCAACGATTTGTCGCTCCCATGGAGAGGGCTCTTAAGTTTAAAAAGGTACTGTTCGATCGTTATAGAGATTTAACTGCTTTAGTCGTAATTTTTAATCAGTTATATCTAAAATATTCAGTTTAATTATGTAGTATAATGGGCAATTATAATCTACATAATATGCCCAAGGTAATTAACATATTATTTTATCAGCTTAATTAATACTGAATTGCAGAAAATGCAAATAACCTAATATTTTTATAATTAATATCACTACATAGTATAAAACAAAGTCGCTTTTTCTGTCCCTATATCCCTATGTATGCTTAAATCTTTAAAACTACGCAACGGATTTTGATGCGGTTTTTTTTAATAGATAGAGTGATTCAAGAGGAAGGTTTATAAGTAGAAAAAGTGGACCCGGTAGGTGGCGCTAATAGCGGGCAGGACGACGTCTGCCGGGTCCGCTAGTTTTAGATATAAATGCTTACTGTGAGACATCTTTAGGAGATAGATATGGAGTATAATATTATATCTACTTATAAATGTCATTGCAGACTTTTTTTCTAGGCTTCTTGAAGAATTCTTTAGTATATCTAAGGGACCTTTCAGATAGACCGGCGCGGAGAGCAGAGCAAATTTTAATCGCATTTAAAATAGAATCTTAAGACATTGAAATAAGCTTTATTTTTAAATTTTTTCTCTTTTATGATAAGAGGATGCTCGAGGATGCTCCCAATACGCTCTGTGTGAAATATTAAGAGCAGCCGCTCGGCTGCTCGTCGAGCCGGTCGGCTGCTCCATGCTCGTGCTCTTTCGCGCTCGAGCATCCGACCGGCTCCGTTCGCGTGCTCTTTCATGCTCGCGCAGCCGACCGTAGGCCGAATTGCTCGCCGTCCGGCCCAAGAGCGTACGCTCGGCTCCGAACGCATCCGCGTGTCCGTTCACACAGACCGGCGCGGAGAGCAGAGCAAATTTGAACGGCCGGTCTGTGTGAAAAAAAAAAAATGCTCTCCGACGCTCTCCGCGCCGGTCTATCTGAACCATAGATAAAGGAATAAGAGAGATATGACAAGGGGGCGTGGTTCCTGAGAACTCTTCTGGCGTTAAATACACCTGAGAACCGTTTTTGTCTTTAGTCGAATGTCGTCCAACGATCGCTTCACCGCTCTCGATTTTTAACAAAATGCCGTGTTGTTCAGTGGTTGTTTGAAAAAAAATCAAGCAAAAAAGTAAATCACACGAAAGATGGCATCTCATTTCACACTTAAGTACAAGTTATTGTTGTTATTTTCCATAAAAAACAAGAAAACATTACTTTGTATATTTACATTATGCTCAAAAAGTGTTAAATTGAGAAGTCTGTATCTCATTATGAACAAAAACCATTACTTGCTTAGTAGAAATCAAACATTGAATCGGTCGGTCTTAGGACGCAATGGTACTTGTACTATATAAATATATTCCTTCACTAAAACGTAGACTTTTCATGGAACGGGCGCCTTCGCTCAACATCGATAACGTGTGATGTACGGTGATTGAAATTGAACGCTGTGTACTAAACGATAAAGTCTATATTTGCTGGTGCTGCTTGCACTGACCTATCAGTATGTAATATAGCATTTTGTAGCAAGTGGTGGGGACAAACTAACGACAGCAGGTTTCCATACCATTTGATGTAAAGGGCACTTCTCCTCTTATTCATTATTCTGTGATCTGAACGGTCCCTAATGGGTATTTTGACGTACTTATAAATTTTTGCCGGTAAGCGACCGAAAATTAATTTTTAATTACGTAACATTAAATTTTATTTACAGCTATACAAAAACTTTGGCCTTCAATTGGGTCCAAAAGTAAGTTCCAGTAGAGCTTAACTTTTCATCTAGGTACTATATTATTATCAATAGGCGTGGACTGAAAAAAATGAATCTTTATGAAAATGAATGAGGCCTTGGCAGTGTTTGCGCGCATCCATGATCATGATCGATAATATATTCATGAATTTACTGAAGTGTGCGTGAATGTAAGTATTCCGTCATTATGACAATATATCAAATATAACTATCAGTTTACCTACTAAATATTGGGTACAATGGGTCGCGTGGAGAGACCTCATTTAACCAAAAAATAATATTTCGCGCACTCATACGTCTAACGCCAAAAGGCCACTCTATTTACGCTACGGGTATAGCTAGCGAGGACGAATCTTTTCGACGCTTTCTCAAAGTAGGCTGAATGTTTATACAAAAACATGAGAAGCCTTAGAAGTTTAATCAAGGCGCACGAAACTCCATCTCGCTGTTATTAAGGAAGTAACCCCGCTTATATTAAAACCCTGTTTCATTAAAATGTGTTGCATATTATTCTCCTTGCTAAAAATGATCGAAATTAATTCATTCAATGAGAATTAATTATTGAGGGACGCGTACCGTAGTTGCTACAGTTCAGCCGATTGTGCACAGTAAGCTACGTTGACCCAATTTGATAATTGGATTAAGTAGTAACTTTGGGGGTATAAAATTGACCTCTATATATTTTTTTCGTATCTCAGGTGGCAGATTAAGCTGTTGGTCCCAGTTATATATTAACACTAACAACTGTTAAATGAAATCAATGTTTAAGCCTATATACAGGCAGTGGTCGGCCTGGCCCTGGTTACGGCAGCAAATCCAACGAAAGGAATTATTGGCTGCCTAGTGCGCGGGCTCCAATGAGCCACCATTGATATTGTCGTAACTACTCCTAACACAAGCTTAGTTAGGAGGTTAGCATGGCTTCATGGTTCTTTAAAAAAAATTCATCTTGTTGGCTGCTGCAGCCAGGCTGTCTATGGCTGCCTTAGCCATGTCGTATGTGGAACGTCTACCGTTATGTGAATAATGAAAGGTACCTATAACTTTCAGCGGTGAAGAATAGTTACGGCATTGAGCATAGAAATAATATGCCCGCGTGAAGTTCTACTCACAACTCGTCACGCCCTTCTTATCACTTAACAATGGCATAATGTTTTTTTTTAACACACATACACACACGGTCGGCTATTCCTAAAGTAGGCAACTTTAATGCCTGTGTTATAGGCAACAACCGACTGATAGACATATTGACATATATTACACATATAAATACAACCGCAACGTAAATGCACCAGATTGTCTCACTACATGTGTCTCACTACATAATATTATACAACAAAGTCCCCGTCGCGTCTGTCTGTTCGCGATAAACTCAGAAACTACTGGACGGATTTTCATGCGGTTTTCACCAATAGATAGAGTGATTTATGAAGAAGGTTTAAATGTATAAATTGTTAAGATTTGTGTAAATTAGTCGAAATATGACGATAATTGTTGACAATGTCAGAAAAAGTCAAGCCGCCTGGGAGCTTTCATCGAAAACGGTGCAAAATCCCTTTCAGATATAACAAAACAATGTATGTAATTACTACCCGTGCGAAGCCGGGACAGGTCGCTAGTAATGAATAAAAAAATCCAAATGCGGTCCCTCTGGATAGAATATTTTTTTTTTTTTTTTTTTTTTTTTTCTTCTATCTCTTCTATCTGCGATCAGTCCCTGGACTATAAACAGATTTGGGGTTTGAGGTGTTCGCAATTTGGGCTTTGCACATCCAGCGATGTGACATCCCTTCAACAATAGTGTACTATATGCTGGCCAATCTTGTCCTCTTAAGGCGGAACGTGCTATTACTGGCATCCAAAAGTTGGATGGCTAAGCTGTTTTTATGACCCTCAAGTCTCTGTTTGTAGGCCTCAAGTGACCTGTCTATTTCCTCCTTTACCGTGGGGATTTCAGTGTATTCATGCACTTCGGAATTTTTTGTGAACCACGGTGCGTTGCATAAGACCTTCAAGATATTGTTCTGGAAGCGCTGGAGTATCTCAATGTTTGAGTGGCTTGCTGAACCCCAGAGCTGAATGCCGTATGTCCATACTGGTTTGATGATGCATTTGTAAATGAGAAGCTTATTTTCAAAACTTAATGAGGACTGTCTACCTATCAGCCAGTATAGTTCTCGGAACTTATAGTTGGCCTGGTCTCTTTTTGCCTTAATGTGATCTCTCCAGCTCAACCTTCTATCCAGGTGCATCCCTAGGTACTTAATAGATGTTTTACTAGGCAGGATGGTCTCGTCTAATTTGACAGATGGGCAGTCTCCTTTTTTCAAAGTGAAGGTTATATGGCTCGATTTCGCTGCACTAGCTCTTATTTTCCATTTTTTTAGCCAGGAACTTATTTTGTTAAGATGTTCTTGCAGTTTAAGCGATGCAATGGAGGCGTCGTTGTTACAGGCAAGTATAGCAGTGTCATCGGCATATGTCGCTGTGATCACATCTTCTGACACGGGTAAGTCGGCAGTGTAGATGGTGTACAAGACGGGACCCAATACAGATCCTTGCGGCACTCCTGCTTCAATGGTATAGAAGGTAGATAGGCTGTCATCACACTTGGCCTGGAATATCCGTTGAGACAAATAAGACTTCATAAGCATGTATGCTGTGTTCGGTATACAGAGTTTCAATTTATAAAGTAAGCCTTTATGCCAGACACGGTCAAAGGCTTGTTGGATGTCTAGGAATGCAGCTGAGCAATATTCTTTCCGTTCTAATGCTTGGCGGATTGTGTGTGCAACTCGATGGATTTGCTCAGTAGTTCCATGGTGGGCACGAAAACCAAATTGGTGGTCTGGTACTACTTTTTGTTCTTCTAGAACTGGAAGAAGACGCTGTAGGACTACTTTCTCAAACAATTTTGATAGTAATGGGAGAAGACTTATTGGCCTGTATGAGGATACTTCCGACGGCGGCTTTCCTGGCTTAGCTACTAAGTTTATTATAGAAGCTTTCCAAATTGAAGGAAAGTACTGTAATCGTAATATTGCATTGAAAATTATAGTAATCAGTACAATTCCTTTTCTAGGCAATTCTTTTAGAACCTCAGCTGTTATGAGGTCATAACCAGGAGCCTTTTTTAACTTTAAATTCTTGATATGTCTACTAACTTCTCTTGGGGTTACTGGTCGCATTGGAAGCGACATTTGGTGATCACTTTTGAGAAACATATCAATTTCGTCTTCGGGATGCGAGACATCTGGGTCATTAGGTTTAAATACGCCTTGCAGGAATTGGGCAAATAATTCTGCTTTTTCTGAAGGGTTTCTAGTCCAGTTACCATCAGCCTTCTTTAGTGGTGGCACGTGATCCTTTGATCTTTTAAGAGTCCTAGTAATTTTAAAGAGAGAATAATCTTCTGATTTGTGGGGGGATAAAGTTTTCAACCGATCTTGTAAAGTTACGTTTTCATTTTCATGCAGCATCATTTTTAATTCTTTCTGAGCTTTGTTGAGAAGTCGTTTATCATGTGCGTTTCTACTTGTGTGCCATTTTCTTCTAAGGCTTCTCTTTTCAGTTATCTTATTTCGGATTGCTACTGTGTAGTCCCGAATTTGTGGTGCAGCTTCAATGTGGGGAGTAGATAACCATGCAGCTTCTTGTATAAGGTTAGTTGTGTACCAGACAGCATTTTCTACTTCATCTTCTGTTTTAAGAGACATACGTAGATTTGTTCTGTCCTCTATGTAATCCCGAAAGGCTTCCCAGTCTGTCTTCATATTGTATAGAGCGTCTCGTGGTTCCTTCAGGATAACCGTAGTGCTTAAAGTACACATAACTGGTGTGTGGTCGGATGATCCATCTAAACTTGATTCTACTTTGGTGTAGATGCCCGATAATCCTTTGCTGATAAAGAAGTCAATAAGGTCAGGGTTTTTATTGCGATCAGTTGGCCAATGAGTTGGTTCTCCGGTAGACAAAACGCTAAGATGGTTTTCGTCAACTGCCTTTTTTAATTCTCTCCCTCTAGTGGTAGTCAATCTCGAGCCCCATGTGGTGTTTTTTGCGTTCCAGTCGCCACCAGCAATATATTTCATGCCAAGTGTTTGAAAGAACTCACTAAACATGTTGTCAGTGATTCTATGTCGGGGAGGACAATATACTGCAGCAACATTTAAAGTTCCTTGCCAGTCATCTATGGCAACTATAGAGGCTTGTAGATATTCATGTCTAAAGTTAGGAAGTACATGTTGTTTGATATTTTCTTTTATTATTATAGCGGCTCCTGCATGCGACGTTCCATCTGGATGGTTAGTGAAATATACATTATATCCTTTAAATTTTACTGTCCTTCCGTCCATCATGTGAGTCTCTGTTAATAAAAGGATGTCTATTTTGTTACAGTTGATGAAGACTTCAACTTCATTCTTATTCGGAGATAAGCCGTTTATGTTCCATGTGGCAATTTTTAAGGATTTCTTTGTTGACATTGGGCTATTAGGGTAGTCAGGAGTCCCATGAGGGTACCTAATTGTTGTATGAGAATGTCTATCTTTTCAGATTGTTTTAATATAATTTGTTCTAACAAATTTGTTGGCTGAGCTTGAGTGCCCTGTGTTTTGTTTTCCCAGTATCCAATGTTTTTCGCGTTAGACATCTGGGGGTGTTGAAGTTCATTGCTTTCTTTATTGATTGCTGATTCTTGTCTCGCATATTTGTTTTTGGGTTTTAGTGGTGGGAAATCGTCAGGATATACAGGCGTGCGTGTACTTGCTTTCCTATTTTCCTTCAGTTTTGCGTCTTCTTGTGTTGTACCCATTTTTCTTGCTCGAATTTCTTTGTATACCTGACATCCTTTGTAATTGGCTGGATGACTACCAAGACAAAGGGCGCAAGTAGCCGGTGAGTTTCTGTCTTTTTTTGGGCAATCTGTGGTTCGATGTCCTTGGGCGCATTTAACGCATCTAAAAGGGCGCATACAATTATTTTTTGTGTGACCATATTGTTGACATCTAGTACACTGTGGGATCTCGTTTGTTTTTCTTGGATCTTCTATTTTTACCCTTGTGTTAAATATGTATTTGATTTCTTTCGCTTTTGTGTTGTACTCGCTGGGTTCGAGGTTAACAAAGAACATATTCAATGGCATCTTATTTTTCCTAGATTTTGCACAAATCACTTCACCCCTAACATTGTTGCCTGATTTTTCTATTTCTTCTATGATGGCCTCTACTGGCGTGGTATGATGAAGGTTTTTAACCACTATTCTATAGCACCTATTCTGCTTCTGAGTGAAAGTATGGCCTATGAGACCATTTTTACGCATCAGTTCAATTACATTTTTATATACTTCAGTAGATTGAGTAGTTATCCTAAGTTGGTTTCTATTAATTACTTTGTAAGTATAGCTATCACTAGGTATGGTACTGTTTAATAATTCTGTTAATTTTGATAAATCTTCTATTCCATAGAGTATAACAGGGGGTGGCTTATGGACTTTTTTGGGATATTCGTTCGTTGGTTCATCGGTCAGGTCTATAGGTAATCCACTGAAGCGATTTGAGGTATTTACACCTTCGTTTGTGGGAATATCTATTTTACTGTTTGGTGGGCTATTTGACACCTTTTTTCTTTTAGGGTTTCGTTCAGTTGGTAGTCTTTGCCAAGAAGGAGGGAATTGTGCTTCATTGTTATCACAGTCTTCAATTGTCTTAGTAGGTGTTATATTTGTTGGATGACTGGCTGTGGAGATGTTCCCCATAGAGGAAGACCTAGGTCTTGTAACAAAAAGGCTCGGATGGAACGCCTGCTGTATAAGCTTTTTAGTAGTGCCAGTAGCATTCACTGACACAGGAGCCTGGTCGGCCGCTCCTGTGTAGTCTTCGGTAACCAACTTCTCACTCACAGGCCCGGGTACCCGTGAGCGCCGGTCGCTAACCGGATCGCATGGCAAATCGCATTTCTCATTATTCGACATTTTCATAAAAGAGGGGGGGTTGGGATAAATAGCTATAACGCTTTCCCAAGGCGCTATACGCAGACTTTTGGGGGATATTTAGTTCCTCCTGGCTCCTGCTAGCCAACGCAAGCAAGCCCGCGTTTGTCGGGTTAGTTTCCGCCGCCCGATGTTCGGCGTTGAAGTGTAGCTGTCTGTTTTGTGTTTCGTGCCTGTCTGAGTAGCTGGGGGGTATTTGATGGTAGATGTAAGATAGTGTCTGAAGAGTGTGTGGGATGGTGGAATAGGGATAAAATAGGAGCTGAGACACAAGGTAAGGGATGATAGGGGTACGGCTGATGGTTTTGGTTACATCTGATTCAGAAGGAATCAGACCGATAACAGGCAGCAACCACGGGAAGGAAACACACCAGCCTTGCCTAGGGGATCTACATGACCAGCACTCTCCCCCCAGGCCATCCGCCAGACCCAACACCGGACAGGTATTGAGAATAGAGATGAACCTAGACTACCTGAAATAAATTATATTAGCCTACGCTCACCTCCGCCCTCTGGATAGAATATAATGCTAATACCGTGGTTTTCAAAAACAGCACACAGCACTTTCATATCGGTGGTCCATTTGTAGAGCGAGCGCCTAATTAGTTTTATAAATTAGTTTTCACAGCTATCCCGTATGCTTAGTCCCACTTTTTCCATAGTGGCAACGATGATCGAAATTCGAGTATCAACACACAATGACTTCAGAGCAAAATAAACCCAAATTCTTTTATTTTAAAGTCGTAATTCAATAGTTCGAATATATGTTTTACAACATTTCTGCTCAGGGCGCTGCTGGCTGTTTTCGAATGCTGAATAGCTGGGTCCACACCAGACGATCCGTCGCGCTCCGATCGCACGCGGCAGGAGCGCGATCCAAATGTGCAGGCGGTGTGGACGTGCCGCGCGCGATCCATGCGCTTGTATTGTATTGTACACCGCCTGCACATTTGGATCGCGCTCCTGCCGCGTGCGATCCGAGCGCGACGGATCGTCTGGTGTGGACCCAGCTAATGTATTGTCGAACTCAAACCTTAATATTAGCCATTTTAGGTCCATTTTATTTGAAGTCATTGTGATTCAACCAATCTATACTAATAAATAAAATTGAAGTGTCTGTCTGTAATTTCGAAATAACTACCACATATTAAGCTCATATGGTTATTTGAACGATACCATAACCGAATCACACGTTTTTAAAATTTTTGTCTGTCTGTCTGTCTGTTTGAACGGGCTAATCTTCGGAACGGCTGAACCGATTTTGACGGGACTTTCACAGACAAGTAGAGAATTAACCAAGGAGTAACATAGGCTACTTTTTTAACCGACTTTCAAAAAAGGAGTTGTGTTGAAATCGGTAAATACAGATGTTAAAAACGCCCTGATAGGTATTTTCGCTGCGCGCGATCGCGACGGCCGACGCTCGCGCTCCCCGCGCCGCGCCGCGCCGCGCCGCGCCGCGCCGCGCCGCGCCCCTGCGCCCTGCGCCCGCCGTACGCGGTACCGCGGTACGCCGCCGCGCAGCGGGGGGCGGGTGGACCAGAAATCTACTTATCCCTCAGGATTTGTGAAAAATCGAAATTAACGCGGGCGAAGCCGCGGGCAAAAGCTAGTAGTATAATATAAAGTTTTGGAGCGCTGCGAAGTGAGACTACGCATACCGGGGCGACGGCAAGCCAGCGTATCGTCAATAACAGCCACAACAGCCGATAGCTGCGGTTAATGAAACACATTAGCACATTGCACACTCCGGATTACGAATATTATACTAGCTGCTGTCTGCGACTTCGTCCGCGTTTAGGTTTTTCAATCCTGTTGAAAGTTAACATAATAATATTATTAAAGTTCATCCATACTAATATTATATTATAAATGCGAAAGTGTGTCTGTCTCTCTTTCTCTGCTAGCCTTTCACGGACCAACAGTGTAACCGATTTTGACGAAATTTGGTACAGTGGTAGCTTTCGTCCCTGAAATTGACATAGGCAACTTTTATCCCGGAGAAGCAAATAGTTCCCACAGGATTTTATGAAACCTAAAGCATCTACTTAGTAAAACTGCCCGAACTCTTCCGAACCTTTGGAAGGTCTCACAGAAATTTTAATTAATAATGCTTTATTATTATAGGATTTCTTTGGAGGGTCTACTTTTGCCAGATCATCGTTCTCATACGTTCATATACCTACCAAGTATCATGATTGCTAATCTGCTTCCAAATAAAAAGCTTATTTATTATTAACAAGCGGACACCCGCGACTTCGTTCGCGTGGATATATACCTATTGGTTTTTAAAAATCCCGTAGGAATCATTTTCTTTTTCCTAAGCTCCTTTGAGCTTATATCATGCTAAAAAATGTTAAAAGTTCACTGGCGGATGTTTAGGTAGATCAAAATGTAAACAAGTCCCATCAAAATCGATCTAGCCTTTTGGAGATCGGCGAATCTCTAAATCTTTACAGTATCTACTTTCTATGAAAAAAAAGAATGAATGAAATCGGACCACGCGTTATTGAATTACAGCTAAATACACGTTTTGACTTTCATCCCCTCTCCCTAGGGAACCGTGCTGAATTTTGGGATAAAAAGTATCCTATATGTTACTCCGTAGTATGAACTTAAATCGTATCAAGTTTCGTTTCAATCCATTCATAGTTTTTGCGTGATGCGCGCACAAACATACAGACAAACAGATAAACAGACAAACAGACAAAAATTTCAAAAATAGCTTTTATACGTTCTATTACTTATCCCTAACATCCCCCAGTTATTATTTTGCAAAAATCTTCAATGTACAGATACGGCAAGTCTACGATGTGTAGTAAGTCTAGGTATGTGATTATTGAATACTAGATTCTGCCCGCGGCTTCGCCCGCGTGAATTTCGGTTTTTCACAAATCCCAAGGGATTCGTGGATTTCCGGCTCCCGTTCCCACTCCCTTTTCCAAACTTTATACCTACTTTCAAGGAAGTTTGCTATAGTAATCTACCTATAGCTGTAGATATATATTTCGTTTTTATCAAAATCCCGTGGGAACTGTGGATTTTTCCAGTATAAAAAGTGCATACGCATACAGATGCATGCAACTATTGTAATAATGTGCTATGTGAGCGTGATTTACCTAAGAACAGTCAACGCCATCTATCGCGTTTTTGGAAGTCTATATCTATTTTAGTCCCACAGGAATACTTTTCCGGGATAAAAAGTAGCCTATGTTTTAAGTCAGGGCATAAGCTATCTCCATTCAAAATTTCAGCCAAATCGGTTTAGTAGTTGCGGCGTGATTGAGTAACAAACATCCAAACATACAAACATCTAAACATCCAAACATCCAAACATCCACACTTTCACATTTATAATATTAGTAGGATGACTGAAACTTTATAAAAGCACATAAAAGTAACAACATGTAACAATGTATAATAGATACATAGGTACATTAATAGCGATTATCTAGTAGGTACATAATAGTTCCTCAAATCGTCGATTTGCAAGGTTTTGCGATATACCTTCTTTTTAATAAAATCTTTATTTTGTGGAACATTGTGTGTGGACATCAAGAATCGCTTGTAGTTGGCGTTTCTTGAAGAGTCCGAGGAAATGTTATCTGGTGTAAATACACTTTCAGCGGTTGTCGCCGGCACTGAGGGTAGCAACAGGGCAGTTAACATTGCACTTCTGTAAAACTTTACCAAATACTACGTCGATCTATCGTAATATATCGAGAAACTGTAATACGTAATGCAAAATGAACCCAAAGACACTTATTTTAAAGTCGAAATTCAATACTTCGAATATTTATTTTACAACATTGCGTGTTTCGATCAAGTAGTAGGGTGAATGTTCTATAAGTCGGCAGTTTAAGCGTCGTGTCATGTTTAAAAATTCGTAGACGTGTCAAACGAAGCAATTTCAGTACAATGTTTTTTTCTTCTAATACTTCATGCTTTTGACTTTTAGAATAAATTTTTAATACCCGCTTTTTGCATAAAGAAGTATTTTTTTTAATTTATTTAAAAAAAAAGTACTGATTTGCGTAAGCTCGGCACCTTTGTCCCTCTCTCCGGCATTTGTGTTCTCAAAGTCGGCCCTCATTTTTTTATTAGAAAATTAGCTTTTACCCCCGATATTGTCCGCTACAATTTATGTTTTTTTTAATATTTATAGTAACTCTTTCCTCGTTTTCATTTTATTTCATTTTCCCGCCAAAAAAAAATACACTTTTTCGAAATTAATAGAATTTTTAAAGAAATAGATATATAATTTTTTTTAACAACCTTGACAAACAATCAGACAATTTTTATATAGATAATATTAAGTTTATTCAATAGGGCCGACCTTAGGAATAACCCAAATTCTTAAGTCGGCACCCCCTGCCGATCTCAGGCACCTCATACTACTGGTTTTCCTTAGCCCGGCACCCCTGTTTTTTCTGTAAGTACGCAAAATAATTGAGTTAAATCACTATAACACGATGTCAAATATTACGCAAAACAAATTAAATTGCAACAACAAATCTTAAATATTATAATACGTAATTTATTTCTTACCAAACGACGCTCGGAAAGTAGCAATTTTGTAAGAAATTCAGCGATTTACGCACTCGCGCTCGTTCTAAGCGAAAATTGAGGGAAAGGGGTGCAAAAAAGTTCTGCCTTATTTTAGAACTATTTCCCCATTGGAGCAATACTAAATAAAAAAAATACCCATTGCGATTAAATGACACCAAAACGATAATATCGACAGAAATATAACGAAGTGCCGACTTAAGGGGGGGTGCCGGCCTAAGGAGCGTCCACCCTATTTAGCAAAGTTTTGGAGCCGTGCAAAGCGAGACTAAGTATACTGTGTGCAAGACTTTAAAAGTTTAAACATCTTCACAATCTAGTGGTCTTGCCTGTTTTTCCCAAATCCATGTCTGTCAGTTTGAATGGCTTAATCTTTTTGACGGGTGAACCGATTTTGACGGGACTTTCACTGACAGGTAGAATACACATGGAGGGATCGTGGCTACTTTTTATCCTGGAAAAACAAAGACGAAGTCGCGTTAATCTAAGTATCTATACATTTTTGGTGTTGGATATTTGTGAAATTTAAGGTATTTGTTTTCTAAAATTCAGAAGTTTTACCTCATACAGCTTTAACAGACACCCGCGACGGTCCAATGCAATGTGCAATGAAATATCTAATAGCTTCACTCGATTAAAAATTTCTGAGTAGGGTACTTACTTAATTTGTTTCAAGCTCTTGTCTCGAACAGAGGACAACAGAGCGTGCTACTTAATCTTCAATACAAAACTTAAGTTGCTAATGGAAGCCACTCAAGACAATACGAAGTTCTGCACTTTGTGACAGTAGCGCCCGGAGACTATCTACCTACTTCTTAAATGTTCCTAATGATTTTAATTAATATTGACGAAATTATATCAGACTATAATACCTACTTACCTCTATGAAACACAAATTTTGTCCGAAATTATTTTTAGAAAAACTATACATAAGCAGGTATCTATAAAATCTATTTAATACAGAGAAATAATATTTTTAATGCGATTTAAAAATTCATACTCACGACCGACGCTTCCTTTTCTACTAACCGACTTTCAAAAAAATAGGTTCTGAATTCGGTGCGTTTTTTTTATATTGACACTACCATACCATACATGAGCGGCTTGATAGTTTGTGGATGGTGATATGGCAGCGTCATGGTATAGTTTATTCTATTGAATAGAAGATGAGGATACTTTTGCGCCCAACAAAATAATATTTACGTAAAAGTCTTAAAGAAGTGGTAACTTATAGAAGTGGTACCTGTTCCTCTATATTAACTCAATTAATGTCTGAACTATATTAGTCACCCGCGTCTCATGGTGGTGAGCCGCCTGCCGAGATGCGAGTGGAAGTAACCAAATAAGATGGTGTTAATAAATCATCTTGACAGCTATTACTCCGCACCTCGCTTTCAGCGTAATTACGTCACTTACCGACAATCGTTCAAAATATACTCCCCTACGTATATGAACTCCCAAATGGATGTCATCTATCGTTTTAGATGTATAGTAAAAATTAAAATTAACGGTGACTTTGAAAATAATTAGAGATATATTATAATTATAGGAGTTATAATATTTCAATGTAGGATTGAGTTAATGCTTCGATGCTTGAAGACCTATCTCTTCTAACACTGTATGTTCCCATCACTGACATACTGATTCGAAACATGGTCAATAAAATTGGTCATGATCATATGGAAGCTCAGATTTCGCTCTTGGACCGATGGAGAGAGCTAAGTTCGGAGAACCTCTACGTAATAAAATCAGAAATGAGAAGGTCCTGCAAGAACCAGAGTAAGTAACCGACATAGCTCAACGAGTTGCGAAGATAAATAATTACAATATTCAGGGCACATTGTTCGACGAACCGATAAGCTGATACTAGAAGTCCCAATGTACTCGAATGCCAACCCCGCACTGTACAGCGAAGCATTAGGAGACTATCTCGAGCGAGTAAACTTCGAATACATATTTGTTCCAAATGTTGCGACGAAAGTTCCAGTTTCGTGCACAATCTGTGCAAAAAACCCAAACTCAGTGAAACTGCTAAAATAGTAAATATTGAATTTGTCTAAACATATAAGTACACCATGAAACGCTAGGACTGCAAGAACAGCTTGATAATTAATACCTGCCGTTGTCCTTGTTAAATAATGTAGTCGCTCACTGTAGTAACTCTCCCTGGTGAATATTCGCTGGTTATTTATTCACCAAACTAAACATGCCAGAGTGCTTAGTCTCAGTTTGGAGCGCTCCAAAACTTTATAGTATACTATTGATCGAATCACAAATTACTTCAGAGCAAAATGAACCCAAAGACACTTATTTTAAAGTCGTAATTCAATAGTTCGAATATTTATTTTACAATATTTCTGCTTGGAGCGCGGGCTGTTTTCGAATGCTGAATGTACTGGCGAACTCAAACCTTAATATAAGCCATTTTAGGTCCATTTTACTCTGAAGTCATTGTTATTCGATCAGTAGTATACTATATAGTTTTGGAGCGCTCCAAACTGAGACTAAGCACTCTGTGTAACTACCAAGCGACCGATAAAGGCCTTTGAAATCTGAAATGCTCGACAGTTTTGGCAGATAGTTTACTTTAACGTTCCGAAAACACAACTATAATAGAGTCAAATAATTATCTCCCTGGTGAATATTCGCTGGTTATTTATTCACCAAACTAAACATGCCAGAGTGCTTAGTCTCAGTTTGGAGCGCTCCAAAACTTTATAGTATACTATTGATCGAATCACAAATTACTTCAGAGCAAAATGAACCCAAAGACACTTATTTTAAAGTCGTAATTCAATAGTTCGAATATTTATTTTACAATATTTCTGCTTGGAGCGCGGGCTGTTTTCGAATGCTGAATGTACTGGCGAACTCAAACCTTAATATAAGCCATTTTAGGTCCATTTTACTCTGAAGTCATTGTTATTCGATCAGTAGTATACTATATAGTTTTGGAGCGCTCCAAACTGAGACTAAGCACTCTGTGTAACTACCAAGCGACCGATAAAGGCCTTTGAAATCTGAAATGCTCGACAGTTTTGGCAGATAGTTTACTTTAACGTTCCGAAAACACAACTATAATAGAGTCAAATAATTAAATAAACATTAAATAAACTCTTAAATTCTATTGGTTAATTTATTATTTAATTGTACAAAGGGCGGCGTAGCGTAGAACTGAAGCTAAGGCTCAAATATGAAAACCTCGATGAAAGATTTATTTTTGCGTGATATTGTTACAATAAAATCAAAGGTACCTTGCCCAAATAAAATTAGTTTGGCCATCCACCTCACATCATCTTGTGTACACCTATACTATGTTTTAGTTTTAATAAGATTTAATGTGGATTTATCTACCTACTTTGTAATTTTATTTTATAACTTAGTTCTTATTTAATTGTAACATTTTTGTATTGTATGGTATTGATAATACCACAATAAGCGTCTGTTTCACCACCTTCTGATAAGTGTCGGATAACTTATTCACAACTTTTGTCTTTGTCACTTCCACTTGACATAAAGTAAGAAAGTGACAAAACTAGCGTTTAGGCGTTAGGTGGTAAAACAGGCCCTTAAGTACATATTTAAAAAAATAAAAAACGAAAAGTTAGAAGTTAGAGATATTATAAAACGTGTGCCAAGCATTTTTTAGTATTTCTGGCAAAATACTAAACACAAAGCAGAGGTCAGGCTTTAAAGTCTCAAATGCTTGGCAGTATTAACAAACCACAGTATGTACGCCTGCCTCCTTGGTGATGTTAGTTTTCGCTGGCATTTCTTTGAGAGCAGAATTAAAATAAATTAGCGGAATTGTAAGTATTTACAGCACTCACAATTAACGAATAAAACTCGGTGAGAAAGTGTGCAATTATGTGGCTCACTCTAAATTGCTACAGTAATCTAATAGCCTGCGTTATAGTAGAATTTCCCGGCTAGTTATTTAATGATTTAATTATAAAGTTGAACTTTAAATATTATACTCTAGGAAGTAAAATAATCGAAACATAGTTTTTCATAGTTTTTCATGATTTCAAACATATTTTCTTATCGAGCTTACCACAGTGTTATTTGTTAGTGGAGTTTTAACTTTAAGTAATATTTATCGGAATTATAATGAATTCTTATGAAACCCTTATTATCACAAAGGTTTGTTTTCAGATGACTCTATAGACACAAAAAAATACTGAAGTCTTGTGGAAATAGAAGCTTTTGTTATACTCGTACCTACATTTTTCAAAAGTTTCACAATCGTAATTTTCACCTGTGTTCTTTTTTAGAGCGAATTGAATGATTCCAATTTTTTCGAGAATGATGACGAAAATAGTTTTTTATGGTTTCACGGAATCCCACGATGCAGTAATTTTTTATCATAAACATGAGCGTATAGTGGATAGCGGATGCCAACGGCACACAACGCATTTTTCAATACTGAAAATGCGTGTGACGTCACTCGGAAACCGGGTCGAGTCAGCAAGTAGGTACAGCAATAAATAAGAGAGAAAAAGTGATCCGTTTTCGCAAACACACTTCATCCTCGCAGCTGACATAAACTCGCATTTTCAAGGTTCCGCGCCAGCCAGATAACATTTTACTGTCTGCTTTTTCCACGAATTGGATTAAGGTATTCTTAAAATTCCGTAGGAATCCTTTGTTTTCCGGGATAAAGAGCCGTAGCCTAAGTAGGTGCGTATCATGTTGTACAGTCCTCGAACTGTCAGTGAAATTCGAATAAAATAGGTTTAATCGCAATCGAACCGTTCGATTAACAGCCCAGACAATTGATTGATTTGATATTTAATTTTTAAATGTCTTTATTTAATAAAGCCCAGACAATTAATGGACAGTGGACACAAAAAATTTAAATTTGGTGTAGGTACTCTTGTATAAGTAGGTACTGTGTTTGCTCTACGATATATTTTGTTTCTAATTTAAGATATATTTTATAAATATTTTTTAATTCGTTTTATGAAATGAAATTGGTTGGTGAAGCCAAGAACAATTTACAAAAATTAAACAACTTAATTTAATAATAAAATATTACGGGACCCTCAGAGTGCAAGTCCTTCTTACGCTTGTACGTTTTTTCTAAGTAAGATAAATGTTGAGTTTCGTTATACGTAATAACGCGAACGCGGAAGGAATATCTAAAAAATCCACGGAACGTGACGCTCGATTGGTCCGAGAACGGACTATCTCCGAAAATTATATTACGATAAATTATTGAGAATTTTCTTTTTATATCTCTACGAGACGCCGCGCCTTGCGGTATGAATGTCGATTAGTAGGAATTTCGTTGATAAATGAAATTGTGTAAGCTCTCTTAGCTAAAACCAATAAAAATATATAAGTACTTACTTAATATATAAAATTGGTGTTTAAACCTGCGTTATCATTCGTGAATTTCTGAACATACAGAATAGAATAGAAGGGCTTAAATCTATTACATCTATTATTATCTATTATCTATAATATTTTATTATTATTATTATACATTATACACATATAATAAACTCGTAGATCGTAGATGTTTGTGCGCGCATCACGCAAAAACTACTGAATGGATTGAAGTGAAACTTGGCATGATTTAAGTTCATACTACGTAGTAGGTAATTATAGAATATTTTTTATCCCGAAATTCAGTAAAACAACGAGTTCGCGGGATTTTTAAAAACCTAAATCCACGCGGACGAAGTCGCGGGCACTTGTAATAAAATATATATATGTAATAGGAAATTATAAACTATTAAAAGTGCTTTTGAATCGTCAAGTCCAGAATCTACCACTTGGTCGGTCTTTTTGAGTAATAAATTAAACGATTTATATTTTTTAAAGGAAACATTATTGGCAAGGTCACTACCCTCAGCTATGACGAATGGAAAGCAGAGAAAAGAACATTATCAATTTAACATTTCTAAGATAAAACTAAAATGTCCTCTCTAATCTATAAGTACATATTATAATAAAATCGTAGACTTGCCGTATCTGTACATTAAAGATTTTTGCAAAATAATAACTGGGGGATGTCAGGGATAAGTAATAGAACGTACAAGTATAAATTGAAAATTTAAAAAACCCCCGACATTCGCCATTTTGTGGCGGCAGCCATCTTGGATATACATAGTGCTATTCTACTAGTCAAGCCCTTTCATTTGATACCCATATTAAGGGAGTTGTGAAAAAATATGTAATCCGCCATTTTGTAGCGGCGGCCATCTTGGACCGATTTTCATCAAACATAGCTAACAACACTCTCGACTAAATCACCTTTCAAACAAAAAAAACCGCATTCGAATCGGTCCACCCGTTTGAGCGCCACAGGGGAACAGACAGACACACACACACACACACACACACACACACACAGACACGTCAAACTTATAACACCCCGTCGTTTTTGCGTCGGGGGTTAAAAATAGCTATTTTTGAAAATTTTGTCTGCTTATCTGTTTGTCTGTATGTTTGTGCGCGCATCACGCAAAAACTACTGAATGGATTGAAATGAAACTTGGTATGATTTAAGTTCATACTACGGAGTAACATATAGGATACTTTTTATCCCGAAATTCAGCACGGTTCCCTTGGGAGAGGGGATGAAAGTCAAAATGTGTACTTAGCTGTAATTCATTAACGCGTGGTCCGATTTCATCTATTCTTTTTTTGTTAGAAAGGAAATAGGTACTTTAAGAATTACTAGCTAATCTCTCAAAGGCTTGATCGATTTTGATGGAACTTTTACTGGCTGATGTTTACATTTTGATCTACCTAAACATCCGCCAGTGAACTTTTAACAGTTTTTAGCTAGGTATGAGCTCAAGGAGCTTAGGAAAGACAAAATGATTCCCACGGGATGTTTAAAAATCAATATCCATGCGAACGAAGTCGCGGGTCTCCGCTAAAGCGGAAGTTTGAACGCGCTGTTTGTTTGAACGCGCTAATCTCGGAAACTACTGGACCGATTTCAAAAATTCTTTCACCGTTGGATATGTAGGTACGTGATCCTTGAGTGCTATAGGCTATATTATATTATTTACCACGGGCGAAGCCGGGGCGGACCGCTAGTACTGTATACAACCCGTAAGCACACAATTATTAGGTTTATGTAGATTATCAGAACTATCATCTAAACAACTAATTTAGTAGGAAACTGCAGTTTTGCTTATTCATGCCACGCCATACTAAATAAATTAACCTGACCTTACTTAATGCCAAGGACAGCATAGATAATAATAATAGCGAGGGTAGGTACTTAACCTAAATCATTTTAACCATAATAATTGTAACCAGTGTGTGATGAGTAGGTATTATAGTCAACTTACATTTAGTCTTTTTTTCTAATTTCAAAGATTTTTATGTTGTTTATAAATTGTATCCATATTATTGTATTGAATGTTCATTATATATATTAAAAATTATATCGTTTTATTTACGAGTACAGTAATTTTCTTCGCACCGAATTTCGATCACTGCGCGCGGCCAATCTCAACGGAGACTAGTCAGCTACGCAGGAGATACTAGAGTGCACAAGTGTGTGAGATAACACAGGTGCACTCTCTCTGTTCCCCCATTCTCATAGTCCGACGTGACGCCATGCTGCAATGCGACGTGCGAGATCGGGTACGGGCTACGGCGCAAGGCGCTTATGATTTCTGCGTAGACAAGTATAAATTAAAAATTAAAAAAAACCCCCGACATTCACCATTTTGTGGTGGCGGCCATCTTGGATTTACATAGTGCTATTCTACTAGTCAAGCCCTTTCATTTGATACCCATATTGAGGGAGTTGTGATAAAATATGTTATCCGCCATTTTGTAGCGGCGGCCATCTTAAATCGATTTTCATCAAACATAGATAAGAACACTCTCGACTAATTCACCTTTCTAACAAAAAAAACCGCATTCAAATCGGTTCACCCGTTTGAGCGCTACAGGGGAACAGACAGACACACACACATACCCACACACACAGACACGTCAAACTTATAACACTCCGTCGTTTTAGCGTCGGGGGTTAAAAATACAAAATGTTGATGTTAGAGATAAGTGTCTCTCTCTACATTTGCAGAGCCTTACCGCTGAATGGATCTTAACGAAATGTTGCACAGAAAATAGCTTGGATTTCGGAGACGAACTTACGATGGACTTTTTCATCGCAGGTAATCAGAGATTTTCCAGAGGTTGTTTTTAAAAAACCTAAATAGGTCCAAAATCGGAGGTCGTGGGTTCGATCCCGGGCACTTTTCGGACCTCTAACTTAACTTTGCACCTCTAACTTTTCGGAGTTGTGTGCGTTTTAAGTATTTAAATATCACTTGCTTTAACGGTGAAGGAAAACATCGTGAGGAAACCTGCATGCCTGAAGAGCTCTCCATAACGATCTCAAAGGTGTGTGAAGTCTGCCAATCCGCTTGGCCAGCGTGGTAGACTATGGCCAAAACCCTTCTCACTCTGAGAGGAGACCCGTGCTCTGTAGTGAGCCGGTAATGGGTTGATCATGATGATGATGATGAAATATGTAGGTACAAGCTGACAAAGTCTTGAGCAATCAGCTATATAAATAAATCCTGATTGTCGCGAACAACTGGGCTACTAACTACTAGGTACGTACTAAGTCTTTAACACAAAACTTGCTAATGGAGGCCACTCAGCGGCAAGACGAAGTTCCCTACTTTGTGACCGTCGCGAGTCGCGACTCGCGTCCGACCCGCGGCACTTCTCATGTTCTTAATGTTTTTACACAAACACTGGCCAAGTTCGCGCAACACCGACTTAATTCATCTCCGTAGTTCGTTCTAGTATTTAACCTTTAAGTATGGACGTGATTTTTTCTTAACACTACTGTGGACGTGTAGTCTCACAGGCTCCTATATTCACACACATTTTTTTTAGGGAATTTGATATAAGATCGCTTTAAAACTGATTGAATATTAAAGTTATAGGATTTAGCAATAAAATAACGTTCTTATACAAACAACTTTTATTTCAAAAATTATAGAAATTTTAAAATTAAAAAATTGTGGCACTTTTTAGGCTAAATCTACTTAGGTTACATTTTTAGGTATTAAAAACGGTCAAACTTATTCCAGTAACAAAATGAGTCTTTTTTTCTCAAAATATAACAAATAAGAAACTAAAAACACTAAACACCTACTTCAGTTAAGAAATATAAAAAATTTTGACAACAGTCTAATAACGTAAATTTATTGGTAGTCAGTGCACAAAGGAGACACACAGGTTTGTTGCACCCAACGCAAATATGGGTCCTGGTCCTAGTCCTGATCTTGGTCCTGACCTTCATCATTGTCATTTTCATGATTTTGTATCAATTTGGACTCCAATATCAAAGATATTCAATATTCTCTTCATTGTCACACTGATCTGAAGCTAACAACAACTCACTCACTTCTTGTTCGAAAGATTGATCTCCTGCACAAAAATCTTTTCTCACAGGGTCCTAAATATAACTCCTAGATAGTCGTTTTGATTTAGAACTACTGGCTTTATTGTTTTTTGACATTTTATAGTAGGAAATTTGAAACAAACATAATCGCTCTTATAAAATATATCATAGGACAAAAATGGACGTGTAGCCTGACAGGCTCCGGTCAATATTTTTATGGTCATTACTTACGTGATATTCATCGGAAGACGCAACTTACACCTTCGTTGGTAGTTTTACAACTAAAACAAAAGCTACTGAGCCGCTCAACCGCAGGGAATGGGGGGAATCAGGTGAAACTAAGAAAACGAAAACATCGAGTAGCCTCTGAGACTCCACGTCCATACTTAAAGGTTAAATGTACCTTTTTTATAGTTAAAAAATACTGATTTCTCTAATTTTAGAACGGCTGAGAGAGTCCGTTAGGATATTTTTAGAAGTTGCTTGAATAAAGCTGAAAAGTGAGATGGTTCAGAAATCAGAGGAACCATTAAACATTGTTAGTATGTTTCTTAAAAGCTTCATAATGAACTTTGATTTGCCGGTAAAAAGTATCTCCACTGTCTCCCAAGACACGTACAATTTGGTGCAGTGGTGAGCGCTGTGGTCTTATAAACGGGAAGTTCCGGTTTCGATTCCCGGAAGGGGCAATTTTGAATATATACTCTCTGAATTGTCTTTGGTCAGAGTCTGGTGGGAGGCTTCCGTGCGTGACGCCAAGCGATTTAAGGTGGGTCCAAATATGTATCACTTGCCCGATCCGATCACCGTATCCGTATCAGCGTATCACGTAACAAGCCCCGTACAAGTTGTGGACGCCTCGATTTGCTCCGTATCCGTATCTTTACAATAGTACAGTTTACAGTAGTATCACGGTATCGCCTTTGATGATCGGACAAAAACCGACACGAAATGGGTCGGGCCGTATCATAACGGCGTATCGAGATCGCATATCATGATACGCGTATCATCACCCGTCCACATATGCGATCGTGATACGCGTCGGCGATACGGATACGGTGATCGAATCGGGCAAGTGATACATATCTGGACCCACCTTTAGTGTTCCGGTACGATGCCGATTAGCAACCGATCAGGGGTATAGGCATCGAACTATTACGCTTAGAATGGAAGTTTCTAACAAATTTCCGCTCGAAACGTAAGCTATAAACCAACCCATGTGTGCCCTGTAATTACATTTGCCGACACGCACACAAGCGCATGAGTACCTTGAGCGCTGACGCGACGATAGCCTTTTAGGCTTGCTAAAAACGGCTTATCGCCGCGTCGACGACTGCCTTTCTTTACCTATTTATTCTAAGGGTATAGGTTTAATAAAACTGGCATACCTCTTCCAGTTAGCCGGTTCCATCTTAAACTGCATCGTCACTTACCAACAAGTGAGATCTCAGTTAAGAGCTAACTTGTACCTAGATGAATATAAATAAAAAAATACATGCTACCTCAGTGTTACTTTGCACCCATATATACATATACTGAACCAAACTTGAAACGAATAGGTGCAATACTAATATAATCTAAAAGATTGAAAGTTAAAACGACTTCACCACGCACTTAAAAGTCCGTATCTCGAAAACTAGTAAGCCGATTTTGATGAAACTTTCACTGTTCTCTATGTTAGAGTAAATGTAAGCTAATAAAACTTAGGGCACTAGTCGTCCCTACGATTTTCGGAAGGTCCCTTCGATTTCTCTGGTCTGCCATCATCAAACCCTGATTTCCTTATCATACACCTTTGATATATGTATCAAAGGTGTATGATAATGGTCAAACAAAAAAAAGTGTATGTGTAGTAGTAGTATAATAGTAGTGTGTAGTGGTGTATTCAAACAAAAAAAAAAGAATCATCAAAATCGGTTCATAAACGACGAAATTATCCGCGAACACACATAAAAAAAGCATATAATACTTATACGGTCGAATTGAGAAACCTCCTCTTTTTTTGAAGTCGGTTAAAAATAAAAGTTTTCGTTTTCTTTTTTCAGGCGTAGCAGCCGATTCGGAAGATGGCGTCCCATCGTTGGAGGTCATGGCGAGATCGTCAGTTTACAATGTTGGCGAGAACAAAGTCATCTACTGCAAAGGGTTAAATCTACCAGAGGTAATGAATTACTTATATACCTTTTATTCTCCTTTCCCCTCCAGCTAAACAATTATATTATTATATCTACTTAGTACTTACCTATAAAAAAAAAGGATATGAGTAGATGCTGTAATCGTCGCAGTACAAATAGTATAGTCGACGTACGAGACTGACACCAGTAGTGTTATATCGAGTTTTGACAACGTTACTAGATTTCGAATATCGAAAAACTATAATATTTCAAACAAAAATTTTTTTGAACCCCACTATTTTAATTTTTTATGTTCTCGTTGACACTTGCGCTGATATAGCGAATTTAACGATGTGGCACTTATCAAAATCGGCAAACGCGTTTGGTCTATATAGTGCCACAAAGGAACAAACATACATATATACATAGACTGATAAACATATTACCACTCCTTTGCGTCGCGCAGTCAGGTAACAAGCCAGTTTAGGTCTATTTACCCGACTGTTTACTTTGAAGTATTTTGTTTCGATACCTACTCGAAATCGATCAACGTTCTCGCAATGTGCAAGCTCGGCATAACCCTACAGGCTAAGGAGAGTTTCAGGTTTTAGTGTTTTGCAGTGTTACGACGAAAGCCCCCTACAATAAATGCGTACGAATCCTTCTGAAAAAAAAAATTGTTGTCTGTAAAGCGCTCTCGCGCTCTCGCTTGCACTCGGATAGGCAGTACGTGACAATGAGTCATGTTTTTTCGTGCGTATAGCCGGCGTTCATCGATTTATAAGACGTTATCACGTCAAAAGATTAAACACTAAATCCTACATAAGCTATTAAATAAGATACATTATGAGTTCATTTTATTAACTTTCTCGAACCGTGTCGTACTCGTGTATATCATATTAAGGATTTCATAAAATATGTTTATGTAGGTAATATATGGTTAAGGAAATAAAGTTCAAGCATAACTTATTACACGTATCCAAATTCTTGAGTTAACACTTCAAGCGCCTAATAAATTTTAAGTAGCAAAGTGCGTAAGCGAGGCGGGTTGCCACGTTCTTGCCATTACTTATTTTTTTCTTAATTTAAGCACAACTTTCGAAACGTTTCTCAAATTCTCACTTTTGCAACATTGTTTGCCTTGTTTATTTTTGCAACCGCATTATGTTGTAAATTAATTTTTGATTACTTGCCTTTATTCAAATGAATTTATCAAAATCCATTATTTTTATCACCACTATATTATTCTACGTAACTTATATTCTGATCTGATAGACCTGGTTTTATTTGTATAATATAATACAACTACATAAAAATGGTGAATGGTTTGGCCTACATATAGACGATACAGGCATTTTAAAATCGAATATAAATTACTGGCTTCTGCCCGCGGCTTCACCCGTGTGAATTTCGGTTTTTCACAAACCCCGAGGGAATCGTGGATTTCCGGTTCCCGTTCCCGTTCTACCTACTTTCAAGGAGGCAGCTGTAGCTATAGATTTCGGTTTTAATTAATTTAAAGAGTAACAAACATACACACACACGCACATGCACACGCACACACACACACACGCAACCACTCATACACACACAGCTATCTTTTCCACTGTGTAACCTTAAACCATAACCCGCTTTTAAGCATCACTTATACGGATAAGTGATACTTCAGTGCGGGTTTAGGTAAAAGGACTAAAAGGAAACGTTATTGAACGGATGATTGACACGTTTTAGCCCAGTTAATTTAGACTTTCAAGGCTATAATAACTCCCACCTGGCTGAAAATTCGTAGGATTGTTCAAAACACTATTATAAGTAAATGAAATGTGAAAAGTCCTCATCGATCCGACACCTGGAAAAAATTTACTCCTGGACCCGCACAGTTTATTTACACTTGGCTGAAAATTTGTAGGATTGTTCGAAACACTATTATAAATGAAATATACAAAGTCCTCATCGATCCGACACCTGTAAAAAAAATTACTCGGGGTCAAAGTTTTCACGGGAAGTTTTCAGCAAAACGGTAAGTCTTATCATAAAATTATTTTAGACAAAATTGTAGACCAGGTAATTATCTATAAAAATTATAAAAAATGTCTGAACTCTGAATACTTTTTTTCCTAAGAGCCACCGTTATTGAGATATAATGATTCAAAAAGATAAGTTTCGAAATAAAAATGAGGGACTGGGTTTCTTTTTACCCGAAATTCTGATATTTATAATATTTTATATGTTTAACTGTGTAACTTACACATAACTTACACATATAAGTTACATACTTACACACATAAAATATTGGAAATATCAGAATTTCAGGTAACAAGCTATAATTTAAAAATTAAAAAAACCCGACTGCCATGCTAAAAAACGAACTAAAAGATTAATAAACTACCACCGTACCACTTACAGTGTAGTTGTTATTTATTTTGTTTTTCATGATTTGTCACTCCAAATTGATTTAAAACATATAGATTGTATACATTTTCGTACTCGCCTTTTAAAGCCCTTTATTTTGATACCCCACTCGAGGGTCTTAAAGAAAAAAATTTTTTTCAGCCCGCACATTAAAGTGCATAACATTCGCCATTTTGATTTTTTATGAATTTTATGTACCCAATAACATTTGCGCCGTCAAGACAAATCTAATGACGTATAATTTATCAAAATAGGTTGAGCCGTTAAGTAGTTACGAACTGACATAGGAAACGGTCATTTTCTACGATTTATCACTCCAAATTGGTTCCAAATATATAAATTTATACATTTTCGTATTTGCCTTTTGAATCCCTTTATTTTGATACCCCACTCAAGGGTCTTGAAGAAAAAAATTTTTTTCAGCTCGCATATTAAAGCGCATAAAGTCCGCCATTTTGATTTTTTTTTAAATTTAGGTACCCTATAACACTCGCGTCATTGAGACAAATCTAATGACGTATCATTTATCAAAATCCGTTGAGCCGTTGATTAGTTACACGCGGACATAGGAATGGACATACATACACACAGGTGAAACACATAACCCAGTCGGGTAAAAAAAGAAATCCAGTCCCACATTTTTATTTCGACACTTAACTTTTTGAATCGTTATATCTCAAAAACGGTGGCTCTTAAGAAAAAAAGTATTAAGACATTTTTTATAGATAATTATCTGATCTACAATTTTGTCAAATCTACTTTTATGATAAAACCGTTTTTGTGACCTTTGACCCCGAGTAATTTTTTTTCCAGGTGTCGGATCGATGAGGACTTTTCACATTTCATTTATAATAGTGTTTTAAATAATTTTACCAATTTTCAGCTAAGTGTGAATCAACTGTGCGTGCCCAGGGGTAAATTTTTTTTCCAGGTGTCGGATCGATGAGGACTTTTCACATTTTATTTATAATAGTGTTTTGAACAATCCTACCAATTTTCAGCCAGGTGGGAATTATTGTAACCTCACCCCTATTTTTTAGTCTAATTTGACCGGACTATTAGGTCACACACGTTCTGTAAAATAGTACTTATATTAACGACAAGCGGAAACCCGTGACTTCGTTCGCGTGGATATTGGTTTTTAAACATCCCGTGGGAATCATTTTGTCCTTCCTAAGCTCCTTTGAGCTCATACCTTGCTAAAAACTGTCAAAAGTTCACTGGCGGATGTTTAGGTAGATCAAAATGTAAACATCCGCCAGTGAAAGTCCCGTCAAAATCGATCCAGCCTTTGAGAGATTAGCCAGTAATCTTTAAAGTATTTCCTTTCTATCAAAAAAAGAATGAATGAAATCGGACCACGCGTTAATGAATTACAGCTAAGTACACATTTTGACTTTCATCCCCTCTCCCAAGGGAACCGTGCTGAATTTCGGGATAAAAAGTATCCTATATGTTACTCCGTAGTATGAACTTAATTCATACCAAGTTTCATTTCAATCCATTCTGTAGTTTTTGCGTGATGCGCGCACAAACATACAGACAAACAGATAAACAGACAACCAGACAAAAATTTCAAAAATAGCTTTTTTACGTTCTATTACTTATCCCTAACATCCCCCAGTTATTATTTTGCAAAAATCTTCAATGTACAGATACGGCAAGTCTACGATTTTATTATATGTATAGATAGATAGATGTATAGATATAGATATAGAAGATAGAAGATATTGTAAAGTATTCCTTGTGCACGACTATCACTACTAGAATACTTTAAGTCACACTTATCGTGATATTGTATTGTTCTGTATTGCGCCAAGTTTACAATAAGAGAACCAAATTTTATTTTAACCCCCGATGCAAAAAGAGGGGTGTTATATCACGGCTATGTGTGGGTGTCTGTCTGTCTGTGTGTCTGTTTTTTCCACCATAGCTCTTAAGCAATGGTTCTTACAACGGTTTTATCAAAATCGGTTCTGCCGTTTCAAAGTTATCAGCTCTTTTGTTAGCTGCGGTCTATTATACGTCTAAGATCCCTATCTTAGTCGCATAATGGGTATTTACTCCAATTTCAATGCGGTTTTTTATAGTTAGACTAGCTGACCCCCGCGACTTCGTTCGCGTGTTTTTCTTTGCTATAAACCTCACGGAGCCCGAGACCTTTCCAACGAATGCAAAACCGTGGAAATCGGTTCGTGCGTTCTGGAGTTATAGCGTCAGGAAGGAAAACCCGACTTATTTTTATATAGTAGATTTGTATCGACGAGTACTTGGTAGACACGTCATAGTGATCAAGGCTGACGTTTGGAGCAGGACTCAGGAGGCTGGTGGGACGTCAGGACGACTCCACAGGTCGGGGGTTATTTAAATTTTTAATTTCTCTCTTTCTCTAATCGTTCATTCGCTACTAAAGATCGTGTCCCTGGTGTATTTGTAGCCTCGTGCGGATTAATTGTTTCCACCCGGCTTCTATCGGAGGCTAGTTTTGCTATTGTGTTAAATTTGCACTTGGAATCCTTCAGCTGATCTGCCATCTGGTTCTGAATCTGATTGGCGAGCGGCTTCTAGATCTTTTCCCCTCGGTGTTGCCAATTTTGGGGTGTAAGTGGCCCAAATTCCACCCATGTGGCCAAAGTCAACCTCACCTGCGCGCGGTGCACCCTGCCAATATGTTAACGAGGCCCCGACGCTCTCAGTCCCCTTTACAGGTCGTTGTGCCTGATACCACACAACGTAATCTGGATGGTATCACCGCTTTGTGGTAGGATCCTATCCCGAATCCGCCTGGCTAGCGACCACACTTCAGCCGTAATCTGCCGCAAAGCATCCGTTGTTCCGGCAGCGAGCTGAAGAGCCAGTCCCCTTCCTCAAAAGCCGGCAACGCATTAGTGGTTCCTCTGGTGCTGCTAATGTTCATGGGCGGCGGTAATCACTTAACATCAGGTGACCCGCTTGCTCAGTTGCCCGCTATTCCTATATAAAAAAAATAATTTACAGTTATATTATATTTTATTATTCCGCAGAGGATTGAATGGTACGCACCCAACCGTGAAATCGTCGGCGAACGCTCTTCAGCGAATTCCAGAATATTCTCTGAGAGGCTCAAGAACGACACGTTGGCCAGCAGCCTGGTGCTGCTGTTCATCCGGAGCTTCAAGATCGAGGACAGCGGCAACTGGACCTGCAGAGCTGGCGATCTCTTCGAAACTATTCAAATTATTGTTGGTGGTATGTATCTCTGCACAATTCGTTGACGATAATAATTTATTATCAAGCTGATTCCCGCCACTTTGGACGCATGGATTGAGGTTATTTGAAAATCTTTTGGGAACTCTATGATTTTCCGGTATAAAAATGTCCTTCTCCACAGTCTAGTCTATCTCTGTGCCAAATTTTGACTCTGTCAAAATTGGTACAGCGGTTTAGACGTGAAAGCGTAAAGGCCTTAGACGATGCCCCGTTCATCGTTCATTTTAGCGATGAACGATTCACGATACGATATTTACTATGACAAAGTGCCTGTGAACGATGAACGGTCGGTGTTTAGACGGTTCATTTTCGATGATTCACCGATGAAGCCACGAAAATGAAAGCAAAAATCTCGAAAAATGAACCGTCTAATTTGGCCTTAATAGACGCACAGATAAAGTTACTTTCGCATTTATAATTAACACTAGTATTGTTATGGGTTAGGGACCAGTTGCGATAATAGTTAGAAACCTGAATGAATGACGCTGGTTCACCATAAATGAGGACGGGCTCTAGTAGGCTAAAGTGCGTTGACATATTGGCCACGTGTCGTATCAGAGAGTCCAGCATTGGATCTGCATCTGAAATGGCTGCATCCGTTAAGTAACACCTCTCATCTTTAGCTACAAGTATTTGTTCAGTACACCGTGGAGTCCTCGGTTATATGGAGTCATAGTGCAAATTATTCTTACAAGATATTCCACCGCAAAAGATATGTAGGTAACAAGAATTTCTATAAACTAAATTCTAGATTAAAAGATCATTGACATTTTACTAGGTGTAATAATTATTAATGTCACCCTTAATTACTTGCTAGTTATTTCTTAGCACAGTTTCTCATCCCTTTAGTTTCACTTCAACCGAAATTTACGTACACAAGTGGAAAGTTCCTAATTGTTCATGAACTTCAAAGCTTATCTTAATAATATTATTCCTAAGGAACTATTCGGTATGAAGAGATCTTTGCTGCATCATAAATAGTGCGTGACTTGTATAGAACTATAAAAAATTACAATTTCTTTATTGCGAATTTGGATGAAATAATGTCCTCCCGAATCTCAACGGAAGCGGAGTCTATCCAACTACGTAGGAGATATTACAGTGCACAAGTGTGCGTGAACTGTCTATTGCCTCACTCTCACTTTTTGATAGGATGCAACCGCAACCGAATTAGTACTTAATAGCAAAAATGTAAAACAGGTAACTTAACAAATTCTGTACTTGTCGGGATAGCTCTAGATAAATATTAACTTTAACAACACAACTTTACTATCTCGTTTATAGAAAAGGTGAGTCTAAGTGCGACTCAAGAGACTTTCGAAGGCGAGGAGACGAAATCGGCCAGGTTCGACTGCGCCGCCAAGGGGTACCCACCTCCGGCATTCCAGTGGTACAAGGATAACACTCCTATTGTTGGTACGTTTTGTACATCTACATTATTTTTTTTTTTTAGTAGGTTGTTTAGTAGGTACATTGTGTGATATTAATATATCACGGTTTTATTTTTAAGAATATTAGCCGTGATAAACTTGAATAATATTACCCTTTTCCCTCCATCTGAGCGCAACGTGCAACGGTTGGAAGCTGTATGTGTCAATTTTGGAACGTAAAATTGTAATTATATTTTGCTAATAAAGATTTGTAGACGACGCGAAACAACTCTCAGAAAGGGTAATAGAGTCTACTGGAGATCCAAGAGATGCCAGTTCTTCTTCTTCTTCTTTGGGTGCCATCTTCTATCGAATGGCAATTTGGACCCTCGACACAGCAGCACGAAATAGGGAACGTGTGCTCTTGTTGTACCATTGGCGCAGGTTTTTGAGCCAAGATGTTCTTCTTCTTCCCGGATTTCTGTTGCCTTGACCAAAGAATATTTTGGCCATCCAAAAATACTATCCATTTTGGGTACTCTTCCTCGGTAATAAATAAAAATTTCACTGCACGCTTTCATTTGTAATTTCAGCGGACGGCAAAAAATACTTCTTGAGGAAAAAGGAAGACAACTACCAACTGGAAATTAGAAATCTGTCACACCAAGACACGGGTGAATACACGTGCAAAGTGACGCAAAAAGCGCTGTCGCACTACGCGCACAAACGCGTACTGCTCAACGTACAACGTAAGTGGAAGAGTTAATCATAAATGTGCTTCCACACCAATAACAAGTATAAATTGAAAATTTAAAAAACCCCCGACATTCGCCATTTTGTTGCGGCAGCCATTTTGGATTTGCATAGTGCTATTCTACTAGTCAAGCCCTTTCATTTGATACCCATATTAAGGGAGTTGTGAAAAAATATGTAATCCGCCATTTTGTAGCGGCGGCCATCTTGGATCGATTTTCATCAAACATAGCTAACAACACTCTCGACTAATTCACCTTTGAAACAAAAAAAACATTCAAATCGGTCCAACCGTTTGAGCGCGACAGGGGAACAGACAGACACACACACACACACACAGAGAGACACCTCAAACTTATAACACCCCGTCGTTTTTCCGTCGGGGGTTAAAAATTAGCGATGTTCATCGTGTTTTGGTAAATATAATTATTTTGTCTAAACATCTATTTACCGGCGCAAGATCGCGACGTATGGAAATCCCTACAAGAGACATATTATGTCAGGAGTGGACGTATATTGGTTGACGACGACCAATTATCGTTACTTGCTTTCTTCATTGTCATTTCGTTGCAAAAAATACGAGTAGAGACATTTTCAAGGAATTTTCCTATATTTTGCAGATAAACCTCTTCTGTACGATGAATTCGACAACACTCGTACCATTTCGTATTCAAGATACAGAACTGAGGAGGTCTACGCAATCATAAATGCACCGTAAGTCGGAAGAATTTAGTATGTACCTGATTTAAACCACCATATTCCCTTAACAGACTCAGTCTTCTCACGACTTTCGGCTATGGTGAGTGACAGAAATAAAATCTGTGATCATGACTTGAGTGTCGTATCAACTGTTAGAAGGAGAGCAATATTTAGTATCATTATAATTATGTTAAAATAAAATAAAAAATTAATATAATTTTGATTTTAGTTACAATTTTTCATATGACAAAATTCTTCCGCCAGAAAAAACATCACCTGCCGCGCCGTGGGCTACCCGGAGCCGAAGTTTGAGTGGTTCAGACGCAACAACGGGCACGACGACCCCATTACTGACGAGGACATGGTAACTATATTAATTCTCTTGAGGCTGCTTAACCCGCTTATTCCTCAATTCAAACTATTTCAAAAGTAAGATAGATATGAAAACTTCAAAAAAAATTTAGTAGTTTAGCATAGTATGGCGTATTTAATTTACTTATTCAAAAGTTAACATCTTGTTTATGTAAGCATTACAACATTAATTTCGATAGTTAGAATTAAAAACAGTAATTCCAACGCACTTTCTGCTTATAGATCGCCAACTCTCAAGATGGCAGCAGCTCGACCCTGATGCTGAGGATGTACGACGAAGAAGCTTTGGGAGAGTACAAATGTCTCGCAAGCAACGAGAAAGGCCGCGTGTACGTCATCTACCACGTGCAAAAGGGAAACAAGCCCGATATGCCAGACCATGTAAGACCCAACGCATATCAATGCATGGAGATGTGGCACAGTGTCTTTTAATTATAACAACATGCAAAATGAACTCAGTGTGTCAATATTGTCAATTATTGTCGCACATCATCAATATTGTCATCAATATTATTGTAACAGCTGCATCAATCGTTGCTACGATATCAATAATTGTGGTGATTGTCCAAAATGATATTCTTGCTGCAACAATGCAATCTAGCCTACATAATTATAAGCTTGTTGAATCTAGTTAATAGCCAAAGAGTGTCGGCCAATCAGAGGTGAATAGTCCTAGAATAGTCACTGCACTGTAACTGTCATTTTAGATCATTGACTAATGACTTAGCTTTATTTACTGTGATATACGGTTAGCATACTAAAAACAGTACAGAGGGAAATCTGACGCGCCAAGCGTGCCTGTCCCTTTGAGTCGTACCTTAATACGCGTCACCACTATGTGAAAGTAAATAAAACTAAGTTGGAATAATTAGCAAAGAAGACGCTATACGCCTCGTCTTCCACTCTTGGTGGGCGTTTCGCCTGAGTCTTGCCTACGACCTGAATGATGTGAGTATAAAATAATGCCTATACTTCCAGGTCAGCGTGGTGAGCGTATCAACAACTAATATCACATTCAACGTCTCTTGCTCCACGTGCAATATGGCGATTGAAGAGGATAAATCCGAGGATCCACAGAACTTAACGATTCTAGGTAAGGCAAATCTAGAGGAATTTCGCAAGCTCAAAAAAACTCACAGTTTTTTTTTTTCGGTAATCTTACTAATATTATAAATGTGAAAGTGTGGATGGATGTTTGTTACTCAATCACGCCGCAACTACTGAACCGATTTGGCTGAAATTTTGAATGGAGGTAGATTATGCCCTGACTTAAAACATAGGCTTTTTATCCTGAAAAAATGCACAGTTCCCACGGGATTTTGAAAAACCCGGAATCTACCTATAGCTGTAGCTATAGGTAGATTACTATAGCGAACTTCCTTGATAGTAGGTATAAAGGTTGGAAAAGGGAGCGGGAACGGGAACCGGAAATCCACGATTCCACGAAAAAATGCACAGTTCCCACGGGATTTTGAAAAACCCGGAATCTACCTATAGCTGTAGCTATAGGTAGATTACTATAGCGAACTTCCTTGATAGTAGGTATAAAGGTTGGAAAAGGGAGCGGGAACGGGAACCGGAAATCCACGATTCCCTCGGGATTTGTGCAAGACCGAAATTCACGCGGGCGAAGCCGCGGGCATTCTCTAGTACTTGCTATGAACTTTCGGGAAAGATCATGATTCTCCTCACCTCTCGATACGAAATGACAGATTAACATATACTTAGTTAACGTTAACTTATAGCCTCTGAATGCCGTAACAACCACAGCGCAGTAATATTATTACTTAGCAGCTTAACTATCTACATTCTACATACATAGTTTCACACCCAGAGTAAAAATAATACGCATACCGAATTAAGAACCACCTCCTTTTTTGGAAGCTGCTTATAAAGTTGCAGTATGCAATACAATTCTCCTTTCAAGTTTGTATTTGCAAACATAACTATGGTTTTCATAAATTCATTTTGTTTTTCAGGATATACCTTCCAGCTGGTCCCGTTCCAGAAAGGATTCCTCGCGGATTGGAATTCATCTGAGGAGTTTAATGTGGATATTGAAAATTATACTTGTGAGTACCTACCTACACCATGTTGATTCATAGACATATTGGCCCGATAGTCCAATGAATAAGAATACAATAGATGTGATTGAGGCCAAGTCTAAGTATATATTAAAAAAAACAGAGGCCGTCATAAGGACTGCCAACAGAAGTGAAAACTCAAAACAGACTTTATAAATAAATACTTACTTTGTTTGTGTAATTTTTTTCTCACAAGTATAAATTTAAAATTTAAAAAACCCCCGATATTCGCCATTTTGTGGTGGCGGCCATCTTGGATTTACATAGTGCTATTTTACAAGTCAAGCCCTTTCATTTGATACCCATATTGAGGGAGTTGTGATAAAATATTTTATCCGCCATTTTGTAGCGGCGGCCATCTTGAATCGATTTTCATCAAACATAGCTAACAACACTCTCGACTAACTCACCTTTCAAACAAAAAAAACCGCATTCAAATCGGTCCACCCGCTTGAGCGCCACAGGGGAACAGACAGACACACACACACACAGACACGTCAAACTTATAACACCCCGTCGTTTTTGCGTCGGGGGGTTAAAAACTGATATTTACATTTCAGATCCACAAACGCTGTTCGTGGTGGGCCCACTGGCGAACAAGACAACTTACCACGTCCGAGTGTGTACCCGCAACTCGGCCGGGTGCTCCGACTTCCTGGAGCTATCGTCCACGCCCACCACGGCGCTCGCCGGAAGGCTGATAAGTTACGCGACTACGATATGGCTACGACGCGACGTTAGTATTTATGTAGCTATGACAAAATTTGCTACGAACATTATTCAAGTCTATCATTAATTGGGATATATTTGTAAGAATAGCCAACTTAAAGAAAGAAATGCAGTTTTAATAAAAAGGTGTATAAAATACGATCAAATTAAATTAGAATACACAGCAGACATCTTCCTATTATATAAGTACCTACTTTTATTGTGGGTGTATTATCATTTGGATTTTCATCATCAGTGCTAAGCGCTTCGTTCTTTTAGCACCGTTCACTCTCAAGCGGTCGTATCCATTGAAGCGGAGAGAAGCGGAGAGAAGCGCAGAGAAGCGAACCGGAGCGGAGACCTGTGCGATCGACCAATCAGATTATTCAGTCTCATTTGTCTACTGTAACACGTCTTCTCTGCTTCAATGGACAGTGTAACTATTCATATTGTATTGTATACTAAAAACATTTGCGGGCGGCGTATATTTTCAATATAATATTAAGGTGCGTCCAGACTTGAACATTTCACCGAACCGAACAGCGAACATTTCGGCGAACTTGTTACGCTCAATGTGGACGGCGCGCTTGGAGCGCTTGAGATGAGAGCGCTTTCGCCGAACTGTTACGCAGTAACCCATCTCAAGCGCTCCAAGCGCGCCGTCCACATTGAGCGTAACAAGTTCGCCGAAATGTTCGCTGTTCGGTTCGGTGAAATGTTCAAGTCTGGACGCACCTTTAGATATTTTTTGTGTACGCCATAAAAAAACTTGCCTGCTTTAATTGGAAATCCTCTTAACTAAGCATGGCTGCCGATCGTATTAACAATTTTTATGAGTTATATATGTATATAACTCGAGTTATATAATTATGTGTATGAACTGCAGCTGATATACCTACCTAATATTATGTAGTACGTATACATTTTGTAAATCCACTTTGTACAAAAGTTTTCCACGGTGATGTTATTATGGGATATTTGACAATAAACGTTTACATTGTATTGCAATAATCCTGGTTATAATTTTAATAACGTGGTTGGTTTTATAACAACAAACATAGAAAAAAAGCTTAAGGTCCTGTTTCACAACCTTCTGATATGTGTCGGATAGCTTATTCACAACTTTTGTCTTTGTCACTTTACATAAAGTGAGAAAGTGACAAAACTTACGTTTAGGCTATCCGGCACTTATCAGAAGGTGGTGAAACCGTCCGTGAATATTTTCAAACATGTCACGGTCAAGTCGACAATGACCGGACTGAGTTGACTATCTTTTACCAGAGTTTTTATGACTTTTATGAAAAAAAACGCATTGAACTCTGGGTACTTTGCCCGTAACGAATTTGAAGGTCATGAATATTTACTATGAAAAAAGATAATCATTAAAATTTATTGTTAAAGGATTTTGCTATTATTATATGTATATTGTAATATATAGTCTGTAATTAGTTTATCACATCTAAAAACTCGTTACATATTCATGATGATAAATAAATTAATATAATTTATTAAGGTTGGGTCGCCTAAGTTCGGACTTTTTTGAGTCAATTTTTGACCGTGTTGCAAAATAATTTTTTTTTTCATTTAATACAACTACTTTCCAAATAAACTATTAGTGGAAGTTATTAGCAATAAAAGCAATTATCTGATCCACCTTTTATTTTATTTGATAGATGGAATAGATTGTGTGAGACACGCCTCAAAGTGACAGAATATTTTTTCTGACTACTTTTCAAGAAACCCGTGTGAAGCCTAAGTTCGGACTACTACTTAATTTCACTTCTGTAGCTACAGCATTAGAGTGCACAGAAGAAAAATATCCGTTCTTTAGTTGACAATAACGTAACACAAAGTCGTAGTATAATTCCACGTGGTGTGACTAGGACAGGTAATTCTTTTTTTTTTTGCGTTTTTTAGTCCGATCTTCCCTCCTCAGCCTAACGAGAGCTAAATTGAGTTTCTCAAACTTTATACACTCAGCCGGGGAGCTTTCTTAAGATAATGACTTAAGACCGGACAAACATAATTATTTGCCAAAACTCGATCGTTGAGAGTAGATGTCGGTATGCCGTATAATTTGGATGCCGCACAGTTTGAAAATTCTTTACTTTTAACTCTTTCCACAGCTTCTTTCAAATCATGTTCGGTAATCGGTATAAGTGGTCGCTCGAAGTGTGCGTCTCTGATATTTTGTAGGCATGATTAATCAGTAACCATTAATAAATTCTTAGTCCTAATCTCAGGAACTACTGGACCGATTTCAAAAATTCTTTCACCGTTGGATATGTACGTGATCCTTGATTGCTATAGGCTATATATGTACCACGGGCGAAGCCGGGGCGGACCGCTAGTTTGAAATAATAGTTATTATTTATTATTACATGCAAATAAGTAGATTAGAGTAAATAGAATCATATTCTAACAGAAAGAGAATTTGATGGTACCATGATTACATGATCCGTATTTTAATTTATTTCACCTAACTCACAGATGTCAAAAGAATAGAGTCCATCCAGTAAAAGTTGTCCCTGAAATCCAGCACTAAAAACGGAAAAATTGTCTTTTTCCGTATTTATAGATCATTAAAATTTTACACTCATACATATATTTAAAGTGTATGATGTCTCAAGTATTCCTTAGTGAAGGCACTTATTTCCGTGAAGAATTCCCGCGCCATATCAGGGACATCTTGTTGACCAGACTCTACATTTTTCATAGCATGTCAGCTTAGTGAACTTGCTTAAAAACAAAACAGATAATAGCTTAACTAAAAATTCATCATTTACATAGGAAGTAAATAATAACATAGATAAGAAGATATTATGCGTACCTAATTACCTTTTTGTTATTCCGAAAACGGTAATTCAGTATCAATTTATTTTAATCAATTTAAGTAAGTACCTAATTTATTTCGATCCAAATATTTTGAGAACCACTGCTTTTTTTTAAGTGCCTTAAGGTCGGATTATTATAGTCCGATCTTCAGCAAGGGGAGGAAAGTCCGGATCTAGGCTTACAAACGCCCTGGGCGTAAACAAAGTATACACATCTATAGAGTATTTGCTAATTCTACGCGAAATTCAACTTAAAAAGCATTAAAATGATAAATACTTATCATAATTTCGAAACAAAGTTTTGGAGGAAAGACCGGATCACTAAAATTTCACTAAAAACGGCATATTTTTTTCCAAACTCTAGTGCACGCATGTTTCTTACCGCAGCGCCGTTCGCGGAATGAAGGGAGAAACAGAATAAAACGGCGGACCAAACTGTGTTGCCACCCGTGATAAATATTGCTTCATTTGCGGTAAATTCGATGCATCCGTTCTTATGTCACATCCGATCTTAGGCGACCCAACCTTAATTTGTGTTTTTACTATATATTTATAATTATTGCTCTTAAATTATAATGTGTTTCGTTTACTTTACGATATTTTAAACAATGTAAATAATAAAGACATAATTCAGAGCTTATGAGCTTAAAGTGTTTTGAATCGAAAATACGTTTATGTGAGGCTTGGACTGAATTCCAGAGAGAAGAGAAGAATTTCCCATTTTCCAAGAGAAGAATTGGACATTCGGGGGCTTATATTCATAGAAGACAATTGAATAAGGTCGTTGATATAAGAAATCACTGCACCTATTGTTTATATTAAGTTTTTAACAGTAGTAACTGTCATAATTATTACTTTGTACTAGATGAAACCCACGGCTTCGCCCGTGTGGATTTAGGTTTTTAAAAATCCCGTGGGAACTTTTGATTTTCCAGAACAAAAAGTAGCTTATCTGTAGAAACCCGTCTCCAAAACGGAAAAATCCCGTGGGATACCCACGATTCCGGAATACAATTCCTTACAGCATCAGGGTTGAGGAGTTGGATATGTACCTACTCGAGTTCATTCAACGATAAAGTCTTTAATTGGTACCCCCAATATCAATTTAAATAACCGAAAGTTTCTAAAACCCATTAGTTTTGGGGATTAGGTCCCCTACAGCATCAGGATTGAGGAGTTGGAGTCCAATTTTTTTATAGAACAGGGTCGCAATGTTTCTCTATCGATTAAATAAAAATTACGCAAATCGGTTCAAAAATCTCGGAGATATCGGTGTACATAGGTAGAAAAACACTACTCCTCCTTTTTTGAAAGTCGGTTAAAAAAGTAGCCTATGTTACTCCCTGGTTAATTCTCTACTTGTATGTGAAGGTCCCGTCAAAATCGGTTCAGCCGTTCCGGAGATTAGCCCGTTCAAACAGACAGACAGACAGACAGACAGACAGACAGACAAAAATTTTAAAAACGTGTGATTCGGTTATGGTAGCGTTCAAATAACCAAATGAGCTTAATATGAGGTAGTTATTTCGATATTACAGACAGACACTTCAATTTTATTTATTAGTATAGATTATACCTTAGATATTATTATAATATATTGCACGTATATAAAGTTGTATTATTAATGTTAAATTTAAAAATAATAAGTTATTATTATGTATGATGGTTTATAATAGAAATTTAATTTATAATGTTGAAAAATTAATTAAAAGCAAACAATGACAATATTTGTGTATTCTGATAATTACCAAATTAAACTTTTTTTTTATTTTTCCAAAGTCAAACGTCCATTAGATCGCCAAGCCATGTCGCAAATAATATCTACGGTCCTCTACATATATTATGTACGTATGTATGTTCGTATTATGTATAAATGCGTCCATAAAAGAACCCGATTCGCTCACGTATACTAAAGGTATAACTGCGATTCAATTTAGCGACCTAGTAGAGACGTTAGATTTTATAAATATTTGTATGTAATAATTGAATTATTTTAGCGCTCGCAATTTAATTATTATTAATCAGAATGTCCGTCAATTTTATAAAAGTATAATTAGTAGGCATCATTTCAATTGTAGGTATTGTATATAGAAATTTGTCTATTTTTGTTTCATTTCAAATTACTTACATTATTTATTTTTCTTCATAAAAACGTGGATAAGGCGTACAATATAATTTTATATTGTATATTAGCGCGATTCACGCTGAAGATTACTTACTTGATATTATTTCCAAAAATCTACAAATTTATCATAGGGGATATTCTGTAAAGCCTATTTATAGGCATGACGTGACTCAGCATTTTGCAATAGATGTAATTTCATATGGAAGCAAAGGCGATTCGGTAAACCAATGGACACTAGGCTTTATAATAAGCCTCAGCTTAAAAAGCGCAGAGTTTTTAATTTACTGACAACCCCATAGGGATCTATTGAACTATCAAAATAGTGAAAGTGCTTTTGAAGTTTTATTCTATAAAATAAGTACCTACCGACAAAAATTGTTCGTGTTCATAAGTGGTTAATTTGCTATTTACTTTGGAATAGTTCGTACTTACACAACAGATCCTGAAATAAAAGTGGTTTACAAAACTATGACTTTTATTTTTAATCCAAAAGTTATAAGCGCAAGCCGCATCACGAACTAAATAACTTAGCTTACTTAGATACGGTAAGTGAGCTAAGCTTAGTTAGGTATACTTTAATTCACATTGCAAACTAGAAAGCTAAAAGCTCGAATGGTTGTTTACGCGAACACTCGGTTGCGGGTACCGCTGTTCACTTTCAATTTTTGGACCACCGTGAAACTTTGGGTTATTTAATTTAAAAAACGAAATTTAATTTCACAAAGTTTATTTAATTTAGACAACTGTTAATTTCATATATTGTATAAATATTGCAATCAAACATTCTATTTTCCAATTAAACACAACTTAAAATTAGGTCACAGGCTGGTGTTAGATTTTTTATTAACAAAGCTTCCGTGATATCTTTTAACTATTTTCCTAATTACTGTTGAGGTTCAATGATACATATACAAACATCAGCCTTCTTTTAAAGGGTGCTTTTAGACCATTCTAATAATCACCATACAGCCAACAGCTATCACTATAATACCGCCAGCAAAAAACACTCCATAGAATGTGCTATCTGAAAGAGCAGCCGCTTTTGGTTCACCCTTCCCATCGATTTCTTCTTCAGGCGTTTGTAGTACATCCTCTTCAGATTTCGCAAAAGTCGAAGCCTGGACAGGTTTAGACCATGGCGAGGTCCCAGCTTCGTTGACAGCGCGCATTCGGACCCAGTAATCTGTTTCTTCCTCCAAACCCGGCACTGTTAAGTAAAAGCCTAAGAAGACAATAAAAGGATACAGTTTAACTTTACATCAAACAGAAAAATGTTACTGTAATGAAATTCAAAGTGCCAATTACGTATTATTGAGGATTTTCTCCTCATATTTTCATGTACCTAGTCGGTTAAAAATAAGGCACTTTGTAGACTATCAACATCACTTGATTAACTTATTTAATATAATAAGCTTCAATATTACCAATCAGCTTTCTTAAATCTATATACATATACATATATCTATACATATAATAAAATCGTAGACGCCGTGTGTATGCGCGCATCACGCACAAACTACTGAATGGATTGAAATGAAACTTATCACGATTTATAGTCTGATTTTTAATTCGGTGAAATTTTGACAGCTGTCATTGTCATTTACAAATGAGATATTTGTATGAAAAACAGGGTTAACATCTACGAAGTTCGATTTTAGCCCAAACTACTTTAATTCCCTGTCAACATAAAAAAGCCCTAAGCCGCGTAATAATATTAGTCGTTTCGCCCTAAAATAGAAATTGCTAAGAGTAGAAACTAGAAAGTGCAAACTAACAGCAATAGAAAACAAAAGAATCACATTGAAAAATTTATTCAAAAATGGAAGTCGAATGACATTATCACCATGAAGTGTCTGTCAGGCATTTGTCATATTATCTACTATTAACTATGCGGCAGTTGATTTTTATTTACGTTTTGAATTTGTTATCTTTTTTGTGGAAATTGTTTTATCTCTGGTAACATTACGAAACGTCAGAATTCCACGAAATTAAAAATCAGACTATAAGTTACATTACTACGCAGTAACATTTAGGATACTTTTTATGCCGAAATTCAGGACGGTTCCCTTGGGAGAGGGGATGAAAGTCAAATTGTGTATTTAACTGTAATTCATTAACGCGTGGTCTGATTTCAATGATGCTTTTTTTTGTTAGAAAGGAAATACAGTAGGAATACAGTTTAAATGGGTTCTTGAGTGGTTTAGATTCACATTTGGACCAGGTAGATGACGCTGCAGTGATTCACAATAATTTGCCCCGGTAAGTGGCACTGCAATCGGTTTCTAGGTTCAGTGCATGCAGGACCACGTCTGCCAGACCCACTAGTATTAATTATAATATGTACCTGGTTTATCTGCATTAATCAAATCAAAATCGTACTCGTCCGATTTGAAACCAATTTCTGTAGTTCTTTTCCAGTCTATTTCTCTGGGTATACTTTTCTTTTTTAAAGAGTCCTTTTTTAAATACTGAACTACCATATCTGAAATGATAGTCAAATAATTAATTACGATACGCAAAAATATCTTATCGTAAGCTGCTGTACATAAAATAATTCATAAAAGCTCATAAATTACAATATCACTTACAGTCCACAGGGAACAATACGTCGCCTTTCCACTTTACATAAAAATCCAATTTTTCGTGATTACCGCTTTCCAAAGTTATCTGAAAAAAAAAAATAGTATATTTCATTACAAGTGTGGAAAGGCTGTCATTGCAAAGACTTCCGGCAAATGTCTACCCGAGCCGAGGCGCAGCTGAAGGCGAGGGTTGACAGTCGGAACAAGTTGCAATGACGGTTCCGCACGTGTACTGAACGACTATTTTTAATACAGTTGCGAAAAAATGAAGCAATTTAATAAAATAACAAAAACACAATAAACTCAACTAGCTTAACATTTATTTCTTACTAGATGATGCCCACGGCTTCGCCCGTGTGGATTATAGGTTTTTAAAAATCCCGTGGGAAATTTTAATTTTCCAGAACAAAAAGGAGCCTATCTGTAGTAACCATAGGTAGTAACCCGTCACCAAAACGGAAAAATTCCGTGGGATCCCCACGATTTCGGAATGCAGTTCCTTACAGCATCAGGGTTGAGGAGTTGAATATGTACTCGTACCTACTCGAGTTCATTCAACGATAAAGTCTTTAATTGGTACCCCCAATATCAATTTAAATAACCGACAGTTCCTAAATCCCATTAGTTTTGGGGATCAGTTCCCCTACAGCATCAGGATTGAGGAGTTGGAATCCAAGTTTTTCGTAGGACAGTGTCGCAATGTTTCTCTATCGATAAAAAAAAAATTACGCAAATCGGTTCAGAAATCTCGGAGATATTGGTGTACATAGGTAGAAAAACACAACTCCTCCTTTTTTGAAAGTCGGTTAAAAAAGTAGCCTATGTTACTCCCTGGTTAATTCTCTACTTGTATGTGAAAGTCCCGTCAAAATCGGTTCAGCCGTTCCGAAGATTAGCCCGTTCAAACAGACAGACAGACAGACAGACAGACAGACAGACAGACAGACAGACAGACAGACAGACAAAAATTTTAAAAACGTGTGATTCGGTTATGGTACCGTTCAAATAACCATATGAGCTTAATATGAGGTAGTTATTTCGATATTACAGACAGACACTTCAATTTTATTTATTAGTATAGATATAGATAAAAGTTATAATTCACATATACATTGAAATTGGTACAGTTTTTTATACTAACTGGGGAAGTTTTAGGTTGCATATTTACTGTTTGAGACAAACTATTATTGAGAGTTCGGAGAAGTATGCCAACATAACATTTTCTGAAAAACTATTTGCTTTTTTCTCTTCTCTCCACGCAATAAATTCGTCGTATGTAGATATGTAGCGACTTTTTGACTTTTCCGGTAAAATGTTCTCCGAAGCATTTTGTGCAATTATACTGAGTTCCGGTGGTGTTAATTCAAAAAAACTAGGGTCGAAATTACTCATTTTGTGCAACAAACAACTAAACTCGCAAAGAAAATTTCTGAAAAATGGCGCCAACCGTAGAATATAAGCAGAGTTTTTTTTTGCACCCATTCTGGTAGGCAAAGGGAACTATGCCCATACAGCCAAGTCTTCAGTAGAAGTTTTTTATTGATATGAAATGAAAATGAAATTTGATGAGATGAAATGAAATGAAACCTAACCAAACTCATTCAATCAAATCATTAAATCTGATATTGAAATAAATTAGTAGCTTCTTTTTAGAAATATACGTATTTGCATGAATCATAAAAACTTCTATGAATTTTTTTAGTAAAAACTTCATGGTTGGTTTTTCTTTTTAATAGACATTATTTTGACAGTTGGGAAAGAGAACGCACGAGTTCGGGAAAGGTAAAAAAAAGCACGAGTATGTAATAAATAGCCCACATCCCGAACGCTATACGTCCCTGCAATACGCCACTTTTTGTGCAACTGTATTAAAAATATTATTAATAACATTAAAATGTACAAACATCGATACTAATAATTATACCGCATCGATGTCAGTTTACAGAGGGTTCGACGTTACGCCAACGTAAAATGAAAAAATTACGTAACTATTAAAAATTTTGATTTAACAAAAGAAAAGATCAAAATAGTACCTCATCTGGTTTCGTGGGCATTTCATAACTTATTAGAGAGAAAACCTTGTCCACTTCTCCATAGTCATTGGTGGCTCTACATCTAAACCTGTGGCTAAATGTGGAAGAATTTGCCATTACTGTTAGCACAGCTTCTGCTCCATCGTTTTGTAAGAGTATCACATCTCTGGGATACTCGGAGAGTACATCGCCAACTTCCTTAAACCATCTGTAAGTTGGGGTCGGATAGCCATCTGCGGCGCATACTAAATTCACACTAGAAACATAAAAAAGACTTAAACTTTTAGGTAGATTAAATATTCTAAATGGGGAAATTTAATTTTAATTAAGTTTCAGTTATCGTACTTACGATAACTGTTGTTTCTCAATTCTAGCATATTCTAGATTTTAAATCAGTGCCTGCTTAGAATTCTAAACTATATTATCGTCAGGCCATAATATTTACATCACATTATGTGTAATCAATTCCTGATTATAAAACTGGCCGTGTACAAAAAACCGTAGGTACACCGTACGGCAAAATCCGATGTGTTTGCAAATTTTGATTAACTGGTCAATTCTAGGAGCGATTTACTACCTAAAATTGACCAATTAGTCGGGTTGAAAAGGTTTTTAACTCTTACCTGACCCGATAATGGAATCGTCAAATTAGAAATGATGATGGATTGTTAAAAAATTTAACAAAAAGTTACCTTTTATTCTCTTGCGCTGGTACCAGTGCTGTTTCATTACCACCAGCAAACGTTGGAAGGTCTACAAACAATTAAATTCCAAATAATACATTAACAAAAAGTATTTGATATCATATTACTTTTGAATCTTGAACTACTTTTGTAGCCAGTAACAACGGATTTAAATCTTTCATATTCTGCGAGGTTTTTGCAAATAAGGTAGTCGACCATTATAGCAAACTAGCGGTCCACCCCGGCTTCGCCCGTGGTACATATATAGCCTGTATATGTACCACTCAAGGATCACGTGCATATCTAACGAAGAAATAATTTTTGAAATCCGTCCAGTAGTTCCTGAGATTAGCGCATTCAAACAAACAAACTCTTCCGCTTTATTATATTAGTATAATTAGTATAATAGTATAAATTAGTATAAATAGATAAATATTCAAATGTTCGAATTCTGTTTTTACCGTTGATTACATTTCTTCAAGCAGTTTTAATTTTGAATTAAAAAAAAAATTGTCAATCACACTATTATGCAACTAGCTTCCAGGTGATTATGTGTTCCCTTACAATTGCAATTCAAATTCCTGTGCTGCAGAGTGCAGCACATTAGGCATTAGGTGGACCTCTATCCATTAACGTACAAGAAGAAGCTAGAAGAAGCGAAGCTAGAAGCTAGTATATAAGTGACAAAATAATGATTTGAATAAAATGTCTTCCTACTTACAGTTAACATGGAGGGTTATGTTCATTTGGATTCTGGCAGAGCAGTCTTCAATGCGTGGACTCTGCTGAATTGCTTCACAATAGTACTCCCCGCTGTCATCACTTTCAACAGAGAGTATCGTGAGGAGACCCGTAAATCCTTGACTGTGGTACTGAGTCATTAATTCATATTTGGACGAACTGGGATCGTCTATGAAACATGAGACAGTTGTTATTAAAAAAAACCTTTAGTGCATTTGTAGTTTGATGATTTTGTGATGAGAGCGTAGAAAATGTGACCATTAAATTGACTGGAAACACCGAAAATATTAATCCTTGAGCCCTTCTGAACCTTATATTATAAAATATTGACAATGTGCTCTTCATTATAGGTTTAAAATATTATACAACGGCTGGACTCGCATGGACATACCTGTGTAGGAGTATGCTCAACTAATCTCGAATCTTTCCAGGGATCTTAATCATGGTGGTTATACAACTACAGATTTTTATATATTTGCTGTATAACAAAAATATGGCTAATAGAATTACAAGCCTTAATCACACAAATTATAGACTGAGATTGATGATTCTTATTTGGAAGCAGGACTATTGGAACATCATCTCCAAATCTCCACCAATCTATCATCATAAGACTAGATACCATCGAGCAACCTCCATGTTTATGAGAATAATAATCTAGTATAACTGTACCAGTGATGATTTCTCCATTCCTGTACCACAACAAACGTGGTTCGGGTTCACCCCTTGCCTGACATGATAAAGTAATGGACCGACCGTGGTCTACCGTCACTTCCGTGAGAGTGTCGACAAAGGACGATGGATCTAAAAAAAAAAAAAAAAAATGAAAAATACGTCATTTTTTTCACTGCGAGCTCAAGAAGATGAAAATAAAGCCTTAACTGAAAGGTGTATGGTATACCCGTATTACGAATTCCCCGGAATTCTGACAGCTGTCATTGTCATTTACAGATGAGTTATTTGTATGGAGAACAGGGTTAACATCTACGAAGTACGATTTTACCCCAAACTACTTTAATTCCCCGTCATCATAAAAAGCCATATGCCGCGTAATAATATTACTCGTTTCGCCTTAAAATAGAAAACACCAAGAGTGGAAACTAGAAAGTGCACACTGACAGCAACAGAAAACAAAAGAAGCACATTGAAAAAAATTATTCAAAAATGGATGTCGAATGACATTATCACCATGAAGTGTCTGTCAGGCATTTGTCATATCTACATGCGGCAGTTGATTTGTATTTGCATAAGTTTTGAAATTTTTATCTTTTTTGTGGGAATTGTTTTATCTCTGGTAACATTACGAAACGTCAGAATTCCAGGGAATTAGTAATACGGGTATAGTTTTTACTAAACCCATGCATCTGGAATACTGGAACGCATACCGTACCGCCCGCCAAGAATGGTGCCGATAAAGTATGTGCGAGAACAAAGTGACGAAATAATAATTGTAAAATTATTAATTACCAATCAAAAAGAAGACTAAATAATTTAACTAAACATTAAAAAAAATCCGTGGGAAAAATATGTTCTTGAACAATAATTAACAATTATGTATCCAGAGACAATGCGCAATTTTGAATTGTTAATTTCGCAATGAAAAAATAATTTTGTTTTTCGTTGCGCATTTTTTCAAATCATTTTATTTTATTCCCACATGTTTTGTTTAGTGGTTACGTGGCACGGTACCTGAACATTCTATGACGATGCGGCTTACCAGTAGCGTGCTAACTAGAAATTTCTCAATTCACCCACACAAACCGACAGTTTTGAAATTACAGTTGGTTGGGATCTCCTGTTGGATATCGAACCCGGGATCCCCCACTTATCACTGTTAGCTCTCACCACTGCACCACTGCATCATTTGCGATAGGGCGCGATCTAGCGTGAATTACCTCATCATACATAATGGTTCTAATATTAATTCTATTGTACCTACTTAATTTGTAAATTAAACTAACATCCGTTGTCTATAATATAATCAAAGATAGATTGCAAGGATTGCAGGATTAATAACTTTGTTATCAGTCAAAAATTACATGAACTTTTGACAAAAACAACGTTGGTATGGAATAAATCTATAGATTGCTTAATTTAATTGATAAGCTGATAGATTGAATATAGAAAATTGACGTACTTAAAGGAAAGGGCACAATCCAACCCGCTTTGCGGACATGAACCAAAATAGTTTTAAATGAAAGACAATATTATAACCTTTCAATAAATATAAATGTTGCGTGTATTTAAAAATTAAAAAAAACCACTGACATTCGCCATTTTGTGGCGGCGGCCATCTTGTATTTGCAATAGTGCTATTCTACTAGTCAAGCCCTTTCATTTGATACCCATATTAATTGAGTTGTGAAAAAATATGTACCTAATCCGCCATTTTGTAGCGGCGGCCATCTTAGACCGATTTTCATCAAACATAGCTAACAACACTCTCGACGAATTCACCTTTCAAACAAAAAAAAACCGCATTCAAATCGGTCCACCCGTTTGAGCGCCACAGGGGAACAGACAGACACACACACACATACACACACACACACACACACACACACACACACACACACACACACACACACACACACACACACACACACACACACACACACACACACATACACACACACACACATACACAGACACGTCAAACTTATAACACCCCGTCGTTTTTGCGTCGGGGGTTAATAATGCGAATTGCGCACTGTTAAAGGCCTAAGATTGCGAAATTGATTTTTTATACGCACCAATAACACAGAGAGAAACCTCCCTCTTGACGTCCCCGGAACGGCACGCCCACACCCCCGTGTCCTCTACGCTCACGTCGTTCAGGATCAGAAGCAGCGCTGGTACCCGGGTTTTGTGTGAAGCCACAAAGTGCTCCTGTGCGTACACCCTGTTCAGAATGTCACGCTGCACTACTTCACCGTCTGGATTCACCCATTCAACCTGTAAACATGTATTACTAGCTCTAAATCTCGCGAAACTTTTAAGGTAAATATAATGTCCTACCCTGTCCTGATCAACCCATTAAGTACCGTCTCACTACAGAGCACGGGTCTCCTCTCAGAGTGAGAAGGGTTTTGGCCATAGTCTACCACGCTGGCCAAGCGGATTGGCAGACTTCACACACCTTTGAGAACGTTATGGAGAACTCTCAGGCGTGCAGGTTTCCTCACGATGTTTTCCTTCACCGTTAAAGCAAGTGATATTTAAATACTTAAAACGCACATAACTCCGAAAAGTTAGAGGTGCGTGCCCGGGATCGAACCCACGGCCTCCGATTAGAAGTCGGTCGTCCTAACCACTAGGCTATCACAGCTTTTTTTAAATATAATGTAAAATACTTTATGGTACGCCAAGAACTATTAATATTATAAATGCGACAGTGAGTTTGTTTGTTCGTTTGTTGGTTACGCTTTCATGCCTAAACCACTGAACCGATTTTGACGAAATTTAGCACAGAGATACACCAGACATAGGCACTCCTGTGTACTGTAGTTCAGGACTAGCAGTAGTGCTGGTACCCGGGTTTTGTGTGAAGCCACAAATTGCTCCTGTGCGAACACCCTGTTCAGAATGTCACGCTGCACTACTTCACCGTCTGGATCCACGGTTCACGCATTCAACCTGTAAACATGTATTAACTACTAGCTAAATCCTGCGACTTCCTAATGTAAATGTAATGTAAAACCACTTTTTTGTACACCAGAACTACATCACTACATAGTATAAAACAAAGTCGCTTTCTCCGTCCCTATATCCCTATGTCCCTATGTCCCTTTGTATGCTTAAATCTTTAAAACTGCGCAACGGATTTTGATGCGGTTTTTAATAGATAAAGTGGTTCAAGAGGAAGGTTTATATGTATAATAACATCCATTAAATAGTGGAGAAATACTGTTATTTTTGAGGTTTCTAATGTGATGTCGTAAATAATTACATTTTTTCCGCTTACATTGCAAACGCAGGCTAAACCCTACGAGATTTATCAAAATAATGTACTAAGTATTGTACACATTGAAAAGGTCTACAGAAAAGTCCGCGATGGTATATGTCTATCTCTTATGGATATCCCACAATAACATTTTTTTGTCATTTACTTTTTACGACAAATAATGGCTAATTTTCGAAGCGATTTCAACCAATACAGCATTAATCCTTATCTAATTAAATACCTTAAATACATTGTTGATTTAATATAAATCCATATGGTCTTTTACAGCATATGATTTAAATGAATATTTTCGAAGATATTACAGATTTAAAAATTGCGGCGGCGGGAGCGTGCCTATAAGCGCGTCGGTGGCCGCGGTTCTCCCTATTAAAGTGTCCAGTGTCGATAATTTTTGAAACCAAAAAAAAAAAATCACAGTACGTAGGATGAAACCCATTGGAAAAGGAGGAGAATATTATAAAAATACAAGGAAAAATGATTTACGGGCGATCTGAGCTCGGGAAAAAAGGGGGGAGGTTTAAGGGTAAAAAACGGTTTATCTCGATTTCCGGCAAAACTAGAAGTCCTATGGAAAAAAATTAGATGGCAAAGTTGTAGGTAATAAAAAGATCTACAACTTTTATATTTACACTTTTTTCACATAACCTCAAAATTTATGTGAAAAGTTCAAAAAACCAAGTTTTTGGTTTTTTATTTTTATCTTTTAAAATAATTTTTTTTTTGCAGCAGCAGCAGCATAAAAAGGTGAAAACTTACCTTTTTATGTCCCAAATACACTGTAATTTATTTGATTTGAAATATTTAGTTTTTCTCCTTATTTTTGACTTAATATCGACTTAATTCTGACAGCTGTCATTGTCATTTACAGATGAGTTAGTTATATGGAGAACAGGGTTAACATCTACGAAGTACGATTTTACCCCAAACTACTTTAATTCCCTGTCAACATATAAAGCTTTAAGCCGCTTAATAATATTAATTGTTTCGCCCTAAAATAGAAATTGCTAAGAATGGAAACTAGAAAGTGCACACTAACAGCAATAGAAAACAAAAGAATCACATGGAAAAAAATTATTCAAAAATGGAAGTCGAATGACATTATCACCATGAAGTGTCTGTCAGGCATTTGTCATATCTACATGCAGCAGTTGATTTGTATTTGCATAAGTTTTGAATTTTTTATCTTTTTTTGTGGGAATTGTTTTATCTCTGGTAACATTATGAAACGTCAGAATTCCACGGAATTAGTAATTCGGGTATAAGGTGAGATATATAGTAAGTTCATTGTGGAAAATATCGTAAAAAGTCAAGCCGCCTGGGAGCTTTCATCGAAAACGCTGCCTAATCCCTGAGCGGGTAGTACCTACGCATAATATGCTCTACTACCCGTGCGAAGCCGGGGCGGGTCGCTAGTACTTAAATAAAATAAACTGCATTTATAATAAATAAAAAAGTCACAAATGGCTGCCTTATCGCAATCTGCAGGGTTATTCTGTAACTTAGTTACCAACTGAAAATAGTTTCTAACGAATTAATTCGATATACATATGCTGCTTTACTGGGTGAAATATAAATTTCCACACATTAATACAGCAATGTATATCGAACTCATTCGTTGGCAACCATTTTCAGTTGGCAACTAAGTTAGCTTAAGCTGTGATAGCCTAGTGATTAGGACGACCGACAGTCCGACTTCTAATCGGAGGTCGTGGGTTCGATCCCGGGCACGCACCTCTAACTTTTCGGAGTTATGTGCGTTTTAAGTACCTATTTAAATATCACTTGCTTTAACGGTGAAGGAAAACATCGTGAGGAAACCTGCATGCCTGAGAGTTCTCCATAACGTTCTCAAAGATGTGTGAAGTCTGCCAATCCGCTTGGCCAGCGTGGTAGACTATGGCCAAAACCCTTCTCACTCTGAGAGGAGACCCGTGCTCTGTAGTGAGCCGGTAATGGGTTGATCATGATGATGATGATGAACTAAGTTAGAGAATAGCCCCGCTGTTCCTGGCAACCATATTTTATGTAGCTTTTTTTTAAATCCTCTTTTATTTCCATCGATAAAAAGTGACTTATATACGTCTCCGGGACATTCAGAATTAAATAGAGAACTGTAGACAGATTAGCGACAGGTTGCGTAAGTATCGCTAATCAGACCATCATCATTGAGGCTATTCTCTAACTTAGTTACCAACTGAAAATGGTTGCCAACGAATTAGTTCGATATACATTGCTGCTTTACTGCGTGAAATATAAACAGTGATTTCATTTCTCACATTAAAACAGCAATGAATATCGAACTAATTCGTTAGCAACTATTTTCAGTTGATAACTAAGTTAGTGAATAGCCCATCATGTCGCTAATCATTTCCGATATAAAAAGTAGCCTTGGCCACTGATCGTTCAACCATCTACCTGAATATGAAGTTCGCGTCATAATTGGTTCAACTTTTCAACCGAAGATTAGCGCAGACAGACAAACACAGAGGCAGAGCAAAATTTTAAAAAAGTGTGTTTATATACACCACATGTACACATACAGGTATGCTATCATTGAAATAATCTTTATTGTGTGCGAAATCACATGAAGGCTCTTCAATTAATTATAATTATTATTTATGTGTACATATAAAAGAAAAATGTTAGGTATACGAGTATCATATACTAACTATAATATAATTATGTACCTACTATATTAAAAATATTTTAAGTACATTGTAAATCTGACTTTAATTAATTAAAAACTACCTTCCCATCATTATTTTATTAGACTTAGGTACCTACGTGTCCTTTTGTATTTAAGCACAATGGTATTATTTACACGTGGAATAGGCAAAAATATAATGTGTGCAAAAAATTACACGGTAGCAGACTTCTATTTATTAATTATTTTTTTAATAGTCTTATTGTTTGTAATACGTATTTATTTATTTACACTTTAACCAAGAGTACATTAAATAAATACCTAATAGTGTTATTGTATACGGGGAAGGAAGGCGTAACTTGCCTGTATCTAGTGGCTATTTTTCCTTTGACGTCATATACGTAATTACCATTCATCATCATCATCATTATCAACCAATTACCGGCCCACTACAGGGCACGGGTCTCCTCTCAGAGTGAGAAGAGTTTAGGATACAGTTCACCACGCTGGCCATGTGTGGATTGGTAGACACTCACATGCCTTTGAGAACATTATGAAGAATAGTCAGGCATGCAGGTTTCCTCGCGATGTTTTTCTTCACCATTAAATCAAGTGATATTTAATCGCTTCAAATGTTGTCAACTTCGAAAAGTTGAGGTGCGTGCTGGGGATCGAACTCAGTCCCCCCCGAAAGGAAGGCCGAAGTCTTAACCACTAAATATAACAAGTGTAAATTAAAAATTTAAAAAACCCCCGCCATTCGCTATTTTTTTGGGGGCGGCCATCTTGGATTTGCAATAGTGCTATTCTACTAGTCAAGCCCTTTCATTTGATACCCATATTAAGGGAGTTGTGGAAAAATATGTAATCCGCCATTTTGTAGCGGCGGCCATCTTGGATCGATTTTCATCAAACATAGCTAACAACACTCTCGACTAATTCACCTTTCAAACAAAAAAAAACCGGTTCAGCCGTTTGAGCGCTACAGGGGAACAGACAGACAGACAGACACACACACACACACAAACTTATAACACCCCGTCGTTTTTGCGTCGGGGGTTAATAAGCAAGAGATGTCAAGATCATTATCATTAAGACAGAGTAATTACCACAGATAAATTAATAATGTAGCCATACACTGTATCATACGAATTGACGACACTTTTTTCACACAAAGACAAAACTTGTAGATAGCTATCGGATACTTATCAGAAGGTGGTGAAACAGGCCTTTAATGTCTCATTTTATACTATAACTAGATGATACCCACGGCTTCGCCCGTGTGAATTTAGGTTTTTAAAAATCCCGTGGGAACTTTTGATTTTCCAGAAAAAAAGTAGCTTATCTGCAGTAACCCGTTCTCAAAACGGAAAAATCCCGCGGGATCCCCACGATTTCAGAATGCAATTCCTTACAGCATCAGGGTTGAGGAGTTGGATATGTACCTACTCGAGTTCATTCAACGATAAAGTCTTTAATTGGTACCCCCAATATCAATTTAAATAACCGACAGACAGTTCCTAAATCCCATTAGTTTTTGGGATCAGGTCCCCTACAGCATCAGGATTGAAGAGTTGGAATTCAAATTGTTTGTAAGACAGTATCGCAATGTTCTTCTATCGATTAAAAAAAGAATTACGCAAATCGGTTCAGAAATCTCGGAGATATCGATGTACATGGGTAGAAAAACACAACTCCTCCTTTTTTGAAAGTCGGTTAAAAAAGTAGCCTATGTTACTCCCTGGGTAATTCTCTACTTGTATGTGAAAGTCCCGTCAAAATCGGTTCACCGTTCCGAAGATTAGCTATAGCTGTGATAGCCTAGTGGTTAGGACGACCGACTTCTAATCGGAGGTCGTGGGTTCGATCCCGGGCACGCACCTCTAACTTTTCGGAGTTATGTGCGTTTTAAGTATTTAAATATCACTTGCTAAAACGGTGAAGGAAAACATCGTGAGGAAACCTGCATGCCTGAGAGTTCTCCATAACGTTCTCAAAGGTGTGTGAAGTCTGCCAATCCGCTTGGCCAGCGTGGTAGACTATGGCCAAAACCCTTCTCACTCTGAGAGGAGACCCGTGCTCTGTAGTGAGCCGGTAATGGGTTGATCATGATGATGGTTCCGAAGATTAGCCCGTTCAAACAGACAGACAGACAGACAAAAATTTTAAAAACGTGTGTTTCGGTTATGGTACCGTTCAAATAACCATATGAGCTTAATATGAGGTAGTTATTTCGAAATTACAGACAGACACTTCAATTTTATTTATTATTATAGATTATAGATTATAGATTATAGATTATAGAAGTATAGATTCATAATATTTGCATGAGGTAGGTACTGAGTAGAAATCTTTTGCATAAGTTCACCTTTTGATTTTTAGTGCCGCCCCTGCAGACGAGCGTGATTCGTTTTCCAGCTTCGAAGTAATTTCCATTTGGTCCATAATCTATCGGGTCTATCGATATACTCCGTATTTCCTTGACAGTTGTGACTGGTATTTTCCCATAAACTGTCAATAGAGAAATCTTATGTAGGTACGTTCATAATAGGTATTTAATTTTGTATTGGACTCGGATTACAATATTCGTTCGTTTCAACCAATAGACGTCCACCGCTGGACATAGGTCTCTTGCAAGGGTCGCCACAGACGATCTTGTGCCGCCTGACTCCAGCGGTTGCCAGCGACTCGCTTGAGATCGTCTGTCCAACGAGTGGGGGGTCTACCTACGCTTCGTTTACTGGTGCGAGGTCGCCATTCAAACACCTTGGGACCCCAACGTCCATCGGTTCTTCGAGCAATGTGCCCCGCCCATTGCCACTTCAGCTTTGCGACTCGATGAACTATGTCGGTAACTCTGGTTCTCCTGCGGATCTCTTCATTTCTGATATGATCCCACAGGGATACTCCAAGTATAGCTCTCTCCATCGCCCGCTGAGTGACTCTGAGCCTTTTTATGAGGCCCAATATTAATTGAGGCCCAATTATAATTACAACATTAATGATCTTACAATCAAGAGACAATTTTATACTAGACAAAAAACTGGTAACCCGCTTATACAACTTAGATTTTTTGGAAATAGAAGTGAATAATATTAAACGTTCGACTGTTTGGTTCTAGAAAAGTGTCAACTTTATATTCACCAAAAATAGTACTTAATGCCTGAATATAATTTACCTGCCCTATAGAACATGTAAACAAATACTAGCACATAGAAAATCCACTTCATGTTGCCGTCACTAAATTTACACCTTTATAAAAACCACTTTTATACAAAAAAAAAATTATGTAGACTTCATTATAGTTTAAACTGTGGAACGCAAATGGGTTAAATGTGGAATAGACACTTCCACGAAACATTACAATTAATGGGGTCACCGAATTAAAACAAATTATTCCCACAATTGCCGACAATGTCAGTACCTTTCATCCGGATAACATAATTAGCTGCTGGTGAAATTGAAAAGGTCGTAGCAAAACGAACACTCATATTTACAATTTAAGCTATTAGGTATACATCGTGTGAGTGCCCACAACACAGACCACTACCACCACCACTACAGCCATTTAACGTCCCACTGCTGGGCACAGGCCTCCTCTCTCATAGGAGAGAAGGATTAGAGCTTAGACCCGCCACGCTGCTCCAATGCGGGTTGGCGGGCTTTAACGACTATTGTCACATGATAGTGACAATAACCGGGACCGACTGCTTAACGTGCTCTTCGAGGCACGGGGGTGTGAAACACCGACAACTACCAACTCCGGGTTGGCACTGAGAATTTCCTGACAAAAAAACCCAATACCTACCTAAGAATAATTTTCCCGACCCGGGAATCAAACCTGGTACCTCGTGATCTGCAGTCGAATATGCTAACCACTAGACCAACTAGACTATGTTATTGATGTACTTACATAACATAAATGAGATAAATGCATCGAGTTTCGTATAATATGAGATGCCTCAGTGTCAAGATTCCGAAATATTACAATTTTTAACTAGCTCGCTTTTATATAATTTAATAAAAATATGTACCTTTGTATGTCTTGAAACTTATAATATACCCATTTAATTAATAATTTCTGGAAACTTCCGTTACTTGACAACTCAATTGGATGTCACAAGTAGCTGGTGTGCTACTACAGAATAATCACAATTCAAATATTTTCCGGAACACAATGAAGGTTATTAACTAAACTAAGTAATTAATGATGATTGGAAAATTTATCAACATCATGTATGTAAATAGATAAAAACGAATTTTAGTAATTTTCCTACGAAATAACCTACGCTATGCCAGTGAAACAGATGTTTATTGACTGTCGTAAGTATATAATGTGGCCAATTCTGTTGTACACAATCTCTAAACTAAACTAAATTTACCTACAGGTTTAAAAATAGTGCTATCCTTTTCCGCAGGTATCACTGTGAAAGAGATAAGAATATATTTAGCCCTGTCATTATAGTTTAGGTTTAGAGATTGTGTACAACAGAATTAGCCACAGTATATACTTAACTAATTAATAAAGACAAACTGCATTTGGACCGCAAAATTGCAATTTAGATGCAGTTCTGTTACGTTATATTACGACTGCATGCCAACGGCATGCCAACCGTATACCAACGGCATGCCAACCGTATACCAACGGGATGCTAACTGCACGTGGATTGCGCAAACCGTCGGTACTCGGTAGTTTCGATGTTACGTCCGAAAAATTTATTCTCACCCACTATTCGGATTAGCCTAGTGGTTAGGACGACCGACTTCTAATCGGAGGCCGTGGGTTCGATCCCGGGCACGCACCTCTAACTTTTCGGAGTTATGTGCGTTTTAAGTATTTAAATATCACTTGCTTTAACGGTGAAGGAAAACATCGTGAGGAAACCTGCACGCCTGAGAGTTCTCCATAACGTTCTCAAAGGTGTGTGAAGTCTGCCAATCCGCTTGGCCAGCGTGGTAGACTATGGCCAAAACCCTTCTCACTCTGAGAGGAGACCCGTGCTCTGTAGTGAGCCGGTAATGGGTTGATCATGATGATGATGATGATGACTATTCGGATCCATTCTTGTTAGTTCGCTACGTTGTAAAAATACAAACTTGTACGTAAGGTTGTTTCTCTTAAGTGAGGATTAATTGTTTTGACAATTAACAATTAGATTTTTAATGGGACTGCAAATCTATACTACATTATTATAATTGGAACTACAACTAAAAATCGATTTCAGAACCTTTTGCTTGCCAACATTCTTGCTCACTCTAAGAGAAGAGAGTAGGTAGATACGCATATTTCAAATATGAGGTAGGTAGTAGGTACTAGCATCTGCCCGGCGCGTGAATTTTAGTTTTAAACAGATCCCGAGGGAATCATGGGTTTCCAGTTCCCGTTCCCGCTCCCTTTTCCAACCTTTATACATACTATCGGAAGTTCGCTATAGTAATCTACCTATAGCTGTAGCTATAGACTTCGGGTTTTTCAAAATCCCGTGGGAACTGTGCATTTTTCCAGGAAGAAAAAGTAACCTATGTGTTGCCAATGCATGCAACACAGCAAACTATTGCAATAATGTGTTAAGTGAGCGCGATTTACCTAAGAACAGTCAGCGCCCTCTATGGCGTTTTTGGAAGTTTATATCTATATTTTATATACTTTATATACATATTATCCCACAGGAATAGTTTTCCGGGATAAAACGCCTATGTTTTAAGTCAAGGCATAAGCTATCTCCATTCAAAATTTCAGCCAAATCGGTTCAGTAGTTGCGGCGTTATTGAGTAACAAACATCCAAACATCTAAACATCCAAACATCCAAACATTTACATTTGTAATATTAGTAGGAAGGATTTAGGTACTTAACCTACTGCAGTGCCTTGTAGTTTGGTCATTACCATATTATGAGTGATAAGAACCGATTCAACATTGACTCATGAGTCATGAATCATGAGTCATGACTGATAAGACGCCCTTGGACTCGTGAATAAAATGTAAAATGTACATAATATAATGGCATAAAAACAGCCAATTGTTATTTGCGTATTAACCTTCACATATAACTTGAAACCATTATGAATCTAATACCTACCTGTTAAGTATAAAATAACTAGGACTAACCGATAGTAAACCATAACAATTATATTAGAGCACTAGCGGACCCGGCAGACGTCGTCCTGCCCGGTGACATACCAACATCAGCGCCACATACAGAGACCCGGTAGGTTACCTGTACCTACTCGGTAATTGTTTTCAAACCATCCGAGAACCCATTAAAATATACACCAATTTCATCCTAATCGGTCCAGCCGTTTAGGAGAAGTATGGTGACATATACACGTACAGAAGAATTATAATTATATTAAGAGTTATAAAATTACAACGAAAAGTGGCATTGATTTTTATTTACAAAAAATGTGATAAATGAAGACCGATTTTGTTGAATAGAAGCAGGCGTTACTTTGCGGAATTCCATGATATACAATGAATATAAAATTACTTTGCTATAATCCGCTAACAGTGACAAATTTGTAGGCACAACACAACACAAAGTCAACATCTCCTGAAGATGCTCCGGTGTCGGAGCGAAACGATCGTCGAGTTCATTTTGTGGTGAATTTGTGTGGTGTGGGTGCCTACAAATTTGTCACTGTTAGCGGATTATAGCAAAGTAATTTTATATTCATTGTAGACCGATTTTGTGCAAACTTCACATAAACCATCTACTAAATAGTCCGAACAAAGCCTACACATTTGGTTTGGATAGGTGAGCCTGAGCCCGTTCCTGAGTTATAAAATTACAACGAAAAGTGGCATAGATTTTTATATATTACAAGCGGACACCCGCGACTTCGTTTGCGACTCGCGTGGATAATTATTGGTTTTTAAAAATCCCGTAGGAATCATTTTGTTTTTTCTAAGCTCCTTTGAGCTCATATCATGCTAAAAACTGTTAAAAGTTCACTGGCGGATGTTTAGGTAGATCAAAATGTAAACTTCCGCCAGTGAAAGTCCCATCAAAATCGATCCAGCCTTTTAGAGATTAGTCGGTAATCGTTAAAGTATCTACTTTCCAACAAAAAAAGAATAAATGAAATCGGACCATGCGTTATTGAATAACAACTAAATACACGTTTTGACTTTCATCCCCTCTCCCTAGGGAACCGTACTGAATTTCGGAATAAAAAGTATCCTATATGTCATTCCGTAGTATGAACTTAAATCGTACCAAGTTTCGTTTCAATTCATTCAGTAGTTTTTGCGTGATGCGCGCACAAACAGACAAACAGACAAAAATTTCAAAAATAGCTTTTTTACGTTCTATTACTTATCCCTAACATCCTACCATTTATTATTTTGCAAAAATCTTCAATGTACAGATACGGCAAGTCTACGATTTTATAATATACTTATAAAAATATAGATATAGATTATACTAAATTATGTATAACTAGATACAACATAATAAAATTAAAGTGGCCTTAAAATTTTAAAGAAAGTGGATTCTTCTATAAAATAACTGTCTTCTAATGTAACTTTATAGTTAACGACCATGTTTTGTTTGTCGGTTTGTACCGGGTTTGTATATTTATTCGGGCTAATTTTGGATGAGATTTGGTACGTGATAATTCCTAGAATTATCTAAGCTATTTCGAATCCCGGTAAGATGAACTTGCCTACGGGATTTTAAAGAACCTAAATCCACTGGGTCAAAATCGCGGGCGAAAGCTAGTTAGTTACATATAATACCTAAGTAATATCTTTAACTCTAAAAATGTTACCTAACCAAAAACAATTTTGCACATCATTACGAAGTGCTTTTAGAAAAAAAATTGCTACCATAATGTTGAAATCTTAGTAGGTGCTTAATCAGTTATTATTTCTTTTAGAGCTAAGTAAGAAGAAATGAATAAAACCAGGTCAAAGAATACAATATGGATGGCGTCAGAAACTTTATAGTTATGTAACACATAGTTAACAGATAAAGCTAGTGACATAACTGGCGAGGGAAATCTGCGAATCTAAAGGTGCGTCCAGACTTGAACATTTCACCGAACCGAACAGCGAACAGTAACAGTTCGGCGAAAGTTTCGCCGAACTGTTACGCAGTAACCCATCTCAAGCGCTCCAAGCGCGCCGTCCACATTGAGCGTAACAAGTTCGCCGAAATGTTCGCTGTTCGGTTCGGTGAAATGTTCAAGTCTGGACGCACCTTAATGTATTCACGGCACGCCGTCATCTGTAAAAAGTAGTTCACACAAAGATTTAGTCATCCTATCACTCAAGGCGTATCGCTCACTGCAGATGAGGCGCAGGAGTCGAGACAGCATCGAGGCACACGAGTAGATAAGTACAGAGAGAAAGCTTCATACAAACGGCCCGCTGTAGGTACACTCACACAAACACACTCACCTAGCTACGGTTCACGGACGCCCGCTCTGTCCCCCAACCGGTACAGTTGGGTGACAAACGTGCGCATATGTGTGAGTGTACCTACAGCGGGCCACTTGTAGAAGCTTCCCCTTCTGTATTTATCTACTCGTGTGATCGAGGCGCGGTCGCGCACGCACGCACACACACAGATACGTCAAACTTATAACACCCCGTCGTTTTTGCGTCGGGGGTTAAAAAAGACGCAAGGCGTCGATTAAAAAAGAAATACGCGCCGAATTAAGAACCTCCTCCTTTTTTGAAAGTCGGTTAAAAATGTTATCCTATTCCGAAATTAAATAAGAAAATACATGCCGAATTGAGTACCTCATTATTTACTAGGAATTGATTAAAAATGGCCACGGAGTCGAGAAAGAAAAGCACCTGAAAGCTGCGTCGAAATCGCCGCAACTCCTGGGAGTGGCTGAAATTAGGTTGTAAAGGACTAGCGACACTTGAACGATTGTTCCTCATTAGACCCTCAACTTTTGGCTCTGTGAGCGATGTGCCTTCAACACTGGTAACAAAAATATTTCACTCAACTTTTAAAGTTTGCCAAGACTATAATTTAGTCTAGACAAGTGTAAATTGAAAATTTAAAAAACCCCCGACATTCGCCATTTAGTGGCGGCGGCCATCTTGAATTTGCAATAGTGCTATTCTACTAGTCAAGCCCTTTCATTTGATACCCATATCAAGGGAGTTGTGAAAAAATATATCATCCGCCATTTTGTAGCGGCGGCCATCTTGGACCGATTTTCATCAAACATAGCTAAGAACACTCTCGACTAATTCACCTTTCAAACAAAAAAAACCGCATTCAAATCGGTCCACCCGTTTGAGCGCCACAGGGGAACAGACAGACACACACACACACACACACACACACACACACACACACACACACAGACACGTCAAACTTATAACACCCCGTCGTTTTTGCGTCGGGGGTTAAAAATTGCAACGTTTAGAGTATAAATTTTGATGGGAACGGTATCGACGGAATACTGAACAGCATTTCGCCGATTTTGAGCAACTCATTCTTCTGTCTGTCCATGTTATGTTCCTTTACACATCTGCGCCGTTCTTTACACAAGATCACATTCCTCTGCCTCTATATTATATATCTATATAATTAGTATATATATATAAAAATCAATGCTACTTTTCGGTGTAATTTTATAACTCAAGAACGGGCTCACCTATCCAAACCAAATGTTTAGGCTTTATTGGGATTATTTAGTAGATGGTTTATGTGAAGTTTGCACAAAATCGGTCGAGCGGTTCTTCATTTATCACGTTTTTTAAACCCACGCGGACGAAGTCGTGGGCATCAGCTAGTACATATGTATATACGTTCTATATATATATATATATATATATATATATATATATATATATATATATATATATATATATATATATATTATATTCTGTATATATATATATATATATTATATATGTATATATTCTGAATTTTGTGAGCCATCGATCTCTCGTACTTCAGTCCACTTCACGAGCGATGAACCGAGGAAAAACAGGAAGGCACAACAACAAAGGCACAAGGACCCAAAATTTCGATATCACAAAAGCAAAGCAAGCACAAAAGCATACAGTAACGAATTTTATTACTTTGATTTTTTTAATCTTCAAGTTAGCACTTGACTGCGATCTCACCTGATGGTAAGTGACGATGCATTCTAAGATGGAAGCGGGCTAACTTTGAAGAGCACCGTGACGGAGCGCTAATCGCTTGGCGGCACGGCTTTGTCGGTAGGGTGGTAACTGGCCACGACTGAAGCCTCCTACCAGACCAGACCAGAGACAATTTAGAGATTATAAATTCCCTTTACCCTGCCGGGAATCGAATCGAGCACTCACCACTGCGCTATAGGAAGGTCGTCAGTAATTTGATTAACGATAATTATTATTTATTTTCCATCATTTTAAATTACCTACTGATTACAATAATCTGATCATCTGTAATCAAATCGTACAATGTAGGCGCACATTCGTTTATATTTTACTAACTTCTGCCCGCGACTTCGTCCGCGTGGATTTAGGTTTTTTAAAAATCTCTTGGGAACTATGATTTACATAGAACTCTATGATTTTCCGGGATTAAAAGTAACCAATATCCTTCCGCAAATTTTAGTCTATATCTGTACCAAATGTCATCAAAATCGGTGCAGCGGTTTAGGCTTGAAAGTGTAACAAACGAACAAACTCACTTTCGCATTTATAATATTATTACTTATTACTTATAGTAGGTAGGTGTGGATTTTTCTCCAAAGTGTATATCTTAAAAGACTCGACTTACTGCTTATGTATTTTTGATGTAGGTAATTAATAATGCACTCACATTCTGTCATTTTAACCTAGCGCAAGATATTCTGAAAAATAGCATAGCTACCTAATTAATTTATACCCAACAATTTACTACACAAATTAGTCAATAATCATTATGAATAATATACAGCTCTTATCCATAATAGCTTAGTAATCACTGTGTCTGTAACATTCATAATATGAATAAATAATAAATTGTAACAACAAAACATTAGTCAATAATTATTAATTGTCTATGAATAAATTTTAATTAAGAAATCAAATTGACGGTGAAATTTTTTTTTAATTTATCAATGTTATAATCATACAGTATCGATTTATCTCTTCGTATTAACAATATTTTGATAATGAAAATATATGACGTAGACTACCTACATGTGTCTCTAAAAAAATTATTTTGTGTATAAGATAGAAAAAGTTAAATAAAATATGTTTATTATAATATAGAAAAAAAGTCATTAATTTTTTAGGGTTCCGTACCCAAAGGGTAAAAACGGAGCCCTATTAATGTCACTCTGCTGTCTGTTCGTCTGACCGTGTCTGTCCGTCCGCCGGTCACAGGTCTCTAGCTCGCAGACGAAATGAGTTACAACCTGAAATTTTGGTATTTGGTGTAAAACGTTGACCCAAAATCAAATATTGAATTAAAAATTTAATTAAATTATATTTCAGGGGTCTCCCATAAATTAAAAAGGAGCCGGATTTTTTTTCTTACCATAGCTTGTGGGGTATCATTGTTTAGAGCTCATCAAGTAAAGTACGAATATATAATACTAGCCGTTGCCCGCGACTTCGTCCGCGTTGAAAATTTTTAAACGGGAACCTTTTGTTTCCCCGGGACAAAATAGTAGCCTGTCACTTTCCAGGTCCTTAACTAAAAAAATGCAACTGCAAAAAATCACGTCAATCTGTAGTTAAATGTCCGATAGTAATAATATGTCGAAAGTAAACCATTTTACCCCCCTTGGGGTGGATTTTCGTCAAATTTTTCTTAGCTGATTCTTACCCCCTAGAAAGAACCTAACTTCCAAATTTCAAGTTAATAATAACAATAACTAAAACTTCACATAAAAAGTTTCATCCCCTTTTTTACCACCCTTAAGGGGAGATTTTCCAAAACAACTTATACAGGTTTTTATTATTTAAAATTTTATAATCTAAATGCCTATTTTCATATCTGTAACTTCAAAAACATAGAACTTTCATATAACCTTCCTACCCCCATTTTACCCCCTTAGGGGAGGATTTTCGTAAAATCTTTTCTAGGCTGATATCTAAGCCCTAGAATGAACCTACCTTCCAAATTTCAAGTTGATAATAACAATAATTAAAACTTAACATAAAAACTATCAACCCCTATTTTACCACCCTTAAGGGAAGATTTTTCAGAATAAAATATACAGGTTTATATTATTTAAAACTAATAATCTAAATGCCGATTTTCAGGTCTGTAACTTTAAAAACATAGGACTTTCATACAAACTTTCTACCCCCATTTTACCCCCTTATGGGAGAATTTTAGGGATACTAAATAGCCTATAACCTTCCCGGAAAATTGTACTACCAAATGCAAAAAGAATTTTTCAAATCCGACAGGTACTTCCAGAGATTAGCGCGTTCAAACAAACAAACAAACAAACTCTTCCGCTTTATTATATTATAAGTATAGAGTATAGATATAACTATATGACCAAAATAATAAGACCTAAGTAGGTAATTTAAACATTGGCACTGAACATTATCCGTTTTCCGCAGGGCTATTCTGTAAAGCCATTTTCGAATTATAGAGAGTGAATTCGAGATGAGTTTGCTAATTTGTACTCTGTAAAACTCGATAGTACAGGTCTTCTCACTCAAACTCACTTCACTTCGCAAGTGCGTAGCAGATGTTTACAGAATATTAAACCAAGGTGAAGTGAGTTTGCTTTCGAAGCGTGTTATCTCACTTGAGTGAGCTTCGATATCGAGATGGTATTTTAGAGAATAGCCCTACTAGTATTTCCCATTAGTATTTTCCTTTTGGATCAATTTTAATCGAATTGAAATTGGTAGGATTGTTCAAAACACTATTATAAATGAAATGTAAAAAGTCCTCATCGATCCGACACCTGGAAAAAAATTTACTCCTGGACACGCACAGTTTATTCACACTTGGCTGAAAATTGGTAAGATTGTTTAAAACACTATTATAAATGAAATTTGAAAAGTCCGCATCGATTTGACACCTGGAAAAAAAATTACTCGCGGTCAAAGTTCACAAAAACGGGTTTTTCGTGATTTTCAGCAAAACGGTAAGTTTTATTATAAAATTAGCTTTGACAAAATTATTTTAAACAAAATTGTAGATCAGATAATTATCTGATCTACAATTTTGTTTAAAATAATTTTGTGATAAGACTTACCGTTTTGCTGAAAACTTCCCGTGAAAACTTTGACCCCGAGTAATTTTTTTACAGGTGTCGGATCGATGAGGACTTTTTACATTTCATTTATAATAGTGTTTTGAACAATCCTACCAATTTTCAGCCAAGTGTGAATAAACTGTGCGTGTCCAGGAGTAAATTTTTTTCCAGGTGTCGGATCGATGAGGACTTTTCACATTTCATTTATAATAGTGTTTTGAACAATCCTACCAATTTTCAGCCAGGTGTGAATTATTGTAACCTTGAAAGTCTAAATTGACTGGGCTAGAAATGAAGGAACGAATATTGCATTGACCGATGCTTGCATGTTCAATATTTGAATTTCTCTGTCTCTTTCGCTTCGCACGTCTCAGCTTTCCTATTAATATATATATAGCTGTTCGTTCTGATTCACTGACTCATTCATCGCCTCTCCTGTAAAATTTTGTATGAAAAATTTTTTTTTCACAAATGGTTTCGTATAGAGGACAAAAATTCATTAAGAGGAAAAATATGGAGAGAGCTGATGATTGAGGATTTCGGAGACGGTTGAAGAGCACGCTTAAGGTATTGAAGATAGGTGGGGGGTGCTCGAACAAATGTCACTCGAAACGTCATCCAATTGGCAGTGAGCCGAAAAAAAATTCAAAATGGCGAAAAAAAGATGGCCGCCATACAAATTTCGTCGGTGTCCATCTCGAAGGGTATAAAAGATGAAAGAGTTGTTTCTTAGCAAAACATGATCAGGATCCAAAGGTCTACTCGATGAATACAAAAAAAATTCAAAATGGCGGACTTTATTTTTCCATAGAAAATGTATGGCGAATATTGAGAGAGAGTATAAAGTTGTGAACTAGGTATGCAAGGCGATTGATGCGGTTCTTTGGAGAAATCTCAAAGAAAAATATGGGAAGACATGATGATTGAGGGTTTGGAAGATGATTGATGAGCCCGGGCAGAGTTTTGTAGATAGATGGGGGCTGCTCAAACAAAAAATACTCAGAACCTCATCCAATTGGCACTGAGGTGAAAAAAAAAACCAAAATGGCGGATTCAAGATGGCGGCTATACAAATTTCGTCGGTGTCTATCTCACCAAGTATAAAAGATGGAAGAGTGGTTTCTTTGAAAAATATGATCAAGAACTAAAAAACAAGATGGCGGAATTTATTTTTCTACACAAAAAAAATTTTTGATGGTTTCGTGTAGAAAACAAAAATTCATGCGGAGGAAAAATACGGAAAGAGCTGATGATCGAAGACTTTGGAGACGGATGAAGAGCACGGCGAGGGTATTGAAGATAGGTGGGACGTGCTCAAACAAAAACTACTCGAATCCTCGCGGTCCGCTTGCGGGCCGCGCACCCACGCGCCGTACTAGTTCCCTATATGCCTATAGATCAAAAAATGACATTAAATTTTTAACTTCGAAATTTAAATCTTTTTCGTGAAATGGTTTTAAAGACTTACTTCTATAAAAATACTTATCGCAAATCAAGCGAATTTTTTAGCTTGTTTTTAATTTGAACTACAAAATTTTAAAAATCATGGACTTTTTGCTCAAACATCCATTCGGAATGTAATATAAAACTCCCTTGATAATATGTTAATAAGCGAATCACAGAGCATTGTACGAGACTCGTCAGAGCCACGCGCTGAAAGTTGGCTGAAAACAAATCAAAATCGCGAAACATCTGAAAATAGACGGTGACGCATTTCGTATAGCGTCGACAGACGCACCAATTTGATTGGAGGGGCCCGACAATTCGTTGATCAGAAGGACCATGTTGCATATTAATATTAATATTATATATATTAATTAGAAATTAAATTCTAACCTACTCGTGAATTGCACATTTCTTTGTCAAACAAATAGTCTTTATGAGGAGCTATAAATTTAGCCACAAAAATTGACTTATGGCCGAATAACTATGCTCCGTCTGAACTTGGATATTTTGTCCATACAACATAATATTATGTCATAAAAACAGTCATAAGAGTTTAGAATACCCTTCATATGAAGTGCTATGATATGATTCAGTAAATGCAACTATTTTATACATATAAATTCCTCGTTACCGACAGTGGTAAGTTTAAATTAACTTTTTACATTGTAACAATAGTACACGAGATGAATGGTACACAAATAAGCGTAATGTGGCCTACATTATGCTCGATTTTTGTAGATTTGTTGATAGGAAGAATAAAAGGTTAATGTTTCCCCTTTCAGTTGTAAGGAAAGCGTCTAGCTGCACGCTTTCATCTTCATAGACGATTTTTATTAGGTACTTCAGCTTGTGGAAATCCGCTGATTATATTTTTTGTTATTTTTGCATCATTTCTTTCAAAATATAACAAAATTCAACCGCTCTCGAGATTCGAGAACGTCAAGATAACTTTTTTTGCAGCTTTGTAACGCTCCCCAGTCTCGTTCGTTACGTTCAAATTGTCTGATTTTCTAAATATACTTTTTTTAGCTGGTAATTATCCCACCATACCTTAATGTGACGTTTCTGAGTATTTTTGACCATCGTTTTTTTTTTCGCGCGGCTCTATATAAAGGACTTATATGTATATGGTAGAGGGTACTCAGCAGGATGCAAGATGCCTCCCTTATGTTAATTTGACGCGCTCGAGTAAATCCAATAATTCTCTCTTGAGCTCCCCTACTAACGAGAAAGAGACTGGAAGAAGAAGGCTGAGGACCGGATATAGTGAACCTTATTGCGCTAGACCTAAGTTCAGTGGACGTCCACAGGCTGAACTGATGATGATAATGGTTAAAATAAATAAAATCATTAAATGCATATTTTTGGTGATGTTTTTTGACATGCCTATTCTCAATACATCAGACGTCAAAAAACAGTCACTTATTACTTTGATGTGACTGAGGTCACACACAGATTTCCTTACATTAAAAGTTTCAGTATTCGGCCGATAACCCTGATAACCTGAACACAATTACTAAACATAATCGGATGTTGGGCGGTCGGTGCGTCTGTTGCAACTAGTATAATTACGCAGTGATACGGCACGATTGTTGGATCAATACAAGCAAGTAGCAACTGAATGCCGGCAGTAGTGTTTTGTGAAGCACGTGGTGTAGACGCTTGGTCTGTGCGTACAGTACCAAGTCACCGACTGTATGCAGCCCACTTTCGCGCGTGTAATTCGTATCCGTTCGTGAAAGTTATCAACCCGGATGAAAACATCATGATGCGGTCAAATAATATGTTCGTAATAATAATTAGTACCTATAATATACCTAATAATTTTATATATTAATCGCTACTACAATTTTTTTTTTTTTCAAATAATTTATTAGGTATGTGCTCTAGATGAGCAATTTACAATACTCGTAGAAAGTTATAACGTACTGCAAACCTGTATATTAATAAATTATTATTATTATTACTTATTTATTAACATATAGTGTTGTGTATATAGGTACGTGTTGACATTTTTAAAAGTGTCCGTAGAATGTAGAGACCTATTTTAGGTAGAGCTGAATTTAGAACTAAATCAATGAGAGCTGCTTAATTTCACCAGTTCATTTTAATGGAACCTAAATAATTAATATTTAGGTACAATAACATTTAATTATTATCTTTAGTTTTCATATTGATGTAAGGATTGATAGTTAGTTATAAATTTCTGTGATAAAACAATCCAAGCTATAACTACTAATATTCAATTTATTTATTTATTGGACAACATGTATTTATTATTTTAAACATTACGCAAGTATTCTTTTTACGTAAAAATATTCTATTTCAAATTATCTATCTGCGCTAACATTATAAAAGAGGTGTTGAATATGATATAATTTTTTCATTATAGGTAGCTAGACCATAATTAGTACATACAGAGTAGGCATGTACAATATTTAAGTTTATTCTGAAATATTTAATTTGGTTTTTGTTTCTATTCTATTATTCAAATTAGAATAAATTAATTAGCCATTATATGAATTGTTAAAATGTTAATTTATTTATTTTTTAATTTAATTTAATTTAATTCTGATTAAATTATGGGCGACTAAATTTTCGAATTAATGCCGTTAATGACGTCAACGGCATTTTTTCGATGAGATTTTTTTTACTCTTGACTCTCTTGGTGGTAAATGATGATGATGATGCAGCCAAAGATGGAAGAGGTGATGAAGTGATGATGCAGTCTAAGATGAACCATAGTTTTCACTACAATGCGATGATCGCAATAATGACAAATAAAATTGGTGCTTGACACAATCTGCACCTGATGCAGTTAGTTTTATGAATCCCGTAGGTACTTCTAATTGGTTTACCTATATACTCGGCATCGTGCCGATAACCTAAATCGCTTGGTGGCATATTTTTGCAGTGCGGCCCCGCTCTAAGGCCGGACTGCGAATTTTATTCGATTTTTTTTCGCAAAATTCTGTGACATATGGAAATGTATGAAGCTGCACGCACATGCGATTTAAAATTCGCGAGAAAAATATATTAAAATGCGGAATATAAACCGCGCGAATAAATTTCGCAGTGCGACCCGCTCTAACTAGCTAGAAAAAAAAATTAGAAATTATAAATTCCAAAAAGACCGCAACCACGAGGTTGTCTAAAGAATACCATAAAATTCGGAAAATTACCTGCAACTATGCTCTGTTGTGGTAATGTGATAATGTAAAGGTGCGTCCAGACTTGAACATTTCACCGAACCGAACAGCGAACATTTCGGCGAACTTGTTACGCTCAATGTGGACGGCGCGCTTGGAGCGCTTGAGATGGGTTACTGCGTAACAGTTCGGCGAAAGTTACGCAGTAACCCGATTCAAGCGCTCCAAGCGCGCCGTCCACATTGAGCGTAACAAGTTCGCCGAAATGTTCGCTGTTCGGTTCGGTGAAATGTTCAAGTCTGGACGCACCTCTACTATCACACTTAGGTGCTTGCCCCCCGCATAATACCATTGTCAAGCTCATATCCTCTCGTCAGTAATAAAAAAGCGTATTCATTTCATTCTGAATATGTTTTTAGGGTTCATTCAAAACTCAGGGTACCCACAAATATATTTTTTTCTAATATTATTTTTACCGGCTAAAACGCGAGGGACCGTCAAAATTGTTCGTTCGGGACCATTTTTGTTACGCGGTTTATTTTAAAACTGAACTAGTTAGGAATTTACAATTTGTATATATTATGTACTTATTATGTATATAAATTATAGCAAAATACTGAAAACACATATTATTTTTCAAGCAGTTTGTAAGGTGTGATCAAAAAAACAATGATAACAATGTATGTAATTCTGCAAAGTTTCATTGAAAAACAGTAATTGATAATATTATGTCCATAATATAAAGTAAACTAACCCAACTAGGTACCATTAAGGCCAAATTAGACGGTGCCCCGTTCATCATTCATTTTTGCGGTGAACGATGCACGATAGGATATTTACTATGGCAAAGTGCCTGTGAACGATGAACAGTCGGTGTTTAGACGGTTCATTTTCGATGATTCAACGATGAAGCCTCGAAAATGAACGCAAAAATCTCAAAAAATTAACCGTCTAATTTGGCCTTTATGCTGTTATATATTTTTGATGAAAAACCGTATGTAGAGTATGGTAAAGTGATCATAACCCTAGTGGTGAAAAAAACTGACAATAAATATTAACATACTAGCTTCTGCTATGGTTATGGTTATGGTTGGGTTTTTCAAAAATCCAGCGGGAACCTTAACTGAATTCATGCAAACAATCAAGTCGATCCGTTGCTCCGTTGCTACGTGACTGAAAGACAAACCAACAAACAAAAACTCTTACGCATTTATATGATTAGCAGGGAAATAGATTAGAACAAATAACTTTACCATGAACATTTAATAATACTTAACCATTTATTGCAATGCAATTATTTAAAAACCATAAAATTACTACAATGTTGAAGCTTAGCTGATTTTACTACCTATCAATTGTAGAGATTAGATATAATAATAATAATAATAATAATAAATATTTTATTGCTTTCATTATTGTTACATAGAATAAAAAAACACACAAGCAAACGAAAAAACTTAAATTATCTAACAATAAAGCAAATGGCCGCAAACTCAGCTTTATGCTGGGCATTGGACGTGCCCAGCGCTGATTTTCAGTTTGCTCCATTTCGATAACTAGTATAATACAATCTAACGCATCGCCCTTCCCGTTTCACTAAAATAACAATCAAATAAAGTAAAGTAACAAACAAATTAAAAATTAAAAACAGATCCTCTACTTCCAGATTGATAAATACCTATATTATAATAGCACACGCACTGTACAAAAGAGAAAAAAATAAAAATAATAATAAAAATAAAAAATAGAAAAATAATATATAAAATAAAAAATACAAATACAAAATGGCTTAAAAGATTTAAATAAATTAGGATTAATAATTAAAAATTAAAAATTATATGAGATTATAATTAAAAATTAAAAATTATATGAGATTAGCTTATTATCATCCTGCTGCCTCTAGCTGTTTTGTAAGAAAAAACCTTTTAAGTTTTACCTTAAAGCACATATCGCTCATTAGCACATGTCTGTCTCGAAGGGGAGGAGGAAGATCGTTCCAGATTTTGGCCGCAGCGAATCGAAAACACCCTCTGAAGCTTACTTTCTTGTGTATTGGAAAGCTTAGTTTCCATTTATTTATAACCCTAATCGCACTACGTTCTTTGCGCCATTGCAACCGTTCGAATAGGTACGAAGGTTTCTTATTAGACAGAACTCTATGAATCATCATGGCGAGATGAAGGTTTCTACGGGACGTCATATTTAATATTTTATGTTTGTTAATCACTGGTGTTACGTGGCTTCTCCTAGGTATATCGTAACAGAACCTAATGCATGCGTTTTGAACCCTTTGTGTCGCGTTCTGCGTTTTTTTTAGCAACCTAGGTCCATAAACTGAATCGCAATAATTGAGCGCGGAGAGAACGAGGGACTCTACTAGAATTTGGCGCACCCCTTCCTTTAAGAAGCGCCTCACACCATAGAGTACTTTCAGCTTGTAGAACGCGTTTCTAATTTTAATGCTGACATGTTGAATAAACCTAAGATCTTCATCTAGATGTAGACCTAAATTTTTTACATTGGCTACGCGTTCTAGGTATTCGCCATTCAACTCAATATTGGGATTCTTACCCTTTATACTTGATCTTTGATGCTTATTGCCCAGTATCATATATTTGGTTTTTTTTGGATTAAGGACCAGCATATTGTTTAGTGCCCAATTTGAAATCGTGTTCAAATCACGCTCTACTAGTTCAACAGCTTCTTTTGTAGATTCCGGTTTGAAGTGGTAATATATTTGGGTGTCATCAGCGTACATATGTGCTTTACAGTGTTTAACATTTTTAAGCATATCTGCTGTGTAAATTATAAACAATAACGGGCTAAGGCTCGAACCCTGTGGAGTACCTCGTGGCACACTGGCCACTTGCGATATGAGAGGTACCTTACTGTTGGAGTCGATAGCCACATATTGTTTCCTGTTATTTAGAAAGGAGCTAAACCAACTGCATGCATTCGCATCAACCCCGTAAAACCGCAATTTAGCCAACATGAGTTCCACATTAATACAATCAAATGCCCTAGAGAAATCTAACAATATTAGAAAAGTGCCCTCATCCTTATCAGAGGCTGTGAGAATGTCATCCGTTACCGCGGTTAAAGCAGTTGCCGTCCCATGACCTTTTCTAAAACCTGATTGAACCTCCGGCAATAAATTATGTCTTTCAAAATAAGCTGAAAGTTGATTGCAGATTAATTTTTCAATTATTTTAGATATTGCAGGGAGTATGCTTATTGGCCGCAGGTCCTTAAGATTTGTCACATTGGATGTTTTTGGCAACGGTATGACCTTCGCAAGTTTCCAAAGATCAGGGAAAATGTTAACTGAGATGGATGTATTTATAATGTATGTGATGATAGGTAAAGTTCGGGGAAGTGTTAATTTAATCATGTTTATGGAGATATCATCATGACCAGCAGAGTTAGTAGAAATACTCCTAATGATCTTCAGGACATCGTTCTGCGTGCATAATTGTATGGAAAACCCTCTGTCTGAGCATCTATTTGCCATAAACGTGTCCAAAATATCAGGAGGGATAGTGGATCCACCCGGTAACGTCAAAAAATGATCATTTATTTTATTAGGGTATTTTATGTGATCTGGTAGGCCTACCTCGTTAGCGTTACTAAAAGGAGAAATCTTCTTAAGGTGGTGCCACATTTTAGTTGGATTTTTTAGGTTATTATTAACGTAATATGTATAGTAAGCAGTTTGCTCCCTTTTGATGCTAGCGTTCGTAAGATTTTTGAGATTTTTATAGTACAGCCAGTTGGCCGGTTTTTTATACTTATGTGCTTTCTTTAAAGCTTTATCCCTTAAACGCATCATTAGTCTGATATTATCCGTTATCCAAGGATGTGGCTTTTCATTAACTTTAATGTACGATATAGGTGCATATCATTACTACATGGCATCGTCGCATGTTCGACTACGGATTGCGAGGTCCTGGGTTTAATTCCCGGTTAGGATCAAAAATTCTTACATATCTATTGGGTTTTTTTAAAGTAAATTATCGGTGCCAGCCCGGAGTCGTAATTCGGCGGTGTGTCGACCCCCGTGCCTCGGAGAGCACGTCAAGTCGTCTTTCTCGGTTATTATCATGGGGACAATAGCCATTAAAGCCCGTCAACTCGCATTAGCGCGACGTGGCGGGTCTAAGCACCAAATCCATCTTTCCTATTAATTAAGAGAGGAGGCTTGTGCCCAGCATTGTACTGGTGTTTATTTATTGTCCAACCAGTATCTAACTAGTTACTTGTTTGCGCTACGAGGATATTGAAATTATAATTTTATTCATTTATGTTATAATATTAATTTTATTAGTTACAAGCGGATAACAGCGACTTCGTTCGTGTGGATATTGCTTTGTAAAAATCCCGTGCGAACTCTTTGATTTTACTATATTTTACTAAGCTTAATCTTTTTGTGTGGTACATACACGGCAAGTCTACGATTTTATTATATATACTAGATGATGCCCACGGCTTCGCCCGTGTGGATTTAGGTTTTTAAAAATCCCGTGGGAACTTTTGATTTTACAGAACAAAAAGTAGCTTATTTGTTAAGTAACCCGTCTACAAAACGGAAAAATCCCGTGGGATCCCCACGATTTCGGAATGCAATTCCTTACAGCATCAGGGTTTAGGAGTTGGAATCCAAATTTTTTATAAAACAGGGTCGCCAAGTTTTTCTATCGATTAAAAAAAGAATTACTTAAATCGGTTCAAAAATCTCGGAGATATCGGTGTATATAGGTAGAAAAACACAACTCCTCCTTTTTGGAAAGTCGGTTAAAAAAGTAGCCTATGTTACTCCCTGGTTAATTCTCTACTTGTATGTGAAAGTCCCGTCAAAATCGATTCAGCCGTTCCGAAGATTAGCCCGTTCAAACAGACAGACAGACAGACAAAAATTTTAAAAACGTGTGATTCGGTTATGGTACAGTTCAAATAACCGTATGAGCTTAATATGAGGTAGTTATTTCGAAATTACAGACAGACACTTCAATTTTATTTATTAGTATAGAGTATAGATGTATACTAGCGGACCCGGCAGACGTCGTCCTGCCTGTCACCGGACATACTGACATCAGTGCAACCTACCCGGTCATCAAAGTACTAATATCGCAATTAAAAAATAGGGGTTGGTGATAGAAGGGTGAAAATTTATGATTGTATGTATTTTTGTATGTTGTATCATAAAAAAATAAAAACTAAAAATTTTGTCTAAAAAATAAAAATAAAAATTTAGGGGTGGACTACCCTTAAAATTTAGGGGGATAAAAAATAGATGTTGGCCGATTCTCAGACCTACTCAATATCCATATAAAATTTCATGAAAATCAGTCGAGCCGTTTCGGAGGAGTATGGGAACGAAAATTGTGACACGAGAATTTTATACATATATAAGATAGATATTCGCCCATAGTACCTACCTACCTACTGATAATAGAGAAGAACATCGATGTGTAACTAACTATTCCAGCCGGTATACAACACGTATATTTGGTAGTAAAGTCGGTAGTAGGTATTTATACTTTACAATCTATTAATCAATTAAAGGATTTCTTTAATTACTTATTCATATTACGTTAAATACAATTTATAGCTGATGCCTGCGACTTCACTCTCTTTTCTGGTATAAAAAGTCCGTATCCAGGATACAACCTATCTATGTGCCTAGTTTCATTTAAACGATACGCGAAACGGAAGCACAAACAGACAGATAAATTTTAATTTCCATATATCTCTACATATAAGATAAGATACAGTTTTCCGCTTATCTCTGGATTAAATAATAATCAGCCAACAATCGACTCGATAGTAAATAGTTTAATTTGCGCTCTACAACATCTACCTACTTAGTAGATTTTCGTAATGAACGCAGAAAATTGTCCAAATCGTTTGGAACAGCTATAAAATTGTACCTACATACTTAAGTACCACGAGCCGACCAAAAAGCGGGAATTTGTAGTACGTACATTATATAGTAGGGGAGCCCAAGAGGGGATTTTTGGATTTACTCGAGCGCGTCAGATTAACATAGGGGAGGCATCTTCCATCCTGCTTAGTATCCTCTACCATATATAAGCCCTTTATAAGTAATGGAGCCGCGCGTAAAAAATACGATGGTCAGAAATACTCAGTAACGTCAGATTAAGGTAAAGTGGGTTAATTACGAGCTAAAAAAAAGTATATTTAGAAAAGCAGACTATTTGAACGTAACGTACGAGAGTGGGAGCGTTACAAAACTGCAAAAAAAACGTTATCTTGACATTCTCGAATCTCGAGAGCGGTTGAATTTTTTTCTATTTTGAAGAAAATGATGCAAAAATAACAAAAAAATATACTTAATCAGCCGATTTCCACAAGCCGAAGTAATTAAAATCGTCTATGAAGATGAGAGCGTGCAGCTAGATGCTTTCCCCACCACTGAAAAGGGAAACATTATATAATCTTTTATTCTTCCTATCAAATAATCTACAAAATCTAATAGGTCCCGACGACGCTCGAGTAAATCCACATAATATAGCATCATCGGCTCCCCTATCATTATGACTAATGTTCCTACTATACTTCTGAGTCATATTAAAAAAAAATTGATAAAGTGTTTGACACCGCAACTTTACCACGCACCGCTACGCTAGCGCGTTTTTTTCGCAAGCTAGGGTCTGATAACCAGTTGAGCTGCAGTGTGTGTTTTGGCTTAATAAATAAAATCTGAGAAGTTTCGGAGTCAATTGTGCCAATTTAGGTAATATAGATCGACCAGAATCTCATGAAAAATAGGGAAATTAAATTTTGTAGTAAGCAACATTAGGTTAACTGGGCTGTCCTAGTGATAAACAAAGTAATTACATTCAGAACACCTTACCTAGGATCGTTTCAAGAAACTAAAAATCAAACAAATTGCATTTTAAATACAAAAACAAAGTAATCAACATCCAATTACTTTGTTTTTGTGTTGTGCTTGTTGTTTACTTGGTTTTTGCATTTATATTCCGGGTTAGTGAGTGCAGTTACTTTGTTTGGGCAATTTAAATTTCAGTAAACGGTTCAAGTTATTTGAAATATTAAACTATGGTAAAAAACTACTCGACATAAAACTTTAGTTAATGCAAAAAGTCAATTTCCCAAAAAATGTCAGTTACTTTGTTTATCGCTAGGGCAGCCGTAGTGTTGCTAACCTTGGAAATTCATTTCCCTATTTTTCATGAGATTCTGGTCGATCTATAATTATGTTAATTTTTTATATATTTTTTTTTATATAATTAGGCTTTATTAGCTCAAACCTGAACTGGTGGGAATGTTCGACCTGTACTAGTTGACATTAGTGTCATCACGTAGGTAAATACAACGTTTTTGCGATCCAATGCGATGTCGTGTAATGAAGCGGCCACATCTACGGTATATGCCATTGAACATATCGATAACCGTAGGTGTGACCGCTTTAATGCGATAAATCTGCCATTCAACCTCTTTGATCTGCCAAAATTCACCGCCACCCGACCCAATGCCCAATGGCATATCCCGTAGATGTGGCCCATAAATAACAAGTATAAATTAAAAATTAAAAAACCCCCGACATTCGCTATTTTGTGGTAGCGGCCATCTTGGATTTGCAATAGTGCTATTCTACTAGTAAAGCTCTTTCATTTGATACCCATATTAATTAAGGGAGTTGTGAAAAAATATGTAATCCGCCATTTTGTAGCGGCGGCCATCTTGGACCGATTTTCTTCAAACATAGCTAACAACACTCGACTAATTCACCTTTCAAACAAAAAAAACCGCATTCAAATCGGTTCACCGGTTTGAGCGCCACAGGGGAACAGACAGACACACACTTTTGTCTTTGTGTTGTTGTTTTGATTTGCCGTTTAACCCATCGAGCAATTTTATTTCTTGTCTCCATGTATTGTTATTTGGTTATACACTGCGGAACGTGTCTTAGCAAACACTTCGGTGTCTATTCCCTAAATTCAGCGCTTCAGTGACGTCACACTCGTTTATTTTAGGTTAGATTTTAGGTACCGAGATTAGCCAATGACAAATTACGAGTTTGAGTGCTGATAATGATACTATGGGTACTGGGTAGTTAGTCCATTGAAATGTTACATGAGCTTTGCATTTATTAGAGGACGCAATTTTATTTTTGGGACATGTGTGGGAATAGAAGTCAATAGAAGCTTAACCTCAAGTTTGTGGGGTCGCCACCCTTGTCCCCCGGCCGCCATCTTGGAAAACACTTTTTTCGCGATATCTCGGAAACTATGCGTCTTACAAAAAATTCGTAAAGATATAATTTGTAGCAAATTCTTTTGCCTACAAATATGTTTATATAACTTTTGGCCCTAAATTAAAAATTAAAGAAGTTATTAAGCAAAAAATTAGAAAATTTTTATAAAATCTTTTTTGCTCTATAACTTTTTTTTATACATTTTACAAAAAAAATACCTCGGACCAATAATTTTTTTTTATTTCATTCATTTAAAACGCTGTTACATCGCACCAAAGTTGACCGGGTTCGTCAATGCTCATGAAAATCCGGTCAAAACGAAATGTTTCAGCCACAGCCACAGCCTGAGCCATCGAAGAAAAGTAGATTAGAGTAGCTAACTAATAAGTGATTGAAAATATTATGATGTTGAAGATTACCTTATAAGCAAGATGTCCGTGGAGTAGGCCTACAAAACAGTACAAGATTGGTCTGAAGTTTTTTTTGTAAAATGTATAAAAAAAAGTTTTGGAGCAAAAAAGATTTTATAAAAAATTTCTCACTTTTTGCTTATAACTTCTTTAATTTTTAATTTAGGGCAAAAAGTTATATAAACATATTTGTAGGCAAAACAATTTGCTACAAATTATGTCTTTACGAATTTTTTGTAAGACGCACAGTTTCCGAGATATCGCGAAAAAAGTGTTTTCCAAGATGGCGGCCGGGGGACAAGGGTGGCGACCCCACAAACTTGAGGTTAAGCTTCCCAAAAATAAAATTGCGTCCTCTAATAAATGCAATATTCGGTTCTTAAATTGTAACATTTCAATGGATTAAGTGTACAATACAATATATGGATAGTATACAATATTATTACCTATATATATAGACTGTAATATGGAATAACATTCTCATTGACCCTTTATGGTAATTAATTCTTCAAACTCCAACAATGAGTATGTAGATATAATTAATTAAGAAAAATACATATTTAGGTTATTAGCAGTTAATTTTTTCATTGAAAAACAAAGACATACCTACTAATAATAAATATTATACAATGACCGGAAGCTAAAAGCACACTTCGAATAACGTTTTAAATTATTTGAATTATTTTAAGGAGGTAATATTATGATAATTTGGAATGTACATTCAATATCAACGCAATAATATGACGAAAACATTTTCATACAGAGGCCTATAGTTCTAAATCTAAACGATTAAAACTAGATGATTGCGGAAATAGCTATCTGTGTACATCAATTAGTATTAAAATAGTTTGTACGCATTGTACTTAAATAACAAAGATATTTTAAAACTTAAAGTCTGTGGCTTTTAAATACATCATACAAGTGTCATTCATTTAGGACTTAATGATTATGTAGTCAATCAAAATTCTACTAGGTAGTTTAAAGACTTTTATCTCTTTTTTAAGTGCTCATTTATTTTTCTATTTTATTTTCTTTATAAAAACTTTAGTGTACATAAAATAATTAGAAACTTTATAAGAAGCAATAATTACGAAAAACATACATATAAAAGCGTACAAAGGTGGTATGAATTTGTTTTTTTTTTTTTACTTAAATTGGAGCAAAGAGCAAAGTTGTATGTTCTAAGATTGTGTTATCTGTTACATTTTTGTTAATAAGTGTTAATATCGTCTGTTTACCGACTTCCAGAAAAACTATTATGAGTAATAGGCTTTGTGTACGTAAACCATAATCATTATTTATCAAAAACAATATATATCGATCTTATTCTAGGTTAAAGTACAAGTGGAGTTAGATAAAAAATTATTAAGCTTATTATGCTCTATTTTATGCTCTCATTTTATAAATTTCTAATTTATTGATATGGGTATTTTTTATTTCAGTTATTTTTATTTATTTAAAATATTTACGTTATTGCACACACAGAAAAAGCAAGCTAGTTACGAAAGCATAAGCACTACAGTTTCGACGACGACGGACGAACCCGCGGGCAGAAGATAGTATTTTAATATTCAAAGAACAGAAAAATCTCACTGTAAACCCCCGACATTCGCCATTTGGTGGCGGCGGCCATCTTGGATTTGCATAGTGCTATTCTACTAGTCTGGCCCTTTCATTCATCTTTCATTTGATACCCATATTAAGGGAGTTGTGAAAAAATATGTAATCCACCATTCTGTAGCGGCGGCTATCTTTGATCGATTTTCATCAAAGATAGCTAACAACACTCTCGACTAATTCACCTTTCAAACAAAAAAAACCGCATTCAAATCGGTTCACCTGTTTGACACACACACACACACACACACACACACACACACACACAGACACACACACACACACAGACACACACACACACACGCGCACCCACACACACACACACACGCACACGCACACACACAGACACACACACACACAGACACGCACGCACGCACGCACACAGACACGCACGCACGCACGCACACACACACACACACACACACACACACACACACACACACACACACACACACACACACGTCAAACTTATAACACCCGTCGTTTTTGCGCCGGGTTAAAAATGACTTGAGGTCTTTTATCATCAGAGTTTATCAGTAGAAAACTGTCCAATATAAACACTCAATTAGATATTCCAATGTAAACTCAAACAAATTGCTCATTAAAATGCATTAACACGCGTCGCATTCGCATAAAGAGCTCATTAAAACGTATAAACTACTTACAACTAATTAAAAGTTTAATGATATCGGTAACATAGTTCATTGTCCACAAATTCAAACGATGCTCTTTGTTCACAGATTCGCTAATACGAGTGAAATTCCGACTTGAACCCGCTGTTAGAGCAACCGCTTTACCCAGAACATTCTCACGTACAAAGTCAACCAAGAAGTACGACTCAGTACAGACTCAAACAACCCTGGGTTTAGAAGGATGGATAGATAAGAAACTTAGAAACGTACCGGAATCCCGCTAACGTAGCTGAATACGAAACAATTGTTATTTTAATATCAAAAGTGTTTAATAGACATAATACACAATTCCGATTAGTGCTGATCAAATAAATAATATTATAAAACAGTTCAGTAAACAGTTTCAGTGCCACAGTCGGTCACACACGTGCGGTGAAGACGTGAAGATATAAAGCGAGTGATAATATAAAAGTGGTGAACAATGACGCCGGGGGTGAAGGGTGAACAGTGCACAGAACTTGGCAACAATAACGTGATACCGTTGCTGCCGCGAGCCACCGTGCACTTGGAGTTTAAGGATGTCACCTGTTCAATTAACACGTTCGACATCACCAAGTTCCGTTTTGGTAAGTTTTCTTTTTTTTTTTACCCGATTACGGCAAAGACAAAAGGAAGGGTCATGATTTTAGTAGTCTATGTATGTATGTATGTTTGTGGTCGATTTTTGTATGAGATTCTGTGGGTACCACTGTAGCGCCTAAACCACACGAGTAGAAAAGGTACCTAAACTACTGGGCCGATTTTGATGAATGAGGTGTCAATTAATTCTTGGTTATGGTCCGGATGACATAGACTACATTTTATATACGAAAAAAATCAAGAAGCGACAATTATTTAGTTTCAGATAGACATAATAGATGATGCCACAGTAGCTGCTTGCCGCGCGTTCCGCACAGTAAATTATTATTTTTACTAAGCGTAGTCGGGTTTTAGATTACGAACTTCATCTCTTGTTTATAATAATAGCGGGCAAACGAGCAAGCGGGTCACCTGATGTTAAGTGATTACCGCCGCTCATGAACACTAGCAGCACCTGAGGAACCACTAATGCGTTGCCGGCTTTTGAGGAAGGGGACTGGCTCTTCAGCTCGCTGCCGGAACACATCGGATGCTTTGCGGCGGATTTCAGCTGAATTGTGGTCGCTAGCAGCGGATTAGGGATAGAATCCTATCACAAAAATTCTAATTCAACTAAATTTTTCTCTCCGTGTCGTGATCCTCATTTCTGAGGGTTGCTATTCCTTACTCATCCGGACCGGAGAGATCAGGCTTTACATGCTCTCCGAGGCACAGAAGTGGTATTTACCGTACTCCGAGATTTCTTTACAAAAAAACCCAACAACAACAAAAAACCCCAAATACATCATTGTTTTTGTGATCCAAACCTAGGCCTTCATAATCCTCTACCAAACAAGCTAATCACTGAACTGGAGGCAATTAATCACGTAACGATAAGATGTTTTTACTTCTGGGGATACTAATGCATCGGCCTTTAGATCCTTCCGCATACAACTCGAGAAGGTAAGGCCAGGGACAAATCAAACGGAAAACGTGGAGGTTCTCTTCGGCATTTCATCCGGTCAGATATGGTGCGTCCCTAATATTTCATCAAGTTGCATTGTAGCAGAATTCCGCACGCGTTTTTTCGTTTAAAGATCATTACACATTTATAACGGACAGACACCGACACCGAGATGATTCCAGCGCGTTGCCAGTTTTTTTTTTTGCCAAGTCGGGATTTTGGAACTTTTTGAGTGAAAACAGCGGGATACTTTCGTCGAATAGTAAAAAAAATATATAATCAGAAGATTTCAAATATTTATCTTTTTATTTGAATTAAAATTACGTTTACGTGTCAATAGATAGCAAAATAAATAGCGTGTGGTCAGTACACACTTGTCTGTGCCACCCACCCACGCTTCCTTAGCACACTGCGCGCATGGTCGAGTTATCTCCGAAAAGCGGGACTGAGCCTTTCCGCGCGGGACATTTTGATTTAACAAGTATAAATTAAAAATTAAAAAAAAACCCCGACATTCGCCATTTTGTGGCGGCGGCCATCTTGGATTTGCATAGTGCTATTCTACTAGTCAAGCCCATTCATTTGATACCCATATTAAGGGAGTTGTGAAATAATATATAATCCGCCATTTTGTAGCGGCGGATAATTCGCCTTTCAAATAAAAAAACCGCATTCAAATCGGTTCACCCGTTTGAGCGCTACAGGGGAACAGACAGACACACACACACACACACACACACACACACACACACACACACACACACACACACACACACACAGACACGTCGAACTTATAACACCCCGTCGTTTTTGCGTCGGGGCCTAAAAATCGGGACGTCCCGCCAAAATCGGGACATCTGGTAATGCTGGATGATTCCGTAATGTCTTTTCGTAAGTGTGAGACAGTAAAATTGTACTTACGAGTGTCATCGTACATATTATGCTTATATAACATTGTTGCTGAACAAAGAAGAGGTTACTGCGACGCAGTCATGGACTCATTTCAATTAAAAACAATTGGTCCAATTGATTTAATGACAATCACGACTCGTAGGTACCTAACGTACCTAAATCCGCAAGTATATTGTTATGGTCCGCTAAATTTAATTTAAATATTCCTACGTCTTGTACATTGTTCTACCACACAATAAATCTTTGACTCAAATTTTATATTGTAAGCAGTCGTTATATAAAAGTATGGAATAAATTTAATAATTATGTTTGAACACAGTGACTGTTATAAAAATCTGGCAAATCGTACAAATTTTTGGTTTTTTTTTTTCACGGTTTGTTGCGATGTCTAGCTCGGAAATTAAATATTTCTTACACCCAAAATATTATATTATTCATAATTACCTATGTACGGAACCCTAAAAGAGCGAGGGCCGACTCGCACTTGGCCGGTTTTTTAAAGAATTTTAGCCATGATGAACATGACTCCCTCTCCCCTCCAATTAAGTGAAAACTTGTGCTTAGGCGTGGGTACGAGAATAGTGTAACGGATGGGGTTTGAACCGTCGACCATACGGTTCCCAATCCGCGCCAGACGACCGTTGCGCTATTGAGGCTTTTTATTTTTAACCCCCGACGCAAAAACGACGGGGTGTTATAAGTTTGACGTGTCTGTGTGTGTGTGTGTATGTGTCTGTCAGTTCCCCTGTGGCGCTCAAACGGGTGGACCGATTTGAATGCGGTTTTTTTTTATTTGAAAGGTGAATTAGTCGAGAGTGTTGTTAGCTATGCTTGATGAAAATCGGTCCGAGATGGCCGCCGCTACAAAATAGCGGATGACATATTTTTTCACAACTCCCTTGATATGGGTATCAAATGAAAGGGCTTGACTAGTAGAATAGCACTATTGCAAATTCAAGATGGCCGCCGCCACAAAATGGCGAATGTCGGGGGTTTTTTAAATTTTTAATTTATACTTGTTATATAGCTTTGTGTTATTAAGAGGGCGACCGGCGACGAACCGTTATATATTAAAAGTTTTATGACTACGCTATGACCCACGTGCATTCGAGTTCCTGGGTGTACAATGTCACTAATCACCATGTACACGTTTAAGTACTATAACATGACGATGCTAATGAAAACGGTCGATAGTGCGATCAATAACTGCATAATAGGTACCTACACATAGAATCTATACATAATATAATAAAATCGTATACTTGCCCTACATTAAAGATATCTGTACATTAAATAATTTTGTAAAATAATAACTAGTTGTTAGGGATCAGTAATGGAACGTAAAAAAGCTATTTTTGAAATTTTTGTCTGTTTGTCTCCGGACATGCTGGATTAATTTTGATGGGACTTTCATTGGGTAAACTTTAGTGATGGGAAAAAGCTATTAAAAAATTAATATACTCATTACTGTACATTTTAATGCGTGATTTTTAACAGTATGAACTCAAAGGAGCTTAGGAAAAACAAAGAGTTCCCGCGAGATTTTTAAAAACCTAAATCCACGCGGACGAAGTCGCGGACATCCTCTAGTACCTACCTACCAAAACTCTAGGAACAAGTTGTAAACTGAACTAAATTCAGGAGTCTTAAAATGTCTTTTTCGGAATCTCCCCTGCGAAAAAGGAGCGCATTAAATTATTCAAATTTGGTGTAGTTTAGAGACTGTGTACTCAACTCTACAGTATATTTGCGCTAGTGTGACCTAGTTTTTCAAATAAACATGACATTAGCTAAAGTGATATTATGAGCGTTTAGTTAAATCTGTCGTGTAAAGGCTCCCCCACACAGGCGCGTTATTATAGGTCGATAATATCGCATGCGTTATTGCGATATCTGTTTCCAGTACATTTTGTATTAGGATGGTCATGTAGTTACACACTGCTGCGATAATAACGCCGCAATGGAAGTAGGACGTTGCGTCTCCGTCCTGCGATACTATCGTCGTCCGATACTATCGACCTATAATAACGCGCCTGTGTGGGGGACGTGGGGGAGCCTTAATACGTTTGAAAAGACAGATTAATTGACAGTTGCCATGTGTTTAATATGAAATATAATATTCAGGGCAATGGTGTAGCGGTGCTAAAACTCTTTGTGCTTTAAATTCTAATGCCAAGTCATAACACATTATGAAATGTTTGATACCTACATGTTAATTGAGTATCTACCTAAGTACATAAATACAAAATAGGCTAAAAATTGAGAAGTGTCAGTTTGTCCTATTTATTAGGTATACATATATTACAGCCATCATGATAAACATCTACATAGGTTAGCATTGGTGTGCTAATAAAAGCAATGTAAATAGTCTACTTGCAACTAAGAAAAAATTAAGGTCAAGGAACTTTCGTTATCTAGGTAAAGGCGAACATAAACTTAAGACAAAATAATCTTAAAGATTATAATATTATTATCACAAACAAAACTGACAACTATTATACCTACATGATTTGACATCTCCATACTAAATGTTAGATTAACGCAGTTAAAGTTAACTTGGAAAGTTACACTAGGACCTCTGGTTTTCTAGGTTGCTGTGCCGTCACAAAGCGGCCGCTTTTTGACCGCACCGCTACGGGTAGCGTTTGTCCACGCCAACGCTAAAATCATGCCATCTTGCGGTTGACCGTCATAAAATGACATTGTGACGATCGCAATGATTGATGCAGCCATTACACAATAGCCCGGCTGGTTTCAGTTGACAATGTTTCAGCGACGTCTATAGTCTGTTCGTTTTCTTACGCTCGCCTTTTGTGTCTAGCCGCCTCCGCCGCGCGGTGTTTTACCAAAGACACCGCCGTGACTTCAAAGCATGCCGCGCGGGTGTACAGGCACAAGGGGTTTTGGCGTTTTATACCTACTCATATTTTTTCATTAAAATTCTCTTTCCTTTTCATATTTTTTTATATTCGTATTTTATAGCAATATAACCATAAACATAAAATATAATATTCTCATGAACACGGGTCTTCTCTCAAAATGAGAAGGATTTTAACCATAGTCTACCACGCTGGCCAAGTGCGGATTGGCAGACTATTCGGAGATTCTGTTAGAATAGAAAAAAATTACAAACAGAAAAAAGTATTAAAAATAAAAGCAGAATACTAAGAGCACCTGCGCCTGTACCGACACTAAGTTACCGAACGAACTATACCACTATCCTAGGAAATTAGAGGATTCCTGAATTAGTAGTAGTAGTCATCTATATGCTATACCTATAAAACAGTACTGTAACTTTACTGACTGACTGACTGACTGACAGACAACGGATGGGTGAAAAGGCGTGATAAAGTTTGTATAAAGAAAGTTTTTAAAAACTTAATCCACACGCACGAATTTGTGAGCATCAGTTTGTTCTAGAGAAGCGCATTCTACATTAATTAGCACTATCGCTTTCGTCTTGTGTGTGTGTATTTACAAATAACACGATTATGATTAGCACAACATAACACAAAGTATACTTATCAAGATCTACTCGAACATGCAAAATGTCTAATATGTGTGTGCTCTTTTCATTTACGTATTTACCTACATAATAACACGTGTATTTCAGTCGGTAAGTAGTTTTATTTGCACAAAAATAACAGTTTATTCGACCTTTCCGTTTTCTCCATGCCCCGAATAGCGCGTCTTAAATCTGATATGAACCGAGTCGCAATCATACTTTTAGTCGTATGCGGAGGAATCGAGGTATCTTTAATACTGCATAAGAAGATCCATACCATATATCATCATCATCATATTAACCGATTGACATCCACTAGACATAGAGATTAGAGTCTCTAGTGAGACCCATAGATAGTTAGCGAGTTAGTCATATCTCGGAACCGTACCTATGTATATCATCACTGCCCACACGCTCTGTTTGAAAATTTTCGTCTTCAGGCACTGAGGGATTTTGGACGAGAAGCCATCTTGAATCTTCATGAACGCTCAATCGAGTTGGCTTCGATGGTAGACCTCTTTCTCGAAATTGGACCTCTCGCTGTACTCTCGCACTAAATTCTAGTTGACAGTCTCATTCAATTCTAAATACTTACTCAATACTTTATTAATAAATCATCAGTCATCAGTCATCACTAGTATAACCCCCGGCACGTAAGTCGACCGGTAACCTTCAAGTGCGCGCAGCGTCGTACGAGTGAGCGGGACACAATTCGATTGGAGAGCCAATCAGCGCTTGCGAGGGATCCGCGAGAGCTAATCAGTGCTTACGAACGATCCGCACGCCCTCCCCGCGACCCTTTCACACCCCGAGATAAGGTAAGAGTACGCAATTCCGTCAGTGTCCCAGTACCCGACAACTGATCAGTTTTTTAATTTTTTAAATTTCTACGAATACTAAATAAAATTTATTTAAATGGCAATACATTCTGGGTAATATTTTTTACTATTCTAATGGCAAAATTGATCAAAAAGTTTAAGGGCGTTGAAACTGTACAACAACAAAAGTGACCTGTCCGAAAATATTTAGAAAATTCAAAGTTCAGTTACTGAACTACGTTACCACCACGTCATCAGGGTTTAGTTCCCATGCTGCTGCGTATAAAAATACGGTAAAAGTGTTAATTTACTAAAATATTTGAGTAAATTGTCTATCGATATAACTTTTAAATAGCGGTGAATCTGAACGAAATGTAATTATTTTTGCATGTTACATCTATTGGTACTCACAAATCCCTACTTGACCCAGAATCCGTTATTTTTATAACGGATTTTGGTACATGCATCAACCCGATGATATCTGTTGTACCTAAACCCGTTATTACATCTCTATTGCCTTGAAATAGGTCTCATTTTCCCTTAAAACTTTTTCGTTTTTCTGTACGATTTCTATATTATTTATAAATAAAATGAATATTACAGGCCCGTGATTATAAGGTCATTAGAGCTTATATTACTACGATATTAATTCTAAAAAAGCGTATATTTTTGTATGCAATAATGCAAATACTTGTTTAAATATATTAGACTAGCTGATGCCCGTGAGTTAATCCGCGTGGATTTAGGTTTATAAAAATCCCAAGGGAACCGACATGAGTTAGTTTCCTTGGGATTTTTATTTGAATAACTAGAATATGCCCATGGCTTCGCCCGTGTGAATTTTGGTTTTTAAAAATCCCGTGGGAAATTTTGATTTTCCAGGACAAAACGTAGCCTATCTGTAGTAAACCCGTCCCACAACGGAAAAATGCCGCGGGATTCCCACAATTTAGGAGTGCAATTCCTTATAGCATCAGGGTTGAGGGAGTTGGATATGTATTCGACTTCATTCAATGATAAAGTCTTTAATTGATAGGTACCTCAAATATCAATTTAAATAACCGACAGTTTCTAAATCTCATTAGTTATGGGGGTTAGGTCCCCTACAACATCAGGATTGAGGAGTCGGAATCCAAATTTTTTATGGGACAGTGTCGCAAAGGTCTTCTATCGATTAAAAAAAAATTACGCAGATCAGTTTAGAAATCTCGGAGATATTGTTGTACATAGGTAGAAAACCACAACTCCTCCTTTTTGAAAGTCGGTTAAAAAAGTAGCTTATGTTACTTCTTGATTAATTTTCTACTTGTCTATGAAAGTCCCGTCAAAATCGGTTCAGCCGTTCCGAAGATTAGCCCGTTCAAACAGACAGACAAAAATTTTAAAAACGTGTGATTCAGTTATGGTACAGTTCAAAAAACCATATGAGCTTAGAGGTAGTTATTTCGAAATTAAAGACAGACACTTCAATTTTATTTATTAGTATCTAAGTATAGACTAGAGGATGTCCGCGTGGATTTAGGTTTTAAATCAAATAAATAAAATTTGCAAAGAATTGGAACGACACTCAGTAAAGAACGAAACCAAAGACCTCTTTCAAAAAGTCAAATACCTGACAAGAATTCGGACTGTTAAAACATGCGCAGTGAAAGATGAACAGGAGCGTTACTTACAGAAACAAATCAAGTTCTAGAGCGTCAGAGGCGATACTGCTCAGCACTATACGATAACCAGACTCCAGATGCATTACCCATAAGTTGGAACATGGATGAACAAGAACCTAACGTTCTTCCGTCAGAGATAGATCTGACAACAAGGACATTAAAGCTTGACAAGTCTCCGGGAAAAGACGCCATCCCAGCGGAACTCATAAATAACCTTGGCTCAGAAGGCATTGAGATAATGACGAAAATCCGTAACGCGGTTTGGACTACAGGACATTGGCTTGATTGGACCGAATAAGTTTTTATACCGTTACATAAAAAAGGCTCCACCACTGAATGTAGTAACTATAGAACTATCGCCCTAATATCGCACGCCACTAAGATCCTGTTACATGTGATCAATCAACGAATAAAAAGTTATCTTGATCGCCAGATACCTGAAGAACAAGCCGGATTTGTTAAAGAAAAGGGGACAAGAGAGCAAATCCTCAATATCAGGCAGATTATAGAAAAGAGTAGGGAGTTCAATAGTCCTGTTGTACTGTGCTTCATTGATTACAGCAAGGCTTTTGACTGTGTAATGTGGAGCAAGTTATGGATGGTACTGTCAGAAATGAGAGTGCCACAACATCTTGTTGGTCTTATCCTGAATTTATACTCCAACAACCGCTTATTTGTAAGGATTGACACCGAATGTTCTAATGTGTTTCCTACCAAGAAAGGTGAACGACAGGGTTGTATTCTCTTACCCATGTTGTTTAACATTTACGGCGAGTACATAATTCGCAAAACAATGGAGAACTGGGAGAAAGGATTTCCAATAGGGGGAAAAAGAATATGCAACCTCCGGTATGCCGACGATACAGTGCTCGTTACCACCACCATGGACGACATGAAGGAACTCTTACAAAAAATAGAAGCAGAAAGTATGGATTTGGGTCTGACCATCAACAGGAGTAAGACCAAGTTGATGATAGTTGACCGCACCGGTAAGCTATCCAATACTAATATAATTCCATCTGTGGATGTGGTGGAGAATTACATCTATGTTGGGTTCCAAATCTGCAGTGATGGCAGTTGTGTGCCAGAGATAAAGAGACGCATTGCAATGGCGAAAAATGCCATGACAAGATTAATTGGGATATGGAAGAATAAAGGCATATCGCATCAAACCAAGAGCCGCCTCGTTCGGGCCTTAATTTTCCCAATTTTCATGTAGGAGTAGAAACATGGACCATCAAAGCAAGAGAAATGCAAAGAATAGATGCGTTCGAAATGTGGTGCTGGAGGCGGATGCTGCGGATTCCGTTGACTGCCAAGCGCACAAACGTGTCCATTCTTTCACAACTCGGAATCACTGCTCGGCTTTCCTCCATATGCTACCCACGATTGTTCTCATATTTCGGCCACATCATTCGGCGTGGGGACGACAGCCTAGAAAAGTTAATAGTGACAGGCAACACGGAGGTCAAAAGAGCGAGAGGCCGCTCACTAACTAGGTGGTCCGACCAGCTGAAAGAATCCAGCAGGTGTAGATTCTATCACTCTGTTAAAATGGCCAACAACAGAAGCCGGTGGAAACAATTAATCCATACGAGGGCAGTATGCCAGAACCACGATCTTCAGCAATGAAGGAACAACCGGAGAGAGAGTATGCGTTTGCACTTTTTATCCTGGAAAAATCCACAGTTCCCATGGGATTTTGAAAAAACCGCAATCTATAGATACAGCTATAGGTAGATTACTATAGCAAACTTCCTTGAAAGTTGGTATAAAGATTGGAAAAGGGAGCAGGAACGGGAAACGGAAATCCACGATTCCCTCGGGATTTGTGAAAAGCCGAAATTCATGCGGGCGGAGCCGCAGGCAGAAGCTAGTAGAGAATAAGAAGTATTGAAAAGCGTACTTTATAATATACACTACTATATATACTACTTTTATAATAAATATGTCTCAAATAATATATTTCATTTCTTTATGTCTTCTTTTCCGATAAAAAGTAGGTATAAACCCATTTTTTGCGAGCTCTACGTATTTTAGATTTGTAATAATGATTTTTATGAACCTTAGCGTCAAGAAATAGAGTTCAAATTCGCGATAAAAGTTAACGGATTCCGGGACGTAATATCGTTTACTAGTACAAATCTGCCGACTACTGGTACAATCGGCCCTTTTCCACATTTTTTTGTATTATTACGTATTATCTTTTATTTTAATTTGAAATAAAATAATAACACTAAAACTAGAATAAATTACCTATCTAGTCATATAATTCTCATTACTGTAAGTTTACGAATTTCAACATAGCAATCATGCAAAGTTAGCGAAGTTCAAAACTTAACGGATATTGGGACATTTGCCTTACCTCATTTTCGACTTCTGCGCACTGAAGGTCACCGGTCGATTTATTTGCCGTGACTTGTACGCACTGTTTGAAGACTTTCGTCTTCAGGCACTGTGACGTATCTTGGAAACCATAAGGCGATTAATGGAAATTAGTCGCAATCCACAACATTGAGGAGTAATACCTGTATGTAGGTTGGTTATTTACTAATTGTAATTGATACACTTTCGTCATTATTTTACTGAAATGCTAATCATTGTGACTGGCGCATTTGCGTACATACAGACATAAACAAACTTCGTTCCACAGTCCCGCAATTACTCACCATTTGTGCATGTTTCCCATGACGCAATAATTACACGTCTACAGGAAATTCATACTGATTATTTATTTTCAATATCAACAAATTATACTGAAGAATTTGCCTGTAATTTTAAAATAACTGTGTGCTATTCTGTCAGTTTTACACTGATATTCTATGACACAGCCTAAGGAAGCTAGAATTATTGAGAATTTATGCGATTTTTAAGCCTTAACTCGGACACTCAAAAGACAATGGTGAATGGTCAACAATTTTCTTATTTACTACTAATTTTTGTACAACTTTGCGATGCTAGACGTTGTCGGTAACTATCAGTCATCTACTTTTATTTTGTGTGCATAGAGATAAGAAATCGCAATAAAACCGGCCAAGTGCGCGTCGGACTCGCGCACGACGGGTTCCGTACCATTATCTATAAACGGCAAAAAAATCATGGTTGTTGTATGGGAGCCCCCTTAAATATTTATTTTAATCTGTTTTTTTGTATTTGTTGTTATAGCGGCAACAGAAATACGTCATCTGTGAAAATTTTAACTGTGTTTATATAACTATCTATTCGCGTTATGTGCAACCCAACCTAATTTAACAATTAGACCTTTGACGGTAGAGTTATAACGATAATCTTTGTTGTTGTTGTGCTCAGAGGATGTAGGTAGCTACCTACAACAAAACGGAATTATGAAGCATAAAGCATTTGCGGGGCTCAATCCAGCACTTATCTTAGAGGTCGTTATTGTAGAGTTGTAATTACTGTGAAAAGATTGTTATCAGTAAGATAATCTATGTAAACCTTAAACGCATCAACATACCACATGCGTAATAATATGCTGACCGCACATCACGGACGAACCGCACGCGCCGGTTAAGGTGTTCGCACAAGAAGAGACGAGTTACAAGATTTGCTGGTAGTACACAAGACGCAAGAGATGCACGTAACGCATGTTTCAATAGTGCAGAAAATGCATACGACAGTTTCGCTGAATCAATCGCATCGAAGAAATATACTAAAGTTTGAAAAAAATCAAACCTCAGCATCAATTCGTCTTTCAATTATTAAAAAATGGCTATTTTTTGAAGACGCATCGTCATTCCAAATAGACATTCTGCCTAGTGTAAAGTGTTCAGTACAGAAGTCAAAACACAACGTGACAATTTTTAGTGTTTAGTGCAAAGTGTTTAGCTACCGTTTCTATGTTTTGCGAGTAGGTACCGTTCTTTAGCCGTGTGCTTCCAGACCGTCTTCCGGCGACGCGAGCGACGTAACGATGAGCGAACCGCGCGGTTCGTCCTAATATGCAACCATCTTTATAGCTACTTGATTATTGCAAACATTTCGTAGATATTCAAGGTTTGTAACTAAAACAACTGAATCCGTTTCTATATTGCGTAGTGTTGCATGCTACTGCTCATTGGTTATTAGTCATTACATGCATGTAAACAATACATACATACCTAACACGCACAACAAAATTCTGAGACCCTATTTTTAGTTTGACTAATTTATTTAGGCATAGCTAGGTATATATTTATACTTCATAATACTTCATATAAGTACTACTTACTTTTTATTAATTAGTCCGCGACGCGTCCACTTCAATTTAGATTTTTAACCCCCGACGCAAAAACGACGGGGTGTTATAAGTTTGACGTGTCTGTGTGTGTGTGTCTGTTCCCCTGTAGCGCTCAAACGGGCGAACCGATTTGAATGCGAGTTTTTTATTTGAAAGGTGAATTAGTCGAGACTGTTGTTAGCTATGTTAAATGAAAATAGGTCCAAGATGGCCGCCGCTACAAAATGGCGGATTACATATTTTATCACAACACCCTCAATATGGGTATCAAATGAAAGGGCTTGACTAGTAGAATAGCACTATGCAAATCCAAGATGGCCGCCACCACAAAATGGCGAATGTCGGGGGTTTTTTAAAGTTTTACTTTATACTTGTTTTTAATGACGTTGTTTCCGATCACTTGATTTTCCGGGATAGAATGTGTTAAACGGGTATTCCAGGGTGCGAGCTATCTCTGTGTCGGGTCCAATGTCTCGTCAACATTCTCGTTTGAGCCTCAAACCCCTGAACGAATCTTTTGAGCCATGAAAAGGGAACAGACAGACAGGCATACGTTGGCAGTTATAATAATATTAGTATGAATGAATATTATAATGAAATTATTATTACGAACCTAAAATAGTTTTAATTTCCTTCGTAAAAAAGATCTTCTACATTATTCAAATTTTAATTGGTATAACTTATTTTATTACCTTACTAGACTTAGGTACTTACTTACTACGTACATATATTTTAACTAGATGATGCCCACGGCTTCCCGTGTGAATTTAGGTTTTTAAAAATCCCGTGGGAACTTTTGATTTTTCAAAACAAAAAGTAGCCTATCTGTATTCTGTAGTAACCCGTCCCCAAAACTGACAAATCCCGCGGGATTCCCGGGAATCCCCGAGATTTAGGAATGCAATTCCTTACAGCATCAGGGTTGAGGAGTTGGGTATGTACTCGAGTTCATTCAACGATGAGGTCTTTAATTGGTAGGTACCTCCAATATAAATTTCGATAACCTACAGTTTCTATGTCCCATTAGTTTTGGGGGTTAGGTCTCCTACAACATCAGGATTGAGGAGTTGGAATCCAACTTTTTTACAGTCGACAGTGTCGCAAAGTTTCTCTAAAGATTAAAAAAAAATTCGCAGATCGGTTCAGAAATCTCGGAGATATCGGTGCACATAGGTATAAAAACACAACTGCTCCTTTTTTTAAAGTCGGTTAAAAAGTAGCCTATGTTACTCCTTGGTTAATTCTCTACTTGCGTGTGAAAGTCCCGTCAAAATCGGTTCAGCCGTTCCGAAGATTAGCCATTTCAAACAGACAGATAGACAGACAAAAATATTAAAACGTGTGATTCAGTTTATGGTACTGTTCAAATAACCATATGAGCTTAATTTGAGGTAGTTATTTTTAAATTACAGACAGACACTTCAATTTTATTTATTAGTTTAAAACTATTAAAACGATAGTTTAAGTAGTTTTAATTAAAACTTAATTTTAGTAATTAGTAGGTATATTATTTATAATTAATTATATTATGTAAGTACATATTATGTACTAGATGATGCCCACGGCTTCGCCCGTGTGGTTTGTAAAAATCTCGTGGGAACTTTGATTTTCCAGAACAAAAAGTAGCCTATCTGTAGTAAGTAGTAACCCGTCCACAAAACGGAAAAATTCCGTGGGATCCTTACGATTTCGGAATGCAATTCCTTACAGCATCAGGTTTGAGGAGTTGGACATGTACCTACTCGAGGTCATTCAACAATAAAGTCTTTAATTGGTATCCCCAATATCAATTTAAATAACCGACAGTGCCTAAATCCCATTAGTGTTGGGGATCAGATCCCCTACAGCATCAGGATTGAAGAGTTGGAATCCAAATTTTTTGTAGAACAGTGTCGCAATGTTTCTCTATCGATTAAAAAAAAAATTACGCAAATCGGTTCAGAAATCTCGGAGATATCGGTGTACATAGGTAGAAAAACACAACTCCTCCTTTTTTGAAAGTCAGTTAAAAAAGTAGCCTATGTTACTCCCTGGTTAATTCTCTACTTGTATGTGAAAGTCCCGTCAAAATCGGTTCAGCCGTTCCAAAGATTAGCCCGTTCAAACAGACAGACAGACAGACAGACAGACAGACAGACAAAAATTTTAAAAACGTGTGATTCGGTTATAGTATCGTTCAAATAACCATATGAGCTTAATATGAGGTAGTTATTTCGATATTACAGACAGACACTTCAATTTTATTTATTAGTAGTATAGATATAGAAGTTGGAAGCACGTGTATGTACACGTTCTTTACTATAATGGAAGGGATTCGCGGTTTTAGGTAGGGGAGTGCCAATTTAGAAACGCTTAGTTCTAGAACCATCGTAGTGCGCATTCTGACCTACAAACCTACTGCCACGTGTATTTAGGTATCTACTAGTCCGGTAGTCATTCAACTTCATCTTGTGAAAGCCGTCGGTTACGTCTGTAGTTAGACTGCCTCCTACTTACCTACCATTAATTGTTTACATAATCTATCTATCTATAATATAATAAAACTGTAACAGATCCAATTCTGTACATTGAAGATATTTTGAAAATTTTTATTGGAGGGCACTCTATAATCGATACTGAAGCCAAAACTGCAATTTTTTCATTTTTGTCTGTCTGTCTTTCTGTCTGTCTGTCTGTCTGTCTGTCTGTATCTTGGCCGCGCATCACGCCGAAACTATTGAATGGATTTGAATGAAACTTGGTACGAATTGAATTTGTACTCCGAGGTAGGACATAGGATACTTTTTATCCCAAATTCAGCACGGTTCCCTTGGGAGTGGGGATGAAAGTTAAAACGTGTATTTAGCTGTAATTCATTAACGCGTTGTTCGATTTCACTCACTCTTTTTTTGTTAGAAAGGTAGTAGGTACTTTATATATTGTCCTGTAAATATTTCAAGGTCATATGTTTTTTAGTTCAGAAATGACAGGCATTACAACCCTCAGTATTGGGTTCAAATAACTTGGGACCCGGATCTTTGCCCGTACGGCTTATTTTAAACTGGTGTGCGTTTTTTATGTTTATCGAAATGTCTATTTGTTCCAGCTAAACTCCGAAACGGCTGGATCGATTTTAATGTAACTTTCAATGGCAGATAGGTGATGTTATAGGGAGTAACTTAGGCTACATTTAGTTTAGGTACATAAAATAATTATGGGATCCGATCCGATCCTATATAAAAACCTAGATCAGCTAGTACCAAATAGGGCGATATGATCTTATCAGGACCTGTTCGGGCAGCTGCTGTCGTGATTCATGATTCATGGAATACAATGCGGAATTTTTTATGCAAAACCTCCGCTTGGGACGCATTCTACGAAAACAATGAACAATGATAAAATGCACTATGATGCCAATACTGATTAGATTCATTCTGTGTTACAGTTGCAATTTTTGGTGTAACGGGTTCTTTTTAATTAAGGAGCTAATGAGGGAATAGACAGTGCACCTGTATTTGCGCACACAATTGTGCACTATAGTATCTCCTGCGTTGTTGTCAAGACTCCGTTGAGATTGGCCGCTGTGGCCGAAACTCTATTCAGCAGTGACATGATCACTAAGAACCGGCCAAGTGCGAGTCGGAATCGTACACGAAGGGTTCCGTAACATCACTACATAGTATAAAACAAAGTCACTTTCTCTGTCCCTATGTCCCTATGTCCCTATGTATGCTTAAATCTTTAAAACTACGCAACGGATTTTGATGCGGTTTTTTTAATAGATAGAGTGATTCAAGAGGAAGGTTTATAAGTAGAAAAATTGGACCCGGTAGGTGGCGCTAATAGCGTTTAGGACAATGTCTGCCGGGTCCGCTAGTTATCTATAAAAACGGCAAAAAAATCATGTTTGTTGTATGGGAGTCCCCTTAAATATTTATTTTAATCTGGTTTTATACTATACATATTACATATACGCACAGTCACCGATTTCTCCGAAATATCTGGACCGATTTGCGTTTATAATAATTATATATTTTTTTTACTTTGTAGTGACGTTAGAAATCGCTTTTAGATAATAATGTTTACTACTAATATAATTTGATAATGATTATTATTTAATGGTTGGCTATTAAAAAAAAAAGAAAAACAAAGATACTGTTAACGATTCTCATTCCGACTAGATATTATTTTACAGTGAAACACAAATTTTATACGATCGCTTCAAAGCTCAATTTCCGTTGGCGGCGGAGTCAATCTATTATCGCCTTTGCACTTCTGTTTATTGAACCAAATCACAAAATTAAATAGTGTCTAATGCATGGAGTTAAGGACGTCTAATGATTTTAATACGTCATTTTTAACCCACGACGCAAAAACAACGGGGTGTTATAAGTTTGACGTGTGTGTGTGTTTGTGTCTGTCTGTTCCCCCGTAGCGCTCGGATTTGGATAGTGCTATTCTACTAGTCAAGCCCTTTCATTTGGGAGTTGTGAATAAATATGTAATCCGACATTTTGTAGTGGCGGCCATCTTGGATCGATTTTCATCAAACATAGCCAACAACACTCTCGACTAATTCACCTTTCAAACGAAAAAAACCGCATTCAAATCGGTTCACCCTTTTGAGCGCTACAGGGGAACAGACAGACAGACACACACACACACACACACACACACACACACACACACACACACACACACACACACACACACAGACAGACATGTCAAACTTATAACACCTCGTCGTTTTTGCGACGGGGGTTAAAAACAATACGTATACACTATACAGTATGTCAGGTATTGTACGGGGTTCAAGGATGGTCAATACTCTGATTCTGAGTTCATTCACACGTTCGCATGTTGATAAACAATCAACAGACGAGATTATGCTTAAATCGAGTAGGTACCTACATAGTTAACGAGCGCAGTTTCAAGGTTACTACGTGTCTCCCACTGAGATGATTCAAGAAAAAAAACAAGCACCTTGACAACATCTTGAAAAAATCTTCATGAATAGGTACTTAGTTGTACACTGAGAACACTTTTATAAGTTACAGCGATAATATTGTGTTAGCGCAATCGGAGTGATCCTGTAAAACACCAAAAAAATGAAGGCTTGTTTTGCATTGCTTTTGGATTTGAAATACGTACAAAAAGAGACTAATTTTACTCGTATTTTGATGAAGTTATGATATTTAAGAAAAAATTAAGTAACTAGGTAACATCACAGTTGTTGATCTGATTATTTAAAAAAATCTGTCTAAAACTAGTCTTACTCTACTCATCTACTTTTTTACCATTTCAATAAACGACATTACTATTTGTATGAACTATGAAGGCATTCAGTGGGTCTATTCTCTAACTTACTTACCAACAGTAATTAATGGTTGCCAACAAATTATATTCGATATACATTGCTGTTTTAATGTGTGAAATGAAATCACTGTTTATATTTCACACAGTAAAGCAGCAATGTATATCAAACTGATTCGGTGGTTATCATTTTCTGTTGGTAACTAAGTTAGAGAATAGCCCTCCTGATTTCAGACTGCGAAGTGCGCGTAAGCCGCACTCTCCGTAGTAGGTACCTATACCCGAATTACTAATTCCGTGGAATTCTGTCAGAATTCCATATATGCGTATAGTTTTTAAAAGATTATATACCCTGATTTCTAATTCCGTGGAATTCTGACAGCTGTCGTTGTCATTTACAGATGAGTTATTTGTATGGAGAACGGGGCTAACATCTACAAAGTACGATTTTACCCCAAACTACTTTAATTCCCTGTCATCATAAAAAGCCATATGCCGTGTAATAATATTACTCGTTTCGCCTTAAAATAGAAATTCAAAAATTGATGTCGAATGACATTATCACCATGAAGTGTCTGTCAGGGATTTGTCATATTATATCTAATTATCTACATGCGGCAGTTGATTTTTTATCTTTTTTGTGGGAATTGTTTTATCCCTGGTAACATTACGAAACGTCAGAATTCCACGGAATTAGTAATTCGGGTATAGGCGCACGTTTCATGACATTCTGCTGTAAAGTTTCCGTCGCGCTTTGTGTCTGTTTAATTACTATTGCCTCATGTGACCACACCTATGTCCATTGTCCAGCAGTGGACGTCTATCGGTGGAGACGACGCGATACAGCCTTGAGATATCTACTATGTACTTTCTATTCGTACATCTATTAACGAGTTCCTTACCCGGCTAGCATGAGCAATGTAAAGGATTGTTCGGGTCATTAGCCTCAGTATCTATACTATCTATACTTACTAATAAATAAAATTGAAGTGTCTGTCTGTAATATCGAAATAACTACCTCATATTAAGCTCATATGGTTATTTGAACGATACTATAACCGAATCACACGTTTTTAAAATTTTTGTCTGTCTGTCTATCTGTCTGTCTGTCTGTCTGTCTGTTTGAACGGGCTAATCTTTGGAACGGCTGAACCGATTTTGACGAGACTTTCACATGTAAGTAGAAAATTAACCAGGGAGTAACATAGGCTACCTTTTTAACCGACTTTCAAAAAAGGAGGAGTTGTGTTTTTCTACCTATGTACACCGATATCTCCGAGATTTCTGAACCGATTTGCGTAATTTGTTTTTTTAATCGATAGAGAAACATTGCGACACTGTCCTACAAAAAATTTGGATTCCAACTCCTCAATCCTGATGCTGTAGGGGATCTGATCCCCAACACTAATGGGATTTAGGCACTGTCGGTTATTTAAATTGATATTGGGGATACCAATTAAAGACTTTATTGTTGAATGACCTCGAGTAGGTACATGTCCAACTCCTCAACCCTGATGCTGTAAGGAATTGCATTCTGAAATCGTAAGGATCCCACGGAATTTTTCCGTTTTGGGGACGGGTTACTACAGATAGACTACTTTTTGTTCTGGAAAATTAAAAGTTCCCACGGGATTTTTAAAAACCTTAATACACACGTGCGAAGCCGTGGGCATCATCTAGTCAACACTAAAAGTACCAAATAACTGTATGTAATACCGTGATGATTGAATTCCGTAATAACAACAGCTGAGCGTACAATTTCCTAACAATATGCGTTTCTACTTAATAAGACTTATCCTCAATAAAAACACCTTATAACGCAATGCATAATAACAACGGTTTTCAGCATTTTTTTAAACAAAATAAAATAGGTATTATGCTTTTTATGTGATAAGTAAATGTGATAACGTGATAAATTACAACTATTAGAAATCACATTTAAGGGCTATTTTGTTCAAAAAAATAATATCAAAGCTATAAAGTTGAAATTCAGAAAAAAAAAATTTAATAGCTACACACGAGGCGTGGTGTGACTTTGAAAAGCAATTTTTATTAATTTTTCCACCGGGAAGTACATGCAAAGCGACTGATAATATGATGACAGACATAAATAATACGAGATATCACATCCGAATCCAAATCCCGAAACCTTGAATACTCCAATATTTTAATGTAAAACAGTCCAGACAACGCGTTATCAGTGGGATTTTATTTCCTAGTGTAGACACTAGGAAATAAAATTCCGCTGATAACGCGTTGCCACATTCCATTTGAGTTTTAGATGGCTCTATCTAAAACTCAAATGGAATGTGGTCTCAAAGGTGTCCGTCTGAACCGCGGGCGCTACCTCATAAAATCAAATGAAACCTTATCTATAATTTAGTAGTTTTTTAGTAGTATTTGGTAGTTAAGATAAAATATTTAGTAGTTCAATATAACCAAAATTAAATGAAAAATAAAGTGCGCCGCCAACCTGACGTCAGGTTGGCGGGTGGAATTTTAACGGCGTACAATACTTTGAAAATATATATGTCAAATTTTAGTAGTCTTTTGGTAGTTTAATAAAATTACGTTAAATCTTATTCACGCCTTTGTTTATAGACTAAAAAATATATTTTCTTTTTCTTCATAGGAAACGCCTGTGGAAATTATCATAGCAATCTTTCAGCAGAACTAATTATCAATAATTGTACTTGTTACATAATAGATGCTAATAAAATTATATTAAAATAGAATTAATATTATATTTTTAGACATATTTAAAGCAAAAAAACATAGAACTTACAACTATTGACGTTATTAGGTTTGGGTAGTATTTAATCGTACACCTATTACTGTAACAAAATATTCCGAAAGTAGCACCTAAAATACTTACCTACACTCAAATTTTTTGTTCAACTACAAATTAGCCCTTGACTGTAGTCTGTAAATCTCACCTGATGGTAAGTGATGATGCAGTCTAAGATGGAAGCGGGCTAACTTGGAAGAGGTATGCATATCTACCCCTGATTGGTTTCTACACGGCATCGTACCGGAATGCTAAATCGCTTGATGGCACGGCTTTTGCCGGTATGGTGGTAACCAGTCACGGCTAATAAATTGTCTCTGGTCTGGTGGAAGGCTTCCTTCCACCAGACCAGAGACAATTTAGAAATTATAAAATCCCAAATTGCCTCTGCCAGGAATCAAACCCGGGACCTCCCACTTTACGACCACAGCGCTCCGAATGTCGGCCACGGCGGCCAATCTCAATAGTGGCAGGGCCAACTACGCAGAAGATATTATAGTGCACAAGTGTGTGCGCATACGCAGAGCACTACGCAGGAGATAGTATAGTGGACAGTTGTGCAATATAATACCTCCCATAGTGCACATTTGTGCACTGTAATATATCCTACAGTGCACACGTGTGCACTATAAAATCTCCCTTAGTGCACACTTGAGCAATATAATCTCTTGCGGTGTGACCTATGTACATATACACATATTGTGCACTTGTGCGCTATAATATCTCCTATAGTGCATACTTGTGTATAAAAATTGCCATTCCTGTACCAAAAAAAAATTACTGCCAATTTCCGGGCTGGCACCTGAGAATTTAGGGACCTGGGACCTCCCACTTAAAAGACCACAGCGCTCACCACTGCACCAGAGTGGTCGTAATAATAGTAAATCGCTAAATAGATGTTACCAAATGCAGGTGACGGAGCCCTTTTTCTGGGTGGTATAAAAATAAATAACAACGAAAGGGATCCATCGCCATCCCCTTTTCTCTATCTATTACCTATCCGAGTCTGAGTGCCGCAAGTCCCAAGCTCGCTTCGCTCGCTCGGACCCTAAGTGAGGCCTATTTTATTGTGCAAGTCAGTATACTTATTTAAGTACTAGCTTTTGCCCGCGGCTTCGCCCGCGTGAATTTCGGTTTTTCACAATTCCTGAGGGATAAGTAGATTTCTGGTCCACCCGCTCCCCGCCGCGCGGCGGCGTACCGCGGTACCGCGTACGGCAGCGCAGGGTGCAGGGGCGCGCGGCGCGGCGCGGGGAGTTCCGTGCAGCGCGAGTGTCGGCCGTCGCGCGCAGCGAAAATACCTATCAGGGCGTTTTTTAACATTTACATAGGTACTTACCGATTTCAACGCAACTCCTTTTTTGAAAGTCGGTTAAAAAGTAGCCTATGTTACTCCTTGGTTAATCCTCTACTTGTCTGTGAACGTCCCGTCAAAATCGGTTCAGCCGTTCCGAAGATTAGCCCGTTCAAACAGACAGACAGACAGAAATTTTAAAAACGTGTGATTCGGTTATGGTATCGTTCAAATAACCATATGAGCTTAATATGTGGTAGTTATTTCGAAATTACAGACAGACACTTCAATTTTATTTATTAGTATAGATATAGATTAGTATAGATTATACGTTTAGTATTTTAGATGTGCAATATCAAATTGCACATCTAAAATATTAACTTTGTAATTAAATTAAGTATCCCATTAGGTTTCCCGCCTTTATTATTTTTTTACCCGACTGCTTCAAAGCCAAAAGGAAGGGTTATGAATTTAGCAGTCTATGTATGTATGTATGTATGTTTGTGGACGATTTTTGTATGAGATTCTGTGTGTACCCCCGTAGCGCCTAAACTACTTGGCCAATTTTGATGAATGAGGTGTCAATTTATTCTTTGTTATGGTCCGGGTGACATAGGCTACATTTTATGTATGAAACAAGTATAAATTAAAAAACCCCCCCGACATTCGCGATTTTGTGGTAGCGGCCATCTTGAATTTGTGTAGTGCTATTCTGCTGGTCAAGCCCTTTCATTTGATACCCATATTGAGGGGGTTGTGAAAAAATATGTTATCCGCCATTTTGTGGTGGCGGCCATCTTGGACCGATTTTCATCAAACATAGCTAACAACACTCTCGACAAATTCACCTTTCAAACAAAAAAAACCGCATTAAACACAGACAGACACACACATATACACACACACACACACACACACACACACACACACACACACACACACACACACACACACAGATAAGTCAAACTTATAACACCCCGTCGTTTTTGCGTCGGGGGTTAAAAACACGTTGGGTAATACGGCGTTCCTGAATATTCTTCTCCTGAAGACAAGAGATTAACGTCTCTAAACGAGAATGAGATTTGCTATCTATTTCTTTTTATATCTGTACTCTACTTTTTATACCTCAACCCAACCTCTCTAACTGTAAATGACTGTACTTTGTACGTGCGGTCGAGTTGACCATCAAAAAATATTAATAAAATTGAATGTGGACAACTCGACCATTCGGTCAATTTTATTGCGGTCGAGTTGTACCATAACCCCGTGTTGGGGTTTTAGGTATTTTGTAACTTGACATTAGAAGCTATGTTCCTGATCAATTATTAGGTAAGATATCGATTTGAATATGAAACAAATAAAGAGAAGATATGCCGTTTATGTCGTAAAAATGTGCAAAACGCAGTTCACTTACATTTCATTTTAGGAAGATGTTTTGGAAACATATTATCAGAACCAGGAACCTAGATAAATACAATTTGAATCCAATAATCGCATAATATTATGGTGGAAATATTCTCAAATTACAAATTATTTTGGTATTACGTTGTATAGGCAATCCATCCTCTGCTGGCCTCTTAAGTCAGGGCATAATCTATCTCCATACAAAATTATTTCAGCCAAATCGGTACAGAAGTTGCGGCGTTAAAGTGTAACAAACATACACATACTTTCGCCTTTGTAATATTAGTGTGATTAATTCTATTTTAATATAATTTTATTAGCATCTATTATGTAACAAGTACAATTATTGATAATTAGTTCTACTGAAAGATTGCTATGATAATTTCCACAGGCGTTTCCGATGAAGAAAAAGAAAATATATTTTTTAGTCTATAAACAAAGGCGTGAATAAGATTTAACGTAATTTTATTAAACTACCAAAAGACTACTAAAATTTGACATATATATTTTCAAAGTATTGTACGCCGTTAAAATTCCTCCCGCCAACCTGACGTCAGGTTGGCGGCGCACTTTATTTTTCATTTAATTTTGGTTATATTGAACTACTAAATATTTTATCTTAACTACCAAATACTACTAAAAAACTACTAAATTATAGATAAGGTTTCATTTGATTTTATGAGGTAGGGCCCGCGGTTCAGACGGACACGTCTCAAAGGGACAGGATTTTGGAAAAAATAAACCGGTTGTAAAGCATCCGAAATGCATCCTGTTTTAGAGATTGTATCATAGAAACGTGAACCAGACTCTAGCTTTGACATAAAATTCCAATAATTTATTGTTCCGTTTACGTTTCGATTATACTTTACTCAAAAAAAGGTTTCATATACCTACTTACGAAATTTACAAAATTCAAATAGGTACTTACCTAGGTTTGTAGAAATTCAATCTACACAAGGATTTCACTGAATTTTGGTTTAGTTTATTTTTGAGAGCCGGGGCTACTATGTTTTTACTTGTTCCTAGGTTTTTACCTCCTCTAAGTACAGACATATAAGTACATATGTGTACCTACCTAAGATATTGTAATATCTATATTAATAATTTCGTGCAGGGGTACGGTAGACTCGATCGAAACCTTATAAGAATAACAGGGCATGAAAAAATATTGATTTCGAGTCGACAACATATATCCGCAAAATTCGTATTATGGAGAATTTCGTTAAATTCTAACGGCACTGACAAACAACAAATCACGTTTGTCATCCAAACAAACCGCAGTCGCCATGGATACGACTCGCCAATTTGACACATCTTTTTTTATTTTTATTTGATTTAACCATGGAGATTTAACAGGTTTTACGACTCTGAGTTCTTAATAATTTCGTGCAGGGGTACGGTAGACTCGATCGAAACCTTATAAGAATAACAAGGCATGAAAAAATATTGATTTCGAGTCGACAACATATATCCGCAAAATTCGTATTATGGAGAATTTCGTTAAATTCTAACGACACTGACAAACAACAAATCACGTTTGTCATCCAAACAAACCGCAGTCGCCATGGATACGACTCGCCAATTTGACACATCTTTTTTTATTTTTATTTGATTTAACCATGGAGATTTAACAGGTTTTACGACTCTGAGTTCTAGCCCTTTTGAGACAATGACTCATAATACACATCTAGGTACAAAATGTAGGTAGATATTTCTGTAGTCATCGGTTCTCATTGTTAAAGGAAAGCAAGGCATAGATTCATATAGCTTCGTTCATGATTGTCAAAACAAACAAAATATAAGTTTTAAGGTTTATTCTGTGTAAACCTCTTTGTTTTAAAGATAACAAAGAGGTTTAACTGGTGACTGATGATGTTTCTTCGGACAACGAGAAAAGACAAGAATCAATGCTGTCAGTCAGCAATGATTCTATTTCTTTAGAAGAAGAGGAGAAAGAAAACACATCAAATGGCTGGCAGAACTCAACGTAAATATTCAAGCAGTTTTAGTACAGAACATCAGCCCCCCAGGACTAACTATGTATATTTAGCACTTTCAAATAACACCATGCAAGTATCAGTACATTCAGTTGGTTCTATGATTTATGAATGTGTTCAATGTCAAGGCACTTCATTTTTAGGTGAAAAAATTAAAAATCATTTTAAAAATTGTTGTCATAATGGGAAGGTATAAATGGACCCAGATAGAGTATTAAAGCCAATTCCAGATATATTATTAGATTTATACAAAGGCAATTTATACGTCTGATGCTAATCATTTTAAAGCTAATATACGACAATATGATTCAGTATTTGCAATAGCATCCATAAATTCAAACTTGAATACACTCCCTCCAGGATTTTTCACTTATAGGGACAAGGAAAAATTTATATAAAAACTGGATCTTTGTTTCGGTTGCAAGGTAATAAATCTTAATACAACCAACTGTACATAATTGAAGATGAAGCAGCATTAAATGAACAATTCTATTCATTAAATGATCTGATTCTAGAAATAACATATATAGAAGCAATATAATGACGTCCTTACAAACAATACTCATGAATCCGATCCTTTTGTCAAAGTATACAAAAAGGTGGCTGCAATTTTAGCTGAAGAAATCAATCGCTGTGGTTGAGGACGATCATAATGATGTTTTAAACTATCCTGTAGAATTCCTAAATTCTATAACGCCTGCAGGACTACCACCACACATTTTAAAATTAAAAGTTGGTTGTATAGTAATGCTTTTGAGAAATTTAAACCCGACTGTCGGGTTGTGCAACGGAACCCGTCTTATTGTTAGCGTTAGCTTCACGTGTCATTGATGCCGAAATTATTTGTGGTAGCCATGTGGGAACCAGAGAAATATAGGGAAATAATAAATTTTAGAGAATTTCAATAACTAGATTTGTTTTACAGAGAATAAGCCTTAACTTATGCTATGCCTTAAAACTTATGTTTTGTTAATTTATGTTAGTTTATTTTGAATGTTAATTTGAAATAAAAACTATTTGTGTAAAAAATAAACAATTTCAATATAGAGAAATTTTATGATAATCAACCTGTGATGTATAATAGAGATAAGTATCCTTTATAGGTATCTTTGCCAAATTCTCGGGTGAGATACTCATTGTAAAATTACAATTTACATATTTCCTGATAGGTAAGTATTATTTTCTAAGATTATTTTTTATTTAGCGGATTTGTTTTACAGAGTTACTTAGTTTATTTTGAATGTTAATTTAAAATAAAAATTATCTGTGTGAAAACTTTTGCAGTTTTTATTTACCTACTATATTTATTAAACACAATGAACAACGACACAACAACACAAGCTGTACGAGTCTATGCCTTGCTTTCCTTTAATATTCCTTGAGAACCGATAACTACAGAAATATCTACCTACATTTTTTACCTAGATGTGCATTATGAGTCCCCCGAGCGAAGCCGGGTTTTCTTCTAGTATACTTATATTAGTTAATAGATCAATGGTACCTACCTACACTTACAATAATATAACCATTTGACGTAATAGAAGACTTTGATCACAATAATAGTGCACGTGAGTGAAGCGTTTAAAGTCAATCAAAGGTTAATTTACATTTACCAAATAATAGACATCTAAGTGTTAATTATTGCTTCTGAGGTTGTTAATTTATACGCGACATCCTCCACTGATTAAATTCCCAAGTGTCACTGCCAATGTCATGCATTTATTAATAATAAATAATTATTATATCGGTATGGTCTAAGACTATGTAATATTATAATATACAGTTATGGTGTATCGGTACGGAGACGTTGTAAACAAAGCTATAAATTACGTCCTTGCACTTTGCAGAAATGTGCATATAGATGCATAGCAACGGACAGTGAAATCCACACAATAATATAGCATCGCTTAAGTTTTAGGGTTCCGTACACAAAGGGTAAAAACGGAGCCCTATTAATGTCACTCTGCTGTCTGTCTGTCCGTCTGTCCGCCGGTCACAGGTCCCTAGCTCGCAGACGAAATGAGTTACAAACTTGAAATTCTGGTAGGTATTTGGTGTAAAACGTTGTCCCAAAACCAAATATTGAATTAGAAATTGAATGAAATTATTTTTCAGGGCAATAATATTACTTTTACATAAAAAGGAGCCGGAAAAAAAATCTTACCCTAGCTTGTGGGGTATCATTGTTTAGAACTCATTGAGTAAATTACCAATATATATTTTTTTTAATTTTTTGCTCAAAAAATAAGGAAATGGGGGGCCATCAAAGTTGTCAGTTTTAGACCATTTTTGTGACGGGCGCTACTTATCTTAAAAACTAAACTAGTTAGGAATATGATATTTCGGTATATTATGTACCCATATGCTCTATTTGAACAACAAATACTGATTTGGATTGAGGATTTGCGCCGCGCCGCGCGTACATGCTCATGACTAAGAATAGAATAGAAAAGTTTTTTATTCAAATAAACGTTTACAAGTACTTTTGAATCGTCAATTGAATCTACCACAGGTTCGGAATGCAGTTCCAGCCGAGAAGAACCTGCAAGAAGCTCGGCGGTTGCTCTTTTTTAAAAATAAATACATGATTGAAATGCCGTCTCGCGCATTGCTGGAACGAGTTAAATCCATGCTTTTTTATCGTTTATATAATCTTCAATTGCATAATAAGCTTTTTTTATGAGCATACTTTTAATAGAGTTCTTTTACGAGCATTTTTTTATGAGCATACTTTTAAGGGCCCCGGATGGGCTCGAAACTAGTCGGGCACACTCCGACAAAAATACACGTGAGTTAAAGCCGGTGTTTCAATTCCTTAAAACAAATACTGAAAACAATGATTCATAAAATAGTTTATAAGCTGTGACCAAAACAAATTAACATTTTTTGGGTTTTTCTTTCACGGTTTGTTGCGATGTCTATCTCGGAAATTAAATATTTCTTAGACCCAAAATATTATATTGTTCATAATTATGTACGGAACCCTAAAAGAGCGAGGCCCGACTCGCACTTGGCTGATTTTGTATAGCTTAGCTGATCTTTAACATGGTGGAATAGGGTTCGATGAGCCTATAGGCATGAAAATGAAGTAATCCTATGAATGTTCATCTTGGAGGAATCAACCAATTTGATAAGCATTTCATTTTTGTTTCATCCAAAGTGTACATTAAAGATGAAACTTTTTACTGATAGTCTTAGATTAAGGATTGGTCTCCGCTAGTCGGAGCGCTACGGAGAAAGTTGATAGTGATAGTATGCACAAGAGGTGAAACCATAAAATAAACCATGGATAAAAGTGCAGATCCCGCTTTCTTGAGTTTCATACACATACCTACTTACCTACCTACTTGTTACGCAGCCTCGCACATGCCTTTATTCCCTTGCATAAGGCATCCTCAAATTGTCAACCTTTAGAAATCTTGGCTCGTCGTTTTCAACCGATTGACGTCCACTGCTGGACATAGGTCTCTTGAAGGGACTTCCACATGCCACGGTCTTGTGCCGCTTGTATCCAGCGGCTACAAAAAGGATAACTTCTAATTATGTATACGCTTAATCCATTTTTATTTTTCTTTAACGTCATAACACGAGTGTTAAAACATCGGTTTATAATTTTGGTTTGACATGAGAATGGTTTATTCATGATGCGACATCATTAGCTGGATATATAGGTACAACGTGCTATTATTATTCGCAATATTTTACGTCATTCAACTGCTTTATTAATCAGGACACGTTGTGGTTCAACGCATATTTTTTACAATACTTATTTAAATTAAGAGGGACGTGTAGCCTATGTAGTTGCAACGGCTCTAATAAGTACCTATTATACCTACTAAATTTTACTGGGTAAGAAACGTTGACTCTAGGTTAGGTACCATTAGGTACGTACTAATGAAACACCAACGACAATTTGATTTACCAACATAAAAATAAAAATAATCAAAAACACTAAATTTAAAAAATATATTATTTTGTTTTTCCAATAGGTAATTTGTTTTTAGGGTTCCGTACCCAAAGGTTAAAACGGAGCCCTATTAATGTCACTCTGCTGTCTGTCTGTCAAAAAATAAGGAAATGGGGGGTCATCAAAGTTGTCAGTTTTAGACCATTTTTGTGACGGAGACTATCTCAAAAACTAAACCAGTTAGGAATATGAAATTTTGGTATATAATGTATCATATATATTATATTTTGTATTTAAATAACAATACTGAAAACAACAATTCATAAAGTAGTTTGTAAGCTGTGACTAAAAAAAATAACATTTTTCGGTTTTCTTTCACGGTTTGTTGCGATGTCTAGCTCGGAAATTAAATATTTCTTACACCCAAAATATTATGTTGTTCATAATTATGTACGGAACCCTAAAAGAGCGAGGCCTGCCTTGCACTTCGCCGGTTTATTATCTTTCTCACTGCTTTGTTGTTGTAAGCAAACTCCAAAGTGGGTTTAAAAAGCTTACCTTTCGAATCATACAGAGGCAGATATTACGGTGCATAAAATGCAGTGACACGACAGTCTACAGTGAAAGCTTGTGAAAGAGTATACTTGACTGGTGAAAGCGTCCTTTCTTATTGCAGAAAGGAATAAGGTAAAGCGATACAATACGATCGATCGAAAACGTCAATTCTACTACATACATTGACGATTAATTGCCATCGTCAATTGTTATTAAGTAATATAAATTTTTATCCCCTATTTAACCTACTTTGGGATAGTATTTCCGAAAATCCTTAAACACGTATTACTTTATTTTCGACCGAAAGATTAAATACCTACCGATTTTCATAGGTAACTTTAAAAATTTAAGACCAAGATAGATTTAGAATTTAGAAGAAGAATATTAGAAAAATTTTAAGAGAATTTAACCCGTGAGGGTTAAAATAGGGGACGGGAGTTTATATGAAATAAATATTAACCCTCACGGGTGGAATTTCCAATAATCCTTTTCAGTGTGTTAGGCACGTCATAAAAGGAACCAACTGTCATCAAGTTTCTAAATTCAGTAAGTAGTTTATTAAGGCTGTGCGTTGATAGAGCAGTCAGTCTTAAATGCCACTTGAGAAGCAGTAAAAATATGTATGTATGTATGTATGTTTGTATCCGATTTTTTGTTCCACCGTAGCGCCTAAACTACTGGGCCGATTTTGATGAATGATGTGTCAATTTCTTCGTTATCATGGTCCGGGTGACGTAGGTTACATTTTATATGCGAAAAATATCGAGAAGTTCGCGCGGCTACACTGGAATATTAACTTAAAAATATAAGTTTCAGACAGATATAACAGATGGCGCCACTAGCTGCTTGCCCCGTGCTTTCTTCCATTAGTAGGTACGCAATTGAATACACGTTTTTCTGCACATTATTATTATGAGCAGTCGGATTCTAGTTTACGAACTTTATCTCTTGTTCATTATGAATCCCACAAGCACCTAGTGCTAGAAACATAACAGTATATCACATTGATTAATTGCGTAAGTGCATGCTGTGCTATGTAACTTTTATCTACGAGTTTAGGTCATTTGAACTATGCAGGAAGTTGGCATGCTTTCGTAACTAAAAGCCGGCATTTTTTGTAAACATCGTGTAGGTATTACGTAAACATATTATTCTTGGAACTTCTATCTATTTGTTTAGAAATTAATAATGATTATGTCCTCCTGACCGAATTTCGGCCACGGTGGTCAATCTCAACATAGACGGAGACTAGCCAAATACACAGAAGATATTATAGTGCACAAATACGTGCGCAACAAAAACAAGTATTAATTAAAAATTTAAAAAACCCCCGACATTCGCCATTTTGTGGCGGCAGCCATCTTGGATTTGCATAGTGCTATTCTACTAGTCATGCTCTTTCCTTTGACACTCATATTAAGGGAGTTGTGAAAAATATGTAATCCGCCATTTTGTAGCGGCGGCCATCTTGGATCGATTTTCATCAAACATAGCTAACGACACTCTCGACTAATTCGCCTTTCAAACAAAAAAAACCGCATTCAAATCGGTCCACCCGTTTGAGCGCCACAGGGGAACAGACAGACACACATACACACACACACACACACACACACACACACACACACACACACACACACACACACACACACACACACACACACACACACACAGACACGTCAAACTTATAACACCCCGTCGTTTTTGCGTCGGGGGTTAAATATAGACGCAGAGTGCACTCTCAGATAACTAAATAAGAGCTCAAATACTACTTAGGCAAAGTAGAGTTAACTGAGAATTGACCAAAAGATAAACTTTCGAAGTACCTACATAGTCAGACATCGTAGAGTTTCAGACCTCTTTATCCTGTCAACGCCGAATTAGCCATTTCGGAGATCGTGTTAATAAAGTCATCAAGTTTTATACTAATAGGTACTTTAACATTTATTTATAACTTGAATACTCATAAGTTATACTTATCTATAATAATATAAAGAGGCTTGTCCTGACTGACTGACTGACTGACTAACTGACTGACTGATCATCAACGCACAGCCTATACCACTGAAGTTAGAAACTTGAAATTTTCACAGTAGCTTCCTTTTATGACGTAGGCACACATTGAGAATGGATTATTGCGAATTCCACCTCTAAGGGGGTTAAATAAGGGATGAAAGTTAGTATGAAAGTTCGTCATTTTTTCAAGATATTTGATGAGCCATGAAAACTGGTATTTAGGTTTTTGGTTAAAAATAAAGAGTTACTTGTTTAAGGAATTTTGGAAAAACTACCCCCAAGTGGGTTAAATGGGGGATAAAAGTTTGTATGAAAGTCCGTCACTTTTCAAGATATATCCATGAAAATTGGTATTTATGTTTTTGGTTAAAAATAAAGCGTTACATGTTTCAGGAATTTTGGAAATTTCACCCCCTAGTGAGATTTAAATAAGAATCCAAGCGGACGAAGTCGCTGGCATTAGCTAGTATTATAATAAAAAATATTAGAGTCGATCGAGATCGAGAACGATCGACGTTACAACAAAACTGTATTTTGACCCGACCCGATGATCCTTACAAATGATTGGCAGACTTATGTGATACTTGATCACATAAGCCTGCCAATCATTTGTAAGGATCATTGAGTTTAAACAAAAAAAGGTCGGGGCCCGGGGGTGAAAAGGTTAACTACAGCACGTGAGATGAACATTAATGTATTGTTTTGTACAATTTCACAGTTACGTAGGTACTTATTAAACCTGTCACTTAACTGCAACATTGTACATATTGTAGTTACATCAATCGATCATAGTATAGGATCCCGCTATACAACGACCTTCACCGCGATGTTTATTTGATGAAACGTATTTTATATTTAATTTAACATGTCAATAAATATATTGCATATGGGTTGCCTAACAAATTTCTATCCAGGATATGATTAATTAATAATTTAAAAAAAAAATTTTTTTAAACATTTCACTGGTTTGATTATGTTAGACAAATTCATAGTGAAATAATCTTTATTTTCATTTAATTTTAATTCAATAATCAGATCGGTGCAAAATGCTAGTATCGATTTACCTGTTTACACCTGGCTACCCGAGAGTGACCGAAAAAGAATAGGCAACCTAAAGGTGCGTCCAGACTTGAACATTTCACCGAACCGAACAGCGAACATTTCGGCGAACTTGTTACGCTCAATGTGGACGGCGCGCTTGGAGCGCCGTCCACATTGAGCGTGCGCTTGGAGCGCCGTCCACATTGAGCGTGCGCGCCGTCCACATTGAGCGTAACAAGTTCGCCGAAATGTTCGCTGTTCGGTTCGGTGAAATGTTCAAGTCTGGACGCACCTTAACGTTTGCATATTATATGGGCTTCATAGGTACTTTCGATTGGTATAGAATTTGTCTAATATTCAAACCGGTGAAATGTTTAAAAATTTTTTTTTTTATTTTTAATTAATCATATCCTGGACTGAAAGTCAGGCAAACCATATGCAATATATTTATTATTGACATATTAAATTAAATATAAAATACGTTTCATCAAATTGTTATATCGACATCTCGATGAAGGTTGTTGTACAGTGGGATAAGACCATAACTGGATGAGTTATCGAACTATGATAATAGGTGTTATTTTGAGTTTTTGTTAGGTACTTTAAATATCAGTCATAGAGGATTTGGTCTAAGAAATCATAACCATTAAAACATTGAAAGATTTTCAAAAAAAAAAAATTTGGTAGGTATGTATGTTGTATGTTTCATGTTTGTAATGTTAAATGTTATGTTGTATGCCAATAAAATTTAAAAATATTATAAAAATTTGTATTTTTGTATGGAAGCCCTAATATATTACGTAGATTATCATATTATGTAAATATTACATACATACATGTGGAATTGATAACCTCTTTTTTTAAGTCGGTTCAAAAAGACGCTACGCCTCGAGTCCACCACTCCACTCGGGTGGAGTTGCGCCTTAAACAAACGCTTTCAAACATGACTCTAATTACGAAACCATGTCACTGTGCTCGTTTCAAACCGGAAAAACAATTACCATTAAAGAAGAATACTTAGTTAGTACACATTTGCTATAGAGGTCGCGTCGATCCATTAACATAGCGGTCTGAATGAAGAGTTCTACGATCCACGTTAACTGAAGTAAAAAAAGATAACGCATAGCGTTATTTTTAGGGTTCCGTACACAAAGGGTAAAACTAGGGTTTCCTATTACTATGATTCCGCTGTCCGTCCGTCTGTCACCAGGCTGTATGTCATGAACCGTGACAGTTAGACAGTTGAAATTTTCACAGATGGTGTATTTCTGTTGCCGCTATAACAACAAATACAAAAAAACAGAATAAAATAAATATTTAAGGGGGCTCCCATACAACAACCATGATTTTTTGCCGTTTATAGATAATGGTACGGAACCCGTCGTGCGCGAGTCCGACGCGCACTTGGCCGATTTTATTGCGATTTCTTATCTCTATGCACACAAAATAAAAATAGATGACTGATAGTTACCGACAACGTCTAGCATCGCAAAGTTGTACAAAAATTAGTTACTTACTTTCAAACGGCTGTGCAGCATTTATACAAATGTCCTCCTCTCTTTTGAATTTTGATGGCCATTAAAAAAGTAAAGAAAAATTACATATAATATTTTGCACGATTGTGTCTATATGGACGTAATTAGATACCCTAATTAAAAATAATACTTAAGTGTATCTGTAAAAAATGTAAGTTATTTCTGTTACAGATAAGAAAAAGATACTAAAAGGCGTAAACGGATGTTTCAAGCCGGGGCAGCTGACGGCCATCATGGGCCCGTCGGGCGCCGGCAAAACTACATTGTTGAACATCCTGGCCGGTTACTCGTAAGTACACGCAACTAAGAGTGATGCCACACGACGCGTTGCTGTGACGCTGCGTTGCTTCTGCGGCGCCTCTGCGAAGGTCTACATAGGTACAATGTAGAACAGCGTTCGAAAATATCGTGGTATATGTCCCACAGGATGCGTTGTAGTACCATGACGCTCTGCGGCGTCTTATTTAAAAAAATCATAGATAAGAGAATAAATACTTAGGTATATATGCCGCACAATGCGATATGGGATCGTGACATTTATAAAAAAAAAACATATAATTATGCCACAGAGTACGCCGCGGCGTCTTATATTATAGAGAAGGCCGTGATAGGTATGCCACACGATACCCTGCCTCTGCGTAGCTTCTGCAGCACCGCTGCGAAAAGTGGCTACATGCCGCGCGTACATGCCGCGATGCACTGAGGCAACGTGACGCTTTGTGGCCTCGTCGATACCTACATACTTGCCAAGTCTTCTTATATAGAAAAATCCGTAGTTGCGGCGTCCTACAGAGAGAAATAAGTCACCGCACCAGCGCACAGCGCCTCTAGCTATGACGTGTATAATCTGAAAAAATCACTACGTTGCGTTTCCGCAATGTGCCGTGTGGCATCACCCTAATAATAGGTAGGTAATATTATTTGCACGCATGAGAGAATTTTTCGTTCATTGTTTAGAACGCATCAAATTACCCTACGCAGCTATTTTGTAGTGACGCTTTCAAAACGTCACTTTGCCAAGTCTTGCACCAAAGGAGAATTATAATTACTGTGGTGTATCTACAATCCGGAGCCCAAATTAACTTTTCATGTTAACGATCATATAAGTCTGTCATTTAGTATGAAAATTAACTTTTGGGTAACGTCTCGATACCCACTGCCTACGTGACACACAGTTAACGTAAGTTGAAAAATTGGCAATAGATCCTCAAATCCTCAATCAAGTAATCATCGAACGATTGTAGATTTAAGTTTTTGTGACTTTTTGGTAGGATTATTCTCACTGACTTAAACTCCATACGAATTTGACAGACTCCGTATAAGATTATGAAATTAAAAATATAATAAAAAAATAGAAACAGCGTTATCTTCACTAACCTGCCACCTAGCCTTCTTAGTGAAGATAAAGTTGTATTGATTAATTAATAATTAATTATATTTATAAAAATAATGCGTATAGTTTTTAAAAGATTATATACCCTGATAGGGCGATACGACTAATAATATTAGTCGTTTCGCCCTAAAATAGAAAACACCAAGAGTGGAAACTAGAAAGTGCACACTAACAGCAATAGAAAACAAAAGAAGCACATTGAAAAAATTCATTCAAAAATGGAAGTCAAATGACATTCTCACCATGAAGTGTCTGTTAGGCATTTGTCATATCTACATGCGGCAGTTGATTTTTATTTACATAAGTTTTGGTCTAAGATCCCGCTATACAACGACCTTCACCGAGATGTTTATTTGATGAAACGTATTTTATATTTAATTTAATATGTCAATAAATATATTGCATATGGGTTGCCTAACAAATTTCAGTCCAGGATATGATTAATTAATAAATAAAAAATTAAAAAAAAAAAAATAACATTTCACCGGTTTGATTATTAGACAAATTCTATACCAATCGAATGTATGATGCCCATAGAATATGCAAACTTTAGGTTGCTTATTCTTTTCCGGTCACATCTCTCGGGTAGCCAGGTGTAAACAGGTAAATCGATACTAGCATTTTGCACCGGTCTGATTATTGAATTAAAATTAAATGAAAATAAAGATGATTTCATTATGAATTTGTCTAATAATCAAACCAGTGAAATGTTTAAAAAATTTTTTTTTTTTTTTCAAATATTAATTAATCATATCCTGGACTGGAATTTGTTAGGCAACCCATATGCAATATATTTATTGACGTATTAAATTAATATAAAATACGTTTCATCAAATAGGTAAGCATGATTCGGTGAAGGTCGTTGTATGGCGGGATCCTATACTATTTTGAATTTTTTATCTTTTTTGTGGGAACTGTTTTATCTCTGGTAACATTATGAAACGTTAGAATTCAACGGAATTAGAAATCAGGGTATAGATAAATAATTAATTAATCAGTTGTATTTATCACCAGAACTAAAGGCGCGAAAGGTGAGATAACTGTGAACGGGGTGTGCGCATGCGCATCCCAGTCGACCGGACGCGGCGGCGCGAGTTACATCCGCCAGAACGATGACCTCCGCGTGCATCTAACCGTCTACGAGTCCATGTCTCTTGCCGCCGCGCTTAAACTGGCCGACTTCACCTTCCACGAACGCAAAGAGAAAGTATGACAAATTCGTAGCTTATACGTAGTAGTGAAAGTATTGGTGTTATTTATTCCAGCGCTTATACTAGGATTGCGTAATTGATGTAACTCTCAATTTGGACCAAAAAACCGGACTGGTCGGATTTGTTATTTAATCATAATCCATCTTACCTGCGTCGCAATATTACAAAATGCAAAAATGCTTCTATCTGCGTGTTGCCTTTTCACTGCTCAACCGCTGACCCGATCTTGGCAAAATTTGACGCATAAATAGGTGTATTTTGCATCCTGGAATTCGAAACGGAATTTTAACAAACCTACCTCTGAACGGATCTTGACGAAAAACGCAGTGGTAGCTTGCATCCTGGAAATGGATACAGGTTACATTTTATGCCGGCAAATCAAAGAGATCTCACGGGATTTTAAAAGATCTATACCTACCCAAAAAGCTGTGATAGCCTTTTTAGGTAGATAGGTCAAGAGTCAAGACACCGGGCTCCCTTTCGAGGGAACTTACTTCGATTCCCGGCCCTCTAGGTAACTTATCTGAGTTATGTGCGTTTTAACAATTAAATATCTAAGCTTTAACGGTGAAGGAAAACATCGTGAGGTAACCTGCAGCCTGTGAGTTGTCCATAATGTTCTCAAATGCGTGTGAGGTCCTACCAATTCACACTTGGCCAGCGTGGTGGACTATCCTCCACATTCTAAGAGGAGACCCGTGCCCATGTAGTGAACCGGTAATGGGTTGAATGTTGATAATGATGACATCCACGCTTACGTAGGAAAAGCAGATCAGCTAGAAAATGATAATTTATCGTTATTTTGTACAGGTGTTCGAAATGTTAGCACTCCTCGGCCTGAGTGGTACGTCGCGCACAGTGTGCCGGGATTTATCGGGAGGGCAGAAGAGGAGACTCGCAGTCGCTCTGGAGCTGTTATCAGACCCATCGTTACTGTTCCTCGATGAACCAACCACGTGAGTGACTGTTTACAATACATCGATGTTAAAATTACACACGACACCACGCAGTCTTGTTTCAATATAAAACGTTCCTTTTATATATTATATAGTGTTCCTATAAATATAATATACAGATATTACATATATTCTGATGTTGACTACCTTTTCTGTTAAGAAATTCTCAGTACCGTCTTGGAGTTAGTAGTTCGCGGTGTGTCACACCCTTACCTCGGAGAGAAAGCCGTCTGTCCAGGTTATTATCACCACTATGACTATGAGGATAGTCGTTAAAGTCCGCCAACCCCCATTGAAACAGCGTGGCGAGTCTAAGCTCTAAATCCTTCTCCCCAATTACAGTGGGGGCCTGTGCCCAGCAGTGAGACGTTAAAGGGTGTTTATACAACTATCTATATTAACACAATCATAACAAAAAGTTTTGGAAATGTTCAGGCATTGTGACTACACTAGCGGCACGCTATGATGGCCGGTTTGACACATTACAATAGTGATGTGGAATGTCAATTTATTCTCGAACAAAAAACAATTAAGTTTTGTTTTTGTACCTGATTAAATAGGTTTAATAAAACAAAAATGTATATGTTTATTTAATTTATTTGAACGAACTGAATATTTGAACGAAAATGAATATACATACTTTATATGCACACAAGAAACATATGAATACAAAAGATACCAAAAAAGGTGCCACAAAAGGCCATAATTAATCAGATTCGTCCATACTACTATTTTCACTGTCGTCACTGCTATCATCACATACATTAATAATTATATGTTCGTTTTCTATAATATTATCTATTTTCACATCTCTTTCATAATCTTCCCTTATTAATTTAACAGTTCTATTCACAACCTTTTCCCAGTCTCCTTTAGTCACATGTTCACAAGCTTCTTCTAATAATTTTAGCATTTTTTTTGTGGTAAATGGGGGTTCTGTATTGTGTCTTGCAGCATATCCCTTAATTTGAGCCCACACCAACTCAATCGCATTATACTCACAATGGTAAGGCGGTAACCGTATAACTCTGTGCCCATGTTCTAATGCTATTTCGTCAATGACGTATCGGATCTTGGTTGGTTTGTTTTCTTTTAAAAGACGTACTAATTCCGCTTTTAACATATTCATGTTTGCATCTACGCCATTTTTACGAAGCCATGCGACGATATCAGCTTTCTTTTGGGATTGGGCAGGTGGCTTGTCAATTTGCATCGAGTGGTATGGGGCGTTGTCCATAATTATAATAGATGGTTCAGGGAGGCTACACAACATTGAGGTAAACCATTCAGTAAACTTTTCTCCATTCATGTCTTCATGATAGTCTCCAGTGGTTTTTGACGCAAAAGCCATGAGAGAACCTTCGACAAACCCGTTGATGGTTCCGGCGTGACAAATTATAAGTCGCGATCCTTTTCCTACAGGAACTTTGGAAGTAGATGCTGCTGTGTCATCGTTCCAAGAACGGCCTACAGTATGGTTAGCATTAAGCCATGTTTCATCCAAGAACACAACATTTTGCCAATTTTTGATTTCTTTCACTTGCCGTAAAAAAGTATACCTTGCCATCGCTATATCAAATCTTTCCATCAATATTTTGCGTTTGTTACATTTTTTGTATCGAAATCCAATGGTCTTCAAAATCTTCGTTAAAGAACTTTCCCCACCGAAGAATAATCCAGCTTCCTTCAGTGAATGCACCAACTTTTTTCTTGTTGGATACTCCTTCTGTAAATAGTAGCCGTAAACATGTCTTCGGATAGCATCGGCATCAAAGCTATCGATGCCTACGACTGGTTTTGCTCGTTTTCTCTTTTTTGGTGTGTGAAGTTTATTTTCTTCTGTGCCAGTCTCGCCATATTTTTTTTTAGTTATCCGTCTAACAGTTCGTTGTCCAATATTAAGCGCATCAGCTACGCGTTCAACCACTGACGTTATAGGTAAAATTGGCCCTCCATTTTGAGCTTCACGATCGAAATAGTTACGAAGGCGTATTACGAACTCACGTGTCTGACTATTTAGAACAGTGTGCTTAGTCTAAAGCGGAGCACTCGAAAACGAACTCGAAAACTATTGATCGATTTCAGAGTAAAATAGACCTAAAATGTCTTGTATTAAGGTTTGAGTTCGCCAATACATTCAGCATTGTTCGAATGCTGAATGTATTGGCGAACTCAAACCTTAATACAAGCCATTTTAGGTCTATTTTACTCTGAAATCGATCAATAGTTTTCGAGTTCGTTTTCGAGTGCTCCGCTTTAGACTAAGCACACAGTTCTCTGCGTACGTTCGGTCATATCGACGAAATCCACAACAAAGGGCTTGAACAGAGTCCAAATTAACGAGCAAGGGTCAACAGTAATGCAGTATCAATATTTGAAATCCAAAGCCAGGTCAAAACTATATCACAATCGCATTGCACTGACAGTTTATACTTTTCGAAGCAACGTCAATTCGAAACTGCTTTGTTTTGCATTGAGCATTGACGCGAGTTTGCCGGAGGTAGTAGTTGTGCTAGCCAGCGATCCTATGTGACGATCGTATTAGATTCCATTTTTAAAAATTTATTGATATTTTTTTGCGATTTCAGAGGTTTGTCCACATAGTGAAAATTGTTCATATTCACAAGTACATTCACCCCTTAAATGGTGCAAACTGATTTTTCTACACTTGTATACATTTAAGAAATCAATTTAATAAATAAATTTTGAGTCCTAAACCTAAAACTACATTCGATAAAATTTATGAATCTCTGCACATCACTATCGTCAATAAAGTAATACAATTATTTCCTTCAAAGTCGTTATCAATTAATACGGAACTTCATGAGCGGACAAACGTCAAACCGGCCATCATAGCGTGCCGCTAGAGTAAGTATACCTACATCCCCATTAACTGGTATTAATTGGTTGATTTCCAGTGGGTTGGACTCCTCGTCGTCCACATCTCTGATCGCACTGCTGAGCGGCCTAGCGCGAGGCGGGCGCACCCTGGTAGCGACGATACACCAGCCCTCGGCGTTGATGTTCGAGAAGATTGACACCATCTACTGCCTGGCGGCCGGGAACACGCTGTACTCGGGACCCAGGGAGCAGCTCCTGCCGGCGTTGAACAACGCGGGGCTGCGATGCCCGCCCTATCATAACCCAGCCGATTTCTGTGAGTACCCGTCGTCGATACAGCCTAGAGCTTCCGAGTCGATCAATCGCGATTATGGCCAATTCGCACATATCAGTGAAGCAGAGGCGTAGCGTGGACTAATATAGACGTAGGCGAATTCGCATCCGCGATTCTCTTTCGTTCTCAAGATAATCCCAATAGCCTATTATCTAGCCTACCAAAAATGCTTTGTAATTCCTGACAAGTCTCGTATTCCGTCAATCTATGTCAATCAATGTCGATTACCGTGACATGATGGCAATCTGAAAGTGAAGTTTTTCTGTATAACTTTTGTATGAATTCAATACTCATGATTCGAAATTTTATCCATGCGGACCAAGTGTATCAGGTAGTAAGATATCAGGATAATAATGATAATAGTAGCGTTAACAGAGATTTATTTATAAACTGTGGAACAAAATATCTCTCCAACAAATCTTCGCAAAATCTAACATACGAGTCATTATTATAATCGCTACTTTAATTTAATTTATTGAAAAGATCATTGAATGATCTGCCATCAACGTTTTCTAATAAGGCTTTATAAAACAACCTTCGATTATTTTATCGTCACGACAATATGGCATTGGATTTATTTATAGTTTTGTATTGTTTCTAAGTCTGGTGACCTGATTACATTATATTTACTATTTAACGCTGGCTTTTCCTGATTATTTATCAATCAAATACACAAAAAATAAATCCTTGATAACCATGAAAAAATATTTTATTTAAATATCGTACCCTCAGAAATTTATTTCCTTACATACTTTGCATTCTGATGAGTGCCTCAACAATTCATTGTATTTTTCTTCTTTTTTATAAATAAACGACTCCCTTTTATACGGTCTATTAATATTCAAAGTTCATTACAAAGTGACGAGGACAAAGCCAGAGAGTTATCATATCACTAGAGCTTCACTGGAATACAAGTTCACCAGTCGGCATTCATGCTATTTTTATTCAGTAGGTACATTAATGATATATCTGCTTTTACTCTGTCTACCTATCTATTGTATCGCTATATTTATCTTTTAATGTAATTTAAAAGAGTTAAGGATAAATGTAATTAGGTTTACTTAAAAAATATTAATCAGATTCAAAACATATGTTTTAGTATAATCATTACGTGGGTGCACTTTATGGCCACATTGCGGAATATGTAGGTATGAGATTCGCACCTTGAGTAACATAGCACCTCTCTGCGTACAGCAATACAATTTCAATGTAAATAAATGGATGTCACTCAAAGTTGATTTGTTCAAACATATTTCCTCCTTTGACTTCCCTTTAGAAACGTGAGACAAATCCATATCTCTTTTACTGATTTATCAGTAATTCATTTTACGGACCAAGATCACATGATACAAACTGCAAAAAAAAACTACAATCGGATCCGAATGAAACGCTAATGAACTTTAAAGGTACTTTTCTTTTAAACCATTTATAGCAAGTGAGACTGGGAAGTAAAAATCTTTCAAAAGGGGATTAACCAATTAGAGATCCCCAATATATTATGTAAGTTGAGAATAACTGTCAGGTTGTTAGGACAGTTATCCCCAGTAATAAAGACTGTACATATGTACTCGACAACTGTGAATATTTCTTATTGAAACTTGGCTTAACATACGGCCGTGTGTCTTGATGAAGTCAAGAACACCAGTGTTCATCGACTGAAAACATTAACACATTAAAACAAAAAAGGAACATAATTAATTGGTGCGTTTAAAAGACTTAGCGCATTGTAATTTTAAATTCAGTTTAGAATAAACTTTAACGTAAAAAAAGAATAAGAAATGTGGGATTGTTAATTACAAGTTTAAAATTAAAATAAGCTAACATCAAACAGTGTTATTGAGGTGTAATTTTAAGTGGATTGTATTATTAAAATAACTTTTAAAGTAAAAAATAAGTACATTAATAATATGTTGTAAGTCAGCAACACATAGGATGCATCGAGTGCACTTGAACATGATGTTCACAAATATGACACAGATACTCCATTTGTGACCTTAGTAAAGGTATACGCAACTAAATGAACTGATGACACTAGCAATTGTTTACATATGCGACCTAGTTTCCATATAATATTTTAGCATACTCAAGTTAATTTACCATTTGTCCAAGCAAAAGTAATACGTATCACTTATGACACTTTTTGTGTTCGCATTTAAATATTTGATTGCTTTGTAAACAGTATTTTTTTTCCGAATTCAGCTCTACTGCACTAGGAAGTTTACTTACCTACAAACTGTCTTCATAATTATTATTACTTCTTTTACATCTTAGAACAATAGAATAGAAAAGTTTTTTATTCAAATAAACTTTTACAAGTATTTTTGAATAGTCAATTGAATCTACCACTGGTTCGGAATGCCATTCCAACCGAGAAGAACCAGTAAGAAACTCGGAGGTTGCTTTTTTTTAAATTAATAAGATAAATATAACAATTTTGTGTTAAATAGGTACATGATTGAACGACGACGAAGTTAAATAATAAATAAATAAAATATCAACTTTTTTGGAAGCCATATTTTTGTTCATTATCTACATATAGATGATATATTATGTACTTTGATCAATAATATACTACCATAATATAAACTCTAATTGAATAAATATCACACAAGAGCTACAAGCAGCGGCTTAGGCTGATCTCGTTTTGGTAGTGGTATTCGTTGCTGTTTCATAGATACGAGGTCTTTGGTCGATTTTATTTGCAGGGAATTCCACAGTTCACACATTGCACATTAAATAACCAAGCAATATTCATCTTCAACATCATTATCAACCTATTACCGGCCCACTACAGGGCACGGGTCTCCTCTCAGTATGAGAAGGGTTTAGGTCGTAGTGCACCACGTTGGCCAAGTGCAGATCGGTAGATTTCACACGCCTTTGAGAACATTATGAAGAACTCTCCGGCATGCAGCTGGTTTCCTCACGATGTTCTCCTTCGCCGTTAAAGCAAGTGATTTAATTGTATAATATTTTCTCATTTCCAGTAATGGAAGTGGCGTCAGGCGAATACGGCACTTCCCTAGACAGCATTGCGAACACCATACAGCAGTACAACCCTGAGTCTACCTCCAGGAACTGGGAAGAAAGCGTGCCCGTTATAACCTCCTTTTCTAGATCCCTAAGTAAGAATCTATTTCCATAATTTTAAAATGTCATTTTTATTAACCCCCGACGCAAAAACGACGGGGTGTTATAAGTTTGGCGTGTCTGTGTGTGTGTGTGTGTGTGTCTGTTCCCCTGTGGCGCTCAAACGGGTGAACCGATTTGAATGCGGTTTTTTTTATTGAAAGGTGAATTAGTCGAGAGTGTTGTTAGCTATGTTTGATGAAAATCGATCCAGGATGACCGCCGCTACAAAATGGTGGGTGGCTCTTTATTCGTTGTTTGTATACCTAATGTTTGTGTTGTTCGTAATAACGTTAACTTTACATAATAACTTTAATTTTACATATATCATTGTTCTCCTATCAGGTATAGACACAGAACTGAAGGACAAACAACTAAGAAGCAGCGCAAAATACCAGATGAAATACTCAAAGAACATCTACAGGCCGTCCGGCTACATGAAACAGACGTGGATACTTCTATATAGGAATTATTTGATCACAACCAGAAATTACGTGAGTAACGCCTGAGATTTATTTACTTTATTATATTACATGACTGCATACATAAAAGAGTTAGGCACAAAGAGAAATTAAAAAAACAGAAAGTGTCGAGTAAAGCTAAAAAAGTCGAACAAACTTTTTTTTTTGTACTTCAATGGTTACTTAGCAAGATCCTAAATATTATTTTTAGGTTTATCATAAAATATACTAATATATTATTATATCTAGTTATATACCTACATCAATTTTTTATATGGCCACTTAAATTTAATTTTTTTTAATTTAATTATTTTAAAACTAGTTATACCCGTATTACTAATTCCCCGGAATTCTGACAGCTGTCATTGTCATTTACAGATGAGTTATTTGTATGGAGAACAGGGTTAACATCTACGAAGTACGATTTTACCCCAAAGTACTTTAATTCCCTGTCATCATAAAAAGCCATATGCCGCGTAATAATATTATTCGTTTCGCCTTAAAATAGAAAATACCAAGAGTGGAAACTAGAAAGTGTACTGTACACTGACAGCAACAGAAAACAAAAGAAGCACATTGAAAAATTTATTCAAAAATGGATGTCGAATGATATTATCACCATGAAGTGTCTGTCAGGCATTTTGTCATATCTACATGCGGCAGTTGATTTGTATTTGCATAAGTTTTGAATTTTTTATCTTTTTTGTGGGAATTGTTTTATCTCTGGTAACATTACGAAACGTCAGAATTCCAGGGAATTAGTAATACGGGTATAGGTAGAAAGGCACTGCCTACCAATGCCAACTTTGCCACTATAGAGATGTAGTATCTAGTAGGATAGAATAGTTCACAAAGTCCCTATCTATGGCTCTCTCTAACTCTTATTTTTTGGCGTGATAACGTCTTTTATAATTCGATGAACGCCGGCTGCACACACGAAAAAGCATGACTCATGGTCACGTTTCGCCTGAGCCGAGCGTGCAAGCGAGAGCGCGGAACAAGCAATAGAGAGGCACGATCGGCCTACACGTTCGGCTTCATCAATGTTTTCATTAAACGTTATCACGTAAAATTATCCTTCGTAAACCGACTTTACAGACAGACAATTTATTTTCACAGTCGCTGTTCTTGTACCGGGTAGCGGCTCACGTGGTCATCGCCCTCATCTTCGGCTACCTCTACCACGGCGTTGGGAGCGAAGCCAGCAGCGTCCTCGGGAACTACGTGTATCTGTACGGATCCATGCTTCTCGTCGTTTACACCGGCAAAATGTCTGTCACATTGTCTTGTAAGTACAACTTTATTTTACTCAAGACTGACATCCTACTAATATTATAAATGTGAAAGTGTGGATGTTTGGATGTTTGGATGTTTAGATGTTTGTATGTTTGGATGTTTGTTACTCAATCACGCCGCAACTACTGAACCGATTTGGCTGAAATTTTGAATGGAGATAGCTTATGCCCTGACTTAAAACATAGGCTACTTTTTATCCCGGAAAAGTATTCCTGTGGGACTTAAATAGATATAGACTTCCAAAAACGCGATAGATGGCGTTGACTGTTCTTAGGTAAATCACGCTCACATAGCACATTATTACAATAGTTGCATGCATCTGTATGCATATGCACTTTTTATCCTGGAAAAATCTACAGTTCGCACGGGATTTTGATAAAAACGAAATCGAAATATATATCTACAGCTATAGGTAGATTACTATAGCAAACTTCCTTGAAAGTAGGTATAAAGTTTGGAAAAGGGAGCGGGAACGGGAGCCGGAAATCCACGATTCGATTTGTGAAAAACCGAAATTCACGCGGGCGAAGCCGCGGGCAAAATCTAGTAATATTATATACCTACTGGTCCGACAGCCGAAATTTTTTAGTGATTAATAACAGGCTGAATCTTCGTGAGTAGGTTATTTTCAACGAGACGACCAAGTTTTTCCTCTGTGAAAATTCTCGATAGAGGTAGCTACTCGAGTGCGCAGGTGTTAAAAATTGCGATTCGCTCGGGTGGGAAATCGTTCCACTAAAGTAGGACTATAATATAGCATCTATCTATATATATCATTATGCAAGTATTTACTAAGCTGCATATACATATAAAAAATCAGCTGGTTATTAATCTACAACGACTAACTCCGAATATTTCCAAATAATGAGGTAATAAAAATTATTAATAACCAGCTGATATTTTGTCTGTCTTGAGTAAGTGGCTGTGTATACATAATATACGTAGGCTACTACGGAATTCTTAAAAACCCTAAATCTAACTCGACGAAATCCCAGAAATCAGCATTAATCATAAACAGTCAGTGTTATGAATCACCATTGACGTAATGTAAATTAATCTCAATAATAAATATTTAGTAGTTAAATCAGTTACAAAAAATACTTACAGAAATGATTCACTGCAGAGGAAACATAAAAAATAAATTTCAACAACTTTTTTTGGGAGTCATAATGTTATGTTTTGTTAAAATATTATCAATATAGATAATAATAAATTATGTAGTATATAATCATAGTAATAAACATAGTAATATATATTATAAATAGTATATAAACATAGTAATATAATCAACATCTATACATATAATAAAATCGTAGAATTGCCGTATCTGTACATTGAAGATTTTTGCAAAATAATAACTGGGGGATGTTAGGGATAAGTAATAGAACGTAAAAAAGCTATTTTTGAAATTTTTGTCTGTTTGTCTGTTTATCTGTTTGTCTGTTTGTCTGTTTATCTGTTTGTCTGTTTGTCTGTATGTTTGTGCGCGCATCACGTTAAAACTACTGAATGGATTGAAATGAAACTCGGCATGATTTAAGTTAATGCTATGGAGTAACATATAGGATACTTTTTATCCCGAAATTCAGCACGGTTCCCTTGGGAGAGGAGATGAAAGGCAAAATGTGTTCTTATCTGTAATTCGTTAACGGGTGGTCCGATTTCATTCATTCTTTTTTTGTTAGAAAGTAGATACTTTAAAGACTACTGGCTAATCTCCGAAAGGCTGGACCGATTTTGATGGGACTTTCACTGGCGGATGTTTACATTTTGATGTACCTAAACATCCGTCAGTGAACTTTTAACAGTTTTTAGCAAGGTTTAAGCTCAAAGGAGCATAGGAAAAACAAAATGATTCCCACGGGATTATTAAAATCAATATCCACGCGAACGAAGTCGCGGGTATCCGCTCGTAGATAATAAAAACTCTATCGAACTATCGGTGGGAAATTCAAATTAGTTCTCACATCTTACACAATATAACCAAAACTACGTAATTTCCTTAAACTTCTTTAAACCATAATAAACATTTAACTTGGCTTTCTATGTTTACGTTTTTTAAAAGCATCCTGCGGCATCTTGAGACATGTTTATATTAACTTTCTTACAAAACAACCTAGCAATAATAAGTTCCTCATCGTGATTGAGAACTAATTTTTCATTCGCATTTCTTAACTTTTCTTTTTTCTTGAGAGCTTGTCTAGTACTTAGAACATTATTGACATTCTGCGATGGTGGAAGATATCAATGATATTGTTATTAACTTTACAGTTCCCTTGGAGATGGACATATTGAAAGGTGAATACTTCAATCGATGGTATTCTCTGGGGCCGTACATATTTTCAATATTAGCAGTGGAATTACCCTTTCAGGTATGTTTTAAACTTTGAACGGGACAATTTTTTCTTTTTTCAAAATGTATGATTCGTTTGTTTACACTTTATAGATATTTAGATTTGACACCCGAAAAGCATACTTAAATATTTAAATATGAAAGTCATGGGTAACTACTAATTCTATTGTACACAATCTTTATACTAAACAAAAACAGGTTTTAAAAATACTTAGTGCTTTCCTTTTCATAATGTTCGTGGCGAAAGAAAATCATTACATTTAGCAGTTGTCAATTTAGTTTACTTCAGAGATAGTGTAAAGTAGAACTAGCTTAGTTTTCATGGTTTTTGAGTTACGGCTCATACCAAAAATCGCATGAATTCTCAACAGATCAATTAGACAAATATCTATCAATGAATAAATCGTGTCTAAATAATGCATTTAAAAAATTTACGTCACAGATGATATCGTGCGTGTCGTACGTGGTACTGTCGTACTGGCTGACGGACAACCCCCTGGAGCCCACGCGTGCCACCCTGTTCCTAGCCACCGTGGTCGCAACCTCCCTCTGCGCGCAGGCCTGGGGCTACTTCATCGGATCCAACACGCCCACAAAGGTAAACTTAACTAACTTCTGTTAACTAAACTTCTGTTGGTACCATTGCGCGTGTTGGCACTACCGCGCGAGGTTCGATTGGTCGGAATCTGAATCGGAAAAATATGACGGCGTAGCGGCAGTATGGCGAAGACGCGAGCGGCAGTGTTAAAATAAAATTAGTTTGAGTATCATAGCACGCGGTCACGAGGTATATAACAGTATCGTGATCATTCTTTGGATGGTATAAGTTGACGCTTACCCTGAAAAAATTTTGGGAATCCCAAATATTTACCACTAGATGATGCCCACGGCTTCGCCCGTGTGGATTTAGGTTTTTAAAAATCCCGTGGGAACTTTTGATTTTCCAGAACAAAAAGTAGCTTATCTGTCGAAACCCGTCCCCAAAACGGAAAAATCCCGTGGGATCCCCACGATTTCGGAACACAATTCCTTACAGCATCAGGGTTGAGGAGTTGGATATGTACCTACTCGAGTTCATTCAACGATAAAGTCTTTAATTGGTACCCCCAATATCAATTTAAATAACCAAAAGTTTCTAAAACCCATTAGTTTTGGGGATTAGGTCCCCTACAGCATCAGGATTGAGGAGTTGGAATCCAATTTTTTTATAGAACAGGGTCGCAATGTTTGTCTATCGATTAAAAAAAAATTACGCAAATCGGTTCAGAAATCTCGGAGATATCGGTGTACATAGGTAGAAAAACACAACTCCTCCTTTTTTGAAAGTCGGTTAAAATTCGGTTCAGCCGTTCCGAAGATTAGCCCGTTCAAACAGACAGACAGACAGACAGACAGACAGACAGACACAAAAATTTTAAAAACGTGTGATTCGGTTATGGTAGCGTTCAAATAACCATTTATGAGCTTAATATGAGGTAGTTATTTCGATATTACAGACAGACACTTCAATTTTATTTATTAGTAATAGAGTAATAGATAATAGATTAGTATAGATAATGTTGCAATGCTTCTAGAGTCGAAGGCTATATTATTAAATGCATGCATTTTGGTGCACCTGCGCTCGGTACACCCTGCCAGTATGCTGACGAGACCCTGACGCTCTCAGTCCCCTCTACCTGTAGGTCGTTGTGCCTGATACCACACAACTTAGTTTAGATAGTATCACCGCTTTGTGGTAGGATTCTACCCCGAATCCGCCTGGCTAGCGACCACACTTCAGCCGTAATCTGCCGCAAAGCATCCGTGTGTTCCGGCAGCGAGCTGAATAGCCAGTCCCCTTCTTCAAAAGCCGGCAACGCATAAGTGGTTTCTCAGGTGCTGCTAGTGTTCATGGGCGGCGGTAATCACTTAACATCAGGTGACCCGCTTGCTCGTTTGCCCGCTATTATTTTTTTTTTTAAAGTACGATTTTGTTAGTGTAACTAAAATAGATACTTTTGGAGCAATATTATATCGATGTTAGATTGATTTAACAGATACTTTTGGAGCAATATTATTGATGTTAGTTTAATATGGCAGGTCTCTTTGCATACCTATATGCGTAGATAAGATTTTTTGAGGCTATGACAAGTTTCCCAATGAATCGAATCCAAGACCAGCTAAAACTACGCCAGGGAGGTCGTCAAAACGATACAATGTAGATCATGGCTCATGACTGATCAACTACAGATGCTGGTCTGATGCTGATCTGATGCTGATCTGATGCTGATCTGATGCTGATCTGATGCTGATCTGATGCTGATCTGATGCTGATCTTGTTTCAGATTGCAGTATTCGTAGGTCCGGTGCTGGCCTGTCTGTTCTCCGTGTTCGGGTTCTGCCTCGCCCTGAGGGACACGCCGCCCGCCTTCAAGTGGCTCCACCACGTGTCCTACTTCCGCGCCGGGTTCCATGTGGCTGTGCATTCCATATACGGGAACAACAGAACGAAAATGCATTGCGCTAAAGGTACTGATTGATTTTGAGTTTAGCCTCCCTATACTTTTTTGGAGTGTCCAAACAACGCGTAACGTACGCAGTTTGCAGTGTTTCGTTTTTAACCCCCGACGCAAAAACGACGTGTGTGTGTGTGTCTGTGTCTGTCTGTTCCCCTGTAGCGCTCAAACGGGTGGACCAATTTTTTGTTAGCTATGTTTGATGAAAATCCTTCCAAGATGGCCGCCGCTACAAAATGGCGGATTACATATTTTTTCACAACTCCCTTAATATGGGTATCAAATGAAAGGGCTTGACTAGTAGAATAGCACTATTGCAAATCCAAGATGGCCGCCGACAAAAAATAGCAAATGTCGGGGGTTTTTTAAATTTTTAATTTACACTTGTATTCAGTGAGTTCAGTCATTCCGTGAGCAGCTGATTAGCTCCAAATGCCTCCAAAACTATGAGAGATCCAGAGCTATGAATTAGCGACTGATACGTCGCTCAGTCAGCCAGTGGACAATAAGCCGCTCACTGTTCGCCTAATGGGGACACAGCCTAAACATTCTTTCCTTTTCCAGAGTATTGCCACTACATAACACCCAGCAAATTCCTCGCAGAAATGGACATAACTTCGGTGGACGTTGGCGCCAACATGGCGATAGTGCTCAGCACTACAGTATTGATGCACATCCTCACATGCACCTCCCTCTGGTACCGTTTGAACAAGAGATGAAGTGGTTGAGGACGGCGCACGAGCAGGATGACGTGACTGATCTATTTAACTTTTAGATTTGTAATGTATCATGATAAACCTAAAGGTTTAATCAGGATGGTGTAGGTATCCCAATTCCCACAGAATTCTGAATAGGTGTAGAAATGATAAAGATGTGTTGTGAGCATTGCGTGAGCTTGTCACCGCGCAGATGTCAGTGCGCGTTATGCAGACGTATATTTGCATAAAGTTACAGTCCAATTTACGTTATTTGAGTGCTAAAAATTATTTATTTGTGCGGGAATAGCTAAGAACCGGCGAGATACATAGATACTGTTCCGGTAATAAGAACAGCAGTAGCCCAAGCATAATCAAGCGGATTTTTCATGGACAAAACAATACAAATGTCGCATGTGAGATGTATCGCATTGATTGTTCCCGAGCTGCAGATACCATTCTTAGTAGGTAACTCAGAATTCTGTGGTGTATCCGAAACAAGAGACATCGACAATGTTTGAGAGATTGTGTACAACAGAATTAGCCACAATATAATTTCGAACATGACCATGTTCGCACGACGCAGAGTAGGCCATATTACGGACAGCGCAGGCCTGTGCCCGTCGGGCGCGCTCTAAGAATGGAGTTGGGAAGGGGGTGGGGTCATTCTTTCTCACCCCCACGAACGTTCCTGCGATTCTTGCGGTACTCCATAATTACAGAACTCATGGTGTCTTGTCACAGTTTGTCTACCTGTTATTAATTTTATCGTTCAAATAATCATAATGTGAGATTAATTTTTACTTAGTCATTTGTTTCAAAATCATAGACAGACACTTCAATGTTTATATTTATTTTATCCAAGCGTATCTTGAATCAGTCTCTTGTTTCTGTGATTAATTTAAAATTATTACCTCAAAGATTGCCTAGTATTATGTTTATGATAATATATGGGACATGCTACACGTTCAATATCTAATCTAAATTTATATACTTATTTAATGAAAAGGTGACTGACTGACTGATCTATCAACGCACAGCTCAAACCACTGGACGAATCGGGCTAAAAGACATGCAGATAACTTTTATGACGTAGGCATCCGCTAAGAAAATATGATTTTTGAAAATATTATTAGTACCTACTTAGTATACTATAATAACGTTAGACTGGATTACTATACTTATATGAGTGATGATCATGATCCAAATACCGCGATCACGATCACGATAAATTGAGCGTGTAGCATGCACCTGAACATATTGTTGAACATTTTCTACTTTAGTTTAATAGTGTATTCGTATGTGGAATACAATGAATATTATACCTACATAAATAGCAAATTAGAAAATATTCCAGATATTAGATATAATTACTGTTTGGTTTAACAGTATAATATTCTAGGTAGGTACCTAGGTACTCAAGCGGATAAGCGGTTGCTCTCTCAAGCTTTATTCGTTTAATGGTTTTGAATTTATTTAAAAAAATTACTTTGTTACCTACGTCTTTTTAAGTTTGATTTGTATTAAGTAATTAATTGAATTGTAATAATTGGCATTGGATTTGAAAAGGTACCTATGATCAGTCTTAGCTGATGGAAGGAAAGTAGGTAGGTACACCTAGGTACCTATGCCACCATATATTACCTTCTAAGTAGGTACCATAGTAAATGTCATAAATTAATAGAGAATTTATAACTTTGTACCTCCTTGCCGAAATACAGTATACCTAGTTAAATAAGTATACCTAAGTTTTTATTCACATATTCCAGTTAAACTGTAGTTGATATTAAATATAACGATGCAGTTGTTGAAAGCTCTTTAAAATGTGAAGATTTATAGGTACTTACCTATTTATTATGAACAATAAACAAAAAAAAAAAATTATTGGTTTGGATTTTTTATTTAATTTAATAAACGAATTCTTAGCTAAGGATTCAATATTGAAACATTTTATTTGATTGAGTTTAATTTTATAAAATATTGCTCAGTTCTCTTTCGTTGCCACAGTCCCCATATTTATGAAATATTTTGAGCCTGCAGATTTCGTCAAATTGATAGGGGATTAATTACTCTAATTATTTCAGATTTTGATACCCCACTTGTAGCCTCAGTCAACTTATAACCCCCATTTCGGCCCCTTTTTCAATGAATCACAAACATTATAGGTAAATGTGAATGTGTGGATGTTTGGATGTTTGTTGCCTACTAAATCACGCCGCAACTACTGAACCGATTTGGCCGAAATTTTGAATGGAGATAGATTATGCCCTGACTTAAAACATAGGCTCATACTTTTTATTATTTTTATCCCGGAAAACTATTCCTGTGGGACTGAAATAGATAATATAAACTTCCAAAAACGCCATAGAGGGCGCTGACTGTTCTTAGGTAAATCACGCCCACATAACACATTATTGCAAGTTTGGCAACACATAGGCTACTTTTTATCCTAGAAAAATGCACAGTTCCCACGGGATTTTGAAAAACCCGAAATCTATAGCAACAGCTATAGATTTGTTGGAAAAGGGAGCGGGAACGGGAATTCCACGATTCCCTCGGGATTTGTTTAAAACCAGAATTCACGCGAGCGAAGCCGCGGGCAGATGCTACTTTGCAATAAAGTTCGACAAACATTTTCTTAAACTATTTCTTTCAAAGTAATAGGACTAAGTAGTAAGTGGTTACTAAAACTAGCAGAAGTGACAGATGGACAGATGGACCCAATCACATGATAAGTGTTCCAATATAAATTATAATGCGATGCATCTAAAAGTTCTAAAACGCAGAGCTATAAAAATATTAATTGACTTTTGTAAGCGCCTGCAAAAATCGTATCATCATTTTTATAAAATTACTAGCTGACCCCCGCGACTTCGTTCGCGTGTTTATAGGTTTTATATAGGATCGGATCGGATCTCATAATTATTTTATGTACCTAAACTAAATGTAGCCTAAGTTACTCCTTATAACATCACCTATCTGCCATTGAAAGTTCCGTTAAAATCAATTCAGCCGTTTCGGAGATTAGTTGGAACAAATAGACAGACCGACAAACATAAATTTAAATGCACACCAGTTTAAAATAAGCCGTACGTTCAAAGATCCGGGTCCCAAGTTATTTGATCCCAATACTGAGGGTTGTAATGTCTGTCATTTCGGAACTAAAAAACCTATGACCTTGAAATATTTATAGGACAATATATAAAGTTCTACCTTTCTAACAAAAAAAGAATGAGTGAAATCGAACAACGCGTTAATGAATTACAGCTAAATACACGTTTTAACTTTCATCCCCTCTCCCAAGGGAACCGTGCTGAATTTCGGGATAAAAAGTATCCTATGTCCTACCTCGGAGTATAAACTCAAATCGTACCAAGTTTCATTCGAATCCATTCAGTAGTTTCGGCGTGATGCGCGGCCAAGATACAGACAGACAGACAGACCGACAGACAGACAGACAGACAGACAGACAGACAGACAAAAATGAAATAAATTGCAGTTTTGGCTTCAGTATCGATTATAGAGTGCCGTCCAATAAAAATTTTCAAAATATCTTCAATGTACAGAATTGGATCTGTTACAGTTTTATTATATTATAGATAAACCTTGGCGCAGTGGTGAGCTCTGTGGTCTTATAAGTGAGAGGATTGCTGGACTTAAGTCAGTTCAATTTTTAATAGGTACCTATTATAGTAGCTTGTTTATTGGCTTACATTTATTTCAAAATAAGGAACAGTGCAAGTTTTATCAAAATCAAGTAGTTTTCAAGATGTGAACACTTTTGCCTTTCCAGTTATTTTTTATTTCGGAATATTGAAATCGGATTATATTTTATTTTTACTTAAACTATAGATTATCTATCTATATTTACATTTAATAAAATCGTAGTCTGTACATTAAAGATTTTTGCAAAATAATAACTGGGGGATGTTAGGGATAATTAATGGAACGTAAAAAGGTATATGTATTTGAAATTTTTGTCTGTTTGTCTGTAATATGTTTGTGCGCGCATCACGCAAAAACTACTGAATGAATTGAAATGAAACTTGACATGATTTATGTTCATAATACGGAGTAACATACAGGATACTTTTTATCTCGAAATTCAGCACGGTCCCTTGGGAGAGGGGAGGAATCTGGATTATCATCTGGGGTACATTAAAAGTGTTTGTCTGTCTCCGAAATGCTAGACTTATTTTGATTTTTTTGACTTTCATTGGGAAAACTTTAGTGATGGGAAAGAGCTATTAATAAATTACTACTCATTACTGTTGTTCCATTTTAATGCGCGACAGTATGAGCTCAAAGAGTTTAGGAAAAATAAAGAGTTCCCGCGGGATTTTTAAAAACCTAAATCCACGCGGACGAAGTCGCGGGCAACCTCTAGTTAATAATTTAAGAACCAAACCATATCGCTGATGCATATCTATATAACTAAGCTAAGTTAGCTACTCAAGTTAACGAAACTATGTACATGTAGGTACTTATGTATTTTTCTATTTATTTTATCATCACGCCACTATGTACAAGATATTTATGAACTTCAAAAGAACGAAAATATACCTACCTAATATACTTTTGAAAAAATTTTGAGTTGAATTTTGAATTTCCTCCAATAAATAATTATACATAGGCACCTACCCAATTTCACTATCTCTTTGAGTTTTTAATCGACCTCGGTATTTATTTTTAAACAGGTAATTATCGTATTAATTTTACTACATATCACCGTACTAATTAGAGTGATCCTCGAATGAAAACCAGAATTTTGGGTACCTATGTATCGAATGTGAAATAATATATTTTTTTATTGTTTTCATTTAACCTGTCAACATTTTTTGCGTCTGCCCAAAAAAGGATGCCAGTGACAGGACAGTATGGTGTTTCAGGATTCATGAATACGTGTGGGAGTTTCTGTATTCCATCTTAGAAAAAGATAAATTTTCACTGCAAATGCCTGAACAGATTAGGATGTATGGAGTATCGTTAGAATCCTAACATCATCATGAGTGACACTAGGTATGTTTTTACTTTTTATTTAGTTTTTGGCAGGGGTCGTTTGGGGCAATCGTGTTTCATATTTTTTTATTATTATGAGTAGCTTGTTTTTTCTCAGGGCTGATTTTTCAATTGCCAAATAATTATTTGACGAATAAAAACATTTTTCCAACAGATTTCCAATATTTTTTTTTTATAGAAATTGCGGACAAACGAACATGCGGGTCATCTGATCGCGAGTGATTACCGCCGCCCGTGAACATTTGCGGCACCAGAGGAGCTACCTATGCGTTACCGACATTTGAAGGTGATCTGGCTATTCAGCTCCCTGCCGCAACGCAATGGATGCTTTGTGGCAGGTTACGGCTGAAGTGTGGTCGCTAGCCAAGCGGATTCGGGATAGAATCCTACCACAAAGCGGAAATACCATCATGATTATATTTTGTGGTATCACATATTATACACAATATTACAAAAATTAAACCGACTAAGAATCTGATTAATAGATATAAAAAATTAATTATTAATGTTTCAAATCAAATCAAATCAAATAAACTTTATTCAAAATTGGTACACTGTACACTTTTTGAACGTCAATTTAGGAACAGGCAATGGTGATAATTACTTACGGAAACTTAAAACTAAAACTACGAGGGTTCCAAACGCACCCTGGTCTGAGAGAAGCTCACAACAAAGCCGGGTTTATTAAGAAAGTTAGTCTACAAAAAATTCATACCCGAAAAACATTACCCTCCTTCTGGTACAGTCGGGTAGAAATTGCTAGGCTATCAAATATGGATTAGAATAATGAGCAGACCTTGATTGCACTACGAGGCCATTATAATACCTACTTATTCGAATTTAACAGATAAAACATTAAACACATGTTTTTTTTTTTCAGAGAGATCTCATATTACTATAGTTGGACTTTTAATTCAATGCAGGAAACTGACGTTTCATGGGTTGCTACTTTTTGACGAAAAAAAAAAGTTAAAATAGTTACAAAAATTAGTTAAAATGAATGATGCGAATGATTCACATCATCAGAACATTAATTATTTCATTTTATCTTTATTTACTACAGTACGAAGTTTATTTTATGAGGATAAATAATATCTAGTAGATAATAATGTAAGATAGAAAGGTAATTACTTCCTGATTAGGTATGTAACCTTTAAACTTTATGAAATTATAGTCTGTAAAACGTTAAATAATGTATGCCTGTTAGAGGTAGATTGTTTCTACTATATATAGTAGAAACAATCTTTAAGATCTTATTATTTAACATGTAAACGATTTTATGATTATAATTATAAAAGAAAAGAAATGAACCTATCACATCACTATTGAAATTAGGTTGACAACATTATCTTACGGAATGACACAATGAAACGTCAGTTTACTGCATCGTTAAAAATGGGGACCAAAAAATCGTGGCTGTGTCGTGGATACGGCCGTGTGATTTACGTACATAAATAAAACAGTATTTGTTGTTTGTGTTTATATTTTCTTTGAGCTTATACCTATGTTCATTAAACAGAGATTTTATGTGACGCAGCGAAAAGACCTCAAAATGGCGTCTCCGCCCATCCATAATCCCGTCTTCGTCGCGCGCCGCGTCACAGTCCTCGCTCAACGTAACGAACTCTTCGATCCTTGAGCTTGTGTAATTAAATTGTGGATAGATACGAGTATTATGTAGCTGCAACACTAAACTGCATCACCCGATTTTGTTGTCACTCGTGTGTTTTCTGGATTGCCTTCCACTATGGAAGCAAAAAGAACGTAACTATTCACGTAAAGAAACTCACAAACACAATATAATCTCTATGCCAAACGCCTTCCTTCCGTGATGGGTTAAAATAATAATTAGCAAACTTTCTGACAACTATCGAATATTTTGACAAATACAAAATTACATAAAACTATAGTTAATTTTATTTATACTATAGTAAGACCTATAATGGCCGCTTTTGTTATTGTGGGTACTTAAATATATTTAAATTGTTCGATCATTAGCGTATTTTTTTAGTAACGAGGTATTTTTAAACCCATTAGGTAGGTACGAAAAGCAATTTAATGTACATGGGTAGGTACTACTATAAACTTATTTTTATGCTAAAGTATAATTTAGACGCGCGGCAGCGCGGCCGGCAAGTTCCTCCGGCCGTAAAGCATGCCAGTGTGTCTATTTACATTTTACACGAATAATTATTAACAATCTAGTGTTAAATAGGTATATTGACTTTTTCAACCTTGTAATTTTTTTGGTAAATACCTAAATATACGAGATACAAGTAATACCTACAAACGTAGGTTTTGGTTTTGAGATAATTAAGCAAAAATTTTTTTAATAAACAGTGAGTAGATACAATCATCGTCTGAGCTTTCTTAGTCAATTATGTTCATTTTCGTACACCGTAACGTTAATCGGTTAAATATAACACTGCTCTATTTCAAAAACGCCCGTCGATTGGCATGACAATCCGTCACATCACTACATTTTTCGTTTCCAGTGTGAACCTGCTTTGCTTCGCTCGCTTAGTATCGCATCGCTCCCAATGTGGCCTGCGCTTAAATCAATGACAATGGATGACAAATTTTATCAATTATGGAATAAACCGCAGAGTCTGCAAATTTTTGTAAAATTAGTAGCTTGTGACGTCACAATTTGCATACTGCTAATTGCACGCTGTCTCTTCGCACCTAACTGCGTTTTTAGGGTTCCGTACCAAAATGGTAATTGGTTAATTACCCCTTATGGTGCGACTTTCTCCGTCCGTCTGTAACAGTCGCATATTTCAGTAACTATCTATAAAGCTATCGACATGTTTGGAATCTATACTTCTATACTAATATGATAAAGCGGAAGAGTTTGTTTGTGTGAACGCGCTAATCTCTGGAAGTACCAGTCGGATTTGAAAAATTATTTTTGCATTTGATAGCCCAAGGACTTGAGGAAGGTTATAGGCTATCAAACATCATGCAGCATCATGGTGCCACGGGATTTTTAAACACCTAAATCCACGCGAGCAAAGTCGCAGGCATCTGCAAGTAGTTGTATATAGTTACAGCCTGACAACTACACAACATCATTGGAATAAAAAAAAAATTAAATTATTTTTAGTTTAATTAAAAAGGGGGGGGGGGGCATTCGGGGTTTTAAAATTTCAAAGTAGTTTATGTGTTTGTCTGTTTGTCTGTACATGTTTGTGCACGCATCACGAAAAAACTACTGAATGGATTGAAATGAAACTTGGCATGATTTAAGATCATACTACGGAGTAGCTTATAGGATACTTTTATCCCGAAATTCAGCACGGTTCCCCTAGGAGAGGGGATGAAAGTCAAAATGTGTATTTAGCTGTAATTCATTAACGCGTGGTCCGATTTCATTTATTCTTTTTTTGTTAGAAAGGAGATACTTTAAAGATTACTGGCAAATCTCTGAAAGGCTGGATCGATTTTGATGGGACTTTTACTGGCGGATGTTTATATTTTGATCTACCTAAACATCCGCCAACTTTTAACAGTTTTTAGCAAGGTATGAGCTCAAAGGAGCCTAGGAAACACAAAATGATTCCCACTGGGATTTTTAAAAACCAATATCCACGCGAACGAAGTCGCGGGTATCCGCTTATTAAAAATAAACCTCTACAAACAAAGTTAGTTTTGCGTTTCATTAAGAAGGGATTTGTGTTAACTTAAATAATTACGTTAAATATTCTTACTTCTGGAGTACGGAATCCTCGGTGCGCGAGTCTGTGGTGCGACTCGCACTTGGCCGGTTATGATATCATCTCGAAAAGGTTATAATAAAAATGTCTATATCCATTATCCACGGATTTAAAGTCCGTTCGGTAACATAGTGTCACACAGGCGCAGGTGCTCTTATTATTCCGCTTTTATTTTTATTATTTTTCACACTTTGTAATTTTTTTTTCTATTCTAAGAATAAAACAGAATCTCCAAATATTCTGCCAATTCGCACTTGGCCAGCGTGGTAAGTACCTAAACGAATGTGGTAAGTAAACGAACAGACTATACTCAGGCTGAGCGGTGTCTGTCCTCAGTCAGTCAGTCAATTAGTCGCAGTATTGTTTAATTAAGGCAGGATATAAACTCTAATTTTAAAAAGTGAGAGGCAAAGTCAAGGGTAAGTAGTGTATACACTAAAAATATACATTTTTTACTAAGTTCTCCAGTGAGCCAAGTTCAGGGAACTGGGTTTATGGGTCTTAAACAAACTTTTCCAGAATGTATATATTTATAAATATTACGCGATGAACCCAGCTGTCGAAATTCTATATTATTATGTTCAAAGTTCCCAGCCACATTCACCGTATAGCCGCAATTAGCCCAGTCAATCTACTACCAAAATCGGCAAATAAAAATAAAAAGTCTTGTAGTTTTGAATATTGGCCTAAAATGTTTTTAGGCCTTCCTCTATAACATATCCAAAAACCCCATATGGGGCGGACTCACATAAGGAGGGTTCCGTAGGTACTATCGAACAAAAAGGAAACATTATTGTATGGAGATCGCCTTTATATTTCAACTTTATTTTATTTTCATTATTTTGTGGTTATAGAGACTATAATGATACTCACTTTCTGAAAAATTAACTCTATACTGGCTATATTTTTTACCAGAATGATTTAGATCTATACATATATATATCTATACATCATATATATAGATGTATAGATATATGTATCTATATATATCTATACATCTATACATATAAAAAAATCGTAGACTTGCCGTATCTGTACATTTTGCAAAATAATAACTGGTGATGTTAGGGATAAGTAATACAAAGTAAAAAAGCTATTTTTGAAATTTTTGTCTGTTTATCTGTTTGTCTGTTTGTCTATTTGTCTGTATGTTTGTGCGCGCATCACGCAAAAACTACTGAATGGATTTAAATGAAACTTGGCATGATTTAAGACCCCTCTCCCAGTTTCGCGCTATGGAAGTTTAGGTATCTAACGGCAGGTAGTCGGGCGGCGTGCTGCACGGACGACCACTTGCATATAGCGCGACCATGAATTTAGTTTTGGTACTTGTTTGTAGTATTATATATATAATGTTTATTATAAAATATTTTTAATTAAATGACTTCGCGTGGGACTTTATCGAATAAGTATTTCATGAATCTACGTTGAACTTACAAAACAAAAGCGACCAGGATAATATGATGTTCTTCGCTATGAAGACATGCAGGGTTCCGTATTTATATCATAGGTGTCACGCATATTTAGCCTTCAACCATTTTTTTCTAAACTAACTAATAAAAGAAACAAATACCTTTTTAATTATTTAACAATTACCTATCAATTATTATTATTATTATATTTCAAATCATCTGTCTGAAAATAACATGACAGAGCTGTTGCATTGCACCTGTTGAAGTTCTTGAATACCTTTTCTGATAAGAGTAGGTACAATTATTTAAAGTTTACCAATAGAACAATAAAAAGTATGCAATCTTTGTTTACTGCTAAAATGTCGGTTTAGTCAGAAGTGCAAGTGCGACTTTTATTATAGTAACAAGCGGATACCCGCGACTTCGTTCGCGTGGATATATATTGGTTTTTAAAAATCCCGTGGGAATCATTTTGTTTTTCCTAAGCTCCTTTGAGCTCATATCATGCTAAAACCTGTTAAAAGTTAACTGGCGGATGTTTAGGTAGATCAAAATGTAAACATCCACCAGTGAAAGTCCCATCAAAATCGATCCAGCCTTTTAGAAAATAGTCGGTAATCTCTAAAGTATCTACTTTCTAACAAAAAAAGAATGAATGAAATCGGATCACGCGTTATTGAATTATAGCTAAATACACGTTTTGACTTTCATCCCCTCTCCCTAGGAAACCGTGCTGAATTTCGGGATAAAAAGTATATAGTATATAAGATAGATATATTACTCCGTAGTATAAACTTAAATCGTACCAAGTTTCGTTGTTTCAATCCATTCAGTAGTTTTTGCGTGATGCGCGCACACGAAACATACAGACAAATAGACAAACAGATAAACAGACAAACAGACAAAAATTTCAAAAATAGCTTTTATCGTTCTATTACTCAACCCTAACATTTCCCAGTTATTATTTTGCAAAATTCTCTAATGTACAGATACGGCAAATCTACGATTTTATTATATGTAGAGATAGATGATAATATCTTCAAAAAAAAAAATGACGGCCATCTTGGATTTCAAAATGGATACTTTAGTATTAGTTTATAATATCATATTTCCGTGACTGTCCTGGGTGCTATGCTGTAATTTCACTTATTTAAAAAAATACTCACGCATATTTTTTAGAAAAATATTCATGCTCAAAACTTTGCAGTCGTTGTATAAATTAGTGTTTACACGACTCTCGTACGTGCATCTGGATGGTGGCAAAAACTGCACAGGTCCTACCCTAACGAGCGCCGGGCGCATACTAAATAAGCGAAGACATTGCATAGCTATTTATTGTAATTTAGGGGGATGTTTAATAAGTTTTTATGTTTGATCAAATACATGGATTGTTAATTAAACTATATATATAGATTCGTTAAAGAACGTAGTTTATTTCTACATAAAAATTTTATTGAATTTATGCTTTTTTCAATACAAAAAATCGTGTTAAAGTAACCGTATAATTCGGGAAATTTGGCGGAAGTTCTTTTTTTTTTTAACCATTAATTTGATTAAAAATCTATATTCTGCTCTGTAATGTGTCAATAGGACTATATGTCTGATATTTAAGTATTTTTTTCAAGTAAATTAGATGACTTTTAAGGACAGATATAGAGCTTCAAAGTTGAGTCTGTTATTTATTTTATTAAAACGAGGTGTGGGAAATTGATCATTACAAAATAAATAAAATAGTTTTTGTAAATATGGTCTGACAAATGTCAATATGAAGGATTAGTTTATTTAAAACATGTATTGAAATGTGTGAAAGTCTCTCCTACGATGCTAAATTTGGAGCTTGAAATCTTAGATTTTTCAGAGAAAAGGTAAAACTGCTCTTAAGTTCATACTACGGACACAGAATATATAATAGTACTACCACAGAATATATAATAGTACTCTACGGAGTAACATATAGGATACTTTTTATCCCGAAATTCAGCACGGTTCCCTTGGGAAAGGGGATGAAAGTCAAAATGTGTACTTAGCTGTAATTCATTAACGCGTAGTCCGATTTCATTAATTCTTTTTTTGTTAGAAAGGAAATACTTTAAAGATTACTGGCTAATCTCTCAAAAGGCTGGATCGATTTTGATGGAACTTTCACTGGCAGATGTTTACATTTTGATCTACCTAAACATCCGCCAGTGAAATTTTAACAGATTTTAGCAAGACAAAATGATTCCCACGGGATGTTTAAAAACCAATATCCACGCGAACGAAGTCGCTGGTTTCCGCTTGTTTTTAATAAGAGTGATAAAAATTGTCCCATGTTACACTAGAGCAGTTGAGGCTAGAACTTAGTAGTAATACAGACAAAAGAATTACCCCTGTACTAGTAACACAGGCAACAAATCTTCTCAATAGAAATAGATTGTAGTGAAATTAAAAGAATTATTTGATTTGCTAAGACATAATCCACTAAATATGGCATTGATATGAAGCACGTTTTAGATCGGCGTGCTTTCAAACAGGCTTGTTGAATTACCATTTAAAGAGGACAAACCAGTCTTCCGAATTCAAGAATCCCACTGGTAAGTTTTCCTAAATGCTTCAATTTTGCACTTTTTATCTATCACACCACTTAAGTATGCTTATTATAACTCTGAAATATGTTCTATCATCTCATCAGCATCACGCATTAGTGTTTTTAACTATTTTTAACGAATTCGTAAAACCTAAGTTAGTATCTCCTAACAAAGTGCGCTCAAAACTCAACGTTATTATCGCTTTCCATCAGACATGATACCCAGTAAATCTATGTAAGTAACATATCTAGGTCTTCAGATTCAATTGACTATTCTCTTTTCAATTGATTCAGATTCAGTGGTAGATTCAATTGACGATTCAAAAGTACTTGTAAAAGTTTATTTGAATAAAAAAACTTTTCTATTCTATTCTATTCAGCGCAGGGCGCTTACGAGTAGGTACTTACTTCTCCAGCACGTATAATGGTCAAACGTTCGCTTTGAGACACAGTGAAACTGCAAAAAAAATATAAGTTACAATCACATTTATGACAGCCCTCCATTATGAGTAAACCTTGACCACACGAGTAGATAAGTACAGAGGGAAAGCTTCTGCAAGCGGCCCGCTGTAGGTACACTCACACATATGCGCACGTTTGTCACTCAATTGTACCGGTTGGTAGACCGAGCGCGCGTCCGTGAACCGTTGGTGAGTGTGTTTGTGTGAGTGTACCTACAGCGGGCCGTTTGTATGAAGCTTGCTCTCTGTACCTATCTACTCGTGTGCCTTGACCGTTATAGGTACATTTGTTCGTACCTATATAATAATAATCATCTCAACTGATAAACGTCCCGTGCTGGTCTTGGATGCTGGTCTGGTGCTTGGATCTATAACGGCTGATGTCGTCTGATCTGCCAACACTGCACTTTCCTAGCACCTTGAGACCCCAACGTTTGTCGGTTCTTCGAGCTATGTGCCCTGCCCATTGCCACATCAGATTCGCAATCAAGACTAACGCAGCCACCGCGTTTGCGACCGTCGCCCACAAAATTGGCGGGCGATGATCGCAAGACTGGCGGTTACATGACAAAAAAAATCTCAAAAAAAAAAAGGTACTAATATGCGACCGCACCCGCCGAAAAATCGCAGAGCTTGCGAGTTGCGGGCGATGAGTTGTTGCCCGCAAAACTCGCGGGCGACCGCGGCCCACTGGTGCAGCGGGATCCGCAAGCAACCGCGCGGGAATAAATCGCGTCGTGAGTTTATTTCTCTACATTTCCATGCATTTCGTGATCGTACGAGTGTTGCGGTCCCGCAACCGCAGCGGGCGCGGGTAAAAACCGCTCTGTGAGTTCTTACTCTTCCTTCCACAGATCTACTCAAATCAGGTTTGACTCTTCGACTCGAGACTTGACTAACTTTGGTTAGTGGATAGACTTCGCAGCGTCTACCCACAAAGCCAAAGAAGCGCAATGGAATGACCCGTGCATTTTACGGCCCAGGATTTAGGATGCAGTCTACTTGTCTACTCGCGATAACAACAATCAGCTGCTAAGTTACAGCTCACAAGCAACGGGTGGGGAGAACGACCGATAATTACATAGCACTGGGGAGGTAGAGCCGCCTGCCGCCTGCGCCGCTAGTGTACTCAGTGCTCAGTAGTGTGCCGCTCAACGCCTTTGCGCTCAGGCGAGTCGATGTAGTGATTGCTCCAACGCTCTTTGTTTATTTACATCTAACACGATTCTTTGTGTCCGCGCTATGGAATACGAAGTCTTTGTTCTAGTGTAGCTCTCGAAGTGTCAGTGGCGATGGCGACCGACAGCCAGTCGGACTCGCAAGAGACCAATTCGACGTCCCTCGTGGAGGATTCGATAAACATCACCTTCGAAGACGTATGCTACAAAGTGCGACATGGTTTCTTTGCCGGAGGTGGGTGAACCTTTACATAATATTCAGTGATAGTAGTACCTACTATTTAACTCATTAACAAATGGTTGATCATTACAGCGTTAGCAGACACCTACTTATAGTTATCTCAGTTTATTATCATGAATACGCTCAATGATAAACTGAAAAGATAGATAGTTATACATTTGCGCACCAAAGAATAATGCACTTTTAAAATATCATTTGCTAAATTCGACTTGAAAAGCGAACATAATATACGAATTTCATAATGAACTAATTACCTATGTTACTAGAGCAATTTAAATTTTTAGATACTTTACGTAGTAGGTAGTTAAATTTTGAACGATTTTCACGCAATGTGGAAATTGCGCCCTGCTATGGTCGGTGTCAATGGCCTTATAACTATTTAGTATTATAATGTTTACTATAAAAGCAAAATACTTAGGTAGGTAGGTATATTAGCAACTCGCTTGTGTCGCTGCTCTGCCGAGATATTTGCACCACATAAATACCTGTAGGTACCTACCTATTTACATTATTTGTCATCTGTTTACATTGTAACTTAGTACTCGTATTACCTTTATCTCAGGCTTCAATTAATTTTATTGGGTAGAGTGCCAACCTCTGCAGCTAAAACGAAGGTTTCATTTACCTATCTATAATTTAAATTGGATTAAAAAAAAAAATATTTATTATTATAGGTAATATATTATGTACCTACATTTATAAGGTTAGTGTTTTACAGTTCAGTGTTTATATGTTTCATACTTACTTATAATATTTCTACCTAAGCCTGGAAGCAACCATTGTAAAAGTATTCAACCCTGACTCTAGGGTTGCCAACGTACGATCTACTAATATAATAATTAATATTGTACGTACGTATTACGGGTCAGAGCGGTCGTCTTTTCATTGAGCTACACCACAGACTTCGTTTCGCTACAAATAAAGGTGGCTCGCTCGCCATCTCCCCTCTCTGCTTCACTCGGTCTCGTAGGCTCGCTTCATTCCGGACCTGCTTCGAGATTTACAACAAGTATAAATTAAAAATTTAAAAAACCCCCGACATTCTCCATTTTGTGTTCGCGGCCATCTTGGTTTTACATATTGCTATTCTACTAGTCAAGCCCTTTCATTTGATACCCATATTAAGGGAGTTGTGAAAAAAAAGATATAATCTGCCATTTTGTAGCGGCGGCCATCTTGGATCGATTTTCATCAAACATAGCTAACAACACTCTCGACGAATTCACCTATCAAACAAAAAAAACCGCATTTAAATCGCTCCACCCGTTTGAGCGCTACAGGAGAACAGACAGACACACACACACAGACACGTCAAACTTATAACACCCCGTCGTTTTTGCGTCGGGGGTTAAAAATACTCTAGCTCGTGGTAGGATAGACAAGACATGGAATTGAGGTTCTCGAGTTTCGTTGTTATCTAGCGGCTACATTAGCGGGAAATGCCATTGAACATAGCGATAACCGTAGGTGTGGCCGCTTTTATGCGATAAATCTGCCATTGAACCTCTTTGATCTGCCAAAATTTACCGCCACCCGACTTAATGCCCAATGGCATTACCCGTTAATATGGCCGCTACATAAGGCTATAACACACGCTATAATATTAAAAGTATGAAATATCATCATCATCATCATGATCAACCCATTACCGGCTCACTACAGAGCACGGGTCTCCTCTCAGAGTGAGAAGGGTTTTGGCCATAGTCTACCACGCTGGCCAAGCGGATTGGCAGACTTCACACACCTTTGAGAACGTTATGGAGAACTCTCAGGCGTGCAGGTTTCCTCACGATGTTTTCCTTCACCGTTAAAGCAAGTGATATTTAAATACTTAAAAACGCACATAACTCCGAAAAGTTAGAGGTGCGTGCCCGGGATCGAACCCACGACCTCCGATTAGAAGTCGGTCGTCCTAACCACTAGGCTAAAGTATGAAATATACCTACATATATACATACGTATACCGTGAAGAAAATAATCACCTGACAAAATGATGATAGGGTTATCATCATCAGCTGACTCAGCCGATTAATTTAGTAATTATTAATTAGTAGGCTCTACTTTACCTTTGACTCCTGTTATCGTTTCGTTACACCTGTAGATTATACACTGATATTCTCGTAGGTATGCGTAGATAGGTAGGTACCTACAATAAATAAAATAATATGTAGTTTGTATCTGTATACAATGTAAAGCTTTTTATCGCTCATTAAAACTAAATCTCAGATAAGCTGATAACGGTATCAAGTTAAATTAATTATAGAATTTCAATTTTCATAAATCATTCCATTCATTCAACTCACATCATATTATTATTATTATGCATTCATTTATCACCAACAGTAACAGCTATCAGTGATAACGATTTTCAAACTTTGATCTTAACTTTGATGTGTAAGTACCTAACTACTTACCTAGCTAGTTCTTTGATTACTTAATTCGTCGTATTAACTACAGAAGACGCATATACATTTAATCAATTGATTTTTATCAAAACCATAAAAACCTTAGGATTGATTATGGAAGGATTGTTTATGAATGAAGTCTGGAATTATCTATGTTAGCTACCTAGACAGACAGTCTGCCCTCCTAAAGAGAAAAAGCTTATTTGCAGTCAACTAAGTAGGTAGTTATAGGGATAAATTGAAAAAAAATGTACATTGAACATATATTACGTTTATACTAATATCAAGGACATAATTGATCATTTAATTAAATACAAGTCACTAAATCAACATAGGATGTAATAATATAAGGTCACCCAAAAACTGCGAAATCTACTAGGCTTATAAAACTTAAGAATTTTCGCCGCCGCTATCGAGAAATTAGTTACATACCTACCTACGAGTAGGTACATAAACTAGATTTACAACAACTTTCTCGACTTAATGCTAGCTGATTAAATAAAATAGTAAATGTGGTTCTTGAATAAAGAATAGTTCTTGTTAGTTATCTAAAACTGTCTCAAATTCGCAATGTATTAAGTAGGTTTCTTACCCAATGATAGTGATGATCTTACCTAACCAGTTCTAGTAAGGCCTGGAACACACGATGCCGGATGGCAACTGCACACTGCACAGTAAGTCGTCATCACTGAACCTACGATCACTGTCACAGACACCATAAATTATAATACATAATAATATTATAAAACAGAGTTCTTCCGCAAATTTTGTCTGTGCGCACCAATTTTACTGCTGAAGATTTTTCTTTTGGATGTATTCAGAGAATCAGGCCATTTATTGACACCACTAAATGTTGGCACCACCGTGTGTTGCTGTCAACATTTTCACTAGGCGACATGTCGCAGATACATGTCGCTCGACATTCACGTAGTTGTCTCTGCAAAAGTTGTGGGACAATGTCCCGCGACATATGACTCGTTCACATTGGCCAGCCGTGATCAGTATGTCGCCCGAGGAAGTAGTGTTGTTCAGTGCAGCTTACATAATTATTCGGAAGACATTAGTAAAACTTAAATGCGCGATGGTTCTTTCGAAATTTTTACTAGAATGTCTAGAACCGATTTCGGGATACTTTTAAATATGGTTGGGCCGGCCGTAATCAAGCAAGATACAAAGTTTCGGAAATCTATCGACCCTCACATCAGACTCGCTATAACATTGAGATACTTGGCAACTGAAGATAGTTATGGTTCATTGTCCTATACTTTTAGAGTGTCAAAACCAGTAATTTGTCATACTATCGATCGATCAGGGTCAATGCATTCTCGTTGGACCACACTACTGCCATTTTCGGAACACAAAGCGACACACGTTCTCACCACTCAAAGCTTGTCCGGCGACTGTCAAGGGACACGAATGTCGCGCGTGTCGACGCTCGCAGACCATCGACTAGCGACAAGTTGCGCGACACGTAAATGTCCCAAGCGACGTCGGACGACGTCGGGCGACATCGCGCGGGACACGTGAAAGTCGTGTCGAGCGACAGTCGGGCAACAAATGTCCCCTAATGAAAATGTGGCTTTAGTGATGATCAATTCGGCGAGAAGGCTTAGATGATGATGAGGATAATTTATAAAGATTAGTGTACCGTGAAGGTTATAAGAAAACAATGATAATATTATGGAGTTATTCCTCTTAAATATCTAAAAAAAATCGCAATGCTATTGGTCGCCCAGAAAACACTAAATTGTAGGTACTCAAATAAGTAATTGGTCATAATATTTCCAATTAAATGTAGCCATCACAAAAAGTTTTAACAAGCTTATTTTTTAAACTTTTTGTGGAAAAACCACTTTTTTTTTGTAAGATTATAACACATGCCTAATAACCAAGAATATAATTATAATTAAAAATACAACCTTTATTCATATCTGTGGATATTTTGTACTATGTTTCGCTAGTTCACACTAAACCTAACACTAAACTGTGTGATAACGTCAACCTAGTGACGTTTGTCGCCGACGACGCGCGACGGCACGCGAATGCTGAAACGCGTCTCCAAAGCGCGCTTCGCTTTGGAGTAAAAAGTTATATGCTAAATTCAACATTTCATGAATTGCTACTTTTTGCGTGAAACCAAAATTGACTCGCAAAAATACAGTAAGAGTGACGAATGAATGTATACCAACTGAAGAACGATAAGTGTAATATAAATATACGTCTTAGGGCCTGTTTCACCACCTTCTGATAAGTGTTGGTTAGCCTAAATGTAAGTTTTGTCACTTTCTTACTTTATGTCAAGTGACAAAGACAAAACTTGTGAATAAGCTATCAGACATTTATCAGAAAGTGGTGAAACAGGCTCTTAATAACTTAATAAGTATAATATAAAAGTATAAGATAGATGATAATAACAAATAATAGAAGCCTATAAACAGATCAGTCGCGCGGTTGTATGTATGCAGAAGTCAGTCAGTTGTCAGACACTGACTCACTTAAGGTTACCCTGAAAAACCCTATCAAAAGGGTATCCTCTTCAATTTGATGCGAAAGGTAAATAACTGATACTAATGATCTGAAAGGGTAACCCTTTCCAATGATCAACTTTATTGAAAGGGTTACCCTTTCATTGGCTTATGGAAGCGGTTAGCCGACAGGTAACAAGAGGTAACATTCTCCGTATGATAAGGTAATCAACCGGTTACACTCTCGAAAAAATTAACCCATAATCGGTGTTGTAAGGTTCCCGTGCAGAACAAATGCTTCATCGGTACAAAGAACCAGTATCGCTGCTGCAACGCATCAGCTGCAAATGCAACAAGTGACAACAACAATACAGTCGCGCATTCAAGATATGCACCAGTCTATGTATATACGGTACATAAAGTTACCGTAGGCTCGTGTTCATTTTCTTGTATCACAATTAATAATCTCGAAAGCCGCGTCGTACAAGTTTTGTTTGTTTCAGCCTTAAAATGTTTTCTGGTTCACTGAAGTTGGCGGAAATCTGATTAATTTTTAACCCCCGACGCAAAAACGACGGGGTGTTATAAGTTTGACGTGTCTGTGTGTGTGTGTGTGTGTGTGTGTGTGTCTGTCTGTTCCCCTGTGGAGCTCAAACGTCGTCGTCGTCGTCGTCGTCTCAACCAATAGACGTCCACTGCTGGACATAGGTCTCTTGCAAGGATCGCCACAGAACACGATCTTGTGCCGCCTGATTCCAGCGGCTACCAGCGACTCGCTTGAGATCGTCTGTCCATCGGGTCGGGGGTCTACCAACGCTTCGTTTACTGGTGCGAGGTCGCCATTCAAGCACCTTGGGACCCCAACGTCCATCGGTTCTTCTAGCAATGTGCCCCGCCCATTGCCACTTCAGTTTCGCGACTCGATGAGCTATGTCGGTAACTCTGGTTCTCCTGCGGATCTCCTCATTTCTGATTTGATCCCGCAGGGATACTCCGAGCATAGCTCTCTCCATCGCCCGCTGAGTGACCCTGAGCCTTCTTATGAGGCCCATTGTTAGCGACCATGTCTCAGATCCGTAAGTCATCACTGGCAACACGCACTGTTCGAAGACTTTCGTCTTCAGACACTGAGGGATATTGGACGAAAAGACATCTCTAAGTTTCCCGAACGCTGCCCAACCGAGTTGGATTCGGCGGTTGATCTCTTTCTCAAAATTGGACCTACCTAGCTGGACCGTATGTCCCAGGTATATATACTCGTCTACAATTTCGAGTGCCGAGTTCTCAACTATTACTGGATGGAGCGGAACATGAGCATTAGACATGATTTTCGTCTTACTCATGTTCATTTTTAGGCCCACCTGTTGAGAAACTCTGCTGAGATCATTGAGCATTGTATTGAGGTCTCCCAGAGACTCTGCCATAAGGACTATATCATCGGCAAACCGTAGGTGAGTGATGTACTCGCCGTTTATGTTGATGCCAAGTCCGTTCCAGTCCAGAAGCTTAAAGACGTCTTCCAATGCAGCGGTAAATAGCTTCGGGGAGATAACATCTCCCTGACGCACTCCTCGCTGCAGTTGGATTGGCCTCGTAGTCTGGTCCTGTATACGGACTGACATAGTGGCGTTTTCGTACAAGCACTTCAGCGCTTGGATGTACCGATAATCGATCCGGCATCTCTGCAGTGATCTCAATACAGCCCAAGTTTCCACCGAATCAAAGGCTTTCTCATAGTCCACAAACGCTAAGCAAAGTGGCCGGTTATACTCTTCGGTCTTCTGTATAACCTGCCGCAGCGTATGGATGTGGTCTATGGTACTGAAGCCTTTTCGGAACCCGGCCTGTTCGGGAGGCTGGAAGTCGTCGAACCTACGAGCGAGACGATTCGTAATGACTCTCGAGAACAACTTATAGACATGGCTCAGCAGCGAGATGGGTCTATAATTCTTCAGCAGGGTATTATCACCCTTTTTGAAGAAAAGAACCACCACGCCTCTGTGCCATGCTTCTGGCGTTCTGCCCTCGTCGATGACGGAATTGAACAGTCGCTGAAAGATTTTAAGTACCGGTTTTCCACCTGCTTTCAGGAGTTCCGCTGTGATTCCGTCATCACCTGGCGCCTTGTTGTCCTTAAGTTGTTTGAGAGCCATACTAATCTCGTATAGGCTGACGTCCGGGATATCTTCGGTATAGTGTCGGGTCAATTTGGCTCTGGGATCTTTAGCCAAATCTTCAACAGGCTTCTGTGTTGACGTGTACAGCTGTCCGTAGAACTTCTCGACCTCTCTCAAAATCTCAGGCTTAGACGAAATGAGACTACCGCTGTCGGTCTTCAGTCGCGTCAGCTGGCTATGACCGATAGACAGATCTCTCGCGAAGACTTTTGAGCCTTTGTTTCGCTCGATCGTATGTTTAATACATTCTGTATTAAAGTTACGCAAGTCACGTGTTTGCGCTTTGGAGATCTGCCTGTTAATCCGCCGGTAAGCAGACGCATCTGTTGAAGACTGCAGTCTCATTTCATGTCTCTGTTCCATGAGATTGAGAGTATGGTCTGAGAATTTTTTGGTTCTATTTCTACGGTGGGCCTTAAAGAACCTAGACCCGACCGCATGGACAGTTTCCACAAGCCTGTTGTTCAGTTCGTCCACAGAATCGCAATCTGCCAGGCAAGCAAATCGGTTTTGCAATTCGAGTTGGAAGCTCTCGGGGTTCTGGATACGGGCACGAGAAGGTCGGAGCGTCGACTTCACCAGTCTGGCCCTTTCCAGCTTTATGTTGAGATTCAATGTGCCTCTTACCATACGGTGATCACTGCCGGTTTTTATCCTGTTGATCACAGAGACACACACGGAGCTCAAACGCGTGGACCGATTTGAATGCGGTTTTTTTTGTTTGAAAGGTGAATTAGTCGAGAGTGTTGTTAGCTATGTTTGATGAAAATCGGTCCAAGATGGCCGCCGCTACAAAATGGCGGATCACATATTTTTTCACAACTCCCTTAATATGGGTATCAAATGAAAGGTCTTGACTAGTAGAATAGCATTATGCGAATCCAAGATGGCCGCCGCCACACAATGGCAAATGTCGGGGGTTTTTTAAATTTCTAATTTATTAATGTATGATGCTATCGAAATGTTTTTTGTTACAAAGAAAAGAACAGTGACGTCTTTGTTTATTACTTATTAACCACAATTATTAACTGACGAAAACGAGTTTCTGAAGTCGACGCTTACGTACTAGGGTGAATATTCTATAAGTCGGCACATTAAGCGTCGTGGCATATTTAAAAATTCGTAGACGTGTCAAACGAAGCAATTTCAGTACAATGTTTTTTCTTCTAATACTTCATGCTGTTGACTTTTTGAATCAATTTTTAATACCCGCTTTTTGCATAAACAAGTATTTTTTTTAATGTATTTAAAAAAAATACTGATTTGCCTAAGCTCGGCACCTTTGTCCCTTTCTCCGGCATTTGTGTTCTCAAAGTCGGCCCTCATTTTTTTATTAGAAAATTAGCTTTTAGCGGGGATATTGTCCGTGAAAATTTATGTTTTTTTAAATATTTATAGGAACTCTTTCCTCGTTTTCATTTTATTTCATTTTCCCGCCAACAAAAATACTCTTTTCCGAAATTAATAGAATTTTTGAAGAAATAGGTATAGATTTTTTTAATAACCTCGACAAACAATCAGGCAATTTTTATATAGATAATATCAAGTTTGTTCAATAGGGCCGACCTTAGGAATAACCCAAATTCTTAAGTCGGCACACCCTGCCGACCTCAGGTACCTCATACTACTGGTTTTCCTTAGTCCGGCACCCCTGTTTTTTCTTTAAATACGCAAAATAATTGAATTAAATCACTATAATACTATGTCAAATATTACGCAAAACAAATTAAATTGCAACAACAATCTCTTAAGTCTTAAATATTATAATACGTAATTTATTTCTTACCAAACGACCCTCGGAAAGTAGCAATTTTATAAGAAATTCAGCAATTTACGCACTCGCGCTCGTTCTAAGCAAAAATTGAGGGAAAGGGGTGCAAAAAAGTGCTGCCTTATTTTAGAACTATTTTCCCATTGGAGCAATACTAAATGAAAAAAATACCCATTGAGACTAAATGACACCAAAACGATAATATCGACAGAAATATGTATAACGAAGTGCCGACTTATGGGGGGGTGCCGGCCTAGGGAGCTTCCACCCTATGTTTTTGAAGTGAAAATTTCATTAGGCGCATTGGAGCATTCTTTGCGTGAACAAAAATCATGGAACTCGCGTCATCGTCACCGAACGCCGTCCATGAGCTATATAAATGTGTAAGTATATCACACTAATATTATAAAGGCGAAAGTTTGTGTGATGAACACAAGAAACCCTTTTAATCTTAATAACTAAGCTAAATGACAAATAAGTCCGCACCAAACATATTTATAAACAAACTGCATCCAGCTGCCGCCATTATTTACACTTATCGTAATTAATGTGCTCGTTTGTTTCATGTTTATTACAACCGAACATTTAGTCAGTTTTTAGATAATTCTTGATAACAATTACTGGTAGGTACTCACTTTCTATACCAGCATGAGCCATTTCCCTTATCGATTTTTGACATATTTTATGACCTGGCATTGCTCCTATAACGCAACCGAATGTTTGCATATCTTTTACAAAATACATATATGAGTAGGTAGGTATAACTTTCTATACGTCTTATTATATATATTAAGCTTGGGTATCTCGCTTACAAGTATTCTATTTAAAAAAAATCAGCCAAGTGCGAGTCGGGCCTCGCTCTTTCAGGGTTCCGTACATAATTATGAACAATATAATATTTTGGGTCTAAGAAATATTTAATTTCCGAGTTAGACATCGCAAGAAACCGTGAAAGAAAAACACAAAATAAGTTCGTTTGTTTTGGTCACAGCTTATAAACTATTTTATGAATCGTTGTTTTCAGTATTTGTTGTACAAATAGAGCATATAGTACATAATATACCGAAATATCATATTCCTAACTAGTTTAGTTTTTTAGATAGCCCCCGTCACAAAAATGGTCTAAAACTGACAATTTTGATGACCCCCCATTTCCTTACTTTTTAAGCAAAAAATTAAAAAAATCTATATTCGTACTCTACTCAATTAGCTCTAAACAATGATACCACACAAGCTAAGGTAAGAAAAAAATTTTTTTTCCTGCTCCTTTCTCATGTATGGGAGCCCCCCTGAAAAATAATTTAATTCAATTTTTAATTCAATATTTGATTTTGGGTCAACGTTTTACACCAAATACCAAAATTTCAGGTTTGTAACTCATTTCGTCTGCGAGCTAGAGACCTGTGACCGGCGGACAGACGGACAGACAGACAGACAGACAGACAGACAGACAGCCGAGTGACATTAATAGGGCTCCGTTTTTACCCTTTGGGTACGGAACCCTAAAAAACTAATTCGTCGCTGATAGTGCAAAGCTGCGTAACTAACAACAGACAATACCTATCGCGTAACTTAGGTTGGCAAACTTTACAGGAGAGCCAAAAAACTATTTTTTTTCTTTCTTATTCTTCTTTAATACGTGACTGAACTCTATGATAATTAAATATGTCATGCACATAAGTATTTAATTATCATAGAGTTTAGTCACGTATTACATAAGTAGGTATAAGAGAGAAAAAATTAGTTTTTTGGCTCTCGAGTGTAGAACGTTAACCCAAAACTAAATATTGAATTACAAATTGAATTAAATTATTTTTCAGGGGGGCTCCGATACATGAAAAAGGAGCCAAAAAAAATATTTTTTTCACCCTAGCTTGTGGGGTATCATTGTCTAGAGCTCATTGAGTAGAGTACGAATATATATTTTTTTTAATTTTTTTCTCAAAAAATAAGGAAATGGGGTGCCATCAAAGTTGCCAGTTTTAGACCATGTTTGTGACGGGGGCTATTTCAAAAACTAAACTAGTTAGGAATATGATATTTCGGTATATTATATATACGTATGCTCTATTTAAACAACAAATACTGAAAACAACGATTCATAAAATATTTTATAAGCTGTGACCAAAACAAACGAAAATTTTTGGGTTTTTAGGGTTCCGTACCCGAAGGGTAAAAAACGGAGCCCTATTAATGTCACTCGGCTGTCTGTCTGTCTGTCCGTCTGTCCGCCGGTCACAGGTCTCTAGCTCGCAGACGAAATGAGTTACAAACCTGAAATTTTGTTATTTAGTGTAAAACGTTAACCCAAAATCAAATATTGAATTAGAAATTGAATTAAATTATTTTTCAGGGGGGCTCCCATACATGAAAAAGGAGCCGGAAAAAAAATTTTTTCTTTACCCTAGCTTGTGGGGTATCATTGTTTAGAGCTCATTAAGTAGAGTACAAATATATATTTTTTTAATTTTTATCTCAAAAAATAAGGGAATGGAAGGCCATCAAAGTTGTCAGTTTTAGACCATTTTTGTGACGGGGGCTATCTCAAAAACTAAACTAGTTGGGAATATGATATTTCAGTATATTATGTACTATATGCTCTATTTAAACAACAAATACTGAAAACAACGATTTATTAAATAGTTTATAAGCTGTGACCAAAATAAACGAACATTTTTTTGGGTTTTTCTTTCACGGTTTGTTGCGATGTCTAGCTCGGAAATTAAATATTTCTTAGACCCAAAATATTATATTGTTCATAATTATGTACGGAACCCTGAAAGAGCGAGGCCCGACTCGCACTTGGCTGATTTTTATTTCACGGTTTGTTGCTATGTCTAGCTCGGAAATTAAATATTTCTTAGACCCAAAATATTATATTGTTCATAATTATGTACGGAACCCTAAAATAGCGAGTCCCGACTCGCACTTGGCTGATTTGTATTTATTATTATTTTTATTATTATACGGTTATTAGTCGGTATATTTTTATTGTTATTCGGTTGTTAGACGCCATAAACAGAAGCGCACTTGTCGCAGGCAGACTGACATACTTAATTGGTATCAGAGAGTTGCTCTTTATCCTTTGAACCGTGAATGAGCCATTTCGGAGATCGTTACCATGTTTTGTTATGACCTCTTACTCCAAAATTGTCACACAAACTGAAATGAATATCTTCTATTTACATAAATTGAAATCTAGGAAACTGTATATTTCCTTATGTTTAATTAAACGAATATTTCTATAACAATAATATCTCTTGGTAGTACTTGGTACCTATACGTACCTACCTACCACCTATACGTATTAAAATAATCTGGAAATGAGAAAAACATTTTAAAAACATCATTTTTTTACGTAAGTACAACAGCCCGAAAATATACAGTATCATCAATTACGAGCATATTAAAATTAAGTATAGGTCGGCCACTTTCATATTATTATTACTAGCTTTTGCCCGCTACTTCGTCCGCGTAGAGTTAGGTTTTTTAAAGTCCCATTGGAACACTTTGTTTTGTTTGATAGAAAGTATTATATCATAGTAAGTCTCTAGGTCTTTATATCCATGTAAGAGGCCGGTACCCGGATTCGTAATTTTTTACGAACTTTTGAACACCATAGTGCTTTAGATATAATGATTACTTTAAAAAAAATTATCAAATATTAAAGATCAATCCTTTTTTAATGGAATGTTGGGAATAAAATATTAATTTTATTAAAAAATATTATTCAAATCTTAATTCTTGCGGAAGACGTTTACTGATTTTACGCTTTTGAGTGAAACTTTCGTCACACATATAAGTACTAAAAATTGTAGAAAGCGACTAAAAAAATACTAATAGTATGAACACACTCTCAAAATTGGAATGTTGGAATTAGTTTTTCTATGTTTTATACAAAATTAGTAAATAAAAAAATAAAAACCGCACGTACGATTTATGAAAATTTAAGCATTAGATTAACCCCAATTTCTTTAATTTATCGCAATTTCACTAATAAAAAAAATATATAGCGCGAAAGTTTAGGATTCATTTAGTTATAATTGTAAAAAAAAATAATCCAGAAACTATTTATATGACCAAAAAAAATTGTCAAAGTATCCTAAAATTTACAAATAAAATGGCACAGCAGACAGTACGAATGCCATACCGAGCTTAGCGCTCTTCGAGGGAGGACGTGTTGTTGCCCGACGCAGCTCACGCACACATGCAAAGCTGTGTAATGACTTGTCGTAAAAGTTACGTAAAAGTTATAGCGCAGCCGACTCAGTTTGATGATTTGTGCATAGGTTTTATTTCATTAGTGGTCCGATCTGATCAATGCTGAGTTAATGCTATGTTTTGGTATAAGTATGTGTTGATATTATAATATGTATATATTGAATTGAAATATTTTTTGTATGACATAATATTAAAATCTCATACTCGAAGTTCTTTTGGGACGAAAGAGGGGTTAATAGGGATGAGAATGAGGTGAATAGGAACGACTTATGGGTGAATAGGAACAGTTTTGTAGGGTTGTCACAAAACAGGAAACTGTTACTATAACTTAAAAAAGTCGACGCCATTTTGAAATTCTTTGTTAATTGACCGATTTCATTCAAAATCGATATTTAGAGCTCCCTGGGATCACAAAACAGGAAACTGTTACTAAAACTTAAAAAGTCGACGCCATTTTGAAATTCTTTGTTAATTGACCGATTTCATTCAAAATCGATATTTAGAGCTCCCTGGGATCACAAACCAGGAAACTGTTACCAAAATTTTAAAAAGTCGGCGTCATTTTGAAATTCTTTGTGATTGTACCGATTTCGTTCAAAATCAATATCTGAGGATCCCTCGGATCACAGAATAGGAAACCGTTACCAAAATTTTAAAAAGTCGACGCCATTTTGAAATTCTTTGTGATTGTACCGATTTCGTTCAAAATCAATATCTGAGGATCCCTAGGATCACAAAACAGGAAACTGTTACCAAAACTTAAAAAAGTCGACGCCATTTTGAAATTCTTTGTTAATTGACCGATTTCATTCAAAATCGATATTTAGAGCTCCCTGGGATCACAAAACAGGAAACTGTTACCAAAACTTAAAAAAGTCGACGCCATTTTGAAATTCTTTGTTAATTGACCGATTTCATTCAAAATCAATATTTAGAGCTCCCTGGGATCACAAAACAGGAAACTGTTACCAAAACTTAAAAAAGTCGACGCCATTTTGAAATTCTTTGTTAATTGACCGATTTCATTCAAAATCTATATTTAGAGCTCCCTGGGATCACAAAACAGGAAACTGTTACCAAAACTTAAAAAAGTCAACGCCATTTTGAAATTCTTTGTTAATTGACCGATTTCATTCAAAATCGATATTTAGAGCTCCCTGGGATCACAAAACAGGAAACTGTTGCCAAAATTTAAAAAAGTCGGCGCCATTTTGAAATTCTTTGTGATTGTACCGATTTCGTTCAAAATCAATATCTGAGGATCCCTAGGATCACAAAACAGAAAACTGTTACCAAAACTTAAAAAAGTCGACGCCATTTTGAAATTCTTTGTTAATTGACCGATTTCGTTCAAAATCGATATTTAGAGCTCCCTGGGATCACAAAATAGGAAACTGTTACCAAAATTTAAAAAGTTGGCGCCATTTTGAAATATTTGTGATTGTACCGATTTCGTTCAAAATCAATATCTGAGGCTCCCTGGGATCACAAAACAGTAAACTGGTACCAAAATTTAAAAAATTCAGCGCCATTTTGAAATTCTTTATTAGTTGACCGATTTCGTTCAAAATCAATGTTTGAGGCTGCCTGGGGATCACAAAACAGGAAACTGTTAACAAAATTTTCAACAGTCAGCGCCATTTAGAAATTCTTTGTCTCAAAAAAACAATGCTTAGTACGATTTTCTAATATGATAAAAAGTGTGTATCGATTATGAACGAAATCGGTACAATAACAAAGAATTTTTTAAATGGCGCCAACTTTTTTAAATTTTGGTAACAGTTACCTATTTTGTGATCCCTGCGGAGCTCTAAATATCGATTTTGAATGAAATCGGTCAATTAACAAAGAATTTCAAAATGGCGTCGACTTTTTAAGTTTTGGTAACAGTTTCCTGTTTTGTGATTCGAGGGATCCTCAGATATTGATTTTGAACGAAATCGGTACAATCACAAAGAATTTCAAAATGGCGCCGACTTTTTTAAATTTTGGTAAGTTTCCTCTTTTGTGATCCCAGGGAGCTCTAAATATCGATTTTGAATGAAATCGGTTAATTAACAAAGAATTTCAAAATGGCGTCGACTTTTTAAGTTTTGGTAACAGTTTCCTGTTTTGTGATCCCAGGGAGCTCTAAATATCGATTTTGAATGAAATCGGTCAATTAACAAAGAATTTCAAAATGGCGTCGACTTTTTAAAATTTTGATAACGGTTTCCTATTTTGTGATCCGAGGGATCCTCAGATATTGATTTTGAAGGAAATCAGTACAATCACAAAGAATATCAAAATGGCGCCGACTTTTTTAAATTTTGGTAACAGTTTCCTCTTTTGTGATCCCAGGGAGCTCTAAATATCGATTTTGAATGAAATCGGTCAATTAACAAAGAATTTCAAAATGGCGTCGACTTTTTAAGTTTTGGTAACAGTTTCCTGTTTTGTGATCCCAGGGAGCTCTAAATATCGCTTTTGAATAAAATCGGTCAATTAACAAAGAATTTCAAAATGGCGTCGACTTTTTAAAATTTTGATAACGGTTTCCTATTTTGTGATCCGAGGGATCCTCAGATATTGATTTTGAAGGAAATCAGTACAATCACAAAGAATATCAAAATGGCGCCGACTTTTTTAAATTTTGGTAACAGTTCTCTCTTTTGTGATCCCAGGGAGCTCTAAATATCGATTTTGAATGAAATCGGTCAATTAACAAAGAATTTCAAAATGGCGTCGACTTTTTAAGTTTTGGTAACAGTTTCCTGTTTTGTGATCCCAGGGAGCTCTAAATATCGCTTTTGAATAAAATCGGTCAATTAACAAAGAATTTCAAAATGGCGTCGACTTTTTTAAGTTTTGGTAACAGTTTCCTATTTTGTAATCCTAGAAATCCTCAGATATTAATTTTGAATGAAATCGCTACAAATAACAAAGAAAGTTAAAGTGGCGCAAACGTTTTTTTAATTTTGGTAACAGTTTTCTGCTTTGTGATCCCAGGGAGCCCTAAATATCGATATTGAACGAAATCGGTCAATTGACAAACGAATTTCAAAATGGCGTTGGTTTTTTATTACTTACTTGAATTTTTTATAAATGATGTGCACTTTGTTTAGAGCGTTGGCTGTTGATGAACTTGAGCTTTAAAACAAGGCTATTAAGGTTCATTTTACTTTAACGATAAAGTTTGTGTCAGTCCGATTCTATCAGAGATGCAAAATCTCACCATAAGTACCATACTGAACACATTTCTCTTTCAAAAACTTTATATCTATAGCTATAGGTAGATTACTTTATCAAAGTTTCTTGAAAGTAGGTATAAAGGTTGGAAAAGGGAGCGAGGAACGGGAACCGGGAATCCACGATTCTTTCAGGATTTGTGAAAAATCGAAATTCACGCGGGCGAAGCCGCGGGCAAAAGCTAGTATATTATATAATATTGAATATTTTTTTAAATCTTGAATGTCTATTTTGATCGGACTAAACAGAGGGAGATAAGTTATCTCACAACTAAATTTAATTAAGTTAAAACAGTTAGGGACTGTTTCACCACCTTCGGATAAGTGTCAGATAGCTTATTCACAAGTTTTGTCTTTGTCACTTGACATAAAGTAAGAAAGTGACAAAACTTACGTTTAGTCTATTCGACACTTATCAGAAGGTGGTGAAACAGGCCCTTACATACCTAAATTATGTCTATATAGTAATACTAGCCGACCCCCGCGACTTCGTCCGCCTGGATATAGGTTTTATATAGGATCGGATTGGATCCCATAATCCTTTTTTGTACCTAAACAATGTAGCCTAAGTTACTCCTTATAACATCACCTATCTGCCATTGAAAGTTCCATTAAAATCGATCCAGCCGTTTCAGAGATTAGTTGGAACAAATAGACAGAACGACAAACATAAATTTAAACGCACGCCAGTTTAAAATAAGCCGTACGTACAAAGATCCGGGTCCCAAGTTATTGGAACCCACTAAATGCCTGTCATTTCTGAACTAAAAAACCTATGACCTTGAAATATTTACGGGACAATACTTAAAGTACTACCTTTCTAACAAAAAAAGAATGAGTGAAATCGAACAACGCGTTAATGAATTACAGCTAAATACACGTTTTAACTTTCATCCCCTCTCCCAAGGGAACCATGCTGAATTTCGGGATAAAAAGTATCCTATAACCTACCTCGGAGTATAAACTCAAATCGTACCAAGTTTCATTCGAATCCATTCAGTAGTTTCGGCGTGATGCGCGGCCAAGATACAGACAGACAGACAGACAGACAGACAGACAGACAGACAGACAGACAGACAGACAGACAGACAAAAATGAAAAAAATTGCAGTTTTGGTTTCAGTATCGATTATAGAGTGCCCTCCAATAAAAATTTTCAAAATATCTTCAATGTACAGAATTGGATCTGTTACAGTTTTATTATATTATAGATATATCGTAGTAATGTCTTTAATAATAAACACATAAAATAGAGTTCTATGAAAAATAAATTATTTTCCAGGATAAAAAATAGCCTTTCTCCACCTTCGGGATGTAAGCCATATGTGTACTAAATTGCATTAAAATTGTCTAACCGAACGAAATCCTGGGCGAGTCAACTAGTACAAGAAAAAAGAATATAATAAAAACATCACGGTTTGAACACGAACAAATATTAGTTTAGCACCTACTCATCAAGTCTTTGGTAATAAAATATTATAGGTACTCGGGCCATTCTTGACAATAAATAAAAATTCGGTTACAAGAAGCAAATACGAATACAACAAGTGTTCCTGCAAGAATTGAGCACGTGCAAATTTTATTTATGACCTAAGATTAGCAACTGCATAGTAGATAATTGCACACCTGAGAGAACTTCTTTATCAAAACAACCTGTATACCTGAAATAACCAGATTAATCTATTGACCAATATAATAAGCATTGATCGTATAATCTTTTGTTTCGTTGCGGCGTGATTGAAGGAGAAACCAGCAAACCAATAAACTAATAAACAAACACACTTTCGGATTATAATATGGGTAGTAATATAGCTGTATTTAATTCTTACAGGTGTTATGTGTAAGTATAAACGATTACACACCATCTTGATAATAATTAAGTATATACTTACCTAAATCGAACATTAAAAAAAAGGAAATATAAAATATACTAAGATCTAAAATTTTATTTTATTAGCGCGTTGAATTTGGAACGCAAAGTATCAATATAGGTTAGTCCGACCGCTTTTAAGTATACCGTGTCTTTGTGTGAGTGCAGCTTACGGTGCCATTGTGAGGTACACGCACACATTTAAAACTCGGGCCGAAACTGACTAGCGCGGGACGGCATACGGCCTCTTAAGGCGACCCGTCGTTGTTGCTCCGGTCCAGCGTGATTGATAGACTAACAAACAAACACACTTTCGCATATAATATTATTTGAAATTAATAAATAACCTAAGTAAATGTATGTACATTTTCATAACTTCAAAGACACTATTTTCAAAGACATAGGTTTTTCATGTAACCGTTCTACCCCCATTTTACCCCCTTAAGGAAATCTTTTCTAATTTGATGCCTACGCTCTAGAAAGAACCTACCTTCTTTTCAATCTAATAATAACAATAATTAAAACTTTCCCATACAAACTTTCATCCCGTATTTTATCACCCTTAAGGGGAGATTTACCAAAATAACGTACACGGATTCCGATTTTCATGTCTGTAACTTCAAAAACATAGGACTTTCATATAACCTTCCAACCCCCATTTTACCCCCGTAGGTGAGGATTTTCTTGAAATCTTTTCTTAGCTAATACCTATACTTTCTAGAAAGAGCCTACCTTCCAAATTTCAAGTGAATACAGAATAATCCTTACTATTATAAATGGGAAAGTGAGTTTGTTTGTATGTTTGTTCCGCTTTCACGCCGTAACTACTGAACCGATTTGGCTGAAATTTTGAATGGAGATAGCTTATGCCCTGACTTAAAGCATAGGCTACTATTTATCCCAGAAAAGTATTCCTGTGGGACTAACATAGATATAATCTTCCAAAAACGCCATAGAGGGCGCTGACTGTTCTTAGGTAAATCACGTTCACATAACACATTATTGCAATAGTTTGCTGTGTTGCATGCATTGGCAACACACAGGCTACTTTTTATCCTGGAAAAATGCACAGTTCCCACGGGATTTTGATAAAACCGAAATCTATATCTACAGCTATAGGTAGATTACTATAGCGAACTTCCTTGATAGAAAGTATAAAAGTTGGAAAAGGGAGCGGTAACGGGAACCGGGAATCAACGATTCCCTCGGGATTTGTTCAAAACCGAAATTCATGCGAGCGAAGCTGCGGGCAGAATCTAGTATAATAATAATTAACCAACAATCCAACACAGTACTACAAGTATAAATTGAAAATTTAATAAACCCCCGACATTCGCAATTTTGTGGCAGCGGCCATCTTGGATTTACATAGTGCTATTCTACTAGTCAAGCCCTTTCATTTGATACCCATATTGAGGGAGTTGTGAAAAATATGTAATACGCCATATTGTAGCGGCGGCCATCTTGGATCGATTTTCATCAAACATAGCTAACAACACTCTCGACTAATTCACCTTTCAAACAAAAAAACCGCATTCAAATCGGTCCACCCGTTTGAGCGCTACAGGGAACAGACAGACACACACACACACACACACAAACACACACACACACACACACACATACACACACACAAACATACACGTCAAACTTATAACACCCCGTCGTTTATGCGTCGGGGGTTAAAAATAGATAGACCTCCAAAAACGCCATAGAGGGCGCTGACTGTTCTTAGGTAAATAACGCTCACATAACACATTGCAATAGTTTGCTGTGTTGCATGCATTAGCAACACGTTACATAGGCTACTTTTTATCCTGGAAAAAAGTTCCCACGGGATTTTGAAAAACCCGAAATCTGTAGTTACAGTTATAGGTAGATTACTATAGCGAACTTCCTTGAAAGTAGGTATAAAGGTTGGAAAAGAGAGCGGGCGGGCGAATCGACGGGCAGATGCTAGTTCTAAAATAAAGGTCTTTCCATGTCCTTTACGCTACTTGTGACCGCCAAGATTTGAAAGTGAAATGAATTATTAGCCTGAAATGCTGGTTAAATTTTACGGTATTTTTTGTATTTTCTTAACATTCGAATTTAAGACACATTGGAGCGGAATTCTGCGCGCGTTTCTCCTTAAGAATTGACCCTGACCTTAAGCCTACGTGACGTGTGATAGTTGATAATATAGTAATACAATAAGGCCCGGCGCACACCGAGCGCAGAGCAGCGCAGCGCAGCGCAGAGTATTTTCTGAGAACACTGAAGGAATGCGCGCGTATTTATTCTTAGAATGCGATTATTGACAGTAGATATGTCAACAATCGTAAAGTTAATTATTCAGTGTTCTCAGAAAATGCTCTGCGCTGCGCTGCGCTCGGTGTGTGCCGGGCCTTTGGGGTATCCACACGACCGAGTACGCATGCGCATGACTCACTCGCGATACTGCTTTAGGCGCTAACTCGTTTATCGCGCAATCAACAAACACTAACTAATGCTTGTTAACACTTAACGGTCAAGTAACTGTTATTAAATTGTGTAATAACTCTTGTATCTATTCACGTTGATTAAATTACTAATTAATCACTAATTGAAATAAGAACTCGCAAAAATAAGTTACTTACCTGCAGTGATTTCATTTTATATTTTGCTTTCAAATATTGGCGTTTACAAGTAGTGTAAAGGCTTTTTAAGGGTTTTTCGGATTAGAACTATACTTCAACTTTTAACGTTTTACAGATTAAAATTTCATAAAGTTAGTTTCATAAAATTTGATTGTAACTTAATTAAGAAGTTATTACAGGTATCTATTTTATCACTATCTATTATATCCTCTTAAAAATAAATCTTGTATTGTAGTAAATAAAGATAAAATAAAATAATTGATGTTGTAATGATGAGAATCATTCAAATCATTAACTTTTACCACATCCCTATTTTTTTTTTCGTCAAAAAGTAGCAACCCATGAAACGTCAGTTTACTGCATCGAATTAAAAGTCCGACTATAGAATTGAACCGGACTGGAACCGAACCGGACCTTTAGATAAAGGCCAAATTAGACGGTTCATTTTTCGAGATTTTGCCTTCATTTTCGAGGCTTCATCGATGAATCATCGGAAATGAACCGTCTAAACACCGACCGTTCATCGTTCACAGGCACTTTGCCATAGTAAATATAGTATCGTGCATCGTTCACCGCAAAAATGAACGATGAACGGGGCACCGTCTAATTTGGCCTTAAGTAGAAGCACAGTGTTATTTACAAATGTTTACAATCATATAAAAATTATTTTTTGGCCCTCCTGAAAAGTTGGAAGAAACGTGTTCTGCCCAAATGCATCTAAGCTACAGCTATAGTCCGTTTCAATAGAGTTGAGATAAAATGTAAACCTTTTTGCTAAAAACTACAGAATGGATTGAAATGAAACTTGGCACGATTTAAGTTTATACTACAAACTTAAATCGTGCCAAGTTTCATTTCAATCCATTCTGTAGTTTATTAGCAAAAAGGTGTGTTGGTTTACATTTTAGCTCAACTCTATTGAAACGGACTATACGTATGTAGATTGTAGGTATTAGCATTTGACTACACTAAAATTAATGTTTTCTGCGGGATCGTATCACGTATGGTAAGTTAGCAACAGTGCTCATAGTCAGCCAGCGGTGAGCGGACAGGACAGTCAGTCGCTCACTGTTCGCTTTGGGGACACGGCCTGAATCGCTTGACGGCTGGAATTTCCCTCATGATAACAAACCTGAGAAATTATAATTCCCAAATTGACGTAACCGGAATACGAATCCCGGACCTCTACCTGGTGCGGCCACAATGCACACCGCTGTAAGGTTAAAATTCTTTTATTTCCCTTCAACTTATGTCGCTCGTCGCGCCGTCAATTTTATTCTATAACTCACGGCAGCTCCTTAGTGAATTTCTTGATAGAAAAACCCAATTATAGTAGGTACCTATATCGTGAATTACAATTCCACTGCCGACCTAGTAGCTTGACTTGATAAATAGGTTGAAGGACACGACCGCGACAGCTTTTTCCTTGTGATAACAAAAATACATTATGCCATAAGATCCAGGTTTGTTTTCCCTCCATTCACTTAAGGTGGTACGTTTTCCATACTAATTTATTATTACCATTTAAGAACGAATGGATTATATATTTACACTGAAATTAAATCGCACAGCCTTAATTCAATGTTTAATTTGCGGAAAATTTTGTAGATGGCTATTATAATAATTAAGCTGTCTATGTAATGTTTTCTTTATGTAAATATAATTTCGCGCAAATTAAAAATTATATTAAGGCTGTGCGATGTAATTTCAGTGTAAATATATAATCCATTCGCTCTTGAATGGTAACATGAAGTTAGTATGGAAAACGTAACACCTTAATATAAAGACGTGGCAAATTACATAGATACATACCTATAAATCACTCTAGTATTATAAAGGCGAAAGTTTGTGTGTGTGTGTGTGCGTATGTTTGTTACTCTTTAAAGTCGCAACTACTTAACCGATTTGACTGGGAATGGATATATGGATATATGAGATAGATACCCTGTTTTTTTCAAACACAGGCTACTTTTTATCCCGGAAAATCAAAGAGTTCCCATGGAATTTTTAAAAACCTATATCTACGCGGACGAAGTCGCGGGCATCAGATAGTAATAGATAAACAAAATATAAGTGGCTTTGATACTTAGAGCTAAAGGAATTTACTTATTAATCAAGTTTCCACCAATAATTGATTGAGCATGATAGTTAAAATATAGATATTATACTTAATAAAAAAATAGATAGGTAATAGTTAAAGGTAAAATAGGTAGATAGTTAAAGATTATACGAATTGAAGCGGTGGAAAATTACACAACCATTAAATAAATGTACATTAAAATAAAATAACTCCATGAGTTTCGTCGTGTCTCACAAAAAGGCAATTATTCAAAATTTTATAGCGCTTAAAATAAATCATAGTTTATTGTTTATAAAAAACAATACTACTACTACCTAAAATATTAAATATAATAGAGTAATGTGAACAGCCATTATAATTACAGAACTTAAGTGCGTTCGGTGCAGATGTACTGAGCTAGGGTTAACAACTTCTCGAGGAGTCGAGGAAATAACTTGTTTTATTTAATTCTAAAGAAAAAAACAAAAGTACCTATAACAAAAAGTAAATGTTTCTGATATAATTATTATTATAGAAGGTTTAAGGTAAAAACGAGTAATTTTTTTAATTGTTATGAATTCCGGGTAATAAACAAAAGAACTTTATAAGTTTATACATGTAGGAATTAGGGGTACCTACTCCTAACACAAGGATGATCAAATAATAGAAATCTTGATTCACCTCAATTTATTTGGCGTGTCGCCTTCACAGTGATCTAGTAACGACTGTCACTCGTACAACATTATAATAAATTTTCCACTGCGTACGCGGTGGTCCGCTGAGTCAGACAAGGCGTCGTATTGCATGTGCATTGTGTCCCTACAGTACTCCCCTGCCAAAAAAAAAAATTTTTTTTAGATAATTTCATCTTCCTAAAAAAATTAGTAGGCATCGCCGGGAGACTGAATATGATAAATGCACAGTGCAATATTACGCTTGACTGACGCTGCATTCGCCGATTACACATAACATCGTATCCGATTACAATAATTGAAACGGGCATGATACAATAACAATATCATGATACAATAACAATATACACCAAGTAGGTTACATTTAGAATAAATAGACTAATAACATGTACTCGTAGGTACACACCTTATCGCAAGCACATTTCATATTATGTTAAAAAGTTAAAAAATATAATATACTAGTAATCAAAAATATATAGAGTCACACACTTTTAAAACTTTCATGCGTATCCGGCGTTGGTGACACCCCCGGGGGAAGGACCTTGAGGGTTCTGAATCCTTACCACCGGTAACACGTTAGAGTTCGCACTACAGTTCGAACCAGCGATTTCCTTCCGCAGCCACGTTTTAATATTCTTCCAACAACGTCTATAGATGATGTACACGCATAATAAGGATAATAAAATTACTATAGCTACTAGCAACAAAGAAAAATTGTCTAATTTGTCACTAACTCCATTATTAATAACTGTTTCTTTTACCACGTTGTTATTTTCTTTTTGCTCTTTACTCTGGCCGTAACCCATTGCTAACCAAGTGTGTATTAGCGTATCTGCCAGATTGAAAACTAAATAAGATAAGTCTCTCTTACTGCATTGTATATAAGCAAGAAGAAATGTATTAAAAGTATGTCACAGTTAAGCATAAAAATATTATTTGAAATAATGTGAAAAGTGCTGCGCAATACAATTACCTTTGCTCGTTCTACTTATTTATGTATATCAGCTAAATTATATGAAAACAATACATTGTAATAATCTATCATGTACCTACTTAGTAATAACCTTACGGAATGTAATAAAATAAAATAAAATTAATCTAAGCATTACAGCTAAGTTTCCACAAACCGAATGGGTTTTTTTATAATTCTCCCACTCCTTGAAGTTTTGACCATACCGTCGTCCTTGGTATTGTCCATACTTACGGATTCATTCAGTACGTAAGCCGGTTTAAGTCGGTTGATAGATACGGAACTCAACCTGTCACCTATCTGAATGACATACACCTTACCACTGCGCTTCACTACCCGATAAGGACCGTCGTACGGAGGTTGCAGTGAACGACGTACCGTGTCGTTTCTTAGAAATACATACTCACACGACTGCAAATCCGGATGGACAAATAATGTTCTATTGTTACCATGTGATTCCGGCTTGGGTTTAATTTTGCTAATAGAGTCTTTTAACCTATTTAGATACTCCGAGTCCGAGATTTTTATGATAGCGTCGTCGTAAAAATCTCCCGGTAATCTTAGGGATTTACCGAAAGTAAGCTCGGCTGCGCTTATCCCGGTGTCACTTCGTGGTGCCGCCCTTAACCCTAGCAATGCTGCAGGTAGCTCGTCTACCCATGAAGTGCTGACCGTAAGGCGTGCCATTAACGCTACTTTTAAAGACCTGTGCCACCTCTCTACCATACCGTTACCTTCGGGATGGTAGGGAGTAGTGCGTAATTTTTCTATTCCTAAATATCTCATAAGCTGTGTAAACAAATTACTTTCGAATGACTTTCCTTGGTCTGTTGTGACCTTGGAAACAGTTCCGTAACGGGATATCCAGCCTGTAAAAACTACTTCTGCTACCGTCTCTGCTGTCATGTCGCGTGTCGGAAACGCTTCCATCCAGCCTGTGAAACGATCTATCATGGTTACACAATATCTGTAACCGTCCGAAGTAATAGGTAAGGGACCTACTATGTCTATATGCAGATGCTGAAAACGATCTACTCTCGGAAACTTATTAATCTCAGATTCCGTGTGCCGATGAACTTTGACGCGTTGACACTTGGTACAAGATTTCGCCCAAAGATTCACGTCTTTATTCATATTAGGCCAAAAGAATTTTTGCGACATTAATTTTCTACTAGCTCGAATTCCCGGATGACTTAAATTATGCACCGAATCGAAAGCTATACGTCGAAATTCTTTAGGTAAATATGGTCTCACTCTACTTTCCGATATTTCGCAATAAATAGGTTTGCTACACAATGGTAAATGAATCTGCTTAAATTGCAACTTACCGCTGCGCGTGTTTTGCAACGCTTGCGTTAGGTACTCGTCGCTTAGTTGCTGGGTGGCCAATTCCTCGTAATTCACCGAAGTAGGGCATGCAATCGTTGCAATTCGCGACAACGTGTCCGCTACCACATTGTCTTGCCCACCTACATGCTGTATATCGGTAGTAAATTCACTAATAAACGCTAATTGCCTAACCCGTCTAGGACTATCGCTATTACTGTTACTTTTGGTAAAAGCATAGACCAGGGGTCTATGATCCGTGAATATTGTCAAAGGACGGCCTTCATATAGATTCCTGAAATGCCTCATAGCCATAAATATAGCCAAAAGCTCTCTGTCATACGTACTATATTTTTTTTGCGCTTCTGTCAACTTCTTAGAAAAATAGCCTAACGGTTGCCATGCGTTGTCCACCTTTTGTTGCAAAACGGCTCCGACGCACGTGTTAGAAGCGTCCGTCATTAGAGACAAAGGTACGTCACGTAACGGATGCGATAATGTAACCGCGCTTTGTAAGCTGCACTTACATTTCTCGAATGCTTCGATGGCTTTTTCCGTCCATTGAATTGTAGTCTTGTCCTTTTTCTTAGAATTATGTAAATAAGTGTTTAACTCACCTTGATACTCTATCGCCTTGGGTATGTGAGACCTGTAGAAATTCAACATACCTAAGAATCTCCTGAGCTGCTCTACCGTTTCCGGTCGGGGAAAATTGATAATAGCCTCAACTTTTTCGCCCAGTGGTCGAATACCTTGAGTGGAAACTTCATAACCTAAAAATTCTAAATTATCTAAACCAAACTTACACTTAGCTACATTAATAGTAATTCCATACTCGTTGAGTCTTGAGAAAACTGTTTTCAGATGCACTTTATGCTGTTCGATATCCGAGCTCGCAATAATGACGTCATCTATGAAGTTATACAAAAAATCTAAACCCGATAATACTATAGTGTCCATGAATCTTTGGAATGTTTGAGCTGCGTTTCGTAAACCAAAGGTCATACGCGGGAACTCAAACAGTCCAAATGGTGTTATGATAGCAGTTTTCTCAATGTCTTCGGGGGCTACCGGTATAAAGTGATAAGCTCTATTTAAATCTAATCTCGAAAATATCTTTTTATCCGCGAGTAAGTATGTAAAATCTTTTAAGGGTGGTATAGGATAACGGTCGGGCTTGGTTATTGCATTGAGACGCCTGTAGTCGCCACAAGGTCTAAGGTCGCCGTTCTTTTTCGGCACAACATGCAGTGGACTAGACCAAGAGCTCTTCGACGGTCTGCAAATGCCAAGTTCAGTCATTACCCTAAATTCTTCCTTTACCTTCGCATATCTATCCGGAGGTAAAGGTCTCGCCCTTGCGAATACCGGGGGTCCCGAAGTCTCAATGTGATGGTATGCGGAATGCTTCGGCGATTCCTTATACGATACAGGTTTAGTAATCTCTGGAAATTCGTTTAAGAGTTCATGCCAAGGGTTACTATCGTTAACAGACTTAACCGTAAAAATATCACTATTACAACTAATTGACGTAATAACGTTCAATTTCGTCACTTGGTCTATTAATTTCCGCGCACTTAAATCGACAATAAGTCGGTGGTGTTTTAAAAAGTCTGCACCTAATATCGGCTGTTTGACCTCTGCTATGATAAATGTCCATCTATAGGGTCGTCTTAAATTAAGATTTAACGTTAGGGTGACTACTCCGTATGTCCGTATCTCTGTCCCATTTGCAGCATATAACTTATAATCACTTACGGATGATTTATGTTTTGCACTAACTGCACTCACTGGCACTACCGATACGTTGGCTCCGGTGTCCACCAAAAACTGGTAACCACTTTTTGAGTCAGTTACACACAGGCGGTGATTTGCCCTCGTGATACAGCCTTCCGCCGCTGACTGCACCGCGTCTAGTTTTCCGGGGTATTCTTCTTCCAATTACATGGGTCCACGCATTTGCTGGCCTTGTTACCATATTTAAAATGGTAAAAACATAACCAATCTGGGCTTTGGCGTGACCTTCCTTGTGACTTGCCCCGGGGAGTCCTATCGCGGAACTTCGACGCTGATGACCTTCGGCTAAAACTTCCATCGCGCCGCCAAGGACGGCCTCGTTGAATGGCCTCTACCTGCAGTGTAAGCTTAGCTACCTGTGCTGCCAGGTCCGGTTGCCGGGCCTTATCCGACTGTATCTCTGCTACCTCTATCGGCTTCGAGGTCTCCATAATCTTATCCGCCACTACGGCTAGAGCGTTTAGGTCGACGTCGGTAACTGCCAGCACTGCTCTAACTGATGATGGTAGATGTCCAATCCACAGCATCCTCAACGATTCCTCAGCTATTTTACCTTTTGCCAGGTCGGTCATTCTCCTTAAAAGCTGGGATGGTTTCTGCGAGCCAAGCTCCATCTCGCTGAGTAGTTTCCTGAACTGCCGTTCTTTTGTCTCCTCATAGACTTGGAGCAACCGCTCTTTTAGGGCTTCGTACTTATTGTTTTCCGGCGGCTCTAAAATTAAATCACTAACCTGCTCTATTGCACTTTTGGAGAGTTTGGTGACTACTAAATTTTGTTTCGCCGCGTCCCCCCATTTTTGGCCAAATATAGTAGCCTCAAACTGCGCGAACCATAGTTTCGGCTTGTCCAGCCAAAACTCCGGTATGCGTGACGATATTGTCACGGCCGCCAAACCATCTTGCCTGGCTGTTTCCGTCGCTGATTTATTGTCCGCAGAGCTGGGCTGGGCTGGGGTTTGCTGTTGTCCGAACATCTCGGGAGTCTTTACCTTAGATCACTTGTTTTTCAGTCGGGGTCACCACTGTAGGAATTAGGGGTACCTACTCCTAACACAAGGATGATCAAATAATAGAAATCTTGATTCACCTCAATTTATTTGGCGTGTCGCCTTCACAGTGATCTAGTAACGACTGTCACTCGTACAACATTATAATAAATTTTCCACTGCGTACGCGGTGGTCCGCTGAGTCAGACAAGGCGTCGTATTGCATGTGCATTGTGTCCCTACATACACATTTAGTTTTATTTTTTACCTCCGACCAGGTCAGACAATAAAACTGAAATATAAATAAGAACTTAGTTGTATGTGGTGAGAAAATGTCAACAACATTTTTTGGACTGCTTTTTACACGCGTTTTAGACACTCGCGTGTTCCCGAGATACTAGAGCTACATATATTTCGCCCAGAACCAGCGTATTACGCGCGAGTGAGGGAACGCGCGTCATCATCTGGACGGAATATATGTAGCTCTAGTATCTCGGAAACGCGCGAGTGTCTACGCGCGAGTTGACTCGCGAGTAAAACGCCTCATCTGGACAGGCTCTTACATTCAATGTATTTTTATTTACATCTAAAGTGTACCTATAGTTACAATGTACCTTAAGTACGTCTAAAGTGAAAGTAAATTTAAATATTACTTGAATTATATTCCGACGAACTCCTTGGCGCAATGATGAGAGTTGTGGTCTTATAAGTTGGAGGTCCTGGGTGAGTCCTGGCAGGGGCAATTTGGCAATTTATACTTAACTAGCGGACCCGGCAGACGTCGTCCTGCCCGCTATTAGCGCCATCTACCGGGTCCAATTTTTCTACTTATAAACCTTCCTCTTGAATCACTCTATCTATTAAAAAAACCGCATCAAAATCCGTTGCGTAGTTTTAAAGATTTAAGCATACATAGGGATATAGGGACAGAGAAAGCGACTTTGTTTTATACTATGTAGTGATTTCAAAATTTTTTCTTCTCTGGTTTGAGGCTTTAGCCGTGGCCAGTCACCACCCTACCGGCAAAGACGTGGTGTTCAGAGATTTAGCGTTCCGTTACGATGCCGTGTAGAAACCGATCAGAGACGGATTTAATAAAAACTCCCATATATATCTCTTCCAAGATTGCCTGCTTCTATCTTACAGCATGATCACTTACCGTGACGCAATCACGCGGTCTGATCGCAATCAATGGCTAATTTTTACATGAATAAAAAAGTATACCTACCTACCTACTTGTAACAAAGTTACCTTATTGATGGAGATTTTTTGTGCGAAATAAACATCTTTAATGCGAAACTCCACGTTACTCAGATTTCTACACTAAACTGTGTAGAAATCAGATTTACGTGTTAAAATAAATTTCTTGTAATTAGTATAAATTTCACCACAAAATATTCACAGCTCTGCTTTTAATATTTGAGTCGAATATTTTTTTTAGCTTATTAGACACAATTGACGCATATGTATAGGTACCACCAGGCCTGTAACATCCCACTGCTGGGCACACGGTCCTCTCTTATGGGAAATATATCGATATATAGATCTTAGACCCGCCACGCTGCTGCTCCAATACCGGTTGGCGGATGATATACATCATTACTAAATAATATTTAGGTACCTGTATAAGTAAATAATAATTTAATAGGTACCCGCTAACGCCAACCCTATAACAATGCCCGCACTCTAGAGGAAGTTACGTAAAACATAAACAAAACTTGCACTTTTTGCTAACCACGATAGGTCCAATTAATTCATTAATTAACTATAATTAATTATTCCTGGCTTAAGTAGCTGTGATAGCCTAGTGGTTAGGACGACCGACTTCTAATCGGAGGTCGTGGGTTCGATCCCGGGCACGCACCTCTAACTTTTCGGAGTTATGTGCGTTTTAAGTATTTAAATATCACTTGCTTTAACGGTGAAGGAAAACATCGTGAAGAAACCTGCATGCCTGAGAGTCTCCGTAACGTTCTCAAAGGTGTGTGAAGTCTGCCAATCCGCTTGGCCAGCGTGGTAGACTATGGCCAAAACCCTTCTCACTCTGAGAGGAGACCCGTGCTCTGTAGTGAGCCGGTAATGGGTTGATCATCATGATGATGATGATGATGAATTATTCCTGGCCAATATTTCACTTTTTTCTTTTTTTTTTAATCATGACAATACTGTGATGAAAGCCTAGGCTTTACAATTTACATTAGGCATAGTCCGGCGCAATCATAGTAAAATTATTTATTTCAGGTAGGTAATAAAGGCTTAAGATTAAATAATGATTTTAACTCACGACCTCTGGGGTGGCAAAAGCCGCTATTAATTATGCCTTTCTTAAATTTTTAATATTCTGTAAAGTCAGATTAATTGAAGGTCGTAATTATTTAAATGTGAAGCCTATAGTTAATTTTATAACTTGCCTTACTTAATGTTTGAGGAGTAGGATACGTACATTTTGAGGCCAAGGCTCACGCACTAAGTAGGTAGGTATATTTTTTAATTAATGCACTGAATTAGTAATCTAAAGAATTAGCAACGCTAATTATTTTGCGTTATTACCAAAAATAACGTTTCGAATGTATTATCTGTACAATACATCTTTACCCATAAATAAAATTCAAGTGTCTGTCCGTGATTTAGAAATAATTGCCTCTTATTAACCTCACACTCGACGTATTATGATTACATACTTTGGCACAGGGTTATTTTATATTGTTGGTTTATATAAATAATTCCCGGTGATTATTAATGACTAGCTGATACACGTGACTTTGTCTGCGTTCATATAAATCTCAAACAAAATTATCAATGCCTATTTAACCCCCTAACGGGTTGTTTTTTTAAAAACGATGGGGTGTTATAAGTTTGACGTGTCTGTGTGTGTATATGTGTGTGTGTGTGTGTGTATGTGTCTGTCTGTTCCCCTGTAGCGCTCAAACGGGTGAACCGATTTAAATGCGCTTTATTTTGTTTGAAAGGTGAATTAGTCGAGTGTTGTTTGCTATGTTTGATGAAAATCGATCCAAGATGACCGCCGCTACAAAATGTCGGAATACATATTTTTTCGCAACTCCCTTAATATGGGTATCAAATGAAAGGGCTTGACTATTAGAATAGCACTATGCAAATCCAAGATGGCCGCCGCCACAAAATGGCGAATGTCGGGGGTTTTTAATTTTTTAATTTATACTTGTTCAAAAATCCTTTAATAGCTATCTGCATGCCAGCCCGATCCGTCCCGTAGTTAGCTGTGTGTTGATAGATTAGTCAGTCAGTCAGTCATTCAGTCATCTTTTTCTTTTATACATTTAGATTTTCATTAAAATATCACTAACCGTAACATAAACACAATCATAAAACGGGAAGTTCATAATTAAATATAATTAGTACTACAAGGACTATTACTTCATTAGAATTAATTATCTACTACAAAATATACAATATGAACACTTTATATTATTTCCTCGTATTATGTACTATTACGAATAATTATGCAGTTAATTTGGTATGTAGGGTACTGGGTATCTACTTGATAAGAAGAAATTGTTCATACCTAAAGAATACGCAAATTAACAGTTAAAAAGTTTGAGATACGGACATTCAAGCCTGCAATATATTATTGAATTCCACTCAACTAATATAATCTTTACGGTTTTGCAAAAGAAAGCACAAGGAACGAGTAACATTTTGCTACAATCCAACAAACCAAAAAAATGCAGCATGCGCTATGCTATGCTCTACCAGACCTCTCGCTAGACACTATACCCTGATTTTTAATTCCGTGGGATTCTGACAGCTGTCATTTTCATTTACAGATGAGTTATTTGTATAGAGAACAGGGTTAACATCTACGAAGTACGATTTTACCCCAAACTACTTTAATTCCCTGTGATCATAAAAAGCCATATGCCGCGTAATAATATTAGTCGTTTCGCCCTAAAATAGAAAACACCAAGAGTCGAAACTAGAAAGTGCACACTAACAGCAATAGAAAACAAAAGAAGCACATCGAAAACAATTTATTCAAAAACAAGCGGACACCCGCGACTTTGTTCGCGTGGATATATATTGGTTTGTAAAAGTCCCATAGGAATGATTTTGTTTTTCCTAAGCTCCTTTGAGCTCATATCATGCTAAAAACTGTTAAAAGTTCACTGGCGGATGTTTAGGTAGATCAAAATGTAAACATCCGCCAGTGAAAGTCCCATCAAAATCGATCCAGCCTTTTAGAGATTAGTCGGTAATCTTTAAAGTATCTACTTTCTAACAAAAAAAGAATGAATGAAATCGAACCACGCGTTATTGAATTACAGCTAAATACACGTTTTGACTTTCATCCCTAGGGAACCGTGCTGAATTTCGGGATAAAAAGTATCCTATATGTTACTCCGTAGTATGAACTTAAATTGTACCAAGTTTCGTTTCAATCCATTCAGTAGTTTTTGCGTGATGCGTGCACAAACATACAGACAAACAGACAAACAGACAAAAATTCCAAAAATATCTTTTTTACGTTCTATATTACTTATCCCTAACATCCTCCAGTTATTATTTTGCAAAAATCTTCAATGTACAGATACGACAAGTCTAGGTACGATTTTATTATATGTATAGAATAGATGGAAGTCGAATGACATTATCACCATGAAGTGTCTATCAGGCATTTGTCATATCTACATGCGGCAGTTGATTTTTATTTACATACTAGCTGACCCCCGCAACTTCGTTCGCGTAGATATATAGGTTTTTATATAGGATCGGATCGGATCCCATAATTCTTTTATGTACCTCATGTAGCCTAAGTTACTTCTTATAACATTGAAAGTTCCATTAAAATTGATCCAGCCGTTTCGGAGATTAGCTGGAACAAATAATTAGACCGACAAACATAAATTTAAACGCACACCAGTTTAAAATAAGCCGTACGTTCAAAGATCCGGGTCCCAAGTTATTTGAACCCAATAGTGAGGGTTGTAATGTCTGTCATTGCTGAACTAAAAAATCTATGACCTTGAAATATTTACGGGACAATATATAAAGTACTACCTTTCTAACAAAGAAAGAATGAGTGAAATCGAACAACACATTAATGAATTACAGCTAAATACACGTTTTAACTTTCATCCCCTCTCCCAAGGGAACCGTGCTGAATTTCGGGATAAAAAGTATCCTATGTCCTACCTCGGAGTATAAACTCAAATCGTACCAAGTTTCATTCGAATCCATTCAGTAGTTTCGGTGTGATGCGCGGCCAAGATACAGACAGACAGACAGACAGACAGACAGACAGACAGAAAGACAGACAGACAGACAGACAGACAAAAATGAAACAAATTGCAGTTTTGGCTTCAGTATCGATTATACAGTGCCCTCCAATAAAAATTTTCAAAATATCTTCAATGTACAGAATTGGATCTGTTACAGTTTTATTATATTATAGAAGTTTTGAATTTTTTATCTATTTTGTGGGAATTGTTTTATCTCTGGTAACATTATGAAACGTCAGAATTCCACGGAATTAAAAATCAGAGGATAGACAGCTAAAGTTTGAAACCGATAAGAAAGCACATCCACATGCGCCACCACATGCGGTTTAAACCGCAAAAGTGTTTACATTTACAAGTCATTACGTGCAAACTTGCTACAGGTAAACGAAGCTTATAATGGATTCCCGCAAAGCCTACCTAATGCTTGCTTCTATCCAACGCAACGTTTAGGCCTATTCCGCACTGCGAAATTAATTCGCGCGACTTTTTTCGCAGAATTCTGTGACATATGGAAATGTATGAAGCTTCACGCACTTGCGATTTGGAATTCGCTAAAAAAATATATTAAAATACTGAAAATACATCGCGTCAGTAAAAATCGCGCGAATTTTCGCAGTGCGGGCTAGGCCTAAATAGTTATGCACATCAACAATGTCTAGGGATATTTTGTATAAAGTTCTGAAACTCGAAAAATATTAATCGGTTTTAAATTATTTTAATGAAAGCTTATTTTGTAGACCATATTAAATGATTCTAAATTTGAATTTGAAAAAATAAATTGAAAACAAATGATTTGTGCGGCATAATTGTAGCGAAGTTCGAAAGTTTCAATTGACCTAACCCAGTTTTTGGTATATTTTTGTATCAAATGAAAGTTTCAATGAAAATTATTGGTTAATTTCTAATTTATGCAACTGTATGCATCATGCAGAGGCGCCATTTAACAAGAGACGAAATGTTAAGGGCAGTAGGTACGCTCCAAACTGGGGCTCCTCAACGAAGTATTGCCGAGGCGATTGAAACAAGAAAAAACGTGATATCAAGGTTGTGGTCACGTTATTGCACCACTGGTGAAGTGGCTGAACGGTACCCAGGCGAGAAGCGCATAACCGCCCGAAGACAGGACCGATTTTCGCAAATGACCGCGAGAAGATAACCAAATGCTACAGCCATGCAGTTGGTTTAAAGGCTCCAGTCAGACCACCATTTGCTTGTCAGTGACGAAACTGTGAGGAAAAGACTGCACGAGGCTAACCTTCATGCTCGCAGGCCGCTTCGTACTCCAGCACTACGCAGAGGAAATCGTGGACGAAGATTACAGTGGGCTCGCGAACATTTGCTCTAGGAAGATAACTAGTGGTCTGTAGTGCTGTTTACCGATGAGTCCCGATTCGGATTTCATCCTGATTTACGAAGAGTACGTGTATGGCGAGCTCCTGGTCGTGACAACCGTCTGCGACACCGTCAGGAAGTCCAGCCATACCACGGCAAAACAATTATGGTTTGGGCGGGAATTCGTATCGATGGAAGAACAGATCTCGTTTGGATCAGAAACACCATGACTTCTGAAAAATACCGTAATCAGGTGCTAGCACCAATAATCTATCCCCATCGACTGCAAATGGACCAAGTTTTCACGCTCATGCACGACAAAGCCCGTTCGCACACTGCGCGAGTGGTGACCAGCTGGCTACAAGAGCACGATGTGTCGATCTTAGACTGGCCCGCTGAATCACCAGACCTAAACCCCATAGAGCACGCATGGGACATGCTCCAAAGAAGGGCTTTGAGGAGTTTTCCTCCGAACATTGCGACTGCAAAGCAACTTTTTTTGCATCTTAGCAGGACCTGGGACAATATCCCACAGCAAGACTTTGATAACTTGATTCAAAGCATGAAAAGCCGTTGTAGGACCGTGGTTAACGTCCATGGGTGGTTTACTGACTACTAATTTTAAATAATTTTTCACGTAACTGCAAAAAACCTGATAATTTTGCTAAAATTATATTTTTTCTTAAAAAGACATCTATCCTTAAGTTTACCATCATTTCACTTTTTGTCTTTATTTCAATAAAAAATTATTTACACAAAAAAACTAATTCTGTTTTATTCTAAAAGATAGTCTGATAAATAGGCTTTACAAAAATATATACATATTGTATGTTAGTTATAACCAATTTTGAATAAATTGAGAAAATCAGAATATCCCTGGACAGTGTTGATGTGTGTATTTCATACGTTTAATATGACACTAAAGATGATCCATTTTAAAACGTTGATTTCGTGTGTAAGTTTGGAGAGAGAAATTTATTTCTTCGGAGGAGGCACAGAACGTCTTTGCGTATAATTTCAAAAAACTAGACAAGTATGAAGTACATCTTAATTATATGAATCCCTATTTTCCTTAGTCACGGCGTCACGCAAGAACTGCTGAACCGATTTTGACAAAATTTGGTATAGATGTATACTATGCCATGGAGAAGGAGATAGGCTACTTTTATCCTGCAAGATTTAGTATAGAGGTAGACTAGGCCTTGGAGAAAGAAGGACATAGGCTACTTTTTATGCCGGAAAATTATAGAGTCCCTGAGGGATTCTTAAAAACACGGATGAAGTCGCGGGCATCAGCTAGTAATAATATATAAATTTGCTTTAAATTTGTTCAGGACAGAAGAGCATATTGAACACGATCAGTGGGCAGTTCAACGCGGGAGAGCTGAGCGTCATAGTGGGGCAGTCCGGCGCCGGCAAGAGCTCTCTGATGGACATCCTCGCAGGATATACGTAAGTTGGCTTGAACAACTCTTACTTTCGCAAGTCTATGATGTACCTACCTCGGTCGAGGTAAAAATTGTACACTATAGGTACAAGGTGCCCAATTATGAACTTTAACTTATTGTGGGTAATATGAAACGGTCAAACATTGTTTTGAAGTACTCCTTTGTGAATGATCAACCACAGTCCACACATAATATGTACCTATCGACGTGACTACAAAAGGAACAAAATTAGCTTTAAGCCTTTAATACAGACGGATGTATAACTTCTAAACAAGTCCATGAGAAACACAACGGTTCATTCTGCTATAAATTGCAACAGAATGGAAGCGTTGTTATCGAGAGACATAGGCAATAATGTATAATAACAAGTACAGGCAGCCCTTGTTTGACGGCGTTTCATTCTACGGCCGGACAGTCCAGGGGCGTAGCTACCGCCGTATATGCCGTATCAATTATACGGGCCCCCCAAGCCACGGGGGCCCCCGACGTGCGTAAGCAAAAATTAACAAAAACTCATAGTTTTGTTTATTTCAGAAATGATAAAAGTCAAAAAATGTTGTCCAAAAAGTTGTCCATAGAGGCAGAATCTTTAGAAAAACTAAAGTCATCATCAGCTATAAATGATTTAATAAATCAATTTGCCGAAAAAAAAGGCAAGGAGAGTAAGTATATATTTAATTTGAATTGTTTGTAAAAATTTTAGAAAAAGTGACAGATAAATAATTATGATGAATAAATATTGCTTTTAATTTTATGCAAACATTTTTTTATCTGTGAGAAATCCTTACCCTTCATAAGGGCCCCCAAACAAATTTTTATACGGGGCCCCGCCAAGGTATGCTACGCCACTGCCGGACACGCAATTATAACGGTGAATGCAAGTTTGTAAAAGTACCCTATTACTATTACATAAAGGCTCTCGCGGATCATAGCCGCAAGCCGCAGCGGGTCGCATACCAAAACTGTGACTCTAATATTGTGAGCCTAATTAATTTGTTCGTGCGCTGCACTGCGGCCCAGCCATTTAGTGAACGTTACTTCATATAAAATGGACAGTAATGAATAGAAGGAAAGGTAGATAACGTAGTAGTACAATTAAAAAGAGGGGGAAGTACCTGCACAGGCGACTAACAAAAATAAAAGGGACGGAATAGCAAAAATTTTTACATGATTGATGACTCCAGAAAGATACTGCACAAAGAAAAGTTTATCCGAGATATCAGGATCAAAATTGAAACAAGTATAAATTAAAAATTTAAAAAACCCCCGACATCCGCCATTTTGTGGCGGCAGCCATCTTAGATCGATTTTCATCAAACATAGCTAACAACACTCGACTAATTCACCTTTCAAACAAAAAAAAACCGCATTCAAATAGGTCAACCCGTTTGAGCGCTACAGGGGAACAGACAGACACACACACACACACACAGACACGTCAAACTTATAACACCCCGTCGTTTTTGCGTCGGGGGTTAAAAATAAAACACAAGGCGAAACGAGATTATGCCTCATTTATAGGATAGGGATTATCTACCAGAGAGCAATTATGTTCATCTGTATATTCCAAAGAGTATTTTTTAACAACCATAAAAATACATGCTGATACAAACTGGTAACAATGAGGCCTCTTGTTAACACACGTTTTTTCCACGGTACGGCGAAACGTGGAACCTTGTTAATGACACGGCGAGACCACGGTTCCATACATTTCTGCGACCCTAAAATATCAAACGTGGCCTTGTGAATCAATGGTCGCCACGAGAGAACTAATTGTGCAGCGCTCCAGGGGATTCCCCGTAACTTCTAGCACGAGAAACAACAATAAGTAAATTGTTATGAGTTATGAGAACTTTATATAGTAAATGTAAATTTAAAATTTAAAAACCCCCGACATTCGCTATTTTTTTTTTTGGCGGCTACCATGTTGGATTTGCAATAGTGCTATTCTACTAGTCAAGCCCTTTCATTTGATACCCATATTAATGGAGTTGTGAAAAAATATGTAATCCGCCATTTTGTAGCGGCGGCCATCTTGGATGGATTTTCATCAAACATAGCTAACAACACTCTCGACTAATTCACCTTTCAAACAAAAAAAACCGCATTCAAATCGGTCCATCCGTTTGAGCGCTACAGGGGAACAGACAGACAGACACACACACACACACACACACACACACACACACACGTCAAACTTATAACACCCCGTCGTTTTTGCGTCGGGGGTTAAAAAACACGTGCAAATACGATGAATCATGAATTTTGGGTAAAAAGTTTCACTGGCTGAAATTCAGTACAATTTGACAGGTTGTTTAGACCAGACGCCTATGTGGCGATATCTATTAGCTGGTATCGGAAAAAATAGCAAAACCTTCATTAGCCAATCATTTTTATTGTTGAACGAGCGGATACCCGCGACTTCGTTCGCGTTGATATTGATTTTAATAATCCCGTGGGAATCATTTTGTTTTTCCTAAGCTCCTTTGAGCTTATACCTTGCTAAAAACTGTTAAAAGTTCACTGGCGGATGTTTAGGTACATCAAAATGTAAACATCCGCCAGTGAAAGTCCCATCAAAATCGGTCCAGCCTTTCAGAGATTAGTCAATCGTCTTTAAAGTATCTACTTTCTAACAAAAAAAGAATGAATGAAATCGGACCACCCGTTAACGAATTACAGCTAAGTACACATTTTGCCTTTCATCCCCTCTCCCAAGGGAACCGTGCTGAATTTCGGGATAAAAAGTATCCTATATGTTACTCCATAGTATGAACTTAAATCATGCCGAGTTTCATTTCAATCCATGCAGTAGTTTTTACGTGATGCGCGCACAAACATACAGACAAACAGACAAACAGATAAACAGACAAAAATTTCAAAAATAGCTTTTTTACGTTCTATTACTTATCCCTAACATCCTCCAGTTATTATTATTTTGCAAAAATCTTCAATGTACAGATACGGCAATTCTACGATTTTATTATATGTATAGATAGATGTATAGAAGATTTATTATATTATATGTAAGTATTAGGGTGGTCCTTATTGTTCGACTTTTGAATTATCGCCGGGGCACATTGTCATTCGATTTAATATACGTCTAAATATGAAATAGATTTTTTTCTTTTAATTTTTTCTTACGATTTATGCCCGGTTCCTATATCCAAAAAACGACTCGTTTTGCTTACGGCTAGTAGTATTTTCTACGAGGCGTAAGTCAAAACCGTTCCTATAACCAACGATCCGTACAATAAGTTACCGATAGTTTGTATCTACGGATGGGAGGGTTACGAGTAACGAATAGTAGGACATATGTATGAAGATGACGGTCTATGGTGTTCCTATAAATAAAAATAACCTTCAACGAGCTGTTAAAGTTACGGATCGTCTATATTTTGTTTACCGCTCGATATTGGTCGGTATCTCACTACAGTTTTGCGTTTTTGGAATATTTTACATTAAATAATTGTAAAATGTCTCGTTCAAATAGTGAAATAAGTGATTTAGAATTGTTATCGGACTGGAATTACGTATACAGACGAAGAATTTGAGTTTAATGGAAAAAATACAAAACATGGGTTCACTATTTTATTACTTGTGCAACATTCATAGTAAAAGTACGAGTAGGTAATAAGATAGGTATACAATCAAGAAAGTTATAACTACATATTCTACTTGCATATATACACCTTGAAAGAACACAGATGAAATTCGATGCTATTTCAAAGACTATTTCGTTATTGTTTTTAAAAACTAAAAATCTCACATAATTATTTTGAAAATACTTTTTGAATAGGTACCTACTCTTTGAAAGTTCCGTTGAAAACTGTAATTTGTATGGAATTGTCAATATCACTTCAAGCCGTCCATCACTTGTAAGCCGTCACTAATATTGCATTTTGTTATCACTTCAGCAGTCCGTAAACTAATTTATTTTATTTATTTAACAGATTTCTTTAACACCAAAACTATAATAAACATAAAAAGTAATTTTTCGCACAATAGTATCGATTTAAACTTAAAATATTAAAATATGCATAATTTTTTTTTGTAATATAAACATGTTCGATTGCAATAGCGAAACGGAATGAATGTCTAAGGAGGGCTTCGGTTAAACGCGTGACCAACATCTGGTCGTCGCAGGTAGATGACCCAAAAAGTTTTAGGAACGCCATTTTTTGTTCGTTACTCGTAACTCAAAAACGAATTGTAGCTTTTGTACAGTTACGATTCGTTGAATATAGGAACCGGGCATAAAGAGGTCGCTACCAGGTGTCAAAGTTTAACGAAAACCGTTGTATGGCCGCTTAAGTGATGGTTTCATTTAAGTGTTTTATCACATTTTAACTGCAAGGGAAACTCGCATAGGTAACCACTCCCTTCCCCTCTTCCCTCGACCGCGCTTTTGTACCTCTTTCTTCTGTAAAGTCGAGATTTAGCCCGCCCCGCACTTCAGTCTAATTAGTCATTAACGAGAGCGCACGCGTTTTTTTTTTGTAAAAGGCATATAAACATATTTCAACTTGCGATGGCATCTACAAGTAGCGGACTCAGTATAGCTACTAGAAATCAAACTAACATTTGGTTTATCGGTCAATTACTATCTGAATTAAACCATTCAAGGTCGCCATCCATTGGTGAAGGATTACGTTTGTTTTTTTACTATAAAAATGTAAAAAAGAAAACCATTCGTGAATATGCGACTTTGGTGGCATGCGAAGTCTTATATTTGAGGGATAATATTCATCTAAAAAATATATATCATCAGTAAAATTGCAAAATTCTTCAGAGACTGGCAGAATTTAAAAAATTAAAGAAAACAAGGAAAAACGTTCAGGAGCATTAAAGAAAAAATAACAAAACTGGCAAAAAAATTACAAGATTTATTGCTTATCATGATGCTTTAAATATTATGACTGCAGACGAAAACAAGCAGCTTTTATAAGCACTGCGACAAAACGGACCCCAGAGTTTAGTTGGTTCAGTGGACAGAAAATGTTTAAATAAATAAATAAACAAAACTTTTAGACAAAACTTTAAAATAAATGATCCAAATAATTACCTAATATCTTCATTTATAAGAACAACAATAATTTTGTGTTTTTCATGTCCAGATTTATGAATAAAAGGATCCAACAAATGTAGAGATTTCAAGTTTTTATTTAAAATTCAAATCTCAGTAGCGACCCTTAAATGTCATTTAAAAAAATTGAAAAAAATACTGAAATACTTTTATAAGGTATAGAATCAAATTATGTAGTGCCCCGTAAAATTAAAGAAAATTTTTTTTTCCCCTTAGGAATGAGGACCACCCTAGTAAGTATAGATTTCTTTTCTAGTTGAAACTACCCTGTTATGCAGTCAATTTACTTTACTTTACCAATATCCTTTATGAGAGTATATTATTTTTTTACACGTAGGATCCTTGACCCTCATCGTCAATATTTTATCAATAATAAAATTATTGGTTGGTATTTTTATTAGGTCGTTAATGTTTCTTTAAAGTATAATAAAAAGACACTTTGAGAGCCATAAATATGAACTAATTTTGATTTTTATTTTTTAAAATATTATAAATAAGTAATTAACTAACATATTTTTATGAACAGTTATGTGTATTAGATATCAAATGTAGGTATTTTATCGTTGCAATGTGTCTTGAATTTTTTACTTTGTTACCATTTTTCTGAAACTCTACGGAGCCGATTTTGATGAGGTTTTTTGCTTTACACGGGTATCGCATCAGAGCCCATTTTGGCCCACCACGGGACAGCTATAATTTTGATTTTTCTTTTATTATTTCACATAATAATATATTCTACTAATCTGTGTTTCACATGTTCAACTTCATACTTGTACTGAACGATTCTCATGGAACTTTACATATTAACTAAAATATAACCATGGAAATATAATAAATGTAAACCCCGGGTTCTATGAGTCACCAAATATTGATCATCAAGCTGCACTGGTACTGCTTACTTAAACGCTGAGCATTCATTTGAAAATCTCAGATTTTAATCGCAGATTTTAAATCTGCTATTAAGAATAATTATTGTGGTTAGTGGCTACCAGCCATAAATTTTATCTCTATAATCCACCAATTTTGATGTATATTTTTTTCATTGCGCGGATATCACTTCAGAGAATTTACATAAGGGGACGCTTCACACCTAAGAGAAATTATACTCCACCCCCTCTTCTTCACACTGTTATACGAAGATACGTTTCATAAAGAAGACTAAGGCAAGATACTGTATAATTCGCATTTACTGTACAGGCTCTAACTCATATTATATAATTAAACATAATTATTTTAGACATAATTATAAATCAATTATCAGTAGGCATATAATAGCCTTATCTCAGAAATGTTATCACTAAGATGATTACAATTTTTGCAAAGCGATAGACTGAAGCTACAATCAAGCTTAGAAGATAATAACGCAGACGACAGTATTTTGTCTGAGATCGATTTTTATCCGTCTACGGCTGAGTTGGTTTAAAGTCGTGGTTAGTTGATACCTACTGTAACCCATAAACCTTGGAGTGCCCTGGTGTTGCTTCAGCCTTCAAGTATAAAGCTTGCGCCTAATATTGTTATTATATAATATGTTATGTAATTAATGTAAGCAATAAATTAATCAATAGATTATAGTGCAGTCAAATTTGACTCCAAAAGTGGCTAAAATCGCAAACGAACGGCTAGTTCTGATTTTTTAATATGTTGTTAGGACCACTACCAGTAGTGTAAATCCAATTTTGCAGCTTCGAAAGACCTGTGCTAACTTTGCAGCACTCGAAAAACCGCGAAATTTTCGCACTACTTTTGGTTTTTTCAATATAAGTCCTAAACTATGGGTTTAAAAAAAAAATATTTTCTATACGTTTTTAAAGAAGATTAAAATTGCTACAATTTAAGACCAAAACTAGCTCTTTAAATTCAATATTTGCTGAGATACAGCTCTCCAAAAATTGACAATTAATTCCGAAAAAGTGAAATTTTAAGATTTGGTCAATTTTAAACCCCGCTATCGGGGAAAATACTCATTTTACAGATAAAGTTAATTGAAAAGATGTTGTAGTAAATATAATTAGCTTTAATTTAAACATTAAACGACGTCTGTAGCCCATATAGTTTACTTATAAATTCTAAAAGTTTAAAAAATGGGAAAATTGCAGTTTTCTCTTCAGTTTGTTTTGAATGTAGTTTGAAAGAAAAAACCATGTACACCCACAAGAAATATGTATTAAAACTATTACTAAGTATTTATATTTAGTATTTATAATGTTATTTATTCAAGAAAAAAATTATTTATATTATTATTGATATTTATTGATTTTTATGAAACATATTAACCTGTATTAAAAGGACATTATGAGTTCCGAGCAATATAAGTCGTAAACTACGCATTTTTTTAAATATTTTCTATACATTTTTAAAGTAAACTAAAATTGCTACAATTTGACACCAGAACCAGTTCTGTAACTTCAATACTTGCCGAGATACAGCTCTCCTAAAAAAGAACTTTTTCCAAAAAAAGTGAAAATTTAAGATTTGGTCAATTTTCGACCGCCATCTTGAGGATAATACTCATTATAAGGGTAAAATTATAGTCAAAATGTTGTAGTAAATCTAATTAGCTTTAATTTAAGGGTAGAACGACGTCTCTAGGCCATATAGTTTACTCACAAACCTTAATGAACAATTATAACCAAAAATAATATCTTTGTAATGCAGGTTAATATGCTTCATAAATATCAATAAAATAAGATAAATAATTTTTTTTTTTTTTCATAAATAACATTATGAATACTATAATAATAGATTAAATGTACATTTCTTGTGGATGTTCATGGTTTTTCCTTTCAAGGTACTCACAAACCAAACTAAGCAGAGCAAATTTACGAAAATTGTTTTCCCATTTTGTGGACTTTTAAGATTTGTGAGTAAACTATATGTCCTAGAGATGTCGTATTACCCTTAAATTAAAGTTAATTAGATTTACTATAACATTTTTACCTATAATTCTACACATAAAGTGAGTATTATCCCCAAGATCGCGGTCGAAAATTGACCAACTCTTAAATTTTCACTTTTTTTGAAAAAAGTTCAATTTTAGGAGAGCTGTATCTCGGCAATTATTGAAGCTACAGAACTGGTTCTGATGTCAAACTGTAGCAATTTTAGTCTACTTTAAAAATGTGTAGAAAATATTAAACAAAAATGCGTAATTTACGACTTATATTGCTCGGAACTCATAATGTCATTTTAATACAGATTAATATGTTTCATAAAAATCAATAAATATCAATAATAATATAAATAATTTTTTTCTTGAATAAATAACATTATAAATACTTAATTTAAATACTTAGTAATAGTTTTAATACATATTTCTTGTGGATGTACATGGTTTTTTCTTTCAAATTACATTCAAAACAAACTAAAGAGAAAACTGCAATTTTCGCATTTTTTAAACTTTTAGGATTTGTAAGTAAACTATATGGGCTACAGACGTTGTTTAGTGTTTAAATTTAAGCTAATTATATTTACTACAACATCTTTTCAATTAACTTTACTCGTAAAATGAGTATTTTCCCCGATATCGGGGTTTAAAATTGACCGAATCTTAAAATTTCACTTTTTTGGAATTAATTGTCAATTTTTGGAGAGCTGTATCTCAATAAATATTGAATTTAAAGAGCTAGTTTTGGTCTTAAATTGTAGCAATTTTAGTCTTCTTTAAAAAAGTATAGAAAAATATTTTTTTAGAAACGCATATTTTAGGACTTATATTGAAAAACCCAAAAAAAGTGCAAAAATTTCGCGGTTTTTCGAGTGCTACAAAATTAGCACAGGTCTTTCGAAGCTGCAAAATTGAATTTAGACTACTGGTAGTGGTCCTAACAACATATTAAAAAATCAGAACTAGCCGTTCGTTTGCGATTTTAATGTCAAATTTGACTGGCCTATTAATGAGTTTTTGTGGGCTATTTTAACATTTTATTGATAGAATCTTGAATAATTATTACCTAATATAGGTATGTATGTACTCGTATTTGCTTGTCTTTAACAACCGGCAATCACCGAAAACAATTAGTAGGTAACAATTAACAAAGATAGTAACAACAATTTTTATCTAATAGATAAATCAGCAGCCAATGGACGCATGCGATATTGATATACTGAGCGCAGTTTTTAAGTCGCTTTTATTTTAGACTAGATTTTGTCTACAACTTCATCCGTGTTGATTTAGGATTTTAAAATTTCATTAAAATCCTTAGTTTCCGGGATAAAAAGTGTATTATTGAGATAAAATTAGATAATTTTGTCGAAATCAGTTCAACGATTTAGGCACTGGCGTGAAATGGTAACAGACAAGCATACAGAGTTACTTTCGCATTAATGTTAGTAAGTAAAGAAATATAGATTGTATACATAATTTTAATAAATAAAAATTTTTATTTATCAAATCCACAAAAACCAATAAACAAATATTTACAGTTTTATAATAATTACTTACATTATTTCTCTTATCTCTATACTATATCATTTATATATATTATATAGTGATTTTTTCTTATTATAAATTTTTATTAAAGTATAGGTAGGGAACGGAAACCGGAAATCGACGATTCCCTCTAGATTTGTGAAAAACTGAAATTCACGCGGGCGAAGCCGCGGGCAAAAGCTGATAGATACATATAAGGTACCTATGTATTACAATTCTCTCACCGTTGGATATGTACGTGATCCCTGAGTGCTACAGGCTATATATTATGTACCACGGGCGAAGCCGGGGCGGACCGCTAGTACTTAGATATAATGATTCACCACATACCTACTTAGCGTGTTTATAGTGTTTCAGATGACTAACATATCGCACTCGTTGGACTAACCCACTTAAAGATAATATTGTTAGTTTTATACAGATATGCGGAACCCACCCTTAAACTAACACTATACGATGAAGCCCAATCGAGTAGGTACAAGCGCCAAAGAGAAGATAAAAATGAGGAAGTTATTTTTTATTTATTATCTTTATAAAAATACTAGGTGATGCCCGCGACTTCGTCCCCGTGGATTTTGAACGTTGGTTTTTCCGGGATAAAAAGTACATAAAAGATAATATTATTCTTTAAGGTCTAGTCTATCTCTGTACCATTTTTCGTTAAAATCGGTTCAGCGTATTGCAAAATAAAATTATTCCCAAACTTTGATATATAGGCAGGCCTGTGTCACTCCGCGTTTAGGTATTGAAAACATACCTACAGGCGGCGGCCGTTGCGCAACGGCCAATCTAGTATAGGCTGCCATAGCCCTAGAGTCCCCGGCTCTTTCAAATGTATAACCACGTATAACCTATTATGAACCGTAGTCCAGTGAATTAAGGCCCATATTCCCTCAAAAAAATTTGGTAGGTACGTAAACGAACACGTGCTCGACTGGAACGCGTGCTAAATTAAATCATATTGTTTATCAGATTGAGTACATATTTCTTTGAAAACCATTGCGAAGTAAGGCTTCTGTACCTTTAGGTACTAGTTATTATTCTGTGATATAGGTACCTAAAGTAATTCATTCGAATTGACAGGCTAAAGGATGCCATCAAAATCAAATCCTCTTACTGTTCAGGATGAAGAAGTACTAGCTCAAGTTTACAATTTTTCCGAATTATTAATTACTAGCTTTTGCCCGCGGCTTCGCCCGCGTGAATTTCGATTTTTCACAAATCCTGAGGGATAAGTAGATTTCTGGTCCACCCGCCCCCCGCCGCGCGGCGGCGTACTGCGGTACCGCGTACGGCGGGCGCAGGGCGCAGGGGCGCGTGGCGCGGCGCGGGGAGCGCGAGCGTCCGCGTCGCCCGTCGCGATCGCGCGCAGCGAAAATACCTATCAGGGCGTTTTTAACATCTGTATTTACCGATTTCAACACAACTCCTTTTTTGAAAGTCGGTTAAAAAAGTAGCCTATGTTACTCCTTGGTTCATCCTCTACTTGTCTGTGAAAGTCCCGTCAAAATCGGTTCAGCCGTTCCGAAGATTAGCCCGTTCAAACAGACAGACAGACAGACAAAAATTTTAAAAACGTGTGATTCGGTTATGGTATCGTTCAAATAACCATATGAGCTTAATATGTGGTAGTTATTTCGAAATTACAGACAGACACTTCAATTTTATTTATTAACTAGATGATGCCCACGGCTTCGCCCGTGTGTATTTAGGTTTGTAAAAATCTCGTGGGAACTTTGATTTTCCAGAACAAAAAGTAGCCTATCTGTAGTAAGTAGTAACCCGTCCACAAAACGGAAAAATTCCGTCGCAATCCTTACGATTTTGGAATGCAATTCCTTACAGCATCAGGGTTGAGGAGTTGGACATGTACCTACTCAAGGTCATTCAACAATAAAGTCTTTAATTGGTATCCCCAATATCAATTTAAATAACCGACAGTGCCTAAATCCCATTAGTTTTGGGGATCAGATCCCCTACAGCATCAGGATTGAGGAATTGGAATCCAAATTTTTTGTAGGACAGTGTCGCAATGTTTCTCTATCGATTAAAAAAAAAATTACGCAAATCGGTTCAGAAATCTCGGAGATATCGGTGTACATAGGTAGATAAACACAACTCCTCCTTTTTTGAAAGTCGGTTAAAAAAGTAGCCTATGTTACTCCCTGGTTAATTCTCTACTCGTACGTGAAAGTCCCGTCAAAATCGGTTCAGCCGTTCCAAAGATTAGCCCGTTCAAACAGACAGACAGACAGACAGACAGACAGACAGACAGACAGACAGACAGACAGACAGACAGACAAAAATTTTAAAAACGTGTGATTCGGTTATAGTATCGTTCAAATAACCATATGAGCTTAATATGAGGTAGTTATTTCGATATTACAGACAGACACTTCAATTTTATTTATTAGTATAGAAAAAATAAATTATTATTATTATTAAATATAGATAGATATAGATATAGATATAGATTAGGTATTAGTGATAATAAACGGGAGCGGGAAAGTAAACTCCGAATTCGGACCAAGCAATTCGAACACTAGCCATTTCGCAATTTGGTTCAACATTGCTTGACCGGCGCAATCGAACTTTCACACGGGCGGTCTTGCGCCGCTTACATCCATCGGCTTTCTGCGACTCGTATGATCTCGTCTGTCCACCTTCATTACATTGCCTACACAGTAATTTCGATTCATAGATAAGTAGTACTACACCCACCTCTTTATACGGATCTAGAATGTAGATCAGGAGGAAATGTTCAATAGATGACCTCAGCCACTTCCTTCCAATTCATCTAGTTTGCGTGTTTATTAGGAACTACGCAAATACCTATAGACCTATACCTGCCTTTGTTTTTTTGGGAGATGTTGTTTGTGTTTGTAACAAAACTCTTCTGAAACGGCTTGACCGATTCTTATGATTTATTTTTTACTAGATGATGCCCACGGCTTCGCCCGTGTGGATTTAGGTTTTTAAAAATCCCGTGGGAACTTTTGATTTTCTAGAACAAAAAGTAGCCTATCTGTAGTAACCCGTCACCCAAACGGAAAAATTCCGTGGGATCCCCACGATTTCGGAATGCAATTCTTTACAGCATCAGGGTTGAGGAGTTGAATATGTATCTACTCGAGTTCATTCAACGATAAAGTCTTTAATTGGTACCCCCAATATTTCTATTTAAATAACCGACAGTTCCTAAATCCCATTAGTTTTGGGGATCAGTTCCCCTACAGCAACAGGATTGAGGAGTTTGAATCCAAGTTTTTTGTAGGACAGTGTCGCAGTGTTTCTCTATCGATTAAAAAAAAAATTACGCAAATCGGTTCAGAAATCTCGGAGATATCGGTGTACATAGGTAGAAAAACACAACTCCTCCTTTTTTGAAAGTCAGTTAAAAAGTAGCCTATGTTACTCCCTGGTTAATTCTCTACTTGTATGTGAAAGTCCCGTCAAAATCGGTTCAGCCGTTCCGAAGATTAGCCCGTTCAAACAGACAGACAGACAGACAGACAGACAGACAGACAGACAGACAGACAAAAATTTTAAAAACGTGTGATTCGGTTATGGTACCGTTCAAATAACCATATGAGCTTAATATGAGGTAGTTATTTCGATATTATTTCGATATTACAGACAGACACTTCAATTTTATTTATTAGTATAGATATATATTCGATAGGTCTGAGAATAGGACGTAAACTACTTATTTTTCATACTATTAGACACTGATAAGGATGGTCCATCCCAAATTTTTAATTTTTGGACAGAATTTCTTATTTTTAACCTCCGACCTAAAAAAACGACGTGGTGTTATAAGTTTGACATGTCTCTGTGCGTGTGTGTATGTGTGTCTGTGTATGTGTGTGTGCGTGTGTTTGTCTGTTCCACCGTAGCGCTCAAACGGTTAATACATAGACTGCTAAAATCATAACCCTTCCTTTTGGCTTTGCCGTAGTCGGGTGAAAAGGGCATCGTGGTGTTTTTATTGAATAACTAACTGATTCCCGCGACTTCGTACGCGTGGATTTATACACTGACAAGTGACACTGGTAGACGCTTGGCTGGAATTACTGATATAACTATCAGTTATTGACCGCCGAGAGTATAGGTACAAAATTATTAAAGTCGATACTAATATCTATAGCTATTAAAATATAGGGTTTGGTGGTAAAAGGGTGAAAATTTAGGGTTATATATACATATAAGTATTTTAATGCTAAATCATAAAAAAATAACAAGTATAAATTTAAAATACCCCCAACATTCGCCATTTTGTGGTGGCGGCCATCTTGGATTCGCATACTGCTATTCTACTAGTCAAGCCCTTTCATTTGATACCCATATTCAGGGAGTTGTGAGAAAATGTATAATACGCCATTTTGTGGCGGCGGCCATCTTGAACCGATTTTCTTCAAACATAGTTAAGAACACTGCCGACTAATTAATATTTCAAACGAAAAAATCGCATTCAAATCGTGTATTTAGGTATGTGGCCAATTTTTGCATGAGATTCTGTGTGTAGGTACCACCGTAACGCCTAAACTACTGGACCGATTTTGCTGAATGCGGTGTCTATTGGTTCTTTGTTATGGTCCGGGTGACATAGGCTACATTTCATTTACGAAAAAAGTCAAGAAGTGACCTTCATAGTTTATTAAATTAGTGATTCCGATAGACATAACAGATGGCGCCACTAGTTGCTTGCCCCGCGTTTTCGCACACTAATTTATTATTAAACTAGCTGACCCCCGCGACTTCGTTCGCGTGTTTATAGGTTTTATATGTATAGGATCGGATCGGATCCCATAATTCTTTTATGTACCTAAACTAAATGTAACCTAAGTTATTCCTTATAACATCATCTATCTGCCATTGAAAGTTCCGTTAAAATCGATCCAGCCGTTTCTGAGATTAGTTGAAACAAATAGACAGACCGACAAACATAAATTTAAACGCACGCCAGTTTAAAATAAGCCTTACGTACAAAGATCCGGGGCGGGCAAGTTATTTGAACCCAATAAATGTCTGTCATTTCTGAACTAAAAAACTTATGACCTTGAAATATTTACGGGACAATACTTGAAGTATTACCTTTCTAACAAAAAAAGAATGAGTGAAATCGAACAACGCGTTAATGAATTACAGCTAAATACACGTTTTAACTTTCATCCCCTCTCCCTAGGGAACCGTGCTGAATTTCGGGATAAAAAGTATCCTATGTCCTACCTCGGAGTATAAACTCAAATCGTACCAAGTTTCATTTGAATCCATTCAGTAGTTTCAGCGTGATGCGCGGCCAAGATACAGACAGACAGACAGACAGACAGACAAAAATGAAAAAAATTGCAGTTTTGGCTTCAGTATCGATTATAGAGTGCCATCCAATTAAAATTTTCAAAATATCTTCAATGTACAGAATTGGATCTGTTACAGTTTTATTATATTATTATAGAAGATAGATTATTGGGTTTTACTCTAGCGGCACGCTATGATGGCCGGTTTGACGTTTGTCCGCTCATGAAGTTCCGTATTAATTGATAACGACTTTGAAGGAAATAATTGTATTACTTTATTGACGATAGTGATGTGCAGAGATTCATAAATTTTATCGAATGTAGTTTTAGGTTTAGGACTCAAAATTTATTTATTAAATTGATTTCTTAAATGTATACAAGTGTAGAAAAATCAGTTTGCACCATTTAAGGGGTGAATGTACTTGTGAATATGAACAATTTTCACTATGTGGACAAACCTCTGAAATCGCAAAAAAATATCAATAAATTTTTAAAAATGGAATCTAATACGATCGTCACATAGGATCGCTGGCTAGCACAACTACTACCTCCGGCAAACTCGCGTCAATGCTCAATGCAAAACAAAGCAGTTTCGAATTGACGTTGCTTCGAAAAGTATAAACTGTCAGTGCAATGCGATTGTGATATAGTTTTGACCTGGCTTTGGATTTCAAATATTGATACTGCATTACTGTTGACCCTTGCTCGTTAATTTGGACTCTGTTCAAGCCCTTTGTTGTGGATTTCGTCGATATGACCGAACGTACGCAGAGAACTGTTCTAAATAGTCAGACACGTGAGTTCGTAATACGCCTTCGTAACTATTTCGATCGTGAAGCTCAAAATGGAGGGCCAATTTTACCTATAAAGTCAGTGGTTGAACGCGTAGCTGATGCGCTTAATATTGGACAACGAACTGTTAGACGGATAACTAAAAAAAAATATGGCGAGACTGGCACAGAAGAAAATAAACTTCACACACCAAAAAAGAGAAAACGAGCAAAACCAGTCGTAGGCATCGATAGCTTTGATGCCGATGCTATCCGAAGACATGTTTACGGCTACTATTTACAGAAGGAGTATCCAACAAGAAAAAAGTTGGTGCATTCACTGAAGGAAGCTGGATTATTCTTCGGTGGGGAAAGTTCTTTAACGAAGATTTTGAAGACCATTGGATTTCGATACAAAAAATGTAACAAACGCAAAATATTGATGGAAAGATTTGATATAGCGATGGCAAGGTATACTTTTTTACGGCAAGTGAAAGAAATCAAAAATTGGCAAAATGTTGTGTTCTTGGATGAAACATGGCTTAATGCTAACCATACTGTAGGCCGTTCTTGGAACGATGACACAGCAGCATCTACTTCCAAAGTTCCTGTAGGAAAAGGATCGCGACTTATAATTTGTCACGCCGGAACCATCAACGGGTTTGTCGAAGGTTCTCTCATGGCTTTTGCGTCAAAAACCACTGGAGACTATCATGAAGACATGAATGGAGAAAAGTTTACTGAATGGTTTACCTCAATGTTGTGTAGCCTCCCTGAACCATCTATTATAATTATGGACAACGCCCCATACCACTCGATGCAAATTGACAAGCCACCTGCCCAATCCCAAAAGAAAGCTGATATCGTCGCATGGCTTCGTAAAAATGGCGTAGATGCAAACATGAATATGTTAAAAGCGGAATTAGTACGTCTTTTAAAAGAAAACAAACCAACCAAGATCCGATACGTCATTGACGAAATAGCATTAGAACATGGGCACAGAGTTATACGGTTACCGCCTTACCATTGTGAGTATAATGCGATTGAGTTGGTGTGGGCTCAAATTAAGGGATATGCTGCAAGACACAATACAGAACCCCCATTTACCACAAAAAAAATGCTAAAATTATTAGAAGAAGCTTGTGAACATGTGACTAAAGGAGACTGGGAAAAGGTTGTGAATAGAACTGTTAAATTAATAAGGGAAGATTATGAAAGAGATGTGAAAATAGATAATATTATAGAAAACGAACATATAATTATTAATGTATGTGATGATAGCAGTGACGACAGTGAAAATAGTAGTATGGACGAATCTGATTAATTATGGCCTTTTGTGGCACCTTTTTTGGTATCTTTTGTATTCATATGTTTCTTGTGTGCATATAAAGTATGTATATTCATTTTCGTTCAAATATTCAGTTCGTTCAAATAAATTAAATAAACATATACATTTTTGTTTTATTAAACCTATTTAATCAGGTACAAAAACAAAACTTAATTGTTTTTTGTTCGAGAATAAATTGACATTCCACATCACTATTGTAATGTGTCAAACCGGCCATCATAGCGTGCCGCTAGTGTAGTTTACGAACTTCATACTTGTTACTTTTGTATCGTTACATTGAAGCTACCTATGAACTGTATAAAAGCTGTGATAGCCTAGTGGTTAGGACGACCGACTTCTAATCGGAGGTCGTGGGTTCGATCCCGGGCACGCACCTCTATCTTTTTGGAGTAATGTGCGTTTTAAGTATTTAAATACCACATGCTTTAACGGTGAAGGAAAACATCGTGAGGAAACCTGCATGCCTGAGAGTTCTCCATAACGTTCTCAAAGGTGTGTGAAGTCTGCCAATTCGCTTGGCCAGTGTGGTAGACTATGGCCAAAACCCTTCTCACTCTGAGAGGAGACCCGTGCTCTGTAGTGAGCCGGTAATGGGTTGATCATGATGATGATGATGATGAACTGTATGTAAGTAGTGAAATTTTATTTATGACTATATAGTTTTTGACGATATTAATGATGAACGAGTGACGTAAAGTTTAATGTCGAGTTTCTCTATTCACGATAAGTAAGGTAATATCTATGGGTAATATCGCCACCACTCTATATGATTTCCACTCAAACAAGAATGCTAACATAATGAAAAACCACAAGTTTATGACTATATTGGCTTCTGCCTACCTACTTTCAAGGAAGTTTGCTATATGTACCTAGTGATCTACCTATAGATTTCGGTTTTTCAAAATCCCTTGGGAACTGTAGATTTTTCCGGGATAAAAAGTAGCCTATGTTTTAAGTTAGGGCATAATCTATCTTCATTCAAAATGTCAGCAGGTTCAATAGCTGCGGGGTTAAAGAGTAACAAACATACACAGTGCACACACACACTATGCACATGCACATAATACTGCATAATGGATTTTATACTTTACTAGCGGTCCGCCCCGGCTTCGCCCGTGGTACATAATATATAGCCTATAGCACTCAAGGATCACGTACGTATCCAACGGTGAAAGAATTTTTGAAATCGGTCCAGTAGTTTCCGAGATTAGCGCGTTCAAACAAACAAACTCTTCCGCTTTATTATATTATTAAGTATAGATTAATTTACAACATAACATGATAGGTATTATTATGACCTACACCACCACCACCACTACGCCTTTTAACGTCCCACTGCTGGGCACAGGCCTCCACTCTCATAGGATAGGAGAGGGTTATTTAGAGCTTAGACCCGCCACGCTGCTCCAATGCGGCTAATCGGGCTATTATAACCTACAATAGTAACCTAATATATACCCAAAATTCAAAATTACGTAATTTATTAAAAAAAATATATACATAGGTAGGTACTATTAAAAAATTAATATTTACAAAAATATTTACCAGCCAAGTGATTTTTTTATGCCTCGTATCCAGGCTTTCGCTTCTTGGCTGTAACTGTTCATTTCCTTTGGTCGCATTTTAAGGCATAGAAAAAAGGTTAAAAACAGTAAAAGTGTCAAGTCTTTATATTACAACAATTTTATTGGCCTTTACGTAACTGCTATAGGTAGGTACATACTTGTTCAGGGTTGTTCTAAAAATAGCGGTTTCTAGAATCTTATCCACTGATTTAATGACGAAAATGCCCTCAAAGGCGAGCGTAGACAATACTAAAATGAAAATCAGAAACAGTACTTGCAGTATTTTGCGCTTGCAGTAAGTATTTGCAGTTTTATCTGTGCTCGTCCACACTGCTCTAGAGCAGGGGTCTCCAAACTACGGCTCGGGGCCAAATCCGGCCCGCCAGTGCCATCAATCCGGCCCGCCAGTATACCATCAATCCAGCCCGCCAGTGCCATCAATCCGGCCCGCCAGTATACCATCAATCCGGCCCGCCAGTGCCATCAATCCGGCCCGCCAGTGCCATCAATCCGGCCCGCCAGTGCCATCAATCCGGCCCGCCAGTGCCATCAATCCAGCCCGCGACAGGCCAAGGTCTTATTTAAATACAATACAGAATAGTAATTAAAATGCAAAAAAAGCATAGGTATGTTTGCTTAGGTCGCGCACTTTGCGACTAGTCTAGTCTAGAAATATATATAACTAGCAACCCGCCCCGGCTTCGCACGGGTAGTAGAGCATATTATGCGTAGGTACTACCCGCTCAGGGATTAGGCAGCGTTTTCGATGAAAGCTCCCAGGCGGCTTGACTTTTTACGATATTTTCCACAATGAACTTACTATATCTCACCTTATACCCGAATTACTAATTCCGTGGAATTCTGACGTTTCATAATGTTACCAGAGATAAAACAATTCCCACAAAAAAGATAAAAAATTCAAAACTTATGCAAATACAAATCAACTGCTGCATGTAGATATGACAAATGCCTGACAGACACTTCATGGTGATAATGTCATTCGACTTCCATTTTTGAATAAATTTTTTCAATGTGCTCTTTTGTTTTCTATTGCTGTTAGTGTGCACTTTCTAGTTTCCATTCTTAGCAATTTCTATTTTAGGGCGAAACAATTAATATTATTAAGCGGCTTAGAGCTTTATATGTTGACAGGGAATTAAAGTAGTTTGGGGTAAAATCGTACTTCGTAGATGTTAACCCTGTTCTCCATATAAATAACTCATCTGTAAATGACAATGACAGCTGTCAGAATTAAGCCGATATTAAGTCAAAAATAAGGAGAAAAACTAAATAACTAGGGAGAACCGCGGCCACCGACTCGCTTATAGGCACGCTCCCGCCCCGCCGCAATTTTTAAATCTGTAATATCTTCGAAAGTATTCATTTAAATCATATGCTGTAAAGGGCCATATGGATTTATATTAAATCAACAATGTATTTAAGGTATTTAATTAGATAAGGATTAATGCTGTATTGGTTGAAATTGCTTCGAAAATTAGCCATTATTTGTCGTAAAAAGTAAATGACAAAAAAATGTTATTGTGGGACATCCATAAGAGATAGACATATACCATCGCGGACTTTTCTGTAGACCTTTTCAATGTGTACAATACTTAGTACATTATTTTGATAAATCTCGTAGGGTTCAGCCTGCGTTTGCAATGTAAGCGGAAAAAATGTAATTATTTACGACATCACATTAGAAACCTCAAAAATAACAGTATTTCTCCACTATTTAATGGATGTTATTATACATTTATAAACCTTCCTCTTGAATCACTCTATCTATTAAAAAAAACCGCATCAAAGACCCGTTGCGTAGTTTTAAATATTTAATCATACATAGGGACATAGGGACATAGGGATATAGGGACGGAGAAAGCGACTTTGTTTTATACTATGTAGTGATAGTTAAGGCGTAGTACTATTATATATTCTGTGGTTAAGGGCAGAAAAATTAAAACTATTTTGGCCCTTGTAATATACTAAAAAAATCATTATGGCCCTAAGGCTTCAAAGTTTGGAGACCCCTGCTTTAGATCTGCACTCCTACATCTAGAAGATATTAAAATAAGTTTGCAGCAAAATGTAAAAATACAAAAATTATAATTTATTCAGGTCATATTTACCGCGATCTTATCAGTACAATATTGTATTGATAACGGACGGTTATCTACCTTCATATTTTGCGTACAGCATTGGCTACCGGATGTAAAAGATAAATATTAATTATAATATAGACAGATGATTTTGGACAAGTAGTATGTACCCGGTCGGTCGACAGACAGACTGTATTGGGACAGCAAGCTAAATGCAAAGATACAGGAAACCCATTAATAAATATGGTCACGATGCGTTGCAAGCTATTTTTCGCTCAATTAACGAATTCGGTCTTTGAGCCTAACACTCTTTTAAATAATTAAGCAATCTATATCTTCTATCTGTCTATACCTACATATAATCTTCTTCTATATATCATACATATAATAAAATCGTAGACTTGCCGTATCTGTACTTACATTAAAGATTTTTGCAAAATAATAATTGGGGGATGTTAGGGATAAGTAATAGAACGTAAAAAACCTATTTTTGAAATTTTTGTCTGTTTGTTTGTTTATCTGTTTGTCTGTATGTTTGTGCGCGCATCACCCAAAAACTACTGAATGGATTGAAATGAAACTTGGCGTGATTTAAGTTCATACTACGAAGTAACATATAGGATACTTTTTATCCCGAAATTCAGCACGGTGTACTTAGCTGTACGCCGGGTCCACTAGTATAATTATAAAAAATAATTTAATTTTTTTATTTTTCTTGTTTTCTCTCTCGCATTCCATTTATTGTATTTAACTTTGTATTTAGCATACCTATTTAATTACTTTTAATTTTGTATTTACTTATTTAATTAGTGTTACTGGATATACATCCGTTCTTATTAAATTAAATTAAAATAAATAAATAAAATAAATTATTGTTCTAGTTATAACATACTAGATGCGTCACTAAAACAAATTCGGGTTAATTTGTTCGAACACTTAGGGTATACCTAACTCGAGAATGGTTGGACCAATTTTCATGGTTTTGATTTGTTGTATAATTGTTTATTTACAGAAAGCCAACCAGTGGCAGGGTGTGCGTGAACGGTCGGGTGCGGAATGAGAAGATGTTCAGGCGAAGGTCCTGCTACATCCTGCAGGACGACAAAGTCCATGACATGCTCACCATACAAGAGTCCCTCACGATCGCCGCCGAGCTGAAGCTGGGCAACCATGTCAGCAGGGAACAGAAACTTCGGAGAGTACGTATTAATCGAATTTCATCATCATTTCATCATTATCATCATTTCATCACTACCATCATTTCATCATCATCATTTCATCATCACCATCATTTCATCATCACCATCATTTTATCATCACCATCATTTCATAATCATCATTTCATCATCACCATCATTTCATCATCATCATCATTTCATCACCATTATTTCATCATCACCATCATTTCATTATCATCATTTAATCACCATCATTTCATCATCACCATCATTTCATCATCATCATTATCAACCCATTACCGGCCCACTACAGGTCACGGGTCTCCTCTCAGAGTGAGAAAGGTTCAGGCCGCAGTCCACCACGCAGGCCGAGTGCGGATTTGTAGACTGCACACGCCCTCCAGATACATTATGGACTATGGAGAACTCCAGGCGTGCCGGTTTCCTCATGACGTATTCCTTCACTATTAAAGCAAGTGATATTTAATTGCTTAAAACGCACATAACTCCGAGAAGGTAGAGCTGCGTGTCGGGGGTCGAACTCGGTCGCCCCGAAAGGGAGACCGAAGTCTTACTCTTAACCACTGGGCTATCACGGCTTAGTAAAATTTACTTACTAGTCTACGCTGCTACTTAGTAATCTACGCATTCACGCTCTATAAATAAAATAATCCTCCGTCGTTGCGTAAACGAATAAATTTAAACAAATCACAAATGGTCTTTATTTTGCATTCGATTTGCATAATATTATAAATTATTGTAGGCCAAGGTAAATGACCATCGACTCGAATAAGTTAAAATCACATGGTAGCCACTCGCATTTTATAATAATTGTTTCTTCGATTAATCGTTGAGTTCTAAAATAATTTTGCAGCCACGAATTAAACACAGTCAGTACTCAGTAGGTTATCTATGTACATTGTGCATGCCCTTGAAACTTCAAAACAAAGATGTGAGCGGACCAATCTCCTGCAATCTTTAACAGCCTTCGCACACTGGGCCACTAGTGGCGACGACTAGTGGCCGGCCAAATGTCGCGGAAGATATTTTTCATACATTTTATATGGTATCACCGCACACTAAGCGCTCGAGTGGCCGCATTCGAGCCACTAGAAAATGTATGAAAAATCTCCTCCACTACTTGTAACGGCCACTAGTCATCGCCACTAGTGGCCCAGTGGGCGGGCGCTGTAAGGGTGGCCAATGGCCATACAGCAGTTGAATCTCACTGTATACAAATAAATAAAATTGCAGTGACTGCCTGTGATATTGCTAGTCATCGTTTCATACTAGGTCAGAGAGCAGCGAGGCAGAGTGAGGAGCAGAACAGTACAGCTACTACTTGAATGTGGGTTCACTGTTCTACAAGTATAAATTAAAAATTTAATAATAAATTTTGTGGTGGCAGCCATCTTGGATTTACATAGTGCTATTCTACTAGTTAAGCCCTTTCATTTGATACCCATATCGAGGGAGTTGTGATAAAATATGTAATCCACCATTTTGTAGCGGCGGCCATCTTGGATCGATTTTCATCAAACATAGCTAACAACACTCTCGACTAATTCACCTTTCAAACAAAAAAAACCGCATTTAAATCGGTTCACCCGTTTGAGCGCTACAGGGGAACAGACAGACACACACACACACACACAGACACGTCAAACTTATAACACCCCGTCGTTTTTGCGTCGGGGGTTAACAAATAGGACAGTAGCACACAGTAGTGTCAGGACAGCAACTACTTTTCTGCTCACTACTCTGCCGCGCTGCTCTGACCCTTATGTTAACTAGTCATAGGAGAGGGATGCTATCCTATTCCGCTGAGAATATTTTGAAAAGGATAGCATTATATTCAGAACTTTTTTAGGTTTAGTCTGTTTTTTATTTTTTTTTAATAATTTTAATTTTTAGCTTTTTAGTGTAAGTTTATAATAATTCAAAATCAACAGTTCCTGAAATCCTACGAATTTAGCATTTCTTAAATAAAGAGCATTCTTTACATACTCTGATTGATTTGCACTTATTTATTGAGGAGTTCCATTTTTCATCTCCGAAGGTATTCATCAGATCGTTACCAAAAAATGGGACCAGTAATATGTTCTTTCAAATAAAATAAAAAAATTATGAAGTCAGTTCAGATTTGATGGAGCTTTATAGAGTAACATCAACATCATCAACAACAAAAAAAAATATGCTTCGAATTGAGAACCTCCTCATTTTTTTGAAGTCGGTTAATCGCTATCGTCGGGTATTGCTCAGCTGGATTATTCTGTAACTTAGTTAGCAACTGAAAATAGTTGCCAACGAATTAGTTTGATATACATTGCTGCTTTACTGTGGGAAATATAAAGTGTTTTCATAATTTTACACAGTAAAGCAGCAATGTATATCTAACTAATTAGTTGGCAACTATTTTCAGTTGCTAACTAAGTTACAGAATAACCCCCCAGAGCCGTCGCGACTGCTCAGGCGGGCGGGCTGGTATACGCGGGACACTCAGAAAGTTTTGCGATATAAAAAAAAATGTACTACAGCTTAGAATTATAACATCGTTTAAAAACACTCTTCACCAGCGTCTATGCAAAGTTTCATGCGTCAAACCAATTTTCAAAACATTTATTCCAGTCCGAATCTGACACGTCTTTTAATGCCTGCTCGAATGTGACTTGTGCATCTTCCGATGGTAAAAATTGTTATTCTTTAGTTATTTTTTTATTTTTGGGAATGAACCGTAGCCAGAGCAGTTACATAGTGCCAGATCTAGATTGTAAGGAGAGTGATGTAAAGGTTTCAACTAAAAATTCTTAAAATTATTAAAACTAAAAATTCTATAAAGTCTAAAAATTCTCTAGCTTTGAGCGCCGAGTTCACGGACGCGTTGTCGTGACCCAGCAGTATGTGACAGAGGCCTGCGCTTGACCACTGGTTGCTCACGGCTGGCAGTGAAAACTTCTGGCAATAATTTTTTTATATACCATTCTGTATTAATGATATCTATAATATATAAGGATATCTATAATTGTTATAAAACTTGCTACCGAAATCTTGTCTTCGCTTTTCGCTTAAATTTGGTAGGTGCCGGTTTCGTGTTCTAATTTTGGAACTGCAAAACAGTCGACTGTCGCTTAGTTTCTGAATCATCCTGGTAGATCCAAGATTCGTCTCCAATGACGATGCCATGAACGCCCCAAGTCCACTTATTTTTTTTTTTTTTTTTATTTATAAGATACACCAACAACACTAGGTATATAATAGGTGTACACAGCATTGCAAGTAGAGGCTCCGAAACAATAAATAATAGAAATACAGACATATAATATTTATATTCTAAGATCTAACTAATAAAAAATTACATTTGAGAACCTTTTTCTTTATTAATCTTTTTATGACAGCAATCCACATGAGCCTGCTTCTGAGCCTCAGTGAGCTGTGCTGTACCCAGCACGAAATTATCCTCCTAACATGAAGATGAAGACGAAGGATTTCATGCTCACATCCCGATCAAATCATAGGAAATCGTCGCGTGGAAACGATCCCCACGCAATTCCATGTTTCAGTGTGACACGATATTGTTTTTAAATCGTAAAAAAATCAGCAATATTTGAATTTGGAATTTTTGTATTTTTTCTTTTAAATAGATGTACTTTAGAACTAAGTAACAACCAGCAAGTGTCTCATATAAAAAAACTTTTTTTTCACATGACTATACTCGCAGTTTGAAGCGGTGTGATGACTGCTTTACGCTGCCCGTGTATGGCCGCCTTAATTATGGAAATGAAGTACCTACGTTTTTTTTCCTTTATCAGTTACAAAAGATCTAAATAGGTTCTTTATTCGCAACATAAACTGACTTTTATGATGCGTAATAAACAATATATATTGCTGGCTAACCCTTGCAAAAACTAACCGGAACAAGAGATACAGTTCGTACACTAAAACTCGACTACGCTTAGTAATTTAATTTAATATTTAATATAAAATAATAATTTAGTGTGCAGAAAGCGAGGAGCAAGCAGCTAGTGGCGCCATCTATTATATCTATCCGAAACTAAATTATATTTTACTTTAGCCGCTCGGACGTCGCGTCTCGATTTTTTTCGTATATAAAATGTAGCCTATGTCACCCGGACTATAACAACAAAGTTACCCCTGATTGTGATGATGATGTTGATGTTTCCTGTTGAGTCTTTACACTAGATCACGTCGCTCGGGCCTCGGGGTCACCACTGTAGGAAATATATACCTCTCCTATCACCGAGGATAATTAAATAATACACTTCCTTCAATCACCTCATTTATTGGGTTCTATTTATTATTGTTCTTCGGGTATTATGGTTATTATTGTTATTCGGGTGCCACCGTCGGAAATAGGGCTACTTTTGTGTGCCCTTCTTAACATGTGTAGAATTGTAAGCACCATTTCGAACCAGTGGTAGATTCATTTGTCGATTCGAAAGCACTTGTAAAATTTTATCTGAAAAAAAAAATGTCTATTCTATTCGGCTTTACTTCAGCTGTCCACAAGATAGTTAAACTACTTCTTGTAACATTTTGTTTTGAAAAGAGCAACTGCTGAGTTTCTTGCCGGCTCTTCTCAGCAGAACCAGCATTCCGAACCGGTGGTAGATTCTTGACATGTCATAAGAGCCACGCGTTGGCCTACGTGAAACAAACGATTTTGAATTTTGAATTTGAATATTAGGCGTGTTGCCAATACAATGAACTAGTAACGACTGATTGGTATAACATATTCTACTACGGCGCGAGCGGTGGTCCGCTGAGTCCGCTCAGAGCATTGTGTTACCTATGCATATTGTCAATTGTGTCCCTATACAGACTCTCTCTACTCTTTAACCGTCATCCTCCCGCACCGCACCGCAGGAAGCATCTCAGTTAAACAGCTTAGACATCTATACTTAAATATAAATCCATAGTAGTCGTCATCGTCATCATCAACCGATAGACGTCCACTGCTGGACATAGGTCTCTTGTAGGGACTTCCAAACGCCGCGATCTTGTGTCGCTTGTATCCAGCAGCTCCCTGCGACTCTTCTGATGTCGTCGGTCCACTTAGTGGGGAGTCTGCCACCACTGCGCTTTCCGGTGCGAAGTCACTATTCCAGCACCTTAGGGAGTTGGGACCCCATCATTATTTCATTTCATCATTATTAGTTATTACGTACCAACCTTACTGCTTTTAGCTTTATGATTCTTAATTCGTTTTATAAGTAAAACAATAGCAATACCTATTACCTTGGTAGAATAGATATCATTATATGAGGTAAGTATTTTACATTTTAAATTAGCGACGCGACGTATGCAACGCATTATGGCAATGGACCCTTAACTTGCATGAGAACGGACGACTTAGGGGTCCATTCGACTTAGTTATGCATCAGTCAATTCCGTCTATTCATGAAGTAATTGAAGAAAATAATTCGTGTCCTTCAAAATCGCAAGGGTTTAAGTGCACAATAAGTAAAAATTATTAAATAGGATTTAGTGGAGCGTTCAAACAAGGTTAAATAAAAAATGACTTTCTTTGCCTGAATAACATTTCATACGTTCTTGTAGACCATATTCGATCATCTGTAAACAACAATACTATACTAATTGGAGGACGGCTTTGGTCTGTTATGTCTTTTAATATTTTCTATTCTATATTCCAGGTAGAAGAAATAATAACCTCGCTAGGCGTGTGCCAAGCGCGGGGTACTAGAGCGGCAAGCTTGTCCGGCGGCCAGAAGAAAAGGCTGGCCATTGGGCTGGAACTGGTCAGCGATCCACCTGTCATGTTCCTAGATGAACCCACAAGGTATATTTGATTTTAGACTTATGACATTTTGAGCTTTTGCTTTAGATCCCACCGCTGCCACCATAAAAAGGTGGCAGCGGTGGGATCTAAAGCAAATATATTATATTAAAACGATGTTGTGTGATTGTGTCGCTCAATACTGTTTTATTATTCAAGTACCCTTAACTATTATTTTAATAATTACACTAAATAATATCGACAGCGTCTTTCCCTCTTCAGATAAGATTTTTATCAACGTCAACGTTTTCTTTTTAGTAAATTATAAAATAAATAGAGGAATTTTGATAAAAAGAGAAAGTTCACAGTACGGACGAATTAATAATAAGGTAAAAACCATCTCAAAATGTGCTGACATTGTACCTAATCAACTGATAGACGTCGAATTCTGAACATATAGGTCTCTTGTAAGGACTTTCATACGCCTCGGTCTTGCGTCGTTTACAGCAACTTAACAGTATAACAGTAGATAATAATAGCAGATTTTCAGATCGCCCGTTCGATTAGTTGGCACGTTTGTATGCACTTTAATCTTCGTAGCAAATACGCGGCACAGAGTAGAAATTCGTAACGCGTAGCTGATGTTATACGCGATTCTACCTATCCTCATCTACGAGTATGTTCTAAAATCTAAATGAACAATATTACTGTGGTCTACGTCTATAACAAAGAAACCGTTACGTAAAAGAAACTATTTGTGTGCACTCCAAGCAGTGGCATAAACACAAAGCTTATGAATCATGATTCACTTTAATATAATAGGTACGGCGGCGTCAAACAATTATAAGGCATAAAGGCTGACACACACAACGCGTGAAGGAAACTGTACTGCAACGTGTACGCGTGTACGATTTGGAAAACAAAAAACCTGTGCGTCGATTGTCTAGAAATGATTGCTAAAGTGTATCGATCGCTATTGGCTAGAATGCATTGTTACAGCAAGAATACCGTAAGTTAAGCCAATTGAGATTGTAGCAACGATTGATGGAGATTTGTTTAATCGACCTGTAGTCTAACTACAAGTTTGTCAACTGCCTTGGCAACTTTTCTGTACCCCCGTTGACACGCCGTTCGTTGCGTTATGTGTTTCTACCTTAAATTTAAAAAACTTTAATGACATAATTACACTTAATAACAATTAAATCACTGCTTACCTATTCAGTGTTTTTTTGTCTTGGTTTTTGCGTATCTGTTACGTAAATTGATAAAGCATTATCGAACAAAATTATGGGTAGCAACAACTAAACATACAATTAAATAAAGATTCTTAACCTTTGACCCTTAGTCATCGCTATCGGAGCTCTTTTGCGATTCACAAATCACTGCGATACTGACGCTTACGGCGAAGGCTACAGCACAGCCAATCTTATCAGGCGTTGACTTGGAATTGACCAAAGTAATGAAACTTATCAGTTCTTTATTACCCGTTTTACCGGAATAGTGTATATCGGTTATTCCCAAGTTTGCATAATGATTTCTTATGTTACCTAACTATTAACCAAATAATTGGTAGTTCGCTTAAATCTTAGTAGGTACACACCTAGTACTTAGTTCTACAACAAACAAATACAATAAATCAGCTGGTTATTAATAAATAATTTACTGCAGTGTACTCCACTCCGAATATTTCCAAATGATGAGGTCATAAAAATTATTAAAAACTATTAATAACCAGCTGATTTTTGTACGCAGCTTAGTAAATATTTGCATAATGAAATGGCCACATATTCCTACTAAAGTGGTACGTTTTTCCACCCCAGCAAACCGAAATGTTTAACACCTGCGCACTACAGTAGCTACCTTTATCGAAAATTTTCACAGAAAAAAACTTGGTCGTCTCGTCGAAACGAACCTACTCACGAAGATTCAGCCTGTTATTAATCACTTAAAAAATAGGCGGCGGCTGCTATACCATAACAGAAATGAGCGAAAACCTTCATTCAGTCCTTTTGCGGTAAACTAAAAAATATTTCGCTACAGTTTTGGTCGTTTCCATCCACTATAGATCTATTTTTTTAACCATCCCTAATACTAGAGTTAAATTGCCGCTGTCACCAGTTAACGTTGCATGGGCATTTTCACCGATTGAGGAAGAGTCTCCAATACAAAATAAAAAAGAATATGTTCTTATATAGATATTTATTGTACATTTCAGTGGACTGGACTGCTCGATCTCAAAGCAGCTGATCTACCTGCTGCATCTGCTGGCGCGGCAGGGGAGGACGGTGGTGATCAGCATGCACCAGCCGTCAGCGATGGTGCTGCACATGGTGGACAGGCTGTACGCGGTGGCGGCTGGCAGGTGCGCCTACATGGGCTCCGTGCCGCTGCTGCTGCCTTACTTGGAGCAGATAGATCTCGTCTGCCCGCCCTATCACAATACTGTAGACTTTTGTTAGTATACATTGTGTAATGCTTGGCGCCCACTGATGTTCTAGAAATATATGGACCCATAACTTGTAGCGTATAAATAGATGGGCTCTGTGCTGCTGCTGTTGCCTTACATGGAGCAGATAGATCTCGTCTGCCCGCCCTATCACAATAATGTAGACTTTTGTTAGTATACATTGTGTAGTGCTTTTAATGTCCCACTGCTGGGCACAGGCCTCCTCTCTCACAGGAGGGAGGAATTTAGAGCTTAGACCCGCCACGCTACTTCAATGCGGGTTGGCGGGCTTTATTGACTATCGTCACATGGTAGTGATAATAACCAGAACCGACTGTTTAACGTGCTCTCCGAGGCACGAGGGTGAAACACCGCCAACTATCAACTCCGGGCTAAGAATTTCTTGGCAGAAATCCCAATACCTAACAGTTATTTGTCCGACACGGGAATTGAACCCGGGACCTCGTGATCTGCAGTCAAATATGCTAACCACTAGACCAACGAGTCAATAGTGGCTAATAAAAGGCTATAGTGGTGTAATGCTTGGCTCCCACTGATGTTCTACAAATCTATGGACCCATAACCTATTGCGTATAAATACATGGGTTCCGTGCTACCATTGCTTTCTGTTCTTTGCAGGAACGGTTTTTTGTGGGATCCGTTGAATGGTAGACTTGTGTTCATACAAGCATCCTGTTTGCGGGATCCGGTAAAAAGCCGATCCTATCACACATTTTTGTGTAATAGGATCGGCGTCCTATAGAAAGCAAGATCCTAATAAACGCTCTATGCTATCAAAAATAGAATACAATCTACTCCGGGTACCAGTAAAAAACTGTTTCTGCAGAACTACACTGCCGTGTGAGTGAAGCTTTACTTAGTCTAGATAAAGAGAGAGATAAAGGTCATGTGCCCTCCACATCATGATAACTAATGTAGATTTTGGTAGCATAAATTTCCAACATTAGAATTGAGGAAAAACAGGAAGTTAACGTAACCGTGATGGTGATGAGACATGAGAAGGGCGATACGACGTTGCACAAACAGGAAGTTGTACGCAGTCTAGAGGGGACACTGTCCAAGTTGGTCGAGTTGGAATCTAAATTAACTGAAGTTAATGTGTCAATGAATATCAAGGCAAATAGAATGCAACAAATACCCAAGGTTTCTTTTATTAGTAATTGCCATGAGGCATGTTATATAACTGACATCTTACACAATAGTATAAGAAACACAGAAATCCGTTACCGCTATAAACTAGGGTTATAAAGACAAGGACATTTTTTTAACTTCTTTGTAATCCGATACAATAATATTTTGAGTTTGATTTGATGAATATATATTTTTCTTTCAGTTTTAGAGGTATGTGCGGAGAATGAAGATAGATTAGTGCAATGTGCTCGAAATGGAAAGAGCGAACAGTGGACACAAAATATACCCAATGAGACTGATAGGAAATTAATAGGTCGGTATATCCAAAAATATTATTTTCATGTACTATGTATCTTCAGGGTAACAATCGTTGCAAATCTTTTTGTGTTATTGTTAGTCATGTGATAAGCTTGGGCAATATAGCATCAATTGTCAAGGAGTTCTCTAATCAAGAACTACGTAAATACGTCACGTGGCTCGCTAGAGGCTAAGAAGTTTTGCGACGGTTGTATCACCAATGGATTTAATGACTTACGGCATATTGATAAGGATTTTGTTTTTCAGAATATAAAAGGAGTAAAAGCGAAGAAGTGTATTTGACGTCCTTACCCACTCCCAAAGAAGACCCAACCCGTAAAATATTACTAGCTCTAAAAAGCACGTACCCCACATCTCCCTGGAAGCAGTTTGTAGTTTTAACGTGGAGAGCATTATTGGTACGTAAAAATATTCACATAATAATTTTAAAGAGTTTATTGTAGGTACTTCCACGCGCTTCGCTCTTGGGCCGCTTAAATACAGCGGCTCCATACAACTCGTTTGATATCATCTTTTCACCTAGTGGAGGGTCTGTCAACACTGGACGCTTTCCGGTGAGAGGTCCCCATTCTAGCGCTTTGCGATCCCGACGTCATATCGGTTCCTTGAATTACATATGTGCCCCGCTTATTGCCACTTCAGTTTCGCAACTCGTTAAGCCATGTCATTTACTCTGGTTCTTTTACGGATGTCTCATTTCTGATTTGATCACGTAGAGAAACATCGAGCATAGCTCTCTGCATTGCCCGCTGAGAGACTGTGAGTTCTCCTATGAAGCTCATAGCAATGTTAGCTTACTGGTTTACCTATTTCTCAAAATTGAACCTTCCTAGCTAGACCATTCTGTGTTCTAGGTATTGTATATTATATTCTCGTGTACAATTTCTAGGGCAGAATTGATCCTACTAATATTATAAATGTGAAAGTGTGGATGTTTGGATGTTTGGATGTTTAGATGTTTGTATGTTTGGATGTTTGTTACTCAATCACGCCGCAACTACTGAACCGATTTGGCTGAAATTTTGAATGGAGATAGCTTATGCCCTGACTTAAAACATAGGCTACTTTTTATCCCGGAAAAGTATTCCTGTGGGACTAAAATAGATATAATCTTCCAAAAACGCCATAGAGGGCGCTGACTGTTCTTAGGTAAATCACGTTCACATAACACATTATTGCAATAGTTTGCTGTGTTGCATGCATTGGCAACACATACGCTACTTTTTATCCTGGAAAAAATGCACAGTTCCCATGGGATTTTGAAAACCCCGAAGTCTATATCTACAGCTATAGGTAGATTATTATAGCGAACTTCCTTGATAGAAAGTATAAAGGTTGGAAAAGGGAGCGGGAACGGGAACCGGGAATCAACGATTCCCTCGGGATTTGTTCAAAACCGAAATTCACGCGAGCGAAGCTGCGGGCAGAAGCTATCACACATAATCACAATACCAATCCTACTAATCCTACTATCCTACTAATATTATAAATGTGAAAGTGTGGATGTTTGGATGTTTAGATGTTTGTATGTTTGGATGTTTGTTACTCAATCACGCCGCAACTACTGAACCGATTTGGCTGAAATTTTGAATGGAGATAGCTTATGCCCTGACTTAAAACATAGGCTACTTTTTATCCCGGAAAAGTATTCCTGTGGGACTAAAATAGATATAATCTTCCAAAAACGCCATAGAGGGCGCTGACTGTTCTTAGGTAAATCACGTTCACATAACACATTATTGCAATAGTTTGCTGTGTTGCATGCATTGGCAACACATAGGCTACTTTTTATCCTGGAAAAAATGCACAGTTCCCATGGGATTTTGAAAACCCCGAAGTCTATATCTACAGCTATAGGTAGATTATTATAGCGAACTTCCTTGATAGAAAGTATAAAGGTTGGAAAAGGGAGCGGGAACGGGAACCGGGAATCAACGATTCCCTCGGGATTTGTTCAAAACCGAAATTCACGCGAGCGAAGCTGCGGGCAGAAGCTATCACACATAATCACAATACCAATCCTACTAATCCTACTATATAATATTATAAATGTGAAAGTGTGGATGTTTGGATGTTTAGATGTTATGATGTTTGTTACTCAATCACGCCGCAACTACTGAACCGATTTGGCTGAAATTTTGAATGGAGATAGCTTATGCCCTGACTTAAAACATAGGCTACTTTTTATCCCGGAAAAGTATTCCTGTGGGACTTAAATAGATATAGACTTCCAAAAACGCGATAGATGGCGTTGACTGTTCTTAGGTAAATCACGCTCACATAGCACATTATTACAATAGTTGCATGCATCTGTATGCGTATGCACTTTTTATCCTGGAAAAATTTACAGTTCGCACGGGATTTTGATAAAAACGAAATATATATCTACAGCTATAGGTAGATTACTATAGCAAACTTCCTTGAAAGTAGGTATAAAGTTTGGAAAAGGGAGCGGGAACGGGAGCCGGAAATCCACGATTCGATTTGTGAAAAACCGAAATTCGCGCGGGCGAAGCCGCGGGCAAAATCTAGTATGAAATATTTATGAATAGGGAGCATTTCACATAATTTTTCTGATCTAGACGCACAGCATGCGTCAGGCCAAGTTCCGACCTTGTCGCATGCGGTGTGATTTACACGAAACATTTCGCGCTGTTTTGACCCCCTATCTTTACATGATGATTTTCTACATTTATGTCCACCTACATCTACTATATCTCAAAGAAGAAGTTTTATTGTAACACTGAAAAAATATATTGATTCAATAACTTTCTTCTGAATTAATGTTTTCTTATTTTGATTGTAGTCCGTCTGGCGCAGTCCGTCCTTTACGGTGATGATAACCGGCATCCACTGCTTCATGGCACTCTTCATCGGTTTCCTCTACTACAACGTCGGCGAGGACGCGAAGTACATGCGTGACAATTACAACTTCCTCTACTTCAGCCTCATGTTCCTCATGTTCACTGCATTCAATGCGGTTACTATTAGTTGTAAGTATTCTTAGCATTATTTTAACTGCCTGATGTGCGATTATTCCTTAATGTGTTGTGAATAGTAGTTAATCTAAAAAAGATCTATCAATGCACAGCTCAAACTGGACGGATTGGGCTGAAATTTAGCAAGAAGATAACTAGTATGTCGTAGGCATCTGCTAAGAAATTATTTTTGGAAATTGAACCCCTAAGGGGATTAAATAGGGGATGACAGTTTGTATAAGATTTATATGAAATCACGTGGATCACGGATGATGTCGCGGGCATCAGCTAGTGTAATAATATATTTGTCTACAATTGCAGTGCTACAATATGTTGTTTTTCAAAGTTCCAGAACAAATCCCAGTTACAAGAAGGGAGCACTTCAACCGCTGGTACAACACTGGAGCGTACTACGCGTCGACGCTGGTAGCGGCTCTGCCCACGCAGATAGCGTGTACGCTCCTATTCGCCTGCATCACGTACTGGTTGACCGGCCAACCGGGAGAGTACATGAGATTCCTCATCTTCTGCTGTACGCTCATGCTTGTGTCGTTCGTTGCGCTGTGCATCGGACTTTGCAACGGCTCCATGTTTAATGTGAAGGTGAGACCTGTTGTTTTTGTTGCCAGAATCTACAACTCCAGTAAATATACTCGACGTCAATCTTGCCGTCGGTTTGCAGAACCACGTAAAATGGAATTCCAATTTCAAAAGCAAATCCGATCGGCAAAGCTCACCAACCGACACCACCTTGAGCATTCATAAGATATTGGATAATGCAGGTTTTTTGTCATCAAGTGTCATTATTATAGTGGGAGATACAGTCATAGAGATTACTACCCTCATCTGTTATTTAATGCTGATAGAGATAATATGCTAGATAATTCATAGATTGATACATTGCACTTTGGTTGCCTGGCTAAATTTGGTGCCTATGATGTTAAACACAAAAAAATGTAATCAATTTTTTTCGATCTGCTTCCCTCATCTGTTATTTAAACGAATTATATGTCAAATGAAAGATTATTTTATTCCCAATCGAACCGTATTTGGTTGCCTGGTCAAAAGTGGTGCTAAATCATGGTTGCCTGGATTTTAAGATATAAAATTTTCTGTGCGAGTGTTGAAAGTGACGGAAAAGTGTTGCGCGCGCAATTCCATTTGACAGACAAAGATGCAGTGAGGCAGGCGTGCACTCGGCAGGTGCTTAGTCTATACAAAGATTAAAACCATAGACTAGCTGTGCCTGTCCATTAAAGATATTTGCAAAAAAAATAAGTGAGCGACGTAAGGAATAAGTAATAAAACGTAAAAAAGCTGTTTTTGAAATTTTTGTCTGTTTGTCTGTATATTTGTGCATGTATTACGCAAAAACTACTGAATGGATTGAAATTAAACTAGGCCCTTTGGGTACGGAACCCTAAAAATGAATGAAATCGGACTACGCGATAATGAATTACAGCTAAGTACACATTTTGACTTTCATCCCCTCTCCCAAGGGAACTGTGCTGAATTTCGGGATAAAAAGTATCCTATATGCTATTATGTAGTATGAACTTAGATCATGCCTAGTTTAATTTCAATCCATTCAGTAGTTTTTGCGTAATACATGCACAAATATACAGACAAACAGACAAAAATTTCAAAAACAGCTTTTTTACGTTTTATTACTTATTCCTTACGTCGCTCACTTATTTTTTTTGCAAATATCTTTAATGGACAGGCACAGCTAGTCTATGGTTTTAATCTTTGTATAGACTAAGCACCTGCCGAGTGCACGCCTGCCTCACTGCATCTTTGTCTGTCAAATGGAATTGCGCGCGCAACACTTTTCCGTCACTTTCAACACTCGCACAGAAAATTTTATATCTTAAAATCCAGGCAACCATGATTTAGCACCACTTTTGACCAGGCAACCAAATACGGTTCGATTGGGAATAAAATAATCTTTCATTTGACATATAATTCGTTTAAATAACAGATGAGGGAAGCAGATCGAAAAAAATTGATTACATTTTTTTGTGTTTAACATCATAGGCACCAAATTTAGCCAGGCAACCAAAGTGCAATGTATCAATCTATGAATTATCTAGCATATTATCTCTATCAGCATTAAATAACAGACGAGGGTAGTAATCTCTATGATGGTATCTTAGACCATTAGCCCAATAATGAAAAGCAAATAATGATTTTTCTAATAATAAAACCTGAGGGCCTGTTTCACTAGAATAATGGTCTGTTTCACCACCTTCTGATAAGTTTTGGACAGCTTATTCACAACTTTTGTCTTTATCACTTGACATAAAGTAAGAAAGTGACAAAACTTATATTTAGGTTATCCAACACTTATCAGAAGGTTGTGAAAAAGGCCATTATTCTTATACAAGCGGACACCCGCGACTTCGTTCGCGTGGATATTGGTTTTTGAAAATCCCGTGGGAGTCATTTTGTTTTTCCTAAGCTCTTTTGAGCTCATACCTTGCTAAAAACTGTTAAAAGTTCACTGGCGGATGTTTATGTAGATAAAAATGTAAACATCCGCCAGTAAAAGTCCCATCAAAATCGATCCAGCCTTTTTGAGATTAGCTGGTAATCTTTAAAGTATCTTCTTTTTAACAAAAAAAGAATGAATGAAATCGGACCACGCGTTAATGAATTACAGCTAAGTACACATTTTAACTTTCATCCCCTCTCCCAAGGGAACCGTGCTGAATTTTGGGATAAAAAGTATCCTATATGTTACTCCGTAGTATGAACTTAAAGCATGCTAAGTTTCATTTCAATCCATTCAGTAGTTTTTGCGTGATGCGCGCACAAACATACAGACAAACAGATAAACAGACAAACAGACAAACAGACAAAAATTTCAAAAATAGCTTTTTTACGTTCTATTGCTTATTCCTAACATCCCCTAGTTATTATTTTACAAAAATCTTTAATGTACAGATACGGCAAGTCTACGATTTTATTATATGTATAGATAGATAGATTTGACTTAAAATTTTGTTTATACATATAATTCAAGACTATTCTAACTTGGCTAGCTCAGCAGCTTACCTATTGTACTGAATATTACTTTTATTTTCCAGAATGGTGTAGTCTTCGGTCCGTTCTTCATAATGCCATTCACAATATTCTCCGGTTTCTTCCTAAGATACAGCGACGCGCCGTTTTTCGTCCGATGGCTCTTTCACATATCATTTTTGAAGCACGGACTAGTTGGATTAGTCATATCCATCTTCGGATTGGACCGTCCTAAGCTGACCTGTTCAGATTTATACTGTCATTACTCCCGCCCGTTACAATTCCTAAAGGACAACGGCATGGCAGGAGAAAGGTTTTCAATAGCAGTCGTGTCCCTTCTTGCCATAGGATTAGTATTCATCGCGTGTGCCTACATAGTTTTAAAAATTAGATTAAAAAGCAAATGGTGATATAGGTTACTCTATCCATAAAATGTGATTTGTGACCGAGTGATTTTTTTATACAAGTAATTATGTGAATAGGTAACTAACTATAGGTGATTCTGGAATTGGGAAATGTTATGTGCACAATGTACATAGTAGTTGTAAGAAACTATACCAAATTAAGTTATAATTTATGTAAGATAGAACAAACTACATTCCAATTTTGTGTACAAAATTATACATTTATAACATCATATGCATCTGTACTTTTAAGTGATTATACAGAACTAAATAAAAAATGTGCTACTGTAACACGTCAGTAGAAAGATTATCTTTTGTATGTTTACAATCGTCGTAACTCGTGACCCTGCGCAGTAGCTTGATTTTAAAGAAAGCATTCAGATCTTTGATAGTTGCGACTTGACAGCGGTGACCCGGCCCAGCGACCATGGTCGCGGCGACCCGACCCAGCGACCCGTCCCGGCAACCATGGTCGCGGCGACCCGACCCGGCGACCATGGTCGCGGCGACCCATCAGCGATGACTGATGGTCGCGGCGCATCGCTCTATAGGGATGCTCGCTCTATGCAAAGCTTGCCGATGTAATTTATAATGCACGGATTTGTCATGTGAGCCCAACAAGATTGCGTCGATTTTGTAACCAATCCATCTATTTTATGTCCTACCGACAAACATTTTGATTGATTTTAATTTTGCATTTTGTACCTAAGTCTAATTTCTTTAGTGTATCTACCACGTAAGAATCTCAACCAAGAGAGACACTTTTATATTAAGGATTCATGCACTTAAGTACAGATGTGATGGTAACGCATTGTATCGCACAAAACATCACAAATAGGTACCAAATAGTTCGCTAGAAAAATCCTAGTCTTAATGACGTGGCATTGTTAAGTTGGTAAGGTTTTATGTTATACTGCTCAATTTCATTGCATTTAGGGTAAATTGGTGGAGATTGTTAACATGGATAGGGCTTATTGAATTTTTTTTGGTTCTGGATACCTAAATAATATGTGGACTCGGGTAACGCCTTTTTAAAAAGAGCCGACGCGACGGTTTCTTAGGTAACTTCACATCGTAAGAGCAAATGAGTATATGTATATGTCTACTTATATATTATGTGGTAAGGTAAGAGGATTATCGGACCTTATACGTCAACTATCGTCCCTCTCTTCATGTTACTTCAGGAACCGTTTCAGTGAAATGGTAGGTCTATAATAGCAACTTTTTGTCTCAATCTTAACATCTACACGGGTAACTATATTGTATCTAATTTAATTAAATCTGTGAATACATACGATTTTAGATGTGAAATCCGGAATACCTACTTTTATTTAATTTCATGTGGGTGACATAACAGCTGTTGCGGAGACAAAAATTTGTCGTGCGTTTTTGCTGTTAGAAAAATCTTCCAATCAATAAGGTCGCAACATGCGACGGCGCACTTGCATTCTCTACAGCTATGAACTTACAAAGAAAGACTTGATGTGGGAGATTCAGAAACTGTTGCAGAGACAAAAGTTAATCGTTTTCGCGCAGTCTTTGAAACTTCATAGATTTTATGTTACTTAGCTTGTGACGTTTATTCAGGTCACATTCACGGTAAAGTAGCTAAATAAAAGGAACCAAGCTACCGAGGAAATAGAGCTGGGTGAGCCGCTAAATGAAGGCTGAATGATCTCTGTGGCGTGATATGTACACCGCATGTCATGCTACAATATAAATAGTGCCTTCAATCAATCGTATTATATTGCCTTCAATAACACCTTCTCCTTCTAAGAGGAGACCCGTGCCCGGTATTGGGCGGGTAATGGGTTTAATGATGATGATGAAATCATCTTACCTAACACAGTAGAAAAATAGGTTATGTTTATAACTCATAACTGTCTCAGTGATATTGTAATTGCCGTGTGCAAATAATATGATGTCACGGCTTTGACAAAAATCCTGCAACCAACCAAATCCATACGAATTAATAAATCTATATAAATTAATATTATAAATACGAAAGTAAGTCTGTTTATCTTTGTATCTGTTCATTCTTCTAAATGTGTCTTGACAAAATTTGACATAGATAGATAGCTTGCATACTGAAGACTAATACAGACAATTCCATAAAAAAGTTCCCATGATAGGTTTATAAAAACCTTAATCCACGCGGACCGGACGAAGTCGCAGACATTAGCTAGTCCCAGCTATCGGCTGTCCTAGTCCCACCTTAAGGTGTTACGTTTTCCATACTAACTTCATGTTACCATTCAAGAGCGAATGGATTATATATTTACACTGAAATTACATCGCACAGCCTTAATATAATTTTTAATTTGCGCGAAATTATATTTACATAAAGAAAACATTACATAGACAGCTTAATTATTATAATAGCCATCTATTAAACGCTGTTTTGCCTAGCTGACCGGCTTTACTTCACCTTTAGCTGTTTATCTAATGTTTTCTTTATGTAAATAAAATTTTCCGCAAATTAAACATTAAATTAAGGCTGTGCGATGTAATTTCAGTGTAAATATATAATCCATTCGTTCTTAAATGGTAATAATAAAGTAGTATGGAAAACGTACCACCTTAAGGGCGTGTCCCCATTAGGCGAACAGTGAGCGGCTAACTGTTTGCTCCCTATAGTTTTTAAATGGAGTATTCAAACAGCGCGTAATGTACGGAGTTTGCGGCGTTTGGCTTGCCAACTTTTCAGTGAGTTCAGGGAGCGGCTGATTCCTGATTCGCATCCAAGTGCCTTCAAAACTATGAGAGATCAGAGCTACGAGTAACCGATACGCCGCTCAGAGTCGCTAGAGCCGCCCACTGTTCTCTTAACGGGGAACAGTGTAGCTGTTACAGCTACTTAACGGCTTCTACGCTCAAATATAAGTGATAAAATCTGGAATATGTAGGTAGGTATCTAATTAAAATCTTATATAAGGCGATGTTAACTATATTTTCATCTGTCTTCTGAAGTTAACAAAAGTATACATTTTTATGTAGAAGATATAATATATTATGCATGTTTACAGAACTCTTGTAAGGTAACGAGATTATCTCAGCGCGGAAGGAATATTAAAGGTTAACATTATTATGACTAAATGTTATTTTTTTCATTTTGTGATACAATTATTGTGTGCTTGGTGATTGTAGCAAATTATACCTAATATAAACTATTATATGCCTTTTTTTTATTTTGTTCTACCAGACAAGTACCTACTTATAGATAACTATCACCACTAGGTACAGCCTTTTAACGTCCCACTGCTGGACACATGCCTCATCTCTTATAGGAGAGAAGGATTAAGAGCTTAGACCCACAACGCTGATCCAATGCGGAATAGCGGGCTTTAACGACTATGACATGACCGGGTAAAGGTTTAACGTGCTCTCCGAGGCACGAGGGTGAAACACTGCCAGCTAACAATTTCGAGGTGACACTGAGACTTATTTGTCAGAAAAATACAAATCCTTTCAATTTTTAGCCCGATCCGGACTCGAATTCAGGACCTCATGATCTGACGTCGAATATATTAACTACTAAACCAACGAGTCAGTTTATAGGCAGGCAGGGAGTCTACTGGGTTGTTTTGTACTGCAGGAAGTTCAAGATAAAAATTAAGGTGACAGATGAAAGTTTATCAAAATTGATTCAGTCAGCCAATACGGCAGTGTTCCACATAAAAAGTTATTAATTTATACCGGTGCGCCGTGCAGTGGAAACTTAAGCCATGGTTAATTTTCATTCCGTTTAGTTGCAAGGGGCGTAAAGTCCGTCAAACAGGTAAAAAAGTAGATGATATTAAAAATTATTAAAAAAAAATTACTTCACAACCGACAGTTCCTGAATTCCTACATCTTAGGAGAACAGCACCCTGCAGCATCAGGATTGAGGACTTGGGAACCTGGAGTGCAATGACCATGCAGCCACTCTTGCAAATACGAAATACCTAACGTATTACCGGATGCATGTATGTCCTACCTAACAACGAAAATAAAGTTGCAGAATTAGATTTAACATTGGCTCTACATTCTACACAAAAGCAGCTTATTTTGATAACCTTACTTACCTAATTAACCGGCTTAGGTACTCGTATCTTACGAATTATGATAAAACGATAATGAGTGAAAAACTTTGACTTTGAAATGATTCTTGTTCACGTGTTTATCACACCAAGTAATATTAATAGTGTCATCCAGAGAATTTAATTAATCAGGTGGTTGTAATAATATTATGCTACATTATTCCGAGTGTGTCCAAAGGTCCACCTCCTAACCATTGGTCGTTATCAAACTGTAAATACAATATATGCAGTTGTTATTGTGTGATTGTAGACGTAATGTACCTACCTACGGGCACTCGGGACATTGTAAGACAACTAACCATTTCCGTGGGCCGTACTCAGCGGGATGATCATATCCGCTCCTTACACAAAACGAGTGAAACGAACTAAAAAATCGGTGTGTCAGTTCAACCACACGCAGGTTGCTTAGTGTAAATGGATGTGGAAATAGGGAAAGACGACGTTAGTGTCAGTGATGGATATCATGTGGTCTTCTTCGACGTCGGCTGTGGATTTAAACGGCATTGTAAACGTAAGTTTCTTTGTGTGTTACAATATGGTGACTTCTTCTGTTAATGCGTAGATTCATTCCAACTTCTCACTTCGCTGGCTTTGGATTTAAAGAGGATCATGCCTGTACTGCTTCGCGCTAAAATGCTCTTCGATGAAACTAGTGTTCGAGCTTCGTTTCTCCAGGGACACATAGGGTCATCAAGGATACCCAGCTTTGCGGATTTAGTCTCTCTAACTGATCAGGTACTGTACAGAATAGAATAGAATAGAATAGAATAGAATAGAATAGAAAAGTTTTTTATTCAAATAAACTTTTACAAGTGCTTTTGAATAGTCAGATGAATCTACCACTGGTTCGGAATGCCGTTCCAACCGAGAAGAACCAGCAAGAAACTCGGCGGTTGCTCTTTTCCAAATTTACAATATCAATATAACAATTTTATGTTAAGTACATGATTGAATTGCCGTCTCGCGCATTGCTGGAACGAGTCAAATCCACGCCTTTTTATCATTTATATAAGTAATCATAATTTTATTCAGATAAACTTTCGGAAGCGTTTACGAATCGACAAATGAATCTACCACAGGTTCGGAATGGTGCTTACAATTCTACACATGTGAAGAAGGGCAGACAAAAGCAGCCCCATTTCCGACGGTGGCACCCGTTCACGAGCATGACGCATGATCCAGCCATTGCTTCGCTCAACCATATTCGAGGGAACGTAGGTGCTTATATTATAAATGGTATTTCTGAGTATAGCAAAGGCGCTTTATATTCACATTTCACGCGCATGGAATATAAATTACAAAATTATACAACAATAATTTCCTGATAAACTTTGCACGTAATTAGGTATACATAGGTATAAACGTATTTACGTCGTATGGATTCCATACTACCATTACTATGGGATAAACCGGATGATATTGAAAAAAAATTCGTTATATAAAAAACCGGCCAAGTGCGTGGCGGGCCACGCGCAGTGTAGGGTTCCGTAGTCACAATCCTCGAAAAACAGATATAACTCCTTAACCTGTGAACCCCACTTAGCCGTGATAGTTTTCCTTTAAAATTGATTATATACCCTACTGCTGTGAATTTTTTCAAGTTCCTATATACTGCCATTTGGCTGATAGAGGGGCACTCTAATAAAAATTTGCACTTTAAAACATCATATTTTACAAACGGATCTAGAAATCGAAAAATGATGTACCCACACCCACAGTATTTTTAAAAGACCTATTCAACGATACCCCATACTATGGGGTAGACGAGAAAAAAAATATTCATCCCCACTTTACATGTAGGGGAGCTACCCTAAAAAAATATTTATCAAAATTTTATTTCACCACTTTGTCGGCGTGATTAATATTTATACTCATGCCAAATTACGGATTTCTAGCACTAATAGTCTCTGAGATTAACCAAGGACGGACGGGCAGACGGACAGACGGACAGACGAACGGACATGGCGAAACTATAAGGGTTCCTTGTTTACTACGCAACCCTAAAAAGGGCAATTTGTGCAATTTATAATTTAAAACCGCGGGATCTTTCGACAGAAAAAATAAATAAATAATTGGTATTCTTACAGTAGCTTCTCAATATATTATACTAGCGGACCCGGCTGACGTCTTCCTGCCCGGTGACAAACCGATAGCAGCGCCACCTACCGAGACCGGGTAGGTTACCTGTACCTACCCGGTAATAGTGTCTTCAAATCATCCAGGAACCCATTGAAATATACACAAAAAAAAACATCCAAATCGGTCCAGCGTTTAGGAAGAGTTAGGTGACAAACACACGTACAGAAGAATTATACAGGTACGGGTGAGAGAGTTTACCGTATCGACGGGATGAACATTAAATGTGTGACAGTTACACGTAACCCATGAATTTTGTATGGGAAAATGTTTTTCCTTTTATTTTATTTTTTCGTCAATTTCCAATGTTTTTAATAGTTATTCTGCTATTCGGGACGGAGACAAATATAACTAATCAAAAATTATGAAAATCGGTCCAGCCGTTCTCGAGTTATTTAATGTTCGAGCAAACACGACTTTGTTTTATATATATTAAGATATATCTACAACAATTTAACTAATATTTCTTAGACAAAACATTGTTAGTTTTAAAAACGTGTGAATTACACGACAGGCAAATAAGAAATAGAATTAATAAGCTCGCGATTCCTTAACTACGCCTCAAGAAGGTCCGAAAGTCGTTTGTGGGAATGGGCGTAATGTTACCTCTATTAAAAGTATGGTCATAAAAAAGCATACCTACCTATAATTATACAATAAAATCTAAATTTTATATAAATCCGCTGTTATTTCGATATCGGTCAGTGAGGAAAAGAAAAGTACAATTAAAGTTTTTCAAAATTCTTTGAAAAAATTATATTAAATTGTAATCGAAGATAATTTCAGCTACAGATATGGACTTGAAAACTTGTAGGTAATTATCTAGTTTTTTCTATTCTATTTTAAAAGATTATGTTTCGTTATAATGCTTCTATGTGATTACGAGTGATACCTATACCTACTGTTGGTTAAGTAAGGAGTTCCGACTTCCGTCCTAAATCTTCAAAGATCTTATTCTGATCTTCACCTTTTTATGATGACTCCCTCCCTAGTACAGCGGTGAGCGCTATGGTCTTATAAGTGGGAGGTCCCGGGTTCGATTCCCCGGCAGGGGCAATTTGGGATTTTATAATTTCTAAATTGTCTGATGTCTGGTCTGGTGGGAGGCTTCAGCTGTGGCTGATTACTACCCTACCAGCAAAGCTGTACCGCCTAGCGATTTAGCGTTCCGGTACGATGCTGCGTAGAAACCGATCAGGGGTATGCATACCTTTTCCAAGTTAGCTCGCTTCCATCTTAGACTGCATCATCATTCATCACTTACCATAAGCAGTCAAGGGCTAACTTATACTTGAATAAAAAATCAGCCAAGTGTGAGTCGGGCCTCGCTCTTTTAGGGTTCCGTACATAATTATGAACAATATAATATTTTGGGTCTAAGAAATATTTAATTTCCGAGCTAGACATCGCAACAAACCGTGAAAGAAAACCCAAAAAATGTTCGTTTCTTTTGGTCACAGCTTATAAACTATTTTATGAATCGTTGTTTTCAGTGTTTGTTGTTTAAATAGAGCATATGGGACATAATATACTGAAAAATCATATTCCTAACGTTCTGGTTTAGTTTTTGAGATAGCCCCCATCACAAAAATGGTCTAAAACTGACAACTTTAATGGCCCCCCATTTCCTTATTTTTTGAGCTAAAAATTAAAAAAATATATATTCGTACTTTACTCAATGAGCTCTAAACAATGATATGCCACAAGCTAGGGTAAAAAAAATTTTTTTTTGGCTCCTTTTTAATGTATGGGAGCCCCCCTGAAAAATAATTTAATTCAATTTCTAATTCAATATTTAGTTTTGGGTTAACGTTCTACACCAAATACCAAAATTTTAGGTTTGTAACTCATTTACTCTACGAGCTAGAGACCTGTGACCGGCGGACGGACAGACAGACGGACAGCCGAGTGACATTAATAGGGCTCCGTTTTTACCCTTTGGGTACGGAACCCTAAAAAAGACTTCAACATACCCATGTGGTACACATACAAACTACCTACTACAAACAAAATTATTTTTATACTCTGGAATTACGTTTGAACTTTGAAGCATCTTTGAAGTAGGTTTTTTAAAAGAATATTTATATTTTACTAACTTCTGCCCTCAGCTTCGCCCGCGTGAATTACGGTTTTTCATAAATTCCGAAGATTTCCCGCTCCCTTTTCCAACCTTTATATTTACTTTCAAGGAAGTTCGAGTAATCTACCTATAGCTGTAGCTATAGATTTCGATTTTTTCAAAATCCCGTGGGTACTGTGGATTTTTCCAGGATAAAAAGTAGCGATATGTGTTAAGTCAGGGCATTGTCTATCTCCATTCAAAATTTCAGCCAAATCGGTTCAGAGCTGTTACGGCATTAAAGAGTAAAAAGCATACACACAAACTTTCGCCATTATAATATTAGTGTGATTTATTGCGTATATCTATACATCTATCTATCTTCTATATATCTATACATGTAATAAAATCGTAGAATTGCCGTATCTGTACATTGAAGATTTTTGCAAAATAATAACTGGGGGATGTTAGGGATAAGTAAGAGAACGTATAAAAGCTATTTTTGAAATTTTTGTCTGTTTGTCTGTTTGTCTATTTGTCTGTTTGTCTGTTTGTCTGTTTGTCTGTTTGTCTGTTTGTCTGTTTATCTGTTTGTCTGTTTGTCTGTTTATCTGTTTGTCTGTATGTTTGTGCGCGCATCACGTAAAAACTACTGAATGGATTGAAATGAAACTCGGCATGATTTAAGTTAATACTATGGAGTAACATATAGGATACTTTTTATCCCGGAATTCAGCACGGTTCCCTTGGGAGAGGGGATGAAAGGCAAAATGTGTACTTAGCTGTAATTCGTTAACGGGTGGTCCGATTTCATTCATTATTTTTTTGTTAGAAAGTAGATACTTTAAAGAATACTGGCTAATCTCCGAAAGGCTGGACCGATTTTGATGGGACTTTCACTGGCGGATGTTTACATTTTAATGTACCTAAACATCCGCCAGTGAACTTTTAACAGTTTTTAGCAAGGTTTAAGCTCAAAGGAGCATAGGAAAAACAAAATGATTCCCACGGGATTATTAAAATCAATATCCACGCGAACGAAGTCGCGGGTATCCGCTCGTAAGGACTAAGGAAGTAGGTATAACAAATATTTTAATACAAAAGGTGACCTTATCACTGAGAATGATCTTTACCGACTACCAGACAACCTAAGTATCTATGTACGACGTACGTATATACATATATTATGTTATGAACTTATTGAACTGAGAGACGGGGAATCGCAATAAGTACCTAGTAGGTACGGTACATAAACTTATACTCGTATATTTTATATTAAGCTTCTTAGTATAAGTTTATATTGAAACGTATTGCTTCCATACCTACATTTCCTATGAAATTTTATAGTCAATTTTTGAGACTAATAAAAGTTAAGTTTCAATGATACATTTCTTTTGTTAATGATATTATTTTTCTATCATTCTAGTCTTTGTAATTTTTAAAACCCATTTGTAAAAAACTTTAAAATCGTCAATCATCATCATCAATCAAATTTTGTATAAAATTTTTAAATATCTCATATATTTCAAAAATCATTTCCACTATTTTCCATCCATTTCATCCCACACTTTGTATGTTCAAGTGAACGCGAAGAATTATATATTCGTTACGATGCACAAAAAATAAAATCACGTGATGATTTGAATTAAATGCAAATTTTATCTAAAATTAGCACTACCTAAGTTAAATGAAACGCCTATTTATTGGATTACGTAATTTAACTTACTATTAATAATATTATACGGATAGGGTCTGTTTTTACCCCTAATACCCGTTTTGCGTGTTTATTTAGATCGCTTGAATCGCAGATCGCATCTCAGCCTAGTGTACCTTTAGCGTTTCATATATAGACAAAGTACCTACTCCAGGGGTGGCGAACCTTTATGTATCAACGTGCCATTTTTTTCTAAACAAATGTTTAATGACGCCATAGACGTGCCGTCAAATAATTTTACTAAATAGGTACTCAAAACTCTTAAAAAATACATTTTGCAATATATAAATATTTTTTTTTTAATGTTAAAATGTGTAAAAATCAAGTTAAATACACGTTATTCAAATTAAAGTACATGTAATATGGTGAAACTTCATGGTGAACTTTATGATCGGCTGTGTGCCCAAAATATTGTGTCGCGTGCCTTCACTGGCACGCGTGCCATTGGTTCGCCATCCCTGACCTACTCTGTGCTTTAGCGACTGCAAAATTGCATTACGAGTAGATAGGTATATCCAGTACACAACTTTCACTTCTTTACGCGAGTTCCTCACTATTGCAGTTCACGGACATACCTATATGGTACGTATATCTCTGTAGGTAACTGCCAACGCCAAAAAAGGAACGTTACAACAAGTTTGTTTGGTACGTACCTATGTGCCTATACCACGTGTCTCGCAGACTCGTACCAAGTTATTGTGAATACTTAATAATTGAATAAAAATTACATACACTATACGCCTAAGTACCTAGGTATTACAAATTATTTTGTAATTAAATTCTAAAACGTCAATAATGGTTGACAAAATTACTCATTACCATTACACATTAACTTTGATAAATTACTCTCTAATTTATCAAAGCACATTAATAACATTACATCCAATTAATTTGAATTAACATTGATTAGACAGATATCTAGATGGTAGGTAGGTACGTGTTTTTCCTCTAAATAAAACAAAGTCGCAATCCGCTTTCGCTTGTATCATCAAATCATCACAGCTTCTTTTCCCAGTACAATTTATCACAATTCACATAATTTCCGAGTACCTACCGGCTACCGCTCACTCTCACACCGCCAAGATGGTGATAACCAAATTGATTCATTGAAAAGCTAGTCTAGCGTTGGAACTTGGAGTACTTAAATATTAAGTAATTGTATTCATACAAGCAGAGGTCAATGCTCTAAAGAGTACGAAATGTATAGGTAGGGTAGGAACACCGGTTACCGGACACGCACCTGTTATCGTCCACTGAGCGGATCACTCTTAAGAAATGCTTAAAAATAGAAACATTTTAAGACTTACATAAAAATAATGCATCTCTATGCCAACTTGAATGTCTTATCAACACACAGAGAAAGAAAAAAGTCTATTTCACTTAAGTTTCTTTGAAAACAAAGCGATCGAATTTTGAGTATGCAATTAAGGAATGAAAACGAGCCGTGTAGAGCAAAAAAATTAGTGGCATACTTCAACTATCACGGGAAGTTATTAATCATTTTACTATAAGATTTAGTTTGATTCTTCTTTGTAGCACTTACTTATGTTTCATAAAATACTATGAACGTGTTTTTTTACTTTTGATTACATTAGAATACAAATAAAAGGGGTGGACGACAACTAGTTCACTATTTTCTTAAGAAAACCTGTTATCGTCCGGGCGGTCAAACACAGGTTTAGCGTCTTAATTTTAGGTAGTCTTGTTATCAATCGAGGTGTGCACAAAATTGGAATTAAGTTTATTAATTCGAATCCTATACACATACACTAGTTAGTGACTAGTCTTCGTCCACTTTTTTCTCATTGTATATAAAACTATGGGTCTTCAAAATCACGCGTGGACGATATCTAAATTTGCACTGAATAAATATTCTAAGTTTCGACCACCAAGCTATTATTTGAAAATAAATAGATTTAGTAAAAATATAAATAATTAAACTTGTTTGACAAATGAATTAACTTATATTTTATGTGTTTCTCCTTGGAACTTTGATATATTTATAAGTTAAGATAGTATTTTCGATCATTATAATTTGTGGACGAAATTTAAAATAGAGAATCTGAAACGCACCGGTTATCCGTCCACCTATATTTTAAACTGTATAAAAAACATATATTTTTTAATATTATGTTATTATTTAGGTGAATTTTGATTATTACTCATATCTATAATTTATTTTTTATTCATCTACAAGTTAGTCCTTGACTGCGATCTCATCTGATGTTAAGTGACGATGCAGTCTAAGATGGATGCGGGATAACCTGAAAGAGGTACGGCAGAATCCGTACCCTTAAACGCTAAATGACTTGGAAGTAAGGCATACTAGACTAGAGACAATTTTGAAATTATTAAATTAAATTTACCAAATTGCTCTGCCGAGAATCAAGAGAATCAAGGACCTTCCACTAATAAGACTTACCCCTGCGCCATGCCAGGGAGGCTGCCAAATTATATGTACCTACTTTTATATAATGTAAGTGCGATGTGGTAAAAGACGATGCAAGATAGATAGGCGCAAAGTTGGTAAAGATATTATGTCATATTGTAGACTCTATAAACCGCGTTAACAAGGCAATAGTTTTTTATCTGTTTTATTTTAAAACAAGCAGTTGACCGCTATTGCGTATGCGTAGAAAGACCACATTACTTTGTATTTAAAATTCTTTATCACCCTGTGAAAGTTCTGTCAAAATAGGTTCAGCTGTATTGAAAAGTAAGTATTACGAATAGATGAAAAACAGAAAACAATTTTTTTATAAACGGCTATGTGGCTTTTTAATAAGTTCACTAATAAAAACCCATATATTTCGAAAAGACGGACAGGAAGTTAATTTTAATTGGTATAGATATTAAATACATATTAAAGTGGTGTTAATATTACATATTCAATTACTTACTCATTACATGCATACTTTTTCATAGTAAATTTCTCATAGAAATCAGTGGACGGATAACAGGTACAAGGGTGGACGATAACTAGATTTAGTGGACGATAACCGGTGAAATCGGCATTTTCAGCTTTTTATTAGGATTAAAAAAAACCTAGTTATCTGACTAAAAAAATACTAACATGCAATGAAAATAGACTATACTAGAAGTATATTTTAATAAGTTTTTGTTTAATTTTTTTTATAGAACATATATTTTCACCCTCTCAAACTCAGTAACTCCACTAAATGGACGATAACCGGTAAGAAAACCCTACCTAACCCGATTTCCGATGTGCTCACATTTTGTCTCACAGACAATCTATACATAATATTATAATAAAATCGTAGACTTGCCGTATCTGTACATTAAAGATTTTTGCAAAATAATAACTGGGGGATGTTAGGGATAAGTAATAGAAAGTAAAAAAGCTATTTTTGAAATTTTTGTCTGTTTATCTGTTTGTCTGTTTGTCTGTATGTTTGTGCGCGCATCACGCAAAAACTACTGAATGGATTGAAATGAAACTTGGCATGATCTAAGTTCATACTACGGAGTAACATATAGGATACTTTTTATCCCGAAATTCAGCACGGTTCCCTGGGGAGAGGGGATGAAAGTCAAAATGTGTACTTAGCTGTAATTCATTAACGCATGGTCCGATTTCATTCATTCTTTTTTTGTTAGAAAGAAAATACTTTAAAGATTACTGGCTAATCTCTCAAAAGGCTGGATCGATTTTGATGGGACTTTCACTGGCGGATGTTTACATTTTGATCTACCTAAACATCCGCCAGTGAACTTTTAACAGTTTTTAGCAAAGTATGAGCTAAAAGGAGCTTAGGAAAGACAAAATGATTCCCACGGGATGTTTAAAAACCAATATCCACGCGAACGAAGTCGCGGGTTTCCGCTTGTACTTACATAAATACACCCAGACTCGGGACGGGAATCGAACCCGCGACCCGGGAGAGGTAGGCAGGGTCACTGCCAACCGCGCCAACGGGTCAGTCAAGTCAATGTGGCCTGCGCTTTTAATGACAATGGATGACAAATTTTATCAATTATTATGGAATAAACCGCAGTCTGCAATTTTTTGTAAAATTAGTAGCTTGTGACGTCACAATTTGCATACTGCTAATTGCACGCTGTCTGTCGTCTCTTCGCACCTAACTGCGTTTTTAGGGTTCCGTACCAAAATGGTAATTACCCCTTATGGTGCGACTTTCTCCGTCCGTCTGTAACAGTCGCATATTTCAGTAACTATCTATAAAGCTATCGACATGTTTGGAATCTATACTTTAAAGCGGAAGAGTTTGTTTGTGTGAACGCGCTGATCTCTGGAAGTACCAGTCGGATTTGAAAAATTATTTTTGCATTTGATAGCCCAAGGACTTGAGGAAGGTTATAAGGCTATTCAGCATCATGGTGCCACGGGATTTTTAAACACCTAAATCCACGCGAGCAAAGTCGCAGGCATCTGCAAGTAGTTGTATATAATAGAGGCACAACATCATTGGAATAAAAAAAAATTAAATTATTTTTAGTTTAATTAAAAAAGGGGGGGGGGACATTCGGGGTTTTAAAATTTCAAAGTAGTTTATGTGTTTGTCTGTATGTTTGTGCACGCATCACGAAAAAACTACTGAATGGATTGAAATGAAACTTGGCGTGATTTAAGGTCATACTACGGAGTAACTTATAGGATACTTTTATCCCAAAATTCAGCACGGTTCCCCTGGGAGAGGGGATGAAAGTCAAAATGTGTATTTAGCTGTAATTCATTAACGCGTGGTCCGATATCATTTATTCTTTTTTTGTTAGAAAGGAGATACTTTAAAGATTACTGGCAAATCTCTGAAAGGCTGGATCGATTTTGATGGGACTTTTACTGGCGGATGTTTATATTTTGATATACCTAAACATCCGCCAGTGAACTTTTAACAGTTTTTAGCAAGGTATGAGCTCAAAGGAGCCTAGGAAACACAAAATGATTCCCACGGGATTTTTAAAAACCAATATCCACGCGAACGAAGTCGCGGGTATCCGCTTGTTTCTTATAATTGCAGCGTACCAAAGCAAAAAAATAATTAGTATTCGGTATTAAGTACTACGCAAAAAAATTACACTCTTTCCTCCGCCAATTTAACGTCGCTCGCCGTAGCGCGTCGCCTGCAACGTAGAAGTATGCCTAGCAGTATTATGTACAGCGGCCAGTTTGTCATTGTCAGTTAAGTAGTAAGTAGTAGGCAAATTAATTAAATCAGTTCCCTTGTACGAAGTGTGGGAGGTGTGGCCAAAAGCCGGTACCAACAGCATCCGTGCCAAGATAACACGAGCCCCTCTCTGATTCAGTTCGCCAGTCGCGGAGAAACGCGGCGTTTGGACCAGTCGTGAGCCAGACGCCAGTAGCATCCGTGCGAATACAATCCGCGCGAGCATCCGTAAAGTCGGGCTCGAAATCGCATCGGAACAGATATTGTTATTTGACATAAAGCATTAATTGAATTAATTACAATGGATATCGGATTGGGAAGTGACGATAACGGGAGACATTTAAATCGTAATATAACCGTGTTCACGGATCTCAGATGCAAAATAACCGGTGAATATTTTGAACGATTATTTTATTTGTATACTTATATAGAAAATTGCTATATTGTTATCTATGAATGATGATAATGGTATAAGTAATTAGTTTTGTTATAACATTAGATATGAATGGCTAGCAGCTGTGTTTCTACGCTTATTAGATAGGTACTTCTCAGTTCTCACGCACAAATCCTTACCTAATAAAATTGAAGTTTCCAAACAAAATTAAATAAAGTTGATTTTGAACTATACCTACCTACTTCTCATATTATGCTCGTAATATGGTTATTATTTGAACGATAGCCTAGCCCAAAAATGACAAACGATTTTGAAATTTATACCTAAGCCCTCATACGCATTAGCGGTCAACCGCGTACGCGGCTGACCGCGCGGCTAGCCTCTTCATAGAATTTCGTCGCGGTTTAGTGCGTACAAAATGAGCGGTTGCATATAAAAATATAAAAGCGGCCAGCCGCGCGGTCAGCCGCGTACGCGGTTGACCGCTAATGCGTAAGAGGGCTAACCAAGGGCGGATCCAGGGGGGGGGGTCATGGGGGTCATGACCCCCCCCTGGGCTGCGTCCAGGACCTAGGTGGATCACTAATTAAAATTGTTAAATGTAATGTTTTTATATATTTTTGTCACAATATAGATTTTATGTAAGTTCCTTCAATATTAATCAATTTAATATTTTGTATGAGAATCAAATCGTGGCTAAGAGCTTCAATGATTGAATAACGTCTAATCGGACTGCCACTTCTCCACGTAGTTCATTGAAATGTTACATGAGCTTTGCATTTATTAGAGGACGCAATTTTATTTTTGGGATATGTGTGGGGGGTCAACAGAAGCTTAACCTCAAGTTTGTGGGGTCGCCACCCTTGTCCCCCGGCCGCCATCTTGGAAAACACTTTTTTCGCGATATCTCGGAAACTATGCGTCTTACAAAAAAATCGTGAAAACATAATTTGTAGCAAATTCTTTTGTCTACAAACATGTGTTAAAAACTTTTTGCCCCAAATTAAAAATTAAAGAAGTTATAATCAAAAAAGTGAGAAAATTTTTATAAAATCTTTTTTGCTCTGTAACTTTTTTTTATACATTTTACAAAAAAAATATCTCGGACCAATCAATTTTTTTTTATTTCATTCATGTAAAACGCTGTTACAGCGCTCCAAAGTTGACCGGGTTCGTCAATGCTCATGAGAATCCGGTCAAAACGAAATGTTTCAGCCACAGCCACAGCCTGGACCATCGAAGAAAAGTAGATTAGAGTAGCTAGCTAATAAGTGATTGAAAATATTATGATGTTGAAGATTACCTTATAAGCAAGATGTCCGTGGAGTAGGCCTACAAAACAGTACAAGATTGGTCTGAAGTTTTTTTTGTAAAATGTATAAAAAAAAGTTATAGAGCAAAATAGATTTTATAAAAATTTTCTCACTTTTTTTGCTTCTAACTTCTTTAATTTTTAATTTAGGGCAAAAAGTTATATGAACATATTTGTAGGCAAAACAATTTGCTACAAATTATGTCTTTACGAATTTTTTGTAAGACGCATAGTTTCTGAGATATCGCGAAAAAAGTGTTTTCCAAGATGGCGGCCGGGGGACAAGGGTAGCGACCCCACAAACTTGAGGTTAAGCTTCTATTGACCCCCCACACATGTCCTAAAAATAAAATTGCGTCCTCTAATAAATATTCGGTTCTTAAATTGTAACATTTCAATGGATCAACGTCCATAAAAACGTACCCATTGCAGTAGATGAAGTAATAACGCGTTTCGGGAGAAGACGTAAAAGAAAAAATTATTTTGTTATTTAAATATAGGTATTTTTATGTACAGTAATTACCTACTTACATCTATACTATCTATACTAATATAATAAAGCGGAAGAGTTTGTTTGTTTGTTTGAACGCGCTAATCTCTTGAAAGTACCTGTTGGATTTTAAAAATTCTTTTTTGAGTTTGGTAGTCCAATCAATGGGGAAAGTTATAGGCTATTTAATATCACTAAAATCTTCCCCTAAGGAGGTAAAATGGGGGTAGAAAGTTTGTATGAAAGTCCTATATTTTTAAAGTTACAGACCTGAAAATCGGCATTAAGATTATTAGTATTAAATAATAAAAACTTGTATATTTTATTCTGAAAAATCTACTTTTAAGGGTGGTAAAATAGGGGATGAAAGTTTTAATGGGAAGTTTTAATTATATTATTGTTATTATCAACTTGAAATTTGGAAAGTAGGTTCATTCCAAAAAAGACTTTACAAAAATCCTCCCCTAAGGGGGTAAAACGGGGGTAGGAAGGTTATGTGAAAGTTCTATGTTTCTGAAGTTACATATATGAAAATAGACATTAAGATCATAACTTTTAAATAATAAAAACCTGTATAAGTTATTCTGGAAAATCTCCCCTTAAGGGTGGTAAAATAGGGGATGAAAGTTTTTATGTGAAGTAATTATTGTTATTATTAACTTGAAATTTGGAAGGTACCTAGGTTCTATCTATTGATATATTATTCTACTGATATTGATATATCAGCCTAGAAAATATCTTACGAAATTTCTCTTCTATGGGGGTAAAATGGGTGTAGGACGGTTACATGAAAGTTCTATGTTTTTGAAGTTTCAGATACGAAAATTGGCATGTACTTAAGTTATTAGTTTTAAATAATAAAAACCTATTTAAATTATTTTCGTAAATCTCTTCTTAAGGGTGGTAAAATAGGGGATGGAAGTTTGTACAGGGAAGTTTGAATTATTGTTATTATTAACTTAAAATTTGGAAGTTAGGTTCTTTCTAGGAGGTAGGCATCAGCTAAGAAAAATTTGACGAAAATCCACCCCAAAGGGGGTAAAACGGTTTACTTATATTTTACGACATCAGTTTATGAACCTAAATATAATAAAACAGAGATCCTGTAGGTACTAATTTTTATCGGACATAACTATTAACTACAGATTGACGTGATTTTTTCAGTTGCATTTTTTTAGTTGAGAACCTGGAGAGTTGACAGGCTACTATTTTTATTCGCGGAAAACAAAGGGTTCCCGTGGGACTTTTGAAATACTAATACCGCGGACGAAGTCGCGGGCAACAGCTACTAGTACATTAATAAAATACCTATGATTATAAAATTAAATTATAACTTCTTGTGACTTGACCACGACCCCCCCCTGGCACCAAAGCTGGATCCGCCCTTGGGGCTAACTGTCTATTTGTCCGGGCTATAATCTAAACAAACTGTCAATTCTGATAAGACTTTTATATAAAGAGTGATCAAAGCTACTTTTTATCCAATTTTAATCCTATTACATACTTATTGCCGAAGGTTCTTGTGTAAAAAAAAAAATATTTTTAAGGACAATATTTAAACTAATAAGTTTGGCACAGCGAATACTCGCCCTCGATGTCGAAAATACTCGCATCTTGAAGATGGACACAGGATACTTATTATCCCGGAAAATCAAAGAGTTCCCACGGGATTCATAAAAAATCTAAGGTCCAGGCGGACGAAGTCGCGAATTTCAGCTCATGAGATAAGAGTTTAGTGGTCTAGAAATCGATTGCTCAATGCAATATTATAATCACTTAATAAGCGTAAATCTAACAGCAAGGTTTTAATATACCTATAGCCAACTTCTTGTAAGCACTTACCTACGTTCCGATATGCAATTTATGCGAATTGCTCATTATTGAAACCAGGTCGCTCATTCAGGTTTTAAATGCAGTCACTGACTTGCAACAAATAATAATAAGATTTAGAATGATTTAAAATCAAAGATTCTAAAAAACTGAACCGGTTAGAAAATAAGAAAAAAGAAGAAAAAATTGAATAGAATAGAATAGAATAGAAAAGTTTTTTATTCAAATAAACTTTTACAAGTGCTTTTGAATAGTCAGATGAATCTACCACTGGTTCGGAATGCCGTTCCAACCGAGAAGAACCAGCAAGAAACTCGGCGGTTGCTCTTTTCCAAATTTACAATATCAATATAACAATTTTATGGTAAGTACATGATTGAATTGCCGTCTCGCGCATTGCTGGAACGAGTCAAATCCACGCCTTTTTATCATTTATATAAGTAATCATAATTTTATTCAGATAAACTTTCGGAAGCGTTTACGAATCGACAAATGAATCTACCACAGGTTCGGAATGGTGCTTACAATTCTACACATGTGAAGAAGGGCAGACAAAAGTAGCCCCATTTCCGACGGTGGCACCCGTTCACGAGCATGACGCATGATCCAGCCATTGCTTCGCTCAACCATATTCGAGGGAACGTAACAACCCGCACCACACGACACCACCACAGAAATGTTTAAAGAGAGCGTGACGTACTTAGGCTAATTAATAGGCTAAATAATTAATTGCTAGGCAATTATCTACCTAGCCCTGTTTTAAAATAGCTATGTAGGTCTACAATGAAAGCTAAAAAATCGGATTTTCGAAAAAAAAAATTGACTGGTTGGAACTTGGAAGATTTTGAATGAGATGGATGATTTTTAACCCCCGACGCAAAAACGATGGGGTGTTATAAGTTTGACGTGTCTGTGTGTGTGTGTGTCTGTCTGTTCCCCTGTAGCGCTCAAACGGGTGAACCGATTTGAATGCGGTTTTTTTTGTTTGAAAGGTGAATTAGTCGAGAGTGTTGTTAGCTATGTTTGATGAAAATCGATCCAAGATGGCCGCCGCTACAAAATGGCGAATGACATATTATTTCACAACTCCCTTAACATGGGTATCAAATGAAAAGGCTTGACTAGTAGAATAGCACAATGCAAATCCAAGATGGCCGTTGCCACAAAATGGCAAAGGTCGGGGGTTTTTTAAATTTTCAATTTATACTTGTCCATAGTCTGGTTTAATATGACCATAATTTGATTGTAGCAATGATTGATACAACTCTTAGACAATCGGGGAACGCAACCGACTGCTTAATAAATAAAAAGACAAGCATGAAAACTACCGTTTACCGTACAATTTCATTACTTAACACTTTTTCAAAATTGCTGAAAAGGAATTTTAATTTCAGTATCCAATATCCACTTTTGGATTCTCCGGATGTTTGAGGTCTGCCTTAGAGTGAACTTGTGAAGAGTAATTTATGATAACGACAGCACAGCATTGGGTTCCAATTTTTATCAAATAAGTAATATTATTGATACATAGGTCATGGAAGTTCGAAAAACAAAGATTATTTGAACAAAATTATATTGTATAATTATTATTCTGTAAGTTGAATGCAATTGGATCTGCATCACATAGGTCAACTTAATTACATATTTAATATTTAATTATTTATTTACTTTTCAATACAATCTAAATATATATAAAATCTGCCAAGTACGAGTCGGGCCTCGCTCTTTTAGGGTTCCGTACATAATTATGAAAAATATAATATTTTGGGTCTAAGAAATATTTAATTTCCGAACTAGACATCGCAACAAACCGTGAAAGAAAAACCCAAAACATGTTCGTTTGTTTTGGTCACAGCTTATAAACTTTGTTGTTTAAATAGAGCATAATATGGTACATAATAGGTATACCAAAATATCATATTCCTAACTAAGTAAGTAGTTTAATAGTTTTTGAGATAGCCCCCGTCACAAAAATTATCTAAAACTGACAACTTTGATGGCCGCCCTTTTCCTTATTTTTGAGCAAAAAATTAAAAATATATACATTCGTACTCTACTCAATAAGCTTTAAAGAATGATACCCCACAAGCTAGGGTAAAAAAAATCTGACTCCTTTTTCATGCATGGGAGCCCCCCTGAAAAATAATTTAATTCAATATTTGATTTTGGGTCAACAATTTTACACCAAATACCAAAATATTAGGTTTGTAACTCATTTTGTCTGCAAGCTAGAGATCTGTGAACGGCGGACTGACGGACAGACAGACAGACAGCAGAGTGACATTAATAGGGCTCCGTTTTTACCCTTTGGGTACGGAACCCTAAAATGGAAAAGGTGAAAAGGTAAGTAACTGACTGACTGACTGATTTACCAACGCACAGCTCAAACCACTGGACGAATCGGGCATGCAGATAGCTATTATGACGTGGCATCCACCAAGGAAGGATTTTTGGAAATTCAACCCCTAAGGGAATTAACTAGGGGTTGGAAGTTTGTATGAGATGTCTATGAACGCGGATGAAGTCGCGGGCATAAGCTCGTTTACTCATAAAATGACCCATTATTACCCCGCTGTCAAAATTGTAAAAGGAAATCTAGTAAATATTACCGCCCATGTGCATTTTATTACTGTTCGTGTGATTTTATGCATGTCTCAATAATGCACGATATGAATTTATTATACAACTAGCGGTCCGCTCCGGCTTCGCCCGTGGTACATATATAGCCTACTTATAGCACTCAAGGATCACGTACATATCCAACGGTGAAAGAATTTTTGAAATCGGTCCAGTAGTTCCTGAGATTAGCGCGTTCGAACAAACAAACTCTTCCGCTTTATTATATTAGTATTAGTATAAGTATATAGACTAGCGGACCCGGCAGACGTCGTCCTGCCCGCTATTAGCGCCACCTACCGGGTTCAATTTTTCTACTTATAAACCTTCCTCTTGTTGCGTACTACCTACTCCGTCGCGTAGTTTTAAAGATTTAAGCATACATAGGGACATAGGGACAGAGAAAGCGACTTTGTTTTATACTATGTAGTGATGTTGAAGGGAAGAGGTAAAGAGGTTGCAGCCTTTGTTCCGACCGGTGAGCGCCGCATTCGGTACATCTGTCCACGCAACGCAACTCCACAATGTTGCAGAGAGGAGAGAGATCATACACTATTTTTAACCGACTTCAAAGAAGGAGGTTCTGTATTCGACCCGTATGTATGTATGTATGCACGTATGTATATAAATATGTATGTATATACGCGTTTATTTCAAAAACCATGGAACCGATTTTTATGTTTTTTTTTTCACTATCGTAATCTACATACTTTCAGGAAGGTTTTAGTATATAACACACCTAGTTATCAATCTTATAAACGAAGTTACACGCATAAATGTACCCAGCTGGTGTCACTATTATTTTTGACTGGTACACAGATTTCTCTGAGCTTACTCAATTTTTTCTGAAACATAGCTTGTGCAGCACATTATGTGACCTAAAACCGCACTTATAAGTAAATAAATAAATAAATACTCACACATACACACACGGTCGTATGTTCCTACGGTAGGCAACTTAATGCCTGTGTTATAGGTAACAACCGACTGATATAGAATAGAATAGAATAGAATAGAAAAATTTTTTATTCAAATAAACTTTTACAAGTACTTTTGAATCGTCAATTGAATCTACCACAGGTTCGGAATGCAGTTCCAGCCGAGAAGAACCTGCAAGAAACTCGGCTGTTGCTCTTTTTTTTTAAAATAACATTATAACAATTATTATTATTAATGTACATGATTGAAATGCCGTATTTACTTATACATATTTACTTATACATATTTACTTATATATACAGTGTGTCCGGGATCGAACTAGCGATATTTTAGGGACATATTCTTCAACTCATTACCTCTCTGAAAATACCACTTATTAGGGCCTGCCCCCCTCCCCCTCCCAGGGACAGCCATTTCAATTTGATGTGCGTTTTTGTGGGTATGTGCGCACAAAAAATGTAATAACTCGAAAGTCTGCTGATGCACAGGTCTTCAAATGACCTTATTCGATTGGATACAATATTCTCTATCACTAAATACCAAACAATAGAATAAAATGTTAAAATAACTCGATCAAAAATGCTTCTGAAAAAAATTATTTTTTCAAAAATATTGAAAACTGCAAGTTTTTGCTGCATTTTGCAAAAACGAGGTCATTAAGACTACATTATTAAGTATTAAATCGACAGTTTTTGAGATAAGCAACAAAACGACATAAAAAATTTGACTGTAAGTTACTTACTTCTGGAGATATTGGTAATTGTAAGTACTTCGTCCCCAAGCATGAATTATTGTATTGAACCCAAATTTAAGATTCATCATTTTTTTACTACAAATAAGGTAAAAAAATCTTAACTTGATAATTTAATTTTCGTTAGTTATAAACGCAATAACTCAATAACTCTGATATCCTACTCAGATATCCTAAAAACTAGGTTATTTCCGCCACAAACCGAAATTACCACCTCTGTTCTGTTAGCTAGTTGCTTCATGTTGGGAGGATCGTTGGATCATGTCCAAATACAATCTTATTTTATCTGCAACGGACAGGATCGTCTCCAATAATTATTTTCTGGTATTTGGTACCATATAAAAGACCTTCTGCTTCATAGGTCCTCATAAAAAGAAGTCCAAAGGTGTAAGGTCTGGAGAATGAGGTGGCCATTCCATTGAATTGCTGCTACGTCCGATCCAAGGCGAATAGTTGACATCTAAATGCTCTCTTATGGCTATAATAATACCAAGTAGGCATGTCTTTAAACTTACCAAACTTCACAAACCTGAATCACAAACGAAAATGAGTAATAACTTAAGTAGCGATCATAACGCCTCTTCGCCAGGAACAACAAAATAAAATGTCAGATATTTAAATTTTTTATACGAATTTTTAATCAGTTGAAGTAGGGGTCCGATCCTTAGTTTTAACCTCATTCACTGACTAATCAAAAACAATATTATTATTACCTGATCGCCCGATGTATGCGATGGAAACCCACATTCGAATAACATAAGAACTTACGCGCTCGCGGTTAAGTTATGTTTAAACAATAATATCTCCAAAAGTAAATAACTTACAGTAAAATTTTTTATGTCGTTTTGTTGTTTATCTCAAAAACTGTCAATTTAATACTTAACAATGTAATCTTAACGACCTCGTTTTTGCAAAATGCAGCAAAAACTTGTAGTTTTCAATATTTTTGAAAAAATATTTTTTTTCCGAAGCATTTTTGATCAAGTTATTTTAACATTTTATTCTATTGTTTGGTATTTAGTGATAGAAAATATTGTATCTAATTGAATAAGGTCATTTGAAGACCTGTGCATCAGCAGACTTTCGAGTTATTACATTTTTTGTGCGCACATACCCCCAAAAACGCACACCAAATTGAAATGGCTGTCCCTGGGAGGGGGAGGGGGGCAGGTCCTAATAAGTGGTATTTTCAGAGAGGTAATGAGTTGTAGAATATGTCCCTAAAATATCGATAATTCGATCCCGGACACACTGTATAAATTTTTACTAAATGTATACTTAAATATATAATACATACTTATATACTTACATAAATACACCCAGATTCAGGGCGGGAATCGAACCCGCAACCCCGGAGCGGAAGGCAGGGTCACTGCCAACCGCGCCAACGGGTCAGTCGATAATATAATATTATAAGTAACGTATTTAAAAAAATATGTCTAACGTTACTTAAATGCGAACTTAGGTAACGCAGCGCTATAAAAACAATTACCGAAACTACAATGTCTGTGTGGTCATTTATTTTCGCACATGTGAAGAATAATACCCAACAGAATAGCTGTTTTGAGGCCGCCATCGTTGATAGAGGTACTTTATAGTTTAAACCATGTTGTAACTTGTAAGTAAATAAGTAGTGGTTTAAACCTGTATTGAGTTTCCTCTATATAACTTACTATAAATTATATCTGTATGTAAGATTGGTAAGGGGTCATAAATAACGTCACACGTTAAGGGGAGGGGAGGCGGTCGACGAATTGTGACATTGTGTGACAAGGGGGTGGGAGGAGCCCTATTTTGTGACGTCACATTTCAAAATTTAATATACATATATTTAAAACACAAAATAAAAAACAAAAATATTCGGAAGTGCTATTTTAATTCAAGGTCTAATATTATGTAAAATTGCAAATTATGTGACGTCACATTAGGGAAGCGGGGGTCTCACAAATGTGACCAGCTGTGACAAGGACGGGGGAGGAGGTAATAAAATCATGAGTGTGACGTAATTTATGGATGGCCCCTTAGGTTATCTAATAGTGATCAAATATTGATTTTTTGATGTTTTTTTTTCAAATGTATCGAAAACGTTGTAAGATTAACGGGCGCTTTGAAAATTTAACTCTCGGCAAGAAGTAAAATATGAGATTTGGTATTTTTTAGGGTTCCGTACCCGAAGGGTAAAAACGGAGCCCTATTAATGTCACTCGGCTGTCTGTCTGTCTGTCTGTCTGTCTGTCTGTCTGTCTGTCCGTCTGTCCGCCGGTCACAGGTCTCTAGCTCGCAGACGAAATGAGTTACAAACCTGAAATTTTGGTATTTAGTGTAAAACGTTAACCCAAAATCAAATATTGAATTAGAAATTGAATTAAATTATTTTTCAGGGGGGCTCCCATACATGAAAAAGGAGCCGGAAAAAAAAAATTTTTCTTTACCCTAGCCTGTGGGGTATCATTGTTTAGAACTCATTAAGTAGAGTACAAATATGTATTTTTTTTATTTTTATCTCAAAAAATAAGGGAATGGGAGGCCATCAAAGTTGTCAGTTTTAGACCATTTTTGTGACGGGGGCTATCTCAAAAACTAAACTAGTTGGGAATATGATATTTCAGTATATTATGTACTATATGCTCTATTTAAACAACAAATACTGAAAACAACGATTTATTAAATAGTTTATAAGCTGTGACCAAAATAAACGAACATTTTTTTGGGTTTTTCTTTCACGGTTTGTTGCGATGTCTAGCTCGGAAATTAAATATTTCTTAGACCCAAAATATTATATTGTTCATAATTATGTACGGAACCCTGAAAGAGCGAGGCCCGACTCGCACTTGGCTGATTTATTTATTTTCGTTGCGCACTCACTGGCAGGTACGTAAATAACTAGGTATCAATTTTATCAATATCTATCATTCTGTGTGCTCAGCTAGATCGAACAATTTATCAACACAAAAAAGAAACCAGAATATTTTATCGATTTATTTAAAAATTTAATTACGTTTATGTCTATTCCTAGTCGTTGCAATTATACTTAATCGCACAAAGCCGAGTTTATAATTTTATTTGAGCGCTAAGAACCTGATAGACCAGATTTATGTACACAAAAACTTGCAGTCACTGCACGGTTAAACCGAATTTTTATAACGAACTAGGTATTTTTAGTTTATTCCGTAAAAACTTTTATAGAAAAACATGTGTTGGAATTTTCTGAAAATCAGATCTCAGTGTTTTTATTACTTATTATAAAAACCGGTCAAGTGCGAGTTGGGCTGGCCCACAAAGGATTCCGTACCATTATGTATAAAAACGGCAAAAAAATCATGTTCTTTTATTTTAATTTAATTATTTATTTTTAGAGTGAATATAAGTATAACTTAATTTTCTGTGAATATTTCAAGCCTCTATCTGTTGCCGTTATCAGTATCGAGTAAAAACGAGCAAAAAAATCACGTTTGTTTTATGGAAGCCCCTTAAATATTTATTTTGTTCCGTTTTTTAATACCTATATGTTGTTATAGCGGCAACAGAAAAATACACCATCTGTGAAAATTTCAACTGTCTAACTATCACGGTTCATGAGATAAAACCTGGTGACAGACAGACGAACAGCGGAGTCTTATTAATAGGGTCCCGTTTTACCCTTTGGGTACGGAACCCTAAATAGGTAGGGCTACGGCCTACCCCATACGGCTATGTTTATTCGACTTACGAACATCTTTCACAATCTTCCATATCAAGAAGAATCTAAAATAAATATCCAATCAAACTCAATTAATACCCTCTTGAAACTGACATCTGTGTCTATGGTTTGTCGGATATAATCTATATCTATACTAATAAATAAAATTGAAGTGTCTGTCTGTAATATCGAAATAACTACCTCATATTAAGCTCATATGGTTATTTAAACGATACTATAACCGAATCACACGTTTTTAAAATTTTTGTCTGTCTGTCTGTCTGTCTGTTTGAACGGGCTAATCTTTGGAACGGCTGAACCGATTTTGACGGGACTTTCACATACAAGTAGAGAATTAACCAGGGAGTGACATGGCTACTTTTTTAACCGACTTTCAAAAAAGGAGTTGTGTTTTTCTACCTATATACACCGATATCTCCGAGATTTCTGAACCGATTTGTGTATTTTTTTTTAATCGATAGAGAAACATTGCGACACTGTCCTACAAAAAATTTGGATTCCAACTCCTCAATCCTGATGCTCTAGGGGATCTAATCCCCAAAACTAATGGGATTTAGGCACTGTCGGTTATTTAAATTGATATTGGGGATACCAATTAAAGACTTTATTGTTGAATGACCTCGAGTAGGTACATGTCCAACTCCTCAACCCTGATGCTGTAAGGAATTGCACTCCGAAATCGTAAGGATCCCACGGAATTTTCAGTTTTGTGGACGGGTTACTACTTACTACAGATAGGCTACTTTTTGTTCTGGAAAATCAAAGTTCCCACGAGATTTTTACAAACCTAAATACACACGGGCGAAGCCGTGGGCATCATCTAGTTAAAAATACGTAGGTTCAAAGTTACACGGGTCCACAGATTTGTATGTAAATCTTTGAAAACTGCTTATTTTGATTTGCCAAATAAACCAAAAAATAAGAATTCACTTGTATGGAGCGCGCCCGGGAGGGTTCGAGAGAGTCTCATCTTAATAGTATATAATTACTAGCGGTCCGCCCCGGCTTCGCCCGTGGTACATATATAGCCTATAGCACTCAAGGATCACGTACATATCCAACGGTGAAAGAATTTTTGAAATCGGTCCAGTAGTTCCTGAGATTAGCGCGTTCAAACAAACAAACTCATCCGCTTTATTATATTAGTATAGAAGTATAGATAAATTCCCATATTACCCGCCGGGAATCGAATCCGGGACCTCCCACTGATATAACGCCATAGCGCTCACCACTACGCCATCCAGGGCGGACGCCAGATCACGGTAAATCTTATACTTTTCTATCTAAATCCACGAAGGTCAAATCAAATAAACTTGTGATCTTTTGGGTACGTAACTACTCGCAGTAGATATAGATATAGGTATATTGGGTAGGCCCAATAAATTTAAACATCTATACTAATATAATAAAGCGGAAGAGTTTGTTTGCGAACGCGCTAATCTCAGGAACTACTGGACCGATTTCAAAAATTCTTTCACCGTTGGATATGTACGTGATCCTTGAGTGCTATAGGCTATAATATATTATGTACCACGGGCGAAGCCGGGGCGGACCACTAGTAATATAATAAATTGAATGCTTGTCTGCGATTACGAAATAACTGCCTTTTCACATGGACCTGCGTCAAAACCCAAAAACTCTTTTTTTATTGTTTGTCAATTTAAATGTCAAGCCTCAATAGCGCAACGGTCATCTGGCGTGGATTGAGAACCGAAAGGTCGACGGTTCAATCACCATCCGTTGTACCTACTCCTAACACAATTAAACTAACCTGAACTCCTGCTTATTCGGAGGGGAAAGGGGACTATAGTCATGTTCAGCATTATAAAAAAATTAACAGGGATAATCTTCGTAACGGGACTTTCGCAAGCAGGGGGATAACTATGTCAGGAAAGACCTAGGATACTAAATCCTGGTGAAACCAAGGGTTTTTACAAAATTTTAAAACCTAACACCACGCGGACGTAGTAACGGGCTAAAGCTAGTATAATTATAATATATTAGATACCTATAATATAAAGTAACTACACATATTACATGCATAAGTTTTTATTCCCATCTTGTTTGATTTGCATACAATAACGAATTGTCACGTCCATGTTAAGTGGTTAACCTATTCATTTTATAATATTATGAAAAAAAAAAAATGTTTACAAAAAAGCGACTTCAAACGCCACTACGAAGTATACAAATAATTTTTGTTTGTACGCACGTTGTTGAAGTCGGGCAGACATATCTGTAAAAGACATCGAACGTTTGACTCTGGCCCAAACTCAACATTAACGAGTATAAATTAATAAAAACCCCCGACATTTGCCATTTTGATTTTCATCACACATAGCTAACAACACTCTCGACTAATTCACCTTTAAAACAAAAAATCCGCATTCAAATCGGTTCACCCGTTTGAGCGCTACAGGGGAACAGACAGAAACACACACACATACACACACAGACACGTCAAACTTATAACACCCCGTCGTTATTGCGTCGGGGGTTAAAAAGAAACAACTACAACAATGTAAAAAAAGAAAAGTTCGGTGAAAAGAGTTTTTATTTTAGGCCTTTTAGTGTATAAGTAATTTATATGAAAATTCACAATCCCATTAATGAATCCCGATAGCTTAGAATTGTAATACTCTACAGCATCAGGTTCGAGGAGTTGGGATCCAGAGTTCAATGAGGTAGTCTATGCTTGGTATCTAAAATATGAATTTCCAATCGACAATAGTATAATACTTATATCTCTATGGCTGTCATTTTAGTTTAGGTTTAGAGATTATGTACAACAGAATTGGCCACAGTATCCTGCAGCATCAGGACTGAGGAACTGGGACCCCAATTTCAATGATATAGTACACCTATTCTGCTTGTTACTTGCATTATAAATACGCAAACGACAGTTCCTAAATCCACACGGCTTAGGAGTACAGTACCCTGATCCCTGCAGCATCAGGATTGAAAACCTGGAATTTAATAACTTAGTGCAATTCTTTGTCTCTACAATACGAATTCATAATCGTTACTTCCTAAATCCCCTCGGTTTAGGAGTTCCCTGCAGGATCAACATTGAGGAGCTAGGACCCAGAGCACAATGATACCTTCATCCTTTTCATCGTCGAAGTCGGTTAAAAAGAGATATCCTTGGCATGATTCAAGTTCATACTTATACTTATGTACTTTAAAAAATTGCCGTAAATATTTCAAGGACATCGGTTATGTAGTTCAGAAATTACAGACATCACAACCCTCAGTATTACAAATAAGTTGGAATCCGGATTGTACAGGAACCTTTGAACGTCCAGATTATAATGTTAAGCTAGCATGAATTAAAATTTGTATATACAACGTTAGTTTTACTTTACGCAAAATCTGAAAGTAGTTTGTTCAAAATCAGTAACAAAATCGAATCCAACCATTTTTATACCGTGTTATATTTTTGTCCAAAAATATTTTGAAATCCTACAAGCTTAGGCACAATGGTTTACCGCGCATCAGCTGACGGTCGGCACACAGCGGCGGTCATTCAACTCGCGTCGATCGCAAGTCGCTGCGGTGACAACTTGCGATGACCATTTTTTTCGAGGACAATGACGCATCACGCAACATAACAAGCTTGTAACTTCGTTAGTTTTCATTATATTTTTTTGAAATTTTGTATAAATATTTTTAATGTAAAATTATTTGACACGTGTTTCGGTTTTTGCGCAAAGTAAAACTAACGTTGTATATGTCTGTCTCCGAAATGCGGGACCGATTTTGATGGGAATTTCATTGAGAAAACCTTAGTGATGGGAAAGAGCTATAAAAAAATTTATATCTACTCATTACTGTAGTGCCATTTTAATGCGCCACTATTAACATTATTAGCTCAATTTGCTCAAAGGAGCTTAGGAAAATCCACGCGGACGAAGTCGCGGGCATCCGCTAGTATAATTAATATTATTATACTCTAGTTAGTAAGTCCATTACAGTTATGTATATTAAGTATGTAGTCAACCTTAGACTACACTATCCTAGACCTACTTACAAATGATATAACATTAACTACCTAATGTAATACTTATGTACAAAACTTTTAATATCTTTAAATGTATAAGTAGGTATAGGTCGACCTGAATCTCATGAAAAATATGGAAATGAAATTCCAAAGTAAGCAACACTACGGCTGCCCTAGCGATAAACAAAGTAACTGACATTTTTTGTGAAATTGACTTTTTTGCATTAACAAAAGTTTTATGTCGAGTAGTTTTTTACCACATTTTAAAATTTCAAATAACTTGAACCGTTTACTCAAATTTGAATTGCCCAAACAAAGTAACTGCACACACTAACCCGGAATATAAATGCAAAAACCAAGTAAACAACAAGCACAACACAAAAACAAAGTAATTGGATGTTGATTACTTTGTTTTTGTATTTAAAATGCAGTTGCTTGATTTTTCATTTCGTGAAACGATCCCAGGTAAGGTGTTCTAAATGTAAAATTACTTTGTTTATCACTAGGACAGCCGAGTTAACCTAGTGTTGCTTACTACAAAATTTAATTTTCCTATTTTCCATGAGATTCTGGTCTACCTATACTTACATAAAATTCCGGTGTGCGTGTGCTAGTAATATTCTTATTGTCATAGCGGCTTAACCGATTTGAACCATTTTTTTAACCCCCGACGCAAAAACGACGGGGTGTATAACCACGTATAACCGCCGACGCAAAAACGACCGCGACGCGGACGGGGTGTTATAAGTTTGACGTGTCTATGTGTATGTGTGTGTGCGTGTGTGTGTGTGTGTATGTGTCTGTCTGTTCTCCTTATCGACTATCGACAAATCCTTTTTTTATTGTTACACACAACACCACAGAATCAGGTTCCAATTCCATAAGACCTGCAAGTGCGAGCGAGAAATCCGAAAATTTTTATTTATGACTTAGTTCGCACGTTTGTAATGTCCCATCTATACTGCAGTAGACTGTATGGTGTAGGATATAACGAATATGCAGGTTATGGTAATTTTAATTTATTAGAATAGTATTATTTATTAGAGGATGCCCGCGACTTCGTCCGCGTGGATTTAGGTTTTTAAAAATCCCGCGGAAACTCTTTGTTTTTCCTAATACTCATACTGTCAAAAAAGTCACGCATTAAAATGGAACTACAGTAATGAGTATTAATTTTTTAATATCTTTTCCCACCACTAAAGTTTTCCCAATGAAAGTCCCATCAAAATCGGTCTAGCATTTTGGAAACAGACAAACACAAATTATGAACCCCAGATGATAATCTGGACGTTCAAAGGTTTCTGTGCAATTATATGGAAGTTCCAAGTTTTATGGAATACGGTTGTGATGACTGTAATTTCTGAAGTCAGAATCTGAACTACAAAACCGATGACCTTTAAATATTTACAAAATAATCTTTAAAGTATTTAATTTCTAACAAAAAAAGAATGAATGAAATCGGACTACCCGTTAATACACACACATTACACATGTACACATTTTAACTTTCATCCCCTCTCCCAAAGGAGCTGTGCTGATTTCGGGATGAAAAGTATCTAGTTACTTCGTAGTATGAACTTACATAATGCCAAGTTTCATTGCAATCTATTCAATAGTTTTTGCGTGATGCGCGCACAGACATACTAACATATAAACAGACAAACAGACAAAAATTTAAAAAATTGCTTTTTTACGTTTTATTAGGTACTTATCCCCAACGACTTCCAATTATTTTTTTGCAAAAATCTTTAATGTACAGACACGGCAATTTTTTTATAGTACATTGTGATACAAGGGTGGAATGTTGGTTATTGCAAACGAGCTGTCATTAACAAGCCCGAACCGAAGGTGAGGGTTTTTAATGTCACGAGTTTGCAATAACCGATACACCCGTGTATCACACGACGTTTTTCAATACAGTTGTGGGAAATAGTACAAAAACAAATCGAAGAATCTAATGTTTATTTCAACATACATACCTACGTACGTACCTATCTTTGTCGGATTCTTGGGGGCAAAATTCCATCTTGCGTAATTTTCGCCCCAGATAAAATATCAGGTGGAGTTAATTCCATAATATCACTTGTACTTGAACTCATATTTACAAAAAATAATCAATTTATCACACAAAAAATGAAAACTTTCAGAAAATGGCGCGTTTTAGCAACTGGACATTTTAAAACGAAACTAGGCAACGGTCTACGCGTATACAGCCTATTCGATTTTTGAGATATGTTAATGTGAAAATAATTAAATTAAAAATGGTAATTAAATATATAATTAATTATAATAAACAAACATTTAAAAGAATTTTGAGAATTCAATTTTAAGACGTACGCATTTATTAATTTTTTCTCGTATAAAATCTATCCGATTTTATTCTATGTATGAAAACTCCTTGCTACTAAACTTTTTAAATTGACTTATAAATTTAAAAATAAACTGCAAAACAAAATGATCGAGCTCGTAAAACAAAAGTCACGACCGCGTAAAACAAAACATGCCTGTGCAAAAGATTTAATTTTCGAATCATAACTATAGCCTCTGAAAGTATGCCATGTTAAACAACTGTATTGAAAAATACGATTTTACTATATGTATTATTATTATCATCTGAGATATAATATAGATCAGATGCTTACGCATCTACTATCGACTTACCTAAAGTACCTACATAGGATAAGCTCCTTTCTCAAAGTTATATTTCAAGTTGATAACTTTATATTCTGCCTACTTAGGTACCTACCTATATCTTTTTATTTCATTGGAAATTGGAATACATGTTTTATTTCGGTACTAGCTGATCCCCGCAACTTCGTTCGCGTAAATATAGGTTTTTATATAGGATCGGATCAGATCCCATAATTATTTTATGTACCTAATCTAAATGTAGCCTAAGTTACTCCTTATAACATCACCTATCTGCCATTGAAAGTTCCGTCAAAATCGATCCAGCCGTTTCGGAAATTAGCTGGAACAAATAGACAAATCGACAAACATAAATTTAAACGCACACCAGTTTAAAATAAGCCGTACGTTCAAAGACCCGGGTCCTAAGTTATTTGAATCCAATAAATTTCTGTCATTTCTGAACTAAAAAACTTATGACCTTGAAATATTTTCGGGACAATATATAAAGTACTACCTTTCTAACAAAAAAGAATGAGCGAAATCGAACAACGCGTTAATGAATTACAGCTAAATACACGTTTTAACTTTCATTCCCTCTCCCAAGGGAACCGTACTGAATTTCGGGATAAAAAGTATCCTATGTCCTACCTCGGAGTATAAACTCAAATCGTACCAAGTTTCATTCGAATCCATTCAGTAGTTTCGGCGTGATGCGCGGCCAAGATACAGACAGACAGACAAAAATGAAAAAAATTGCAGTTTTGGATTCAGTATCGATTATAGAGTGCCCTCCAATAAAAATTTTCAAAATATCTTCAATGTACAAAATTGGATCTGTTACAGTTTTATTATATTATAGATGTAGAAGTGTCCAATTTGTTTGTTTCAGAAAAATCAATATTTCGGAAAAGTAGATCTCGGGTCGAGGAGCAGCACATCCTGAAGGGCGCGTGCGGAGCCATCCGTCCGGGGCGGCTCACCTTCATCCTCGGCCCTTCAGGTGCCGGCAAGACTACACTATTAAAAATACTAGCAGGCCGCAAGTAAGGCGATCCATCCTATGTTTCCATATTTAAAAATATCATCATCATTATCAACCAATTACGGACCTACTACAGGGCACGGGTCTCCTCTCAGAGAAGGGTTTAGGCCGTAGTTCACGTAGCTGGCCAAATGCCATTATGGAAAATTCTTAGGCGTGCAGAATTTCTCACGATGTTTTCTTTCACCGTTGAAGCAAGTGGTATTTAATTTCTTAATATGCACATACCTACTTAACTCCGAAAAGTTAAAGGTGCGTGCCCGGGAACGAACTCAATCCCACCGAAAAGGAGGCTGACATCTTAACCACTGCTTTTTTTATATTAAAAAACAAAAAGTCCTTATTTAAGTAATTTTAAAAAAATATTTTTCAATACATTTGCTCGAAAATGGATCTTACTAAGTCTGTTCGTTTTCCTACGGTCACCTTTGTCTCTCGCCGCCTCCGCCGCGCGGCGTTTTGCCAAAGGTACCGCCGGTGACTTCAAAACATGTCGCTTGGGATATACAGGCACAAGGGATTTTGGCGTTTTATACCTACTCATATTTTTATATTAAAATTCTCTTTCCTTTTTATATTCGTATTTTATGACTTACAATATAACCATAAACATAAAATATAATATTATCATGAACACGGGTCTTCTCTCAAAATGAGAAGGATTTTAACCATATTCTACCACGCTGGCCAAGTGCGGATTGGCAGACTATTCGGAGATTCTGTTAGAATAGAAAAAAATTACAAACAAAAAAAAAGCAGAATACTAAGAGCACCTGCGCGGCGGCTGTACCGACACTATGTTACCGAACGGACTATACTTATTACTTACTTACATCACTGGCAAAAATATAAGTAGACTTTCACTAACCGACCACGTCCGTTTAAAATATACCTACATGTTGATCTCATACAAAAGCCGTCCGGTATAAGTTGCACGTGTGAGGCACTGTAATTAACTTCACTCACAAAATATGATAACGAACTTATGAGTGAAGGCATCGGCGCGGCGGGAGGCGCAGAACCGCGCCTATCTGTTGACAATTGACATTTGTATAGGATTCTAGGACGATTCTACCATTTATATATTACATTATCTTAGGATTCTACTATCTGTGTTATAATGGTCACCAAATAAAACAGCTGTTTGGGGCCGTTATCTTTATCGATGTATTTTAAAATGTCACGTTTTAAAATAAATACATACTTACCTAAATTTTATAGTAGAGAGGATTTTTGGATTTACTCGAACGCGTCGGATTAGCATAAGGGAGGCATCTTGCATCCTGCAGAGTACCCTCTACCATATACAACGTTAGTTTTACTTTGCGCAAAAACCGAAACGTGTGTCAAATATTTTTACATTAAGAATATTTATACAAGATGTCAAAAAAATATAATGAAAAGTAACGAAGTTATATAAGCTTGTTATGTTGCGTCATTGTCCTCGAAAACAATGGTCAACGCAAGCCGTCGCCGCAGCAACTTGCGATCGACGTGAGTTGAATGACCGCCGCTGTGTGCCGATCGTCAGCTGATGCGCGGTAAACCATTGTGTCTAAGGTTGTAGGATTTCAAAATATTTTTGGACAAAAATATAACATGGTATAAAAATGGTTGGATTAGATTTTGTTACTGATTCTGAACAAACTACTTTCAGGTTTTGCGTAAAGTAAAGCTAACGTTGTATAAGCCCTTTATATAGAGCCACGCGTAAAAAAAACGATTGTCAGAAATACTCAGAAACATCAGATTAAGGTATAGTGGGTTAATTACGAGCTAAAAAAAGTATATTTAGAAAATCAGACTACTTAGGTATTTGAACGTAACGTACGAGAATGGGAGCGTTACAATGCTTCAAAAAAAAAAACGTTATCTTGACATTCTCAAATCTCGAGGGCGGTTGAATTTTTTCTATTTTGGAGGAAATGATGCAAAAATAATAAAAAAGCCGATTTCCACAAGCCGAAGTAATAAAAATCGTCTATGAAGATGAAAGCGTGCAGCTTTCATCTTCATATATGAAAGCTGCACGCTTAGATAGACGCTTTCCCCGCCACAAAGGGGAACCCTTATGTAACCTTTTATTCTTCCTATCAACTAATCTACAAAATCTAATAGGTCATGACGACACGCTCGAGTAAATTCACATTTAGCATCATCGGCTCCTCTACCATTATGTATAGCGAATACTAAACTCATGGTTATATTGGCGATCATAATATTTTATTACCATCATACCTTTTCTACTTAAAATTCTAAAAAAAACGTTGTAACTAGGATGATTGTGCACATTGAAAATTAAACTCTCGTCGTTATTTAAAACCCTGAAATTTTTAAATTTGTGACTGGCTGAATTTATGGTAGTACGAGTACCTACCTATTCTTACTGCAACAATGCATTCTAGCCAACAGCGAGAGTGTCGGCCAACAATCAGAGCTAGGTGAATGCAATGGTCCCACTGCAATTTTCTTTTTATATGATCAACCCCAATATGGACTTCCCTGCTATTAGATTTTTTTTTTAGGAATAGCAGGCAACCTAGCAAGCGGGTTACCTGATGTTAAGTGATTACCGCCCATGAACATTAGCAGCACCTGAGGAACCACTATTAATGCGTTGCCGGCTTTTGAGGAAGGGGACTGGCTCTTCAGCTCGCTGCCGGAACACACGGATGCTTTGCGGCGTATTACGGCTGAAGTGTGGTCGCTAGCCAGGCGGATTCGGGGTAGAATCCTACCACAAAGCGGTGATACCATCCAGATTACGTTGTGTGGTATCAGGCACAACGACCCGTAGAGGGGACTGAGAGCGTCAGGGCCTCGTTAGCATATTGGCAGGGATCTTCGTGAGGAGACAGGAGAATCCATTGGATCGATTGGATACATTGAATCCCTTAAAAAAACTAATAAAAGAGAACTCCTTGTCTCAATCACTCGGACCAAGCGAACAAAGAACACTAACCACCTCTCAGATTATAAATAAAATACCTATATTACAGGCGTGTTAGTATTGTGGTGATTTATTACTTAGTAGTAGTATAACTAAGGATAAAATAATTATCAATTCTTATAAGTTCACAGTCCGTGACCTGGATCGTGTATATTGTTGTCATTATAATTGCTATAGCCCAGTGTCGATAATTTTTGAAACCAAGAAAAATCACAGTAGGATGAAACCCATTGGAAAAGGAGGAGAATATTATAAAAATAAAAGGAAAAATAATTTACGGGCGATCTGAGCTCGGGAAAAAAAGGGGGGGAGTTTTAAGGGTAAAAAACGGTTTATCTCGATTTCCGGCAAAACTACAAGTCCTATGGAAAAATATCAAATGGCACAGTTGTAGGTAATAAAAAGATCTACAACTTTTGTATTTACACTTTTTTCACATAACCTTAAAATTTATGTGAAAAGTTCAAAAAACCAAGTTTTTGGTTTTTTATTTTTATCTTTTACAATAATTTTTTTTTTCACGGAATTTGGTGAAAACTTACCTTTTTATGTACCAAATACACTGTAATTTATTTGATTTGAAATATTTAGTTTTTCTCCTTATTTTTGACTAAATATAACTCCACCATTACTCTCCTCTCCACCATTATCCTCCACTATCACCATTATATTTGTTCTTTATACCAACTTTTGAAATTGACGTTCAAAAAGCATACAGTGTACCAGTTTTGAATAAAGTTTATTTGACTTTGACTTTGACCAACTTTGAAACAAGACTTTTGAACTAACATGTACCTACCTAGGTAACTCTGGGGCCTGCAGCTCCGTAGTAGGGAGCTAGATTAGTGTGCAACAGAAATAGGTAGGTATCAAACTGAGAACCTCATCCTTTTTTTAATGAAGTCAATTAAAATGTCAATTAAATCAATTAAGTGAGTTAAATGTTCGAAACTAATTAATTCAACTTTTATTTTCTGTTTGTGTAACATTCCTTATTTCAAAGAAAATAGGGGCTCTAAGGCTGCGCACGCACCGCGGTTAAACACGAGCGGTTAACCGCAAGTCTGAAACCGCAAAAAAATGTAACACGTTGCTTTCTATACAAGCGCACGCATTAGCGACTTTTTTCAGTGACTGATTTTAAAAACGTAACTTGCTACATTTGGATCGCGGTTTGTAAAAACGGGATTTTTTTGTGTTCCATAGTATAATACCTAGTATGGGGACGCACGCACTGCGATTTTTTTTTTAAATCTCCGCTGTGGAGATCCTGTGATTCTTCCGACTGAGTCGTCGGAGACCTTGTTGTTTCTTTGTTATTTTTATATCTTTTTTTTTTATTTAATATTAATTAATAATAATTAATAATTGTGTTGGAAAGGAACAGAACAATGCGGTTTTTATATGTGTAACTCGCTATATTGTTATAATATTTACTATACGCATATCTATACCGTTGTTTTGTTTCTTTTCATTGCAATTTTTGTAGGTAATTTTTGTGCAGTATGCAAAAAACAGTTCTTTGTTTTCTGCAGTGTCAAGTACTGTGGGGATAGAATCCTTGCACAGATTCACGCACTGCGATTAATTGCATTCGGTTTTTATTCAATCTCGACTAGGCGAGCGCAGAGCCACAACACATACTGTTCGATAGTACTGAAATATAATTAAGCAAAACGCCAACCGCAGTGCGTGTTTGTTTGTACGCGGTTTGGCGTTTTCAGCTTTTCCTAAACCGCGGTGCGTGCTCACTGCTCAGCCTAACTCCAAAAGGAATAACCGTGCGCTTTTTTCGCTTTGCGCTTTTTTCACTGTGCTTTTTTCGCATAACCCGACAAAATACCTGCGAAATACACAATTCATGCACATTTCAATGACAGTCTTTGGGGACTGCCGATAGAAGTGAAAACTGGATTAAAGTAGTATACCTACATATTATAGCTCATGGGAAGCGTGCGGTGAGCATAACGCGAGTTTCACGCTCTTTGTTCACCCAAAAAGTGCTCAACGCGCCTAGTTAAATAAGTTTCCACTTCAAAAAAAATTTTTCGGTCTGCTACGTTGCGGTACTAAAGGCAAAAGCGGTATCTCAGTAAAAACAAGTTTCGAGAAAATTTAAGTTTTATAAAATATATAGTTTTCTTTTCACTTTGCGGGTTTATTGGGTTGATTTTTTTGCTTTTCAAATACAATTTAAATGCATTGTATCACCTATTTTATTTTTTCGTCAACAGAATAGAATAGAAAAGTTTTTTATTCAAATAAACTTTTACAAGTGCTTCTGAATCATTAATTGATCTAGCAAATTTGAGATATGGAATATCTTTTTTATGTAGGTAACTAGGTAAATTAACTTCTTCTAAGAAGCTTCTAATGAACTAAGTCAAATAAGATATCACTATTTGACTTAGTTCATTAGAAGCGTATTTTATAAGCTATCCGATGCTATAAAAATCAAGAAAACAATTTTTTTGAGATAGGACCGCTTTTGCGCTTAGCTCGGCAGTACGGTAGCGTCTGATAAATCCTTATTAATAAGTTTGTGAAAAGTTTTTATAGCTATGTAAATGTACATACCTATAGTGTAATAAATAATTCATTGGAGTAAATTAACATTTACAGTGTTGACAGTTTTTAATTTAAAAAAATTGTGATGAGACTAAAGGATCCACATCAATGAGTCGTAACTCACACTCAATATCACTTCGTGAATAAAAACACATCTTTTTAATTACTGAGAAATTTCCTCATTGTGTTTATTATAATCGATATAAAAACAATTTAAATAGCTTTGATGTCGGCCTATTTGAGAGATAAAATAAGTTTATTTCTTAAAATATTCATTTATCTTAAGTATTTTAAATACTGTAATAGCTTAAAAAAGGCGATATTTATTACTATTTCTATTAAATATGTAATCATAGGAATTATACATATAAAATGAAACAAACATGTTATTGATTTATTTTTGCATTAGTAAATGCATAAAATCTACTTATATTGCAATGAGTTATTAATAGTTGTTATCTTTTAACACTTAAATATAATTTATTTATAGAATTTTATTATCAATATAATATATTTTTCCATTGCCTTTATTGTCAGTGAACTGAATCACTACTGAACTGGAACATCACTAAGTATACATATGTCATTGATACTGGCACATAGTGATTTATTGGTTTACTAGCTGATGCCAGCGACTCCTTCCACTTGGATTCTTATAAATCTCATCCCCTATTTAACCCACTTGGGGGTGGAATTTCCAAAATTCCTGAAACACGTAATTCTTGAATTTTAACCGACAATACAAAAGCCAAAATACCATTGATATAACTTTAAAAATGGCGAACTTTCATACAAACTTTCATCCACCATTTAACCCACTTGGGGGTCATTTCTACAAAATTCCTTAAACACATAACTCTTTATTTTTAACTGAAAACCTAAATACCAAGTTTGAAGTTTCATGGATATAACTTTAAAAATCAGCCAAGTGCGAGTCGGGCCTCGCTCTTTCAGGGTTCCGTACATAATTATGAACAATATAATATTTTGGGTCTAAGAAATATTTAATTTCTGAGCTAGACATCGCAACAAACCGTGAAAGAAAAACCCAAAAAAATGTTCGTTTATTTTGGTCACAGCTTATAAACTATTTAATAAATCGTTGTTTTCAGTATTTGTTGTTTAAATAGAGCATATAGTACATAATATACTGAAATATCATATTCCCAACTAGTTTAGTTTTTGAGATAGCCCCCGTCACAAAAATGGTCTAAACCTGACAACTTTGATGGCCTCCCATTCCCTTATTTTTTGAGATAAAAATTAAAAAAATATATATTTGTACATTTAAAATAATATATTATATAAATATAAAAATATATATTTGTAATATAGATAAAAATTAAAAAAATATATACTTAATGAGCTCTAAACAATGATAAAAAAAAATTTTTTTTTTCCGGCTCCTTTTTCATGTATGGGAGCCCCCCTGAAAAATAATTTAATTCAATTTCTTATTCAATATTTGATTTTGGGTTAACGTTTTACACTAAATACCAAAATTTCAGGTTTGTAACTCATTTCGTCTGCGAGCTAGAGACCTGTGACCGGCGGACAGACGGACAGACAGACAGACAGACAGACAGACAGACAGACAGACAGACAGCCGAGTGACATTAATAGGGCTCCGTTTTTACCCTTCGGGTACGGAACCCTAAAAATGACGGACTTTCATACAAACTTGCATCCCTTATTTAGCCATAGGGGTGAAATTTGCAATAATCCTTTCTTAGTGTGCTACGTCATAAAAGGAAGGTACTATGAAAATTTTAAGTTTCTAGCTACAGTGGTTTAGGCTGTGCGTTGATGATCAGTCAGTCAGTCAGGACAAGCTTCTTTATATTATTATAGATAGATAGATAGATAGATTGGTATTGTAAGTAGTTAGGTATAGGTATAATACAGATTAATGATTAGTCAGATGGCGATATCCTTGAAAGAAGAATATAAGCACATAAAGTAGTAATTTCGAATAACTGCGTAGGTAGACGAAATCGCGTAAAGCTTTAAAATATACATATACAATACAATAATACTAACGAATACCTACGAATGATTAAGGTCGATGCACTAAGCGGCACTGATGTGGAAGGTGATATAATACCATTGAGTCAAGTAGATCATAGAGCAGCAGATCTCACAACGCGACGCGGACGCGCGCCCGCGCCACGTACACAGTACACAGATACAACCAGTAGTGAAACTACCTTCAAACGTTCGAAACGAAACGGCTCACTCACACAAACATACGCATCGACAAGACCCCTACCGGGTTTTCGCGTGGATGTAGTAGCGGCCGAATGGTCTCATCGATGCGCATGTTTGTGTGAGTGAGCCGTTTCGTTTCGAACGTTTGAAGGTAGTTTCACTACTGGTTGTATCTGTGTACTGTGCCACGTATCTGACCTATCTGAACCGTGATAGTTAGACAGTTGAAATTTTTACAGCTTTTCTCTTTTGCCGCTATAACAACAAATACTAAAAAACAAAATAAAATAAATATTTAAGGGGGACTCCCATACAACAAACGTGACTTTTTTGCCGTTTTTATAGAATAATGGTACGGACTATGGAACCCTTCGTGCGCGAGTCCGACTCGCACTTGGCCGAATTTATTGATTCTCAGTACTGTGTCGACTATCGATGTCATGTCCCGAATACAAGTATAAATTAAAAATTAAAAAAAACCCCGACATTCGCTATTTTGTGTTGGCGGCCATCTTGGATTTGCATAGTGCTATTCTACTAGTCAAGCCCTTTCATTTGATACCCATATTGAGGAAGTTGTGAAAAAATATGTACTTAATCCGCCATTTTGTGGTGGCGGCCATCTTGGACCAATTTTCATCAAACATAGCTAAGAACACTCCCGACTAATTTACCTTTCAAACGAAAAAACCGCATTCAAATCGGTTCACCCGTGTGAGCGCTACGGTGGAACAGACAGACACACATACACACACAGACACGTCAAACTTATAACACCCCGTCGTTTTAGCGTCGGGGGTTAAAAGTTTTTTAATTTATTTTATTTATCTACTGTCTGTTGTCGCAGAAAAACCGGAGTCACCGGTCACATGCAAGGAGCGGGTCGGAACGTGGTGTTGATAGCGCAGCACGCCACGCTCATCGACACGCTGACGGCGCGCGAGACGCTGCAGTTCGCCGCCTCCTTGAAACTACCCCGCGCCAAGCGCTATGAACGCACTAATATGGTGAGCATATGAGTAACGGTTCGGAACGTGGTGTTGATAGCGCAGCACGCCACGCTCATCGACACGCTGACGGCGCGCGAGACGCTGCAGTTCGCCGCCTCCTTGAAACTACCCCGCGCCAAGCGCTATGAACGCACTAATATGGTGAGCATATGAGTAACGGTTCGGAACGTGGTGTTGATAGCGCAGCACGCCACGCTCATCGACACGCTGACGGCGCGCGAGACTCTGCAGTTCGCCGCCTCCTTGAAACTACCCCGCGCCAAGCGCTATGAACGCACTAATATGGTGAGCATATGAGTAACGGTTCGGAACGTGGTGTTGATAGCGCAGCACGCCACGCTCATCGACACGCTGACGGCGCGCGAGACGCTGCAGTTCGCCGCCTCCTTGAAACTACCCCGCGCCAAGCGCTATGAACGCACTAATATGGTGAGCATATGAGTAACGGTTCGGAACGTGGTGTTGATAGCGCAGCACGCCACGCTCATCGACACGGTGACGGCGCGCGAGACGCTGCAGTTCGCCGCCTCCTTGAAACTACCCCGCGCCAAGCGCTATGAACGCACTAATATGGTGAGCATATGAGTAACGGTTCGGAACGTGGTGTTGATAGCGCAGCACGCCACGCTCATCGACACGCTGACGGCGCGCGAGACGCTGCAGTTCGCCGCCTCCTTGAAACTACCCCGCGCCAAGCGCTATGAACGCACTAATATGGTGAGCATATGAGTAACGGTTCGGAACGTGGTGTTGATAGCGCAGCACGCCACGCTCATCGACACGCTGACGGCGCGCGAGACGCTGCAGTTCGCCGCCTCCTTGAAACTACCCCGCGCCAAGCGCTATGAACGCACTAATATGGTGAGCATATGAGTAACGGTTCGGAACGTGGTGTTGATAGCGCAGCACGCCACGCTCATCGACACGCTGACGGCGCGCGAGACGCTGCAGTTCGCCGCCTCCTTGAAACTACCCCGCGCCAAGCGCTATGAACGCACTAATATGGTGAGCATATGAGTAACGGTTCGGAACGTGGTGTTGATAGCGCAGCACGCCACGCTCATCGACACGCTGACGGCGCGCGAGACGCTGCAGTTCGCCGCCTCCTTGAAACTACCCCGCGCCAAGCGCTATGAACGCACTAATATGGTGAGCATATGAGTAACGGTTCGGAACGTGGTGTTGATAGCGCAGCACGCCACGCTCATCGACACGTTGACGGCGCGCGAGACTCTGCAGTTCGCCGCCTCCTTGAAACTACCCCGCGCCAAGCGCTATGAACGCACTAATATGGTGAGCATATGAGTAACGGTTCGGAACGTGGTGTTGATAGCGCAGCACGCCACGCTCATCGACACGTTGACGGCGCGCGAGACTCTGCAGTTCGCCGCCTCCTTGAAACTACCCCGCGCCAAGCGCTATGAACGCACTAATATGGTGAGCATACAAAATATATATCATTATCCAAATAAAGAGAGAAAAAAAAATATATAATAAGTATATATTATTATTAACATTGAGGTACTAGAACAGTATAATTCAATGATTGCGGCCTTGTGTACAGTTGTGTAGGGAAACTTGTATACAATTGTATAAGTTGCCAAAATCACACTCAGTACGCACCGAGATTTCGACGTAATTTATTTATTCCATTTTTTCTATGAACTCACACTTATTAAAAAAAATACGCGCCGCACGGACCTCCTCTTTTTTAGAAGTCGGTTAAAAACGAGGCCTATCGATATAGGATGTAATCTACTTTAAATTTAAATTAGGCAGATATTTAAAACAGGTTAAAGAATTTTAGAATACTGGATCTAGACTTACAAGATGTTAAGTAGATTTTATCTTTTTTTAAGGTCAAATTCACACGACGAACAAAACGATGAGGTAAGCTCTTAGGCTCCGAGCTTTACAAATGCAACGTAGGATGAAAACAGCGTGGAATCGGGGTGATCAAATTTCCTTCTGGGTGCGCGCACTTTCGTCGTAATGATTCGATATACCTACTAAAAAAAACAGGAAAAAAAAAACATTTTCGATCCTACCAAAACCTTAATTTTCTGCTTACCGTTTAATAAGAACCATGACCGTTGAATTTATGGTATTCTTGTTGCAGCTGTGCTGTAGCAATGTGATAATCACAAGTTTCCTGTAAGTGTCTAGCTTATAAATTAATTACATCGGCCTAAGTTGACCTACCTACCTAGTTATCGCTTATTTAAATCCACACTCCGTAATACAAAATAAACAAATAAGTATCTAAATATACTTACAAAGCTAATCTAATAAATAATATGCTGCTTACAACAAATGATTAATCAATTCAAATCACGCTCTTCCTTTGCGATCAGCGTCCCGCGTGTTCTGACTATGCGTCAGAGCACCTCCAGATGTCTCCAGGTGTTTCCAGATGTCTCGGTTTTGACATTTCCATAACTATAGTGTCCCAGCCGTCTCGACCGCTTGATATCACCAACATTAGAGGCGATCGGTCACTAACACAGGCGAAATTGCTCAGTTTACAGCCTGTCTTATGTCTATTGGTCTTTTATCGGACATACTTTGGAGACTGCTCAGGAACTTTTTAACCTAGTTTCTCCTTCACCATTTTACGTCTACAGAACAGCGAGAATTGAGCGTTGGCATCCCTATGTGGTTGACGTTCAGTCTGCTCGCACGAAACGCTTTCGGTCAACGTTTCTGATACGAACCGCTAGGGTGTGGAACGCCCTTCCGGCATCCGTATTCCCCGCCTCGTTCGACTTGAGTACCTTCAAAGCAATAGTAAATAGGCATGTTCCAGGCAAGCGCTTTCCAACTTAGACCTCATCATTGCTTTCCAGACATGATTGTCGTCGAGCGTAAGCCTATCATACAATTAAAAAAAACACATCCTTTGTCTATCGTTTTTTCGTTTTGAGCCGTCCCTAATTTCCCAGTCATTCATCGCTTTGGTCCACTTCTTTAATACCTCTCGAAGCAAGTGTTCTGTTCATGTCCATTTTAGTTTTTTGGTTAGGATGACTAGGTTTATCGCCGAGATCTGTGATTCTAATAAATCTTGGTGAAGCCCAACTATCATGTTGGGCTTCACCCAACATAGTTGGCAGGTCCTAATTATTTTTCTTAGCACTTTCTGGTTCAACGTTTGGCACCCGTAAAAATCACAGTTGGAAACTCGGCGGTTGTTTTTTTTACAATACTCCATATTAGCTAATTAAGATTAATATGTTTATTACAGGTGGAAGCGGTATCAAAACAGCTGGGAATACGTGAGGTGTTCGACACACGCGCAGGGCGCCTCTCGGGCGGAGAACGCAAACGACTCAGCATTGCTTGCGAGCTGCTCACCGACCCCACAATAATGCTCGTGGACGAACCAACCAGGTTTGAACTTAGAATAACCAAGATGTTAAGTACAGATATGTTATGTGCCTACTTAACCATCCGATAAAAACGTTCCGAACCTGTTGGAACCCTGCCCCGCGCGCGCCCTCCCAGCGGCTAAATTTACGCATTTAAATGTTTCATTTACATTTCACTACAATGCCACTACCACACACTACGGAGTACGGACTGAGGAGCGGCGATTTACACTCCATTCGACGCTTTAGTTTCGGAGGTCTAAGTAACAAATCTACATCACTCATCATCTTCTATCTTCTTCTATTCTATACATATAATAAAATCGTAGAATTGCCGTATCTGTACACTAAAGATAAAATAATAACTGGGGGGTGTTAGGGATAAGTAATGGAACATAAAAAAGCTATTTTTGAAATTTTTGTCTGTTTGTCGGTTTGTCTGTTTGTCTGTTTATCTGTTTGTCTGTTTGTCTGTATGTTTGTGCGCGCATCACGCAAAAACTACTGAATGGATTGAAGTGAAACTTGGCACAATTTAAGTTCATACTATGGAGTAACATATAGGATACTTTTTATCCCGAAATTCAGCACGGTTCCCTTGAGAGAGGGGATGAAAGTTAAAATGTGTACTTAGCTATTCATTAACGCGTGGTCGGATTTCATTCATTCTTTTTTTGTTAGAAAGGAGATACTTTAAAAATTACTGGCTTATCTCTGAAAAGCTGGATCGATTTTGATGGGATGTTTACATTTTGATTTTTGATCTACCTAAACATCCGGCAGTGAAATTTTAACAGTTTTTAGCAAGGTATGAGCTCAAAGGAGCTTAGGAAAAACAAAATGATTCCCACGGGATTTTCAAAAATCAATATCCACGCGAACGAAGTCGCGGGTATCCGCTTGTTGAGAATAACATTCTTTTACATATTGCATTGCATGGAGGTGTACTTTGAGGAAGTCCATGATACACAAGGCCCATGAGTTTGTTTGTATGGATTACCTAAGATTTTTAAAAATCCCGTGGGATCTTTTTCCGGGATAAAGAGCAGTCTAGGTAACTAACTAACTTGTGTACACCTTATCGTCTACCTGTAGATATCTCGATCTCGGAGAAAATAAAGATTAATCACGGGATCTTATCTAGAGGACCAACAATTTTTTTTTAACTACCTAATAACCAACCTTTGCTTTCCAACTACGAATTGTCTCAATTATAAAAAAAAATATAGTGACAAAGAAACTAATAAACTACGCGTTGGTTATTTTTTGTTTATTCTCATCATCTAAATTAAATAGGGTGCTTAATATTCTAGACCTGCCCGGTGCAGATAGATGCCGATCGATTGCTATATATGACCGGAATGTTAGTAGATTAATGTTCATAGTGGGTGGGGTATTTTTATAGAGAGACTCGATCTATAAGTACATATCCTAATTTACAATACCCGTGTTCACGATAAAAACCAGTATTCAAAACTTTAAAGCACCACAAAATTAATTTCAAATTTAAATTTAATTATTTTAACGTAGGCTAAACTTGTGGACTATTGATATATTCTGTGCTTATGGTACAAGACAATTAGTCAAGACATTACCTCCGCACCGCTACCAGTTCGGAAAATTTTAAACCTTTCATGTAAGGACTCATGTAGGTACATCTGTATGCTTAGTCCCAGTTTGCAGCGCTCCGAAACTTTATAGTATACCTACTATTGATCGAATCACAAGAAATTCAGAGTAAAATGGACCTAAAATAGCTTGCATTAAGGTTTGAGTTCGCCAATACATTCTGGCATTCGAAAACAGGCAGCGCCCCAAGCAGAAATGTTGTAAAATAAATATTCGAACTATTGAATTACCACTTTAAAATAAGAGTCTTTGGGTTCATTTTGCTTTGAAGTCACTGTGTGTCGATCATCGTTACCACTATGTAATTAGTATTTATGTAGATGACAAAATTTGCTACGAACATTATTCAAGTCTATCATTAATTGGGATATATGTATTTGTAAGAATAACCAACTTAAAGAAAGAAATGCAGTTTTAATAAAAAGTTGTATAAAATACGATCAAATTAAATTAGAATACACAGCAGGCATCTTCCTATTATATAAGTACTTTTATTGTGGGTGTATTATCATTTGGATTATCATCATCAGTGCTAAGCGCTTCGTTCTTTTAGCACCGTTCACTCTCAAGCGGTCGTATCCATTGAAGCGGAGAGAAGCGGAGAGAAGCGCAGAGAAGCGAACCGGAGCAGAGACCTGTGCGATCGACCAATCAGATTATTCAGTCTCATTTGTCTGCTGTAACACGTATTCTCTGCTTCAATGGACAGTGTAACAATTCATAAAACATTTGCGGGCGGCGTATATTTTCAATATAATATAAGATATTTTTGTGTACGCCATAAAAAAAAACTTGGCTGCTTTAATTGGAAATCCTCTTAACTAAGCATGGCTGCCGATCGTATTAACAATTTTTATGAGTTATATATGTATATTAATGAACTGCAGCTGATATACCTACCTAATATTATGTAGTAGGTATGTTTACATTTTGTAAATCCACTTTGTACAAAAGTTTTCCACGGTGATGTTATTATGGGATATTTGACAATAAACGTTTACATTGTATTGCAATAATCCTGGTTATAATTTTAATAACGTGGTTGGTTTTATAACAACAAAGATAGAAAAAAAAGCAATATTTTCAAACATGTCACGGTCAAGTCGACAATGACCGGACTGAGTTGACTATCTTTTACCACAGTTTTTGTAACTTTTATGAAAAAAAAACGCATTGAACTCTGGGTACTTTGCCCGTAACGAATTTGAAGGTCATGAATATTTACTATGAAAAAAGATAATCATTAAAATTTATTGTTAAAGGATTTTGCTATTATTATAATTATGTATATTGATATTAGCCGCGCCAATAACAAGTGTAAATTGAAAATTTAAAAAACCCCCGACATTCGCCATTTAGTGGCGGCGGCCATCTTGAATTTCAATAGTGCTATTCTACTAGTCAAGCCCTTTCATTTGATACCCATATCAAGGGAGTTGTGAAACAAGTGTAAATTGAAAATTTAAACAAGCTATAATTTAAAAATTAAAAAACCCGACTGCCATGCTAAAAAACGAACTAAAAAATTAATAAACTACCACCGTACCACTTACAGTGTAGTTGTTATTTATTTTGTTTTTCATGATTTGTCACTCCAAATTGATTTAAAACATATAGATTGTATACATTTTCGTACTCGCCTTTTAAAGCCCTTTATTTTGATATCCCACTCGAGGGTCTTGAAGAAAAAATTTTTTTTCAGCCCGCACATTAAAGTGCATAACATTCGCCATTTTGATTTTTTATGAATTTTATGTACCCAGTAACATTTGCGCCGTCAAGACAAATCTAATGACGTATAATTTATCAAAATAGGTTGAGCCGTTAAGTAGTTACGAACTGACATAGGAAACGGTCATTTTCTACGATTTATCACTCCAAATTGTTTCCAAATATATAAATTTATACATTTTCGTATTTGCCTTTTGAATCCCTTTATTTTGATACCCCACTCGAGGGTCTTGAAGAAAAAATTTTTTTTCAGCTCGCACATTAAAGCGCATAAAGTCCGCCATTTTGATTTTTTTTTTAAATTTAGGTACCCTATAACACTCGCGTCATTGAGACAAATCTAATGACGTATCATTTATCAAAATCCGTTGAGCCGTTGATTAGTTACACGCGGACATAGGAATGGACATACATACACACAGGTGAAACACATAACCCAGTCGGGTAAAAACCCCCGACATTCGCCATTTAGTGGCGGCGGCCATCTTGAATTTGCAATAGTGCTATTCTACTAGTCAAGCCCTTTCATTTGATACCCATATCAAGGGAGTTGTGAAAAAATATATCATCCGCCATTTTGTAGCGGCGGCCATCTTGGACCGATTTTCATCAAACATAGCTAAGAACACTCTCGACTAATTCACCTTTCAAACAAAAAAAACCGCATTCAAATCGGTCCACCCGTTTGAGCGCCACAGGGGAACAGACAGACACACACACACACACACACACACACACACACACACACACACACACACACAGACACGTCAAACTTATAACACCCCGTCGTTTTTGCGTCGGGGGTTAAAAAGTGGGACTAAGCATCTAAATAATCGTAGATGAGCAAGAGTCGAAATCCCGAAATCTTAGTTGAGTTGTGCCTATGTGAAAAGGTTTGGGAACCTGCCACATTATTATCTTGAAAAACCTCTACCATTTTCATAAACGGAACGGGTCGCGACCTTCAGTACCTAATGAGGAGTACGATGAAAAGAGAGATAGGTACCTAAGTAACTGAAATATTTGTTGAATAGAAGCAGGCGTTACTTTGCGGAATTCCATGATATACAATGAATATAAAATTACTTTGCTATAATCCGCTAACAGTGACTAGGCACAACACCGCACAAATTCACCACAAAATGAACTCGACTCAGGAAGTCAACATCTCCTGAAGATGCTCCGGTGTCGGAGCGAAACGATCGTCGAGTTCATTTTGTGGTGAATTTGTGCGGTGTTGTGCCTAGTCACTGTTAGCGGATTATACTTAGCAAAGTAATTTTATATTCATTGAAATATTTGTGTCCAGCGGCCTTGACTCCGTATCATCGATGTCGGTGGCCCAGGCTCTCAAGGCAGTGGCCAACAGCGGGCGCACGGTCGCCTGCGTGATCCACCAACCCTCCTCTCAACTGTTCACATCTGCCGATGACGTCATCCTCCTTGCCAACGGCAGGACTTTGTACGCCGGGGCGATCGCCGACGTTCCCGAGCTACTCAAGAAATTCGGATTTATTTGTCCAGTTTACTACAACCTGGCGGATTTTCGTAAGTATTATATAAATATCCCTTCTTTATATACCTAAATAGCGAGCGGTATCAAATCAGAAATTAAGAGATCCGAAGGAGAACTAGAGTATAGAGTAAAACAAAGCGGGAAGCGGGAATGGGTGCGACACATAGCGCAAAGAACTGATAGATGTCGAGGTCCCAAAGTGCTAGAGTGGAAAGCGCAGCGTCGGAAAAGTGGTCTATCTCGGGCTATCCGGGTCGGAAGATCTCAAATGAGTCGCTGGATTTGGATGAAAAAATCGTGGCGATCCTTGCAAGAGTATGTGTATTGTGCAGCAGTGGACGTCAATCGATTGAGACAACGATGACGACGAAATATGGGGCAAAAATGGGTCATACCTGGATAATAAGCGATACCGCCGCCCATGAAAATAATATACAACAACAGAGCGGCCTAGAGTTCCCTTAGAATATCGTAGTTTTGAGGAAACACACCTGCCGGTAGATGCTGGTTCCAGAATTTGCAAGTGCGTGACAGGAATTACCTGGAACGATGGTAGGTGAAAGAGTAATGGGCAGACCATGCATTACCTAGCAATAATTTTATTGTTGTGTTAGGTATACGGCTCTTTCTTTGATCTAAGTTTTTTATTGTTTTTAACCCCCGACGCAAAAACGACGGGGTGTTATAAGTTTGACGTGTCTGATGTGTGTGTGTCTGTCTGTTCCCCTGTGGCGCTCAAACGGGTGGACCGATTTGAATGCGGTTTTTTTTTGTTTGAAAGGTGAATTAGTCGAGAATGTTAGCTATGTTTGAAGAAAATCGGTCCAAGATGGCCGCCGCAACAAAATGGCGGATTACATATTTTTTCACAACTCCCTTAATATGGGTATCAAATGAAAGGGCTTGACTAGTAGAATAGCACTATTGCAAATCCAAGATGGCCGCTGCCACAAAATGGCGAATGTCGGGGGTTTTTTAAATTTTTAATTTATAAGTACCTACTTGTTTTTTATAGTTTTGGAAATCGCGAGCAGTGAACGTGCTGGCAACTTGCTAGTTCTAGAACAAGAAGCTCATACCTACGCCGTTGAAATGAAAAAGATAGCAGACAAGGAAGTTCAAGACGGGAATGGAAAAGGTTTATAACTTTTTTTAGATATAAGTTTTTATTAGGTAACTTTATCTCTGGCTAGTGAGCGCGCAACAACGTTATACGGCCTCTAGATTTACATTCAAATAAGTATTGAGCCCGTGTAACATTGAAATAGTCCTGTGTCAATCGTTCATTCTCTGCGATTCGATCGTTCAAGTATTGGTTAGCGCCACGACCCGGGTCATTTGGGTCGTTCGTTCATTTGGTTCGTTTGGTTCACGGTTCAATTAATCATTATATTATAGCTCATCACGAAATTATGACCCACTAGTTGGGACGTTGATTCTCCGGTCTTGATTGCGCGCGCTCGTTTCTTACTGTAGTCCGACGGTTCAAATCACTGCATTATTGCAATATTGTTACCCTTTGTATGCACTGTTATGATGTTTCTTTTTGATTGAGCTTCTAAACGTGTTTAAACAATAAGAACTACAAACTAGAAACCTTATGCATTTCATACACACATGTCGCCTAAATGGTCGTAGGTAGATACAATTATATTATATATAACTAGCTGATCCCCGCGACTTCGTCCGCGTGGATATAGATAGCGTTTTATATAGGATCGGATTGGATCCCATAATCTTTTTTTGTACCTAAACTAAATGTAGCCTAAGTTACTCCTTAAACATCACCTATCTGCCATTAAAAGTTCCGTCAAAATCGATCCAGCCGTTTCAGAGATTAGCTGGAACAAATAGAAAGATTGACAAACATAAATTTAAACGCACACCAGTTTAAAACAAGCCATACGTTCAAAGATCCGGGTCCCAAGTTATTTGAACCCAATAAATGTCTGTTTTTTCTGAACTAAAAAACCTATGACCTTGAAATATTTACGGGACAATACTTAAAGTACAATCTTTCTAACAAAAAAAGAACGAGTTAAATCGAACTACGCGTTAATAAATTACAGCTAAATACACGTTTTAACTTTCTTCCCCTCTCCCAAGGGAACCCTGCTGAGTTTCGGGATAAAAAGTATCCTATGTCCGACCTCGAAGTATAAACTCAAATCGTACGAAGTTTCATTCGAATCCATTCAGTAGTTTCGGCGTGATGCGCGGCCAAGATACAGACAGACAGACAGACAGACAGACAGAAATGAAAAAAATTACAGTTTTGGCTTCAGTATCGATTATAGAGTGACCTCCAAAAGAAATTATCTAAATATCTTCAATGTACAGAATTGGATCTGTTACAGTTTTATTATATTAAAGAAGATAGAAAATATATATTATTAATTCCTCAATATGCAATAGGCATAGTGAATGATCTGTACATAGTGAATGATCTGTAATCAATATTTTTTAGTTTCATCTGACATCTTGGCGATTGGTTGAGCCGGTTCGTTCAAAAGGAATGATTGCAATCACCAATACTTTTACGAGACCCGGGTCAAATGACCGAATCGTTCACGATTGACACAGGACTACATTGAAAGTGCATATTTTTATGGAAACCTTATAAACGACGACACAGATATTAGTTCCTAGAGCGCTTCTACAAAATTTTATTTTTTCAAATGTTCAAATACGACTCAAACTTCGTTTGTATGGGGCGCTTTCAAGATAAGCTCTTCTTAACATTTTCCCGCATTAATGTGAGAATTTAGCTGAACCGCTGATTTAGCCAGAAGTTTCAATATTTAAGTAGCTCTAGGTTTTAATTGTTATTTATGTAAGTAAGTATCTACCTGCCTTTTACTAATATTGTTGCAAATTATACGATTAAACATTTACCATAACTAGTATTCAGATAAGTATAGGCTTCCTACCCACCTATGACCTACATCGTGCTTGAATACTTAGAATCTTGTAGCATACCTAGCCTAAACCAGTTACTACATTACTTTGTATACCACAAAGTAATAAACTAAGTAATGTCTATAATTCTTTGTGGACACGCTATGAGTAGATGTGTTGACACGTTTAGTTTAATACAATTTGCGCAATAAATAAGAATTGCGTAAGTATAGTTAGGTACCTACGTGTTTTATACCGTGTTGCGCCATTCGAAATTCTTTGCATTTTATGTTACAAAGTAATTAATTACTTCGGAGAACGTCTCCGAAGCTTGGAAACTTACACTAGGCCTTCAGAGCGCATTTTTGATTTTCGATTATTTTTTGAAAAGGGGCAGTCTAGTAATTGGAAACAAAACATACGCGAATGTTGCGTTACCTACTTACACGCGAAAAGCTTAGAAAATGTGTACAATATGATGTTGACTTTTTCATTTTAAAATCTAAGCGAAATTTAAAATCCAAAACATTTTCATAGTTTTACCTAAAAACGAAACCCCCAAAAGCCCGACACCACGTACCTACCTAGTCTTGTCCCCTAGACTGATTTTGTAAAGCGCGAAGCCAGAAACTAGTGGAAAAAAGCCGCCGATATCTGTAGCGAAACAAAAGTCTATTAAGTATATTGGTAGTAAATTCTTTTGGTGTTGCAGATTCTAAAGAATACCCAATTGAGTCAATTGGATTGACTATTGCCTAGTTTTGAAAATTTTCGAATGCGTAATAAGACTAAACTCGGTAGGTAGGTATGCTCGATCAGAACGGATGCGTTCTAAAATCTGTTCCAGATTAGCCTTTATCGTTTCCTCTCTGTTACAGATAACTCCACTGAAGCAGAAGCGCTATTGAGACCAAACGTAGATTATGTGGACACATACGCCGCCGGGTTCGGTCAGCAGATGTGTGCACTCCTACACCGAGGGTACCTCGGCGCCCTACGAGATGTGCATCTCACGCAGGTTAATGAAGTGGCGTAGCTAGGCGTGGGCGATGGGGGCCCTCGCCCACGGCCTCGCACTTTCGAGGGCCTCGCGTCACTTTGATCAATTTTACGGTCGGAAAAGAACGCCATTTTAAAAGCTCGTTCGGAGTCTCGCCGTTTTCAATATTCTCCAACCGCGCATTTATATTTTTTCACTATCATGAGTAGGTATGTCGTGTCAAAGCATTTTTGGTAGGATAGATCGATTGGGTACATCTTGGGAACGAAAGAAAAGGGGCCTCGCTAATGCAAATTCGCCCACGTCTATATTAAGAGCGTTGACGCACGAACCCGCTTCGCAAGTTTAGGCATTTACCTGAGATTCTTTGTTTACGTGAATGGACGGACCACTTCAAGTGCAGTGTAGTGTAACAAACCGTTTTGATCCTAATACCATTTTCAAGCAGGCTATTATTTTTTCAATATTTTTAGGTACCTATAAGTTTTTAGTTTGTAGATTTTTAATTTTACTAAGTAGAATTAATGAATAATGCTTGAAAAAGACCTTATAGAGAAACCAGTACATAAAAATTGTTTCTTGTTTCAATTTTAACCACATAATGGATCGCTGATTGAAAAATAGAACTAAAAATTATTCATATTAATAAAGCACTTGAAATACTAGACTAATATAAAAAAAAAACAGTGGACGAGTGATTAAAATTTTATTTGGGAGGAGATAAGGTAGATAGCTTGTAATAACTGTACCTAAAACTATAAGCCTTTATGCATAATTTTACTTTATTTTACTATTAAAATAAATATAATTTATGTTAAACTAGCTGATCCCCACAACTTCGTTCGCGTAAATACAGGTTTTTATATAGGACGGATCGGATCCCATAATTCTTTTATGTCCCTAATCTATATGTAGCCTAAGTTACTCCTTATAACATCACCTATCTGCCATTGAAAGGTCCGTCAAAATCGATCCAGCCGTTTTGAAAATTAGCTGGAACAAATAGATAGATTGACAAACATAAATTTAAACGGACACCAGTTTAAAATAAGCCGTACGTTCAAAGATCCGGCTCCCAAGTTATTTGAACCCAATAAATGTCTGTCATTTCTGAACTAAAAAACCTATGACCTTGAAATATTTACGGGACAATACGTAAAGTACTACCTTTCTAACAAAAAAAGAATGAGTTAAATCAAACTACGCGTAAGGAGTAATTAGCCTTATAACACGAAGCTCCGTTAAAATCGATCCAGCCGTTTCGGAGATTAGTTGGAACAAATAGACAGACCAACAAACATAAATTTAAACGCACACCAGTTTAAAATAAGCCGTACGTTCAAAGATCCGAGTCCCAAGTTATTTGAACCCAATACTGAGGGTTGTAATGTCTGTCATTTCTGAACTAAAAAACCTATGACCTTGAAATATTTACGGAACAATACTTAAAATACTACCTTTCTAACAAAAAAAGAATGAGTTAAATCGAACTACGCGTTAATGAATTACAGTTAAATACACGTTTTAACTTTCTTCCCCTCTCCCAAGGGAACCGTGCTGAATTTCGGGATAAAAAGTATCCTATGTCCTACCTCTATATATATATATATATATACAGGGTTAAATAAAAAATACCAGAAAGCTCTCGGCACGTAATTGTTATCATTAAAACTAACAACTTTTGTTCTACGACTTTTTTTTAACTCGATATTTTGTGAAATATTTAATATTCAATAGTTTACATAGATTATCTCCTTGTAGCTACTCTGTAACATCGGCAACGCCGCACGAACGCACGTCACGTGTCTTGGTCTCGAGTCTCGACTCTGTGCGCACAGAGTAATGTCACTTTAGAGAAATAACATATTTTTTTTATTTTTTTGTATGAAAAAAATTAATGCGGAATTTTGAAAAGTCGTAGAACAAAAGTTGTTAGTTTTAATGATAACAATTACGTGTCGAGAGCTTTCTGGTATTTTTTATTTAACCCTGTATATATATATATATATATATTACAAACACAGTTAAAAAATACACATATAAAAAGTTTTAATCTGACTAAGAAAAATAGCGAGTATTAAAAACATCTAGTATTGAGAAGTGATAGTTGCACTACAATTTTACGTATAATCCAAGTAATCCAATAAGAGTTACCGAGACAAAAAGCGTTACGTCCGTTCTCGGAGAGGCCTCGGCCCGTACTAGTTTCCTAGTTCAATTTACTACTGCTTTTTGACGGGTTTCGTAGTAACTTTCAATTTCATTTTTTGGAAACAAATAGTAATTAATCTTAGATTTTTTTAAATTCATATTATTGCAAATATATTTTACTTTTATAAGTACTAAATTTTACCTATAAATAACGAAAAATAATATGCTAAAATGACGGTTTTATATGTCTATAATTTACTGAAATTATAATTTCTTTGATTGGATTTTTATGATGTAAAAAACGCCAAATTAAAAAATGTTTTCTTCTATGTCCCTAGTTCAGGACATTTCCTTTAATAAATATATCTTTGTGTGTGAATTGAACAAGTAACTTTCGACGTAGTGAACGTCAAAAATTACACGAATCCCAAAATTCCGAAATAGGCTTTTGGTATTTTGGCAATAAGACACAAACTATCAATAAATTGCAAAATGTTGTCTTCCAATTCCCTAGAATAGAAAATTTTCTACAGAACAGTATAAATAAGTTTTTAAGTAAATGCATTGATTAACAACATATGAAGGGTCAAAAAAGCCTAAAAATGAGCTAAAATGGCGCAGAACGCGTCAACGCTCTTAAGTAGTCCACGCTACGCCTCTGGATGAATGTATAATCTTTAGCCGGAAATCATTAACGTCGTTATCATCCACTAGATTCATAGTGCAGTTGGATCTATTGCAAATTGCCGGCAAATGCTACATCGGTTCGATGAAGAGCAATTGTTGATTTTTATTGGAAAAACGGTGCTCACACACAGGAGTGCTGTAAAGCACTTGTTATAACTACAATAAGTATTCGTATTCGTATATTATTACATAACAGTAGCTGTGCCTTTTTTTTGAATGTTAAAGCGAATCAATGTACTTAGGTAAACGCAATTTTATGAATGGGATATAGCCGCCAAATAATCTCAGTTGAAGGCCGGCAACGATGGCAAAGGATGTACAAAAGTGTCGATAGCAGGTTAGATACTCAATAAGGATGTTTTTTGTCTTATTCTGGGTATGTACCTACGCAGACTTATCAGATTGAGATATACCCACCTCTATGATAATTCGCTAGTTCGGTACGCCTAAACTTTTCCGCATGGGCCAAGTTATTCTATAAGATAGTAATTAATAGAAACATAAATATCTCACAAGAATAATAAATCTTTGTAGCTACCAAGGGACCAGGATAAAAAAATAACACCGTCATTCAGTAGGCAGTGCCTAATACCTAGTCCTAATCTATACATACCTTACTTATAATAAAATCGTAGACTTGCCGTATTTGTACATTGAAGATTTTTGCAAAATAATAACTGGGGGATGTTAGGGATAAGTACTTAATAGAACGTAAAAAAGCTATTTTTGAAATTTTTGTCTGTTTGTCTGTTTATCTGTTTGTCTGTATGTTTGTGCGCGCATCACGCAAAAACTACTGAATGGATTGAAACGAAACTTGGTACAATTTAAGTTCATACTACGGAGTAACCTAAAGGATACTTTTTATCTCGAAATTCAGCACGGTTCCCTAGGGAGAGGAGATGAAAGTCAAAACGTGTATTTAGCTGTAATTCAATAACGCGTGGTCCGATTTCATTCATTCTTTTTTGTTAGAAAGTAGATACTTTTAAGATTGACTTATCTTTAAAAGGTTGGATCGATTTTGATGGGACTTTCACTGGCGGATGTTTACATTTTGATCTACCTAAATATCCGCCAGTGAACTTTTAACAGTTTTTAGCATGATATGAGCTCAAAGGAGCTTAGGAAAGTAAAATGATTCCTACAAGATTTTTAAAAACCAATATATATCCACGCGAACGCGGGTGTCCGCTTGTACCTAATAATATCGACATAGTGGTACATCCTTTCAGAATCCTGTTACAGATAAGGCTCTTCATCCACTTCATAGTACCGTGAAACAAATAAGTAACATCTTCATTATGTATGTAGGATCTACCTACTATGAAATTTTTTGCACATCCTTTTAACACAGATTAGGCATCCTGTTCCTGTTACAGATAAGGATGTCCTCCAACTTCATAGTAGATAACGCGAAAAAAAAACATCCTCATTAAGATACCTTTTACACAATAATTTCGGCGCCTGTTACAGATAAGGGTGTCCACCCACCTCATAGTGGCGCTGCTACTGGGTGCCCTATACTACGGGGCAGGCAGCGAGGCTGGCCGCGTGATGTCCAACACTGGCTGTCTGTTCTTCTTCCTGCTGTTCCTATATTTCTCCAATGCTATGCCAACTATACAGAATTGTAAGTAATCCAGATACCACCACCACCATCAGCACAGCCTTTTAACGTCCCACTGCTGGGACCACCACCACCACTACTAAAGCCTTTTAACGTCGCCTCCTCTCTCACAGGAGAGAGGGATTTAGAGCTTAGACCCGCCACGCTGCTCTAATGCGGCGGGCTTTAAACGACTCTCATGCTCTCACATGAGAGTGATAATAACCCGACTGCTTAACGTGCTCTCCGAGGCACGGGGCCGTGTAACACCGTGAAACAATTGCCAATTTCTTGACAGACAAACCCTAACATTTATTTGCAATCCGGATACAGACAGTGGCTAATTCTATTTGTAGGTATAGGTACATATTATAATCTCAAAGTAAATTGAGAGGTTTAAAAATAGTGATATATCCTTTTCCGCAGAGAGTAGGTATTATGAAAAGGAGAGGAATAGATTAAATAATCTATACCTACCTGTAATTTTAGTCTAGTTAAGTGATTATGTACAACAGAATTAGCCTCATTGGACTAATTCTGTTGCAACGCAATTTTTAAAGATGTTATTTAAACAAAACTAAATAGTGTGTAGTTAACTATGCTTTTCACAATTTTTCTTGCGGAAAAGTTAGCTTATGATTTAGAGCTGTTATATTCAATTTAAAAAATGTGTAATACAGAACTAGCACCAACTGATCTGTGCGTAAAGCGTGGAATACACATGCTACGTAGTAGCACATAAGCATGCCAGTTTCGAGCAGATGCTACTTAGTAGCATACAATTAGCACGTGTATACGAAAAGAGCATGCTTGTGAAATAGCACGCTACTTAAGACCCCTCTCCCAGTTTCGCGCTATGGAAGTTTAGGTATCTAACGGCAGGTAGGCGGGTGGCCGGTTACACGGACGACCACTTGCATATAGCGCGACCATGAATTTAGTTTTGGTACTTGTATTAAATATAAATTTCTAAATTATTTCTTTGATGTTGTAGTATTATAATATATATAATGTTTATTATAAAATATTTCTAATTAAATGACTTCGCGTGGGACTTTATTGAATAAGTATTTCATGAATCTACGTTCAACTTACAAAACAAAAGCGACCAGGATAATATGATGTTCTTCTCTATGAAGACATGTAGGGTTCCGTATTTATATTATAGGTGTCACGCATATTTAGCCTTCAACCATTTTTTTCTAAACTAACTAATAAAAGAAACAAATACCTTTTTAATTATTTAACAATTACCTACCAATTATTATTATTATTATATTTCAAATCATCTGTCTGAAAATAACATGACAGAGCTGTTGCATTGCACCTGTTGAAGTTCTTGAATACATTTTCTGATAAGAGTAGGTACAAATATTTAAAGTTTACCAATAGAACAATAAAAAGTATGCAATCTTTGTTTACTGCTAAAATGTCGGTTTAGTCAGAAGTGCAAGTGACTTTTATTATTATAGACTTTTATTATAGTAACAAGCGGACAGCCGTGACTTCGTTCGCGTGGATATATTTTGGTTTTTAAAAATCCCGTAGGAATCATTTTGTTTTTCGTAAGTTCCTTTGAGCTCATATAACTACACATAAAAACTGTTAAAAGTTCACTGGCGGATGTTTAGGTAGATCAAAATGTAAACATCCACCAGTAAAAGTTCCATCAAAATCGATCCAGCCTTTTAGAGAATAGTCGGTAATCTCTAAAGTATCTACTTTCTAACCAAAAAAGAATGAATTAAATCGGATCACGCGTTATTGAATTATAGCTAAATATACGTTTTAACTTTCATCCCCTCTTCCTAGGGAACAGTGCTGAATTTCGGGATAAAAAGTATCCTATATATTACTCCGTAGTATGAACTTAAATCGTACTAAGTTTCGTTTCAATCCATTCAGTAGTTTTTGCGTGATGTGCGCACAAACATACAGACAATCAGACACACAGATAAACAGACAAACAGATAAACAGACAAACAGATAAACAGACAACAATTTCAAAAATAACTTTTTTACGTTCTATTACTTATCCCTAACATCCCCCAGTATTTATTTTGCAAAAATCTTCGGAAATGAAATAACATCCATATTATAAACAAGTGGATACCCGCGACATCGTTCGCGTGGATGTTTTATAAAATCCCGTGGGAATCATTTTGTTTTTCCTAAGCTCCTTTGAGCTCATAACTTGCTAAAAACGGTAGATCAAAATGTAAACATCTGCCAGTGAAAGTCCCATCAAAATCGATCCAGCTTTTTAGAGATTAGCCGGTAATCTTTAAAGTATCTCCTTTCTAACAAAAAAAGAATGAATGAAATCGGACCACGCGTTAATGAATTACAGCTAAGTACACATTTTGACTTTCATCCCCTCCCCCAAGAGAACCGTGCTGAATTTCGTGATAAAATGTATCCTATATGTTAGTCCGTAGTATGAACTTAAATTATACCAAATTTAATTTCAATCGATTTGGTAGTTTTTGCGTGATGCGTGCACAAACATACAGACAAATAGACAAACGATAAACAGACAAACAGACAAAAATTTCAAAAATAGCTTTTATCTTTCTATTACTCAACCCTAACATTTCCCAGTTATTATTTTGCAAAATTCTTTAATGTACAGATACGGCAAATCTACGATTTTATTATATGTATAGATAGACGATAATTTCTTTAAAAAAAAATATGACGGCCATCTTGGATTTCAAAATGGACTACTTTAGTATTAGTTTATAATATCATATTTCCGTGACTGTCCTAGGTGCTATGCTGTAATTTCACTTATTTAAAAAAATACTCACGCATATTTTTTAGAAAAATATTCATGCTCAAAACTTTGCAGTCGTTGTATAAATTAGTGTTTACACGACTCTCGTACGTGCATCTGGATGGTGGCAAAAACTGCACAGGTCCTTCCTCAACGAGCGCCGGGCGCATACTAAATAAGCGAAGACATTGCATAGCTATTTATTGTAATTTAGGGGGATGTTTAATAAGTTTTTATGTTTGATTAAATAAATGGATTGTCAATTAAACTATACACATAGATTTGTTAAAGAACATAGTTTATTTCTACATAATAATTTTATTGAATTTATGCTTTTTTCAATACGAAAAATCGTGTTAAAGTAACCGTATAATTCGGGAAATTTGGCGGAAGTTCTTTTTTTTTTACCCATTAATTTAATTAAAAATCTATATTCTGCTCTGTAATGTGTCAATAGGACTATATGTCTGATATTTAAGTATTTTTTTCAAGTAAATCAGATGACTTTTAAGGACAGATATAGAGCTTCAAAGTTGAGTCTGTTATTTATTTTATTAAAACGAGGTGTGGGAAATTGATCATTACAAAATAAATAAAATAGTTTTTGTAAATATGGTCTGACAAATGTTAATATGAAGGATTAGTTTATTTAAGACATGTATTGAAATATGTGAAAGTCTCTCCTACGATGCTAAATTTGGAGCTTGAAATCTTAGATTTTTCAGAGAAAAGGTAAAACTGCTCTTAATCGCAAGCCGGTCTATTTTTTGGTGCTAACTAGCACACGGGGTAAGGCGCGGGTGAGAGGGGGGTAACTCCAAAGCAAGTCTGAACGCGTTCTATGCGAGCATGCTACTTGATTTGTTTGCTGTCACGATTTCGCGATGGGATTTTTTCAAAAGTTCATCAATCATCATATTTTACTGGTTGCATTCGTATGATTTCTGAAACCACCAATATCTTCTTGCCTCATTTCATTTAGTAAACAATCACTTGCTCCCAGGCTAATCCAGTTCCGCACCCAAATTCTTTCCCTTCCCTTCTATTATTTTACTCCTTTTCATTACAAGTTTCTTTATTAAATGTGTTGAAAGTAATAATTAATTAACTCAACGTTCATTTTGAATGCCAAATAATGAGCATGTGTACCTATCTCAAACATGCTAGAAAGAAGTATGCTCGTAATAAGTATGCTATGAAGTCTGTGCTTTTCATGAGCAAATGTATTTACTCAGAGAGCATGCTTCAAATTAGCATACTACCTAGTAGCAAACAAGCGTGCTTTTCTAGTAGCATGTGTATTCCAGGCTTTAGGGATTATTAAACGTCGCGTCGGAAAGCAAACAATTAATTCAGTTTTAATATGATCCAAAATATTAGTAGGCTCTACATTTAGAACATAAGTATGTAATATAAATAATTCAGGGACGCGTGGTCCAGTTGCGACATCCCTAGCTCAGTGATGAGTGCTTTGGTCTTATAAGTGGAAGGTATCGGGTTCGATTCCCCGTAGGATCTACCACACAACACATTGATGATTCGTACCTATATTAATTGTTTCAGTTCCTGTGGAGTCAACGGTGGTGCTACAAGAACATCTCAACAAATGGTATTATTTGTCCACCTACTGCGCTTCTAAGATAATAGTGGACCTGCCGATACAGGTAATCTATTACCTAATTCGTTTTGGTAGCGAATAGGTAGGTATACCAAGATTTCTTCTCTACAAATTCTATGAATTACGGGACCTAAGTAATTACTCCCCGTTAAACTGGCGCCCAACGTGGGTCCAGTTTAACGCGAGGTAGGTAGTCATTTTACGTCCGGTCCTCACTTACCCGGAAAATCGTAGGGGAGCTCTTTTGATCCAACTGCGAAGAAAATCAAAATGAGGGTGACGTTTTTTTTACAAAATAAACACAAACAGTAGGTACTCATTTCATTATTCAATAATTACGGAACTCTTAACAATAAAAAATTAAGGATTTGACGTATCCAATGAGCCACCTATAATTAGACACCGGAATGGCTGTCGCAGCCAGGATGCGTAGTGCGCAAAAACTCTCGGTAGACCTATGTACCTACTTGTACTTATTCATCATCTTAACCGATAGACGTTAAATGCTGGATATATCCAGGATCTGGCGATTGTCTGTCCACCTAGTGCGGGTCATCCAGCGCTGCGTTTGCGGGTGCAGGATTATCTCTGGGAGCACCTCTGGACACCTACGTCTATCGGTTGTTCCAGCTATGTAGTATATTAGTGAAATGTTTGAATTCTGTTAATTGCAGCTACTGTGTGCTACGGTATTCGTGTTCCCCGCGTGGTACTTGACGTCGCAGCCCCTGGAGCTCCACAGGATGGGGCTGGCGTGGGTCATCTGCGCTCTCATAACCATTCTGGCGCAGACTTTCGGCCTCGTGATAGGAGCTGCGTGTGGAGTAAAGGTAAATAAAGACCATTTTAATTTAAACTGGGTTCTTTAATACGGTGAGACGGTTTAATTCATCTCGTCGCAATACAGTAGCAGCGGAACGAAAGCGATAAAAATGTGTAGTCAAATGTCTGATAGAAAAGGCATGCTGTAGTTAAGGCTTTCGCTTAGCTTTAGCTGCTGATATAATCTAGAAGCGTTAAAAATGATAGGTACAGTGTGACCTAAATTCACCTTTCAATTCACCTTTGATTGACAGACACTCTCCCGCTATTGGCTAAAATGCATTGTTGCAGCAAGAATACTATAAATTCAGCCAATCACCACAGTTTCAATTGGTGTTACTTTTCCGCTATCGACCAGCAAGTTTTAATGAGGTTTTAATGAGTAGGTAACTTTTAATGAGGTTTATTTTTGTTTTCAGCTGGGTCTCTTCGTCATTCCCGCCGCGAACATTCCCATGTTGATGTTCTCCGAATTCTTCATTCCCTACCACGAGATGCCGACGTACTTGCAACCGTTCGCTATAATTTCGTATTTCCGTTACGCGTTCGACGGCTTGCTTCAAGCGGCGTACGGATTCGGTCGCGAGAAATTGCCGTGCCACAAAGTGTATTGCCAATTCAAATTTCCTAACAAGTATTTAGACGAATTAGGACTGTCCCAAAACTTTACGCACGACGTAGTAGCCCTAGTCATCTGGATTGTGCTTTTGAAAATATCACTCATGTGCGTCTTGAAGTACAGAGTATATAAGGCGTGTAGATAGTGTTTAGTTTATAGGTAAATAATAATTATAATACTAGGTATATTCAATAAATATTCTTAGGAGAATATTTATTTAAGGAGCCCTGTAGCACACGGTAATGGTTTGATAACGGTGATAATATTCTAGCTGATCGAATTTCGGCCATTACGGCCAATCTCGACACTAGCATATGCTATGCAGACGACAGATTATAGTGCACAAGTGTGCGCAAACACAGGTGCAATACCCTTGCCCTCACTCCAATGGGAAGGCAACTCGACAAGTTCGGAGAGCGATCATTACATTAATGCTCTCCGAGGCACGCGAGTGTACACCGCCAATTTCCCAACTCCGGGCTACCATTGTTATTACATTTTAACCGATTTCAAAAAAAGGATGAGGTTCTTAGTTCGACGGAAACTTTTTTATATACTTACTTAGGTAGGTACCTATAATATTTTCCCCGATTACTCAAAGAAGCCTGGACCGATTTGGAAAATTCTTCTTGTGTTTGAAAGGATATCCAGGTGATGATGGTATGACCATGGGGGTCATCAAGTCAGGATCTCATGATGGAATTCTGAAGAAATCGAGGGAACTCTTTCTTCTATGGCATATTGAAGTCGGTTTAATTTTTCCTAAAATATATGACGGAGCGCGTGGCTCCAAAGAGTTTTAAAAAATGATGACGTCAGCATTGCTAACGTTATTCCCTTGATTATTACGATGACTTCATGGTGACAGTAATTAAACTAGTGACGGTAGGAGAAGCCAGAGACGTCACTGGAAGTCATTGTTATTCATGAGGGTAGATTGGAATACCTTTCTGTAGGTATAACAAGGGTACCGGACTATTTGGGAAGCCTCTTGTTTAACTGAGGCACTAAGGAACTACCCTAACCTACCTATCGGTCTCCACCACCCCTTGTAACCGAGCCATCGCCAACCAATCTAGTCTACACGACCTACGTCGTACAACAAACTAGGACATGGCACGTCTTATGAAGGAAGTGTATTCGGCGAGAGCCCGAATCGAAATGTGTCGCTGCACGCTTGTGCCCTTCCTTTTATAATAAAAGGTTGGTGGGGGAATGACGTAATTACGTCATGCTTGATTGTTTACACTACAAGACGGCGCTGCCGTCAATTTACAGAGTTTTTGAGGGTATTTACAACTTGGTTGACAAAGTGATGTTTAATTCATGATTTGAGTAGTTTGACTGAGACGAATTATTTAATCTTGTCTTTCTTGACACTGCCAATTGAGGCTGAAAACGTCTTCGCTCCGACACGGCCATTCTGATAGGCGGTGCGCGCTCTGCACCAGCCTGAGGATTTGATGTTAATTCTGAAACAAAGAAATTTCTTTGAGCTTGGCATCTGTAAGCATCTAATGATGCTCAGTCATGTTTCTAATGGACCAGCACATCTTTCATGTTTTGGTCTTTAAGGATTTAGTAATGTCTCGTGGACAATTGTGAGGTCTACGTGTTAACCTACGTTAACACGTAGATCTCGTGGATTTCTCGTGGATTTCTCGTAGATTTCTCGTAGATTTCTCGTAGATTTCTCGTAGATTTCTCGTAGATTTCTCGTAGATTTCTCGTAGATTTCTCGTAGATTTCTCGTAGATTTCTCGTAGATTTCTCGTAGATTTCTCGTAGATTTCTCGTAGATTTCTCGTAGATTTCTCGTAGATTTCTCGTAGGTTCTCGGAGAGTCTCGAAGATTCTCGTATAGTCACAATCATAAAGTCAAAGTCAAAGTAATGTTTTCTCGAAGAATCTCGGAGATTGTCGAAAATTCTCGTTAAGTTACAGTCATAAAGTCAGTCAAAGTATTGTTTTCTCGAAGGTTCTCGGAGGTTCTCGTAGGTTCTCGAAGATTCTCGTAAAGTCAGTCATAAAGTCAAAGTAATGATTTTTCGACGGTTCTCGGAGATTCTCGTAGGTTCTCGGAGATTCTCGGAGATTCTCGTAGTCACAATCATAAAGTCAAAGTCAAAGTAATGTTTTCTCGAAGGTTCTCGGAGATTGTCGAAAATTCTCGTAAAGTTACAGTCATAAAGTCAGTCAAAGTAATGTTTTCTCGGAAGTTCTCGGAGATTATCGTAGGTTCTCGTAAGTTCTCGGAGATTCTCGTAGGTTTTCGTAAATAAACTCGTGGATAAACTCGTGGGTTTGGAGGAAGGAGTCGTGCAAATAATCTCGGAGGGTCTCGTAGATAAATTTGTGGATTCTCGTGTATTTACTCGTGGGTTTGGAGGAAGGAGTAGTGCTATGGTTTCATATGGTCTCGGAGAGTCTCTTAGATGAACTCGTGGATAAACTCTTAGATAAACTCGTGTATTTATTCGTGGGTTTGGAAGAATGAGTAGTGCTATGGTTTCCATAGGGTCTCGGAGGGTTTCGTGGATAAACTCGTGGATAAACTCTTAGATAAACTCGTGTATTTATTCGTGGGTTTGGAAGAATGAGTAGTGCTATGGTTTCCATAGGGTCTCGGAGGGTTTCGTGGATAAACTCATGGATAAACTCCTGAATAAACTCGTGGATTTGGACAATGGAGTAGTGCTATGCACAAGGTTTTGAAGATGAAAATCTGGGGCGGAACCTCACCCATAGATTAATAGGCACTTCATTTTGAGGTTTGGTGCCAACGTTGTTTTACTGGGGCATATCTGGAGATCGAGCTGATGGAACGGTGCTCGATCCCACTTCTGATGACGGAGCGCGTGGCTCCAAAGAGTTTTAAAAAATGATGACGTCAGCATTGCTAACGTTATTCCCTTGATTATTACGATGACTTCATGGTGACAGTAATTAAACTAGTGACGGTAGGAGAAGCCAGAGACGTCACTGGAAGTCATTGTTATTCATGAGGGTAGATTGGAATACCTTTCTGTAGGTATAACAAGGGTACCGGACTATTTGGGAAGCCTCTTGTTTAACTGAGGCACTAAGGAACTACCCTAACCTACCTATCGGTCTCCACCACCCCTTGTAACCGAGCCATCGCCAACCAATCTAGTCTACACGACCTACGTCGTACAACAAACTAGGACATGGCACGTCTTATGAAGGAAGTGTATTCGGCGAGAGCCCGAATCGAAATGTGTCGCTGCACGCTTGTGCCCTTCCTTTTATAATAAAAGGTTGGTGGGGGAATGACGTAATTACGTCATGCTTGATTGTTTACACTACAAGACGGCGCTGCCGTCAATTTACAGAGTTGTTGAGGGTATTTACAACTTGGTTGACAAAGTGATGTTTAATTCATGATTTGAGTAGTTTGACTGAGACGAATTATTTAATCTTGTCTTTCTTGACACTGCCAATTGAGGCTGAAAACGTCTTCGCTCCGACATATATATTAATTTTTCCTAAGCTTGTTCTGACTGATAATAATTATTTTATGTCAGTAAAACCATAACCAACGTGTTTATTCATAATATACTTATACTCTTATGGTGGGAGATCCGGCATAAGAAAAACATACCCTCATTTGTTATTTAATGCTGATAGAGATTATAATATGAAATCTTAAAATCCAGACAACCATGTTTTAGCAACATATTTGATCAGACAACCAAATTTAGCCAGGCAACCAATGTGCAATGTATTAATCTATGAATTATCTAGCATATAATCTCTATCAGCATTAAATAACAGATGAGGGTATGTTTTTCTAATACTGGATCTTAGACCATTAGTGATATTGAATACTTAGATATTATAAAGATAAGGTTATTAATGTATGCACAATTTAGAAGGTAGGTAGGTACTATTCAACATCGATGGTAAAGGTGCTACTCTATTTAAGATAAGAACAATGCATTCCGAATATTATATTCCGATTTTGTGAGACGTAAAACTGGGTGGAAATAATTAATTTTAAAATTCAAATGTGTCCAGGTATTTTTTTTATTTTATCCTAAAAATGCTATTTAAAAATACAGCGGTAGGTATGTATGTACCTAAATACTTATTGCTATAAACAGCGCAAGCGTCTACGCAAGCGCTGCGTGTGCGCTAACGCGTAATCAGACGTAGGTAATAGGTAGGTACGTACATATATGAACAAATAAACAGAACTTTTGTATTGAGCTTGACTGATTGCTGCTGCGACTGTGTGTGCGTCACGAAAGTGCGTGCGTTACTGCGTGCGCCAGAGTGCGATGCATGCGCTATTGCCATCGAACATGTGGTAGGCATATCTACGTATTTAGCGTATGTGTATAACGCAAGTCAAAAATACCACCATTTTCTATTCCTGTCTTGTTCACGTATGTCTTAAACTGAGCAAGACATAAAAAAATAGAAAAGAGCGATTTAAAATTCCTATTCTTATCTTGATCGCATCCAGCTATGCCTATGTAGGTATTTATTACAATCATCAAAACGTTAAAGTATTATTTATAATAATTATGGATAATGTGTGATAATGTCCTATAATTCAAGAGACATTTATTATGATATCCTAGATATTTTTTGTAACTAGGTAACACTTCGTAGTACCTAGGTAGGTACTTTATTTGTTACATTGAATTTTATTTGTAAAATATTTATATTCTTTTAGATAATATCCATTGCATTATTTGACATACCTACTTAAATAAAAAACAAATTGTAATAAATATTCAATTATTATTAAAAGGTGTAAATAAATGTATCCCTACTACACCTTTTAATCTTGGTACTCAGTAGTATCTAGTTCCAGACATTCTCTGAATCTATGGTGAATTACTCACACCTGTATATTACTATAGATTAATTATTATCTTATAATAACTTTAGGTAGGGTAGTTACACAAATTAATATTAGGTTTTTCTACGGAAAAATTTATCCTGTTTCGATTTATTTGCTTCCAAGTTTATATTATTATACGATTATACCAATAGCTAAATATATTATACAATTTATTAGAAATCTGCATGATATACTTATTTTAAGTATCAATAGTGTCCGTGGTAATAACACATTGTTTGATGTGCGTTTCATATACTAAAATACGTTATTTTGTGTACATACTTATACAATTTTATACTTAATTTTGTATTAAAACTTTTTCTAATGAAATGCGTTCTTATTTGATCATTTAATATATTTTTTTAAGTATTGAACTTAAAAGATCGCTACTAATGGAGCTTGTTTCAGTACTTCAGAATATTGTTCAGAATAAATATTTTGCATCGGCAAATATCGGAAACCATAGGTAGACCATTGCACATTACAAAAACGATTGACGAAAGTAATTTTGTCCTAAAAATACCTACTGGTATGTTACCTTTCTATTTAACTTTCAGTAGGTGGTACCTACCTATCAGTTATTCAGCAATTAATTTCCAGCCATATTATAGGCAATATTTATTCTGTAAGTACCTACCTACTGTATTACCTCAGTACGTAGTCATCAAATGAAATAAAACATAATATATCACAGAAAATATTTTATTTTGTCTACATATATATACGTCAAATTGTGATCTTAAGTTTTAATAACATCGATATACATATACATTGTAATATGTCAACAATTGATTAATAAAAATGTACCTTAGTAATAAACGTGAATCAACCTTCGGAGAGCTCCTCAATTTTGAAAAGTAATCAAAGTTTCATAAGATTATTTCCACGTTTAATATTGAAACTTATGGTCTACAATTAAATTTAAATTTTAGAAAAGTGCTAAAATACTGTAGTTTATCATAGAAAACAAACACTTTTATACAAGGCAGTCTAGTTTGAACCAAAGGTATTTGGTTTGAACAAGCATTTAATTTATTCTCCTAGGACTACAGACTAACAGTTCATATCTTATGAAGTGATAATTACACAAAACTACAAGGTTTATAATCTCAATTATTGAAAATGGGCACAGGCGCGGTATTTTTTAAATATTTTAAGAGATTTCCGCAATATGTAAGGGTTGGGTTTATCATTTAACAATTTTTATACGATAGTAGGTAACTCATAATATTATGTACTCAGTCAGGTAGAATATGTATGATATTGACGAAAATATACATATACTCGTATGTTACAAAGAGACAAATATATATTATGTTAGATTTACATAAATGCTATTTTACGTAAAAGCTTAAAATAAATCTTCTGCAGCACCAGAGTTGTGCTCCTTAAAATTTTCTACACGTATTTTAAATATATGGCCCATAATAAATACAAGAATAAATAAAATCTATACACTGAACGGAGTAATTATTATTCTCTTTCATTTAATTAATACTATCACAGAAATTCTCTTGCAATTATTCTCTGTATACTGTAAAAATAACAACCGGCCTTGTGCGAGTCGGGCCTCGCTCTTTTAGGGTTCCGTACATAATTAAATAAATAAATAAATAAATACTCACACATACACACACGGTCGTCTGTTCCTAAAGTAGGCAACTTAATGCCTGTGTTATAGGTAACAGCCGACTGATAGACATATTTACATATAAATACATAATATATATTAATAAAGGTATACATACATACATACATACATGTTATAAATACACCCAGACTCGGGGCGGGAATCGAACCCGCGACCCCGGAGCGGAAGACAAGAGTCACTGCCAACCGCGCCAACGGGCCAGCCGTTATAATTATGAACATAATTATGAACAACATAATATTTTGGGTGTAAGAAATATTTAATTTATTTAAAATATTTAATTTTTAATTAGCTAGACATCGCAACAAACCGTGAAAAAAACCCAAAAAATGTTTGTTTTGTTCACAGCTTATATAAACTACTTTATGAATCGTTTTTTTTTCAGTATTTGCTGTTTAAATACAGTATATTGTACATAATATATCAAAATTGCATATTCCTAACTGGTTTAGTTTTTGGTCTGATCAAAAATGGTCTAAAACTGACAACTTTGATGGCCCCCCATTTCCTTATTTTTTAAGCAAAAAAATATTATAATATTTGTATAATATTCGTACTCCACTTGATGAGCTCTAAACAGTGATACCCCACAAGCTAGGGTAAGAAAAAAAATTTTCTGGCACCTTTTTCATGTATGAGAGGCGAGAGCCCCCCTGAAATATAATTTAATTCAATTTTTAATTCAATATTTGATTTGGGTCAACGTTCTACATCAAATACCAAAATTTCAGGTTTGTAACTCATTTCGTCTGCGAGCTAGAGACCTGTGACTGGCGGACGGGCGTACAGACAGACAGACAGACATTAATAGGGTTCCGTTTTTACCCTTTGAAACGGGGCCCTAATAATTAAATTAGTTCGTTATAGTAGAAAATACGTAATATAATGTATAAATAAGTATAAATAATATAAATTACGACAAAATTTCAATTACTATACTAGTCCAAAAACACGAAGAACACGTCGTTTTAAACGTAACTATATTTCTAAGTTCTGGCAATTCTAAATCGCCCACAACATAATACGTACCTACGTATGAAATTATACTTTGTTACCAAAAAACAAGTTTTTCTTTTTAATAATTATTAAAGTGAGATTGCCGCGCCATATTTAGAGTACGACAATAAAGAATTATGGTTATGTACACTGGGACCTTACTGGACTTCCAATATTTTTCACTATACTCAAACATTAAATTAATTGGGTAACTTAATTAAATAATTTTTTGACTTAGAATAAACAGCATATCAATGAGTCAATTTAATAATAAATAATATTAATACATAATTTACTACCAAACACAATCAACAATAATTGCCTACAATAATTGTCTATTTAAATAAATAAAGTCATTTCATAACAACATCAAGTCATTCAAAATATTATCTACAATTTAAGTATTCAAGCTTACAATAACCGGCCAAGTGCGTGGCGGGCCACGCGCAGTGTAGGGTTCCGTAGTCACAATCCTCGGAAAACAGGTATAACTCCTTAACCTGTGAACCCTACTTAGCCGTGATAGTTTTCCTTTAAAATTGATTATATACCCTACTGCTGTGAATTTTTTCAAGTTCCTATATACTGCCATTTGGCTGATAGAGGGGGGGGACACTTGACTCTAATAAAAATTTGCACTTTAAAACATTATATTTTACAAACGGATCTAGAAATCGAAAAATGATGTTCCCACACCCACAGTATTTTTAAAAGACCTATTCAACGATACCCCACACTATGGGGTAGACGAGAAAAAAAATATTCATCCCCACTTTACATGTAGGGGAGCTACCCTAAAAAAAATATTTATCAAAATTTTATTTCACCACTTTGTCGGCGTGATTAATATTTATACTCATGCCAAATTACGGATTTCTAGCACTAATAGTCTTTGAGATTAACCGAGGACGGACGGACAGACGGACAGACGGACAGACGGACAGACGGACAGACGGACAGACGGACGGACATGGCGAAACTATAAGGGTTCCTTGTTTACTACGGAACCCTAAAAAGCACATTTGGAATGGATGTCTCCTATTCACAAAATCTTTGGTGCAAAAAAATCTCTCGTTGCCATATTCTTAAATAATGACTAATATATAAATATATACAGTTTTGTAAATCATGATATACAAACAATATTACATAAAGTAATTATTATTATTTGTAGAAATCCGATATAAAAATACCTTCAGTACCTCCGAAAAACATATCAAGCCCACATATTTAGAATGGTACTTCATTTAATCTGATCAGATACCTGAAAATAAAATTAAAATTATAAAAGGCATTTATGTGCTACACACTGACATAACATTCTTTCTCCAATACTGGCTAAAATATGTGCAAGAGTGAAGAAGACAAAGCATTAATTATAACTGAAATATGCCGTAATATTTTTATTATTTATTTAAAACAAGTATACATACATTAAATAAATCTAAGGCATTCCATGGATACACTCAACAATATTTAATTTTATATTTATTCAAACAAAAACAGGTATTCTAAGAGACAAACAATAAGCCCTGATTACTGACCTGCAGAGTTCAGAAGGCAGAGTTAATGTTTTGTACCATAGTAATATACTTAGCGCCACACTCCAAGTTCTTAATGGCCCAAACAAAAATGACATTGTGCCATATTCCAGCCAGAAAAAGTACGCTAATAATAACTGTATTGATATAAGAAAAATGAATGGCAAATTTTTTATAAGACGTTGGTAGGATCTTAAATTTTGAACTTGTGTTTGAAGTCTCATCTCCAGACAATGGGCTAATACAAAAATTAGCGGTATTTGAACAAACATCAACTGTACACTGCCATACATGTATGTAAATGGCTCAGGTAAAAAAGAACCTTTAATCAATATCCCCCAGGCGAAAATCCCTCCAATATATCCATCGATAAGTTCTCCGATTGCCCACGGCCCCAAGGGCAAGTAAATCGCATAGAGCACAATTGGATAGAATACACAATCAATTTTGCTCAATAGCCAAACACTGCGTAATATTTGCCGACCACATTTTCTTCTATATTTCGGTGGTCTCTTTTGTAATCTCAATATTACTAACGGCAAAACATTAATCATCAATAAAGTTCCAAATAGTGCCTGAAACTAAAAAAAAAAATTTTGTTAAATTCTACTGAAATATCAAATTATTAGTAAATTTTGTTCGATTTCAATAAGTCGAACTTACCATTGTACCAGCATCTACCATGAGTAGAATTCTGGGTGTTACTTCAAATGGCACCACAGAGCCATCCAACGAAAATGGGTGCTCTAAAAATGTTTCCCTTCCTATTTCATCATTTGCAGAAACATATAACTTAAGCACTCCCGTTGGGGACAAATGCGGTAGCCAAAGGCAAACGTAAAGTGGTCCTTGAGTCCCTTTGCATTTCATCCAACTAATGTTATCAAAAGATACTTTCACAGTTTCTATGCGCACGTCGCTAAATGCGAGTATTCTAATGTGAGTAGATTCAGGTATTAACTGCAGCGGCTCACGGCCAGGCAAAATGTAGCGAGCATGTTTCGGATTTGTCACTAGCACAAGCGGCCAAGTATTGTGCTTTTGATCAACAAACGAAAATAATCCATGGTCAATGGCAGCCAACCGATACATTCTATTATCTTTCCAGTCACTCAGTTCAAGTTCTAAGTAACCTTTCTTATGTTTGGTGTACATCCTTGGGACCATTCCTCCCATGGTATGCAGATGACCACACACATAAGCCTGTGATCCCCTAGTATTCCCCATAAGCTGCCTCACATCCAGTCTTTCAAAGTCTTGTTCTAATGATAATATACATGATGTGGGATAGTGTCCAAACCAAACAATGTGGTCTGCCTTGCTTTCTGCTTCATTTCTCAATCTCTGTATACTTTGCTGTTCTTGGCCATCCAGTATACCAATAAAGTTGAAGGGCCGGCGCAATCCGGGCTCTGGACATGCGTCTATACCCAAAAACGCCATTCTCAGGCCATTATGTTCTACAATATGAACATATGATTTTGAATGAGTGCCTCCTTGTACTGAAAAGTTTCTAAAATAATTTTCTTGAGAATTTAACGATCGAATATTAAAGTTATCTGAAAAAAAAAACTAAGACTATTAAGACGAATGTTATAAGTCAAAAACTACCAGCTGGGTTTTAAGTGATCTAGTTTTTTTTTTAAATTAAAATTGAGTTACATTTACCTAATCAGATAAATGCTACTTAGTCAAATGTGATTAAAAAATTGATAATAATCGATTGATAAGTAACTTAAGATCTGCATTACTTTTTGAAATCTATACTTATTGTTTTATACAAAAAATTTTGAAACTGAAACTAGAGAAGAATTTGGAGTTCTCAACTGTTGGAGGAAATTCTCAATTCAGCATGTTTTGTTTTTAATAATACAGCATAGTGACAGCCCTAGCTTCTACATCAGTGATGCCAGCTGTTCTGCAAACAGTATGGGCGTTGTGCTCCTGTATGTGTATTTAAGCTGTCATATCAGTATGGAGGATATGGATAGAATGGATTATTGTATAAAATCTATGTTGTTCGTTGGTCTATGTTCATAAAGTGAACTGTTAATAATAAATTTTAAATCAAAATGTAATTATTAATTTGATTTACATTATAAAAATATATTTTTACATATACCATACCACATACCATGATTTCCTCTTATATCTAGCCACGTTGTGAGCTCGGTGACCCCCGACTCCTTTATGATATTATAATAGTAGACCCATTCTGTCTTCACTTGTGAACTACCAAGATTGTCCTTGGCCTTTGCATCTGTGAGATCTCCAGTCGCTAATACAATGAGCGGCTTGATCTTCTTCACTGTACTGTCACAGAACTGTTGGAACTGGGATATTCTTCCAGGGTCCCGGAATATACTGATGTGGATATCCGAAATCTAACAAATAATGGACGACAAATTGGTAAGAACATGTCGAAAAGTATTATTCTAGTGAAGAATTAGTAAAAGTGGTAGTTAATAAAAAATTACCAATCAGTCAACTAGGACTTATCACATGTAAAAATTAATTTGCAGAAAATAAAATGATGTTATTGTTAAAACATATTTTTTCAATTAGTTACAATTTAGTAAAACAAAGTACCTTATACACAATGAAAAGATAAGACATAAACCTTGCACCTATAGAATGGTTTCATTTTAAACTATTTACAATAATGAGATTATGAATGAAATATTCTGTAAATCTATATCCAAACAAAAACATTTCATGTGAATAATAAGGCCAACTTCCTATCAAAAAGTTTCGGCCATTAAAAGTACTGATATCAAAAATTATGACCAAGTCGTTTGCTAGGCTCGATAAATGAAACCATACAGTTTTAGAAGGTATATCTTCTTCGATCACCCTCAAGCTGTCATACCATTCCTAATGATCCTGTTAAAATATTTTTAAATAATTTATGTCTTACTAATAACACTATAATATGAAGCTCATTTGGGACTGAGAATAGTTTTATTGTTTTCAACTTGACAACATTTTTGCACTCCTTTGAATTTGTTTAATTTAAAAAATGTTGCCAAGTTGAAAACAATAAAACTATTCTCAGTCCCAAATGAGCTTCATATTATAGTGTTATTAGTAAGACATAAATTATTTAAAAATATTTTAACAGGATCATTAGGAATGGTATGACAGCTTGAGGGTGATCGAAGAAGATATACCTTCTAAAACTGTATGGTTTCATTTATCGAGCCTAGCAAAGGACTTGGTCATAATTTTTGATATCAGTACTTTTAATGGCCGAAACTTTTTGATAGGAAGTTGGCCTTATTATTCACATGAAATGTTTTTGTTTGGATCTCACTCCTTTTTTCTAAGTATTTCAAAGTTAATGCAATAAGTATAATGAAGTCTTTTTTCTCTCTTACGCTTCAGTATAATTAGGAATAGAACCCTATCACATTTTACGGTCTGATTAGATGTGGTTTAATCTTCAATACATAGTATAAAACAAAGTCGCTTTCTCTGTTCTAATTGGGTGAATTTTTATTTTGTTCGTCTGTCTGTCAAAATCACAGATAACAGAAACTCCACTCCAGAGTATTTCCAGTCAGTGGTCTGTTTCAGAACTTAGAACCATACGGCTTAACTAAGAGAAGATTTTGAGTATTTGACTCTCATTAAGTTTAATGAATAGTATTAGATATTAGTGATACCTAGTAGCCGGAATCAGCAGGACACCAAAGTCTCCTCCAAACCTCCAAAGTCGGCCACCCATCCATTTCCTGACTTGGGTCAAGGTTGCTTATCAAAATTATTAAGAAAATCGCGCTTCTGGTTTTATTGGCAAAGACGAATCTCAAACTACTGGAAGGAACGGGCTTAGGCACACAGATAGCTATTAATGTGGCGTACGACATCCGCAAAGAAAGGATTTTTGAAAATTCAACCCCTTAGGGGGTAATATAGGGGTTTAAAATTTGTGTAGTCCACGCCGACGAAGTCGCGTCCGCGACTTCGATAAAAAAATATACCTCTTGGCGTTTTATTATTTACCTACACTTTACTTTTTATTAGAACTCAAGACCAGTAAGATTGACCCCTTGCTAGAAAACTTAAAAAGTCACATCTCCCTAAATAGTGCACCGATTTCGATGAAACAAGAACCATATATAGCTTCGAATAAAGTAAAATACATTTATTAAAACAAAATGAAAATTTGTTCAGTATTTTTTGTGTGATGTGGGAACAGACAGATTTTTATATATCTTTGAATTGGTCAGTGTCTGATGCAACTTTTGGACATTTTTCGATTTTTTCCTTCATATACACACTAAGACTCATCTTCTTACCAAATTTCAACATTCCACATACACGGGAAGTGCGTCATAATTTTGATCAGTCAGTGAGTAGGTCTTGTTTTATGTGATTTTCAAACCTCTGTATCTCAGAAACGGTTCAACTTGAAAATTTGAAACTTTCAATTTATCATCATATCCACGAGTTTAACTTATATTTCAAATTTCGTAGGATTACTATCCCGCGAACCAGAGTTATGAGGGGGGTCAAAACAGCTCGAAATGGATCGTGTAAATAACACACTCATGCGACAAGGCCGGAGGAACTTGGCCTGGCGCACTTCGTGCGCCTAGATAAATAAACTATAAATCTATGTAAATCATGTCACTCAAATAAGAAAAGATATTTATTTTAGACATCTCACAAGATTGTCTCTACAGTAGATGTTCAGCAGGTGACATCTATCGGCTGATCGGTTAACAATTACTTTAATGAATATGTTCTTGAAAGCATTACACTAAGAACTTTGGCACATTTTAGTGCCCTGTCACAATAAATGCTAGTAAAAGTAGTTATGTGCTCCCTTTGGCACTATAGAATTATAATATTTACAGAGATGAGAGCATGCTGAGGACAGAGTGTGATAGCTCTCACTAAGGCAAGCCTATGATTAACAGTTCACTGGCTGATGATGATGATGAAACCATACAGTATAGTTCTTGTGCCAGGTTTAGCAAAAGTTTTAATATGTTATAATAAGACTCATTGTAATTGGTAGTAAGAAAAATTGTAAGTGATGTATGTGTCATAAAAAGGATTTAAAAAATTATTGATTTCAGTTGGAATAAAGATGTTATTTTAATTTGGTTTTAATAATGTTGTAGAACATAAAGATATTCGCCTAAAAGGCATAACAATAGCATCCGTCACAAAGGACAACTTAAAGTGAATTGACAAAAGTGTTATCCTATTTGCAATGTTCTCTGAAGTATATCTAGATAGCTTATAAGTGAATCATTGCAGTGAGCCTAAATCAGTTTTCCATATCCAGTAGTTTACAGCAATATTCACTCACCGTAGCTGCCGTGGTATAACTAAAACGCTGTTACCTAGTTCCTCCTAAGGAACTAGGTAACAGCGTTTTGGTTATACCACAGCAGTTAGGTCACATTACAGTGCTCTAGTGTTAAGACTTATTGTTCATAATAAGCCTAATAAAACAAACAAGGTCATAGGTAAATAATTAATATATATATTTAACTCAAATTATGTGAGTTCTTCACTTAATGTGAATATAATATCAGCACATTAACACATTAAATTTATGAAAAATTTGATATTTGATAAACAATCTTTAATAATAAAGTTTAATAGCTAGCTAACCATTGTCTTTGTACTTACTTGCAAAAACCACACAAGATTAGCAGCGGTATCTGTAAGTTTTCCATACTTTTCTCCTAAATATTTAGTAAAATTCTCTCCTTGACTTACATTCTCGGCGTAAAAATTATGATTTGTATCGATTATATTTAATAAATTTGCCATGAATATAGACAAAAGCAATAAAACACAAACTAGCGATATCGCAGCCTTTGAAAATATCATTTCGAAAATTATTTCTCCAAGGAGTATTATTTATTAATAATAAAATAAATTAGCCTTTGTTCTCGTTACTCATGGATTTCGTTCGTCCTATCATGGTCAATAATTATTTTTAACACCAAACAAAGTTAAAAACGTTAAACGATTCACTTTTCGTTTCTTTCTTTTGTCAACAAATTATAATCAATCGACTGTGCAATCGACTTTTCGTTTTCTTTGACGTTTGTCGTTTCGTTTTGCTAAACGCAAGGTAACCAACTCCTCAAAAAAATTACCCCTAGCGAAAACCAAGACGAAATAGGGACTTAACTGAAATTATCTTTCCGTGACAAGACAACAATGCTGCAAGTGACATAAAAAAGAACTAAAATAGGTGCTGAGTATAATGAAATAAAAATAAGAATAAATAAATAAATGTGTATTTTGCTGTTTCCAGTCATCTGAGTGATTACTAAAATATAAAACATAGATTTAATAAGTACAACTGCAAGAACACATCATAAAAGAAGGTTATAATGATGTTTGAATGATTATTCGATGGAAAAGAATAACACTTTCCATTCCTATTGTTAGTGTTATATATTTTCTTTGTAGTTTTTAAAAAAAGCTTAAAAAGTTTGCTTAAATTTGGGGTACAAAATCTTAGGTAGGGAACCCTGCTTAAACGTCATTTTTGAAATGTCAAATCTGTCAAACGCAGACCATGAAGATCTCATCGAGATTTATAATATAGAGGCGCCTTAATGTCCTATAGAAAATAGTGGATCGGAAAATAGCTCAAGCTTATCAAAATTTTATGTGTGTAATGGCGGCTCCTCACTTCACTATTCGTGTTCGCGTATTTGCCATATTTGCCGAAAACGGCGATGTGTAGATGATATACTTGACGAAACATTCGCGCTATTTGCCTATTTGGGTAAATTTATTTGCCTATTCGGCATAAGAGACAATACTATATTTTTAACATAACAATAAAACAGTTTGCGGCAGACTCAAGGCAAAAGATGGCCTTCCTAAAGTGTAGACATAAACACTCACGTCTCACACACGCACAACTTGAACATCTCAATGAACACGCGCCATTTTATGCCTTCGGATTGTGCGTGTATGATACCTAATCTAAGCGTGTATGAGTGTATTTTTGGCACGTTTTTAAAGTAGGTATGGCGCCTCTATATTATTTATTCCTCAATTTAAGATCCATACTCTGATTTTTAATTCCGTGGAATTCTGACAGCTGTCACTGTCACTTACAGATGAGTTATCATCACAGGTTATCATGAACCTATAGAAGAGGACTTGGCATAATGTCCTATAGAAAATAGTGGATCGGAAAATAGCTTAAGCTTATCAAAATTTTCATAAGTGTGTAAGAGACAACACTACATTTTTAAACATAACAATAAAACAGATCGTGGCAGAAATTTTATTGCAACTTCCCTTAAGATGGCCTCCCTAAAATGTATACATGAACACTCACACACGCACAACTTGAGACATCACAATGAACACGCGCCATTTTATGTTACAGGATTGTGCGTGTGTGAGTGTATTTTTGGCACGTTTTTAAGGTAGGTATGCCTACTCTACTTATTATTATTATCCTTATTATTATTATCTCTATGTGAGTTATCAGCTGGTTCCTTTATTTCTGCCCCCTGATTGTGTAACTTTTGACGATGAAATGGTATTCATTTGATGGCCTAAGGCCATTAAAGTAAAATATTCCTTGAATGTATTGCTTTCAAGTCACAAATTCAGTACAACTGATTGTAACATGGAGCGTTATGGATCGTATCGTACATACCTAAACGTATCAGAATGGATACTCGAAATTGAGCTCTATTTCAATCAAATTATGGTTTATTTTACTTTGATGCCTAAGGCCATCAAATGAATACCATTTCATCACTGCATTTCATCGTCAAAAGTTACGCAATCGGGGGGCTTATCACTACATAGTATAAAACAAAGTCGCTTTCTCTGTCCCTATATCCCTATGTCCCTATGTATGCTTAAATCTTTAAAACTACGCAACGGATTTTGATGCGGTTTTTTTTAATAGATAGAGTGATTCAAGAGGAAGGTTTATAAGTAGAAAAATTGGACCCGGTAGGTGGCGCTAATAGCGGGCAGGACGACGTCTGCCGGGTCCGCTAGTAATATTATAAATGCGAAAGTTAGTTTGTTTGTTTGTTAGATAGTACTCTTTCACACCTAAACCGCTGCACCGATTTCGACGGAATTCGGTATAGAGGTAGACTACACCTTGGAGAAGGACTTATGCTACTTTTTATCCCGTAAAATTATAGTTTCCGAGGGATTCTTAAAAACCTAAATCCACGCGGACGAAGTCGCGGGCATCAACTAGTCTGAAATAAAATAAATTCATATTGTATCCAGAATCTTATAACTGCCGATAGAATACATTATGCTAGTCTTGTAATAGTACAAAGAAACAATAAAATCGGTGGTGACACACGGACAGGCAGACGGACAGACGGACAAGAAAGTAAATCTTATAAGGGTTCCATTTTTTTACCTATTTAGGTACGGAACCCTAAAAACGATTATTTTAACGTACCTCGCCACTTTGTTTTGGTCTTTTGTGTCTTTTTTAACCCCCGACACAAAACCGACGGGGTATTATTATAAGTTTGACGTGTCTGTGTGTATGTGTCTGTCTGTCTTTTCCGCTGTAGCGCTCAAACGGGTGAATCGATTTGAATGCGGTTTTTTTGTTTGAAAGGTGAATTAGTTGAGTGTTGTTAGCTATGTTTGACGAAAATCAATCCAAGATGGCCGCCGCTACAAAATGGTGGATTACATATTTTTTTACAACTCCCTTATTATGGGTATCAAATAGCAAATGAAAGGGCTTGACTTGTAGAATAGCACTATGCAAATCCAAGATGGCCGACGCCACAAAATGGCGAATGTCGGGGTTTTTAAATTTTCAATTTACATATACTTGATTACCTTTTCAGGGTCCATCCGATTTGGACGTTTGGTACTGAGATAACTTGCATCCCGTGGACGGATGTCTAAGGCTACTTTTGTCCTGCAGTATCAAAGCGTTCCCACAAGATAAATAAAAATCAGACAAGTGCGAGTCGGGCCTCGCTCTTTCAGGGTTCCGTACATAATTATGAACAATATAATATTTTGGGTCTAAGAAATATTTAATTTCCGAGCTAGACATCGCAACAAACCGTGAAAGAAAAACCCAAAAAAATGTTCGTTTATTTTGGTCACAGCTTATAAACTATTTAATAAATCGTTGTTTTCAGTATTTGTTGTTTAAATAGAGCATATAGTACATAATATACTGAAATATCATATTCCCAACTAGTTTAGTTTTTGAGATAGCCCCCGTCACAAAAATGGTCTAAAACTGACAACTTTGATGGCCTCCCATTCCCTTATTTTTTGAGATAAAAATTAAAAAAATATATATTTGTACTCTACTTAATGAGCTCTAAACAATGATACCCCACAAGCTAGGGTAAAGAAAAAATTTTTTTTCCGGCTCCTTTTTCATGTATTTTAAATTATTTTTCAGGGGAGCCCCCCTGAAAAATAATTTAATTCAATTTCTAATTCAATATTTGATTTTGGGTTAACGTTTTACACTAAATACCAAAATTTCAGGTTTGTAACTCATTTCGTCTGCGAGCTAGAGACCTGTGACCGGCGGACAGACGGACAGACAGACAGACAGACAGACAGCCGAGTGACATTAATAGGGCTCCGTTTTTACCCTTTGGGTACGGAACCCTAAAAACCTAAAACCACGCGGATGAAGTCTCGGGCATCATCTTGTAAGAAAATAAAAAAAACCAATAATATGTTTCGTTAAATACTATGTATGATATTTTTACTATAAACAAGCGGATAAGTATCCGCGACTTCGTTCGCATACTATACCTATTGGTTTTTAAAAATCCCGTGGGAATCATTTTGTTTTTTCTAAGCTCCTTTAATAATACAAGTATGTACGAACTAAGTATGAAAATAAATACAAGTAAAAACAAAATCTATAGACCGAACGGATTTTATTATTTATTCTCTTTCATCTAATTAATATTATCACAGAAATTATCTTGCAATTAAGTATTCTTTATTACCTAGGTACTCTAAAAAGTAGGTAGGTACCTAGTTATTAGTTAACACAGTAATACACAGCAAGCAAACTTAAAAACATTTATACCCGTATTACTAATTCCCTGGAATTCTGACGTTTCGTAATGTTAACAGAGATAAAACAATTCCCACAAAAAAAAATCAAAACTTATGCAAATACAAATCAACTGCCGCATGTAGATATGACAAATGTCTGACAGACACTTCATGGTGATAATGTCATTCGAAATCCATTTTTCAATAAATTGTTTCAATGTACTTCTTTTGTTTTCTATTGCTGTTAGTGTGCACTTTCTGGTTTCCACTCTTGGTGTTTTCTATTTAGGGTAAATTGACTAATATTATTACGCGGCATTATGGCTTTTTATGATGACAGGGAATTAAAGTAGTTTGGGGTAAAATCGTACTTCGTAGATGTTAACCCTGTTCTCCATACAAATAACTCATCTGTAAATGACAATGACAGCTGTCAGAATTCCGCGGAATTAGTAATACGGGTATAATTAAATCATTCTTTTGCATCGAACTATTACGCTTAGAATGGAAGTTTCTAACAAATTTCCGCTCGAAACGTAAGCTATAAACCAACCCATGTGTGCCCTGTAATTACATTTGCCGACACGCACACAAGCGCATGAGTACCTTGAGCACTGACGCGACGATAGCCTTTTAGGCTTGCTAAAAACGGCTTATCGCCGCGTCGACGACTGCCTTTCTTTACCTATTTATTCTAAGTTCTTTTGTCTTAGAATAAATATGTAGCATATAATTATGAGTCAATGTAATAATAAATAATATTAATACATAATTTACTACCAAACACAATCAACAATTGTGGCCAATTCTGTTTAACACAATTGCTAAACCTAAACTAAATTGACGAGCTTAAAAATAGTGCTATCTTTTTCCGCAGAGAGCATTGTGAAAGAGATAGGAATACATATAGAACTGTCATTTTAGGCCTGTCATTTTTTACAACAGAATTGGCCACATTGTGGCTAATTCTGTAAATCTCTAAAGTCTAAACTACACTAAATTGACAGGTTTAAAAACAGTGCTATCTCCCGCAGGGAGCATTGTGAAAGAGATAGCAATAGATCATAGCAATAAAACCTGTCATTTAGTTTAGTTTAGAGATTGTGTACAACAGAATTAGCCACATGGTCTATTTAAATAAATAAAGTCATTTCATAACAACATCAAGTCTTAAAATTAATATTATTATCTACATTTAAGTAGTCAAGCTTACAAAAAGCACATTTGGGATGTCTCCTATTCACAAAATCTTTGGAGCAAAAAAATACTCTTGTTGCCTTATTCTTAAATCGGTACTTAATAACTAATATATAACTACAGCTTAGTGAATCATGTTACTTAAGTAGGTAATTTATTTGTAGAAATGCGATATAACAAATATCTTCAGTTCCTCAGAAAACATATCAAGCCCACATATTTAGAATGGTACTTCATTTAATCTGATCAAATACCTGAAAATATTAAAAAAAACTAGCATTATAAAAGGCACATTTACTTATGTAAAACACTGACATCACATTCTTTCAATACTGGCTAAAATATGTTCAAGAATGAAGAAAACAAAAGCATTAATTATAACCGAAATCTGCCATAATAAGTACCTAGTTAGTGCAATAAATTTTTTCACTCTTCTCATTAAATTTTATTTTATAATATAGCACGTAATTCTTTCATTGTAATTAATATAAGTATGTACTTAAACAACTTACTATATACCTATATTAGTTAGTATAATATTTTTTTATATATATATATTTCTTCAAACAAAAAACAGGTAAGTATTCTAAGAGACAAACAATAAGCCCTGATTACTGACCTGCAGAGTTCAGAAGGCAGAGTTATTGTTTTGTACCATAGTAATATACTTAGCGCCACACTCCAAGTTCTTAATGGCCCAAACAAAAATGACATTGTGCCATATTCCAGCCAGAAAAAGTACGCTAATAATAACTGTATTGCTATAAGAAAAATGAATGGCAAATTTTTAATAAGATGTTGGTAGGATCTTAAATTTTGGACTTGTCTTTGAAGTCTCGTCTCCAGACAATAGGCCAATACGAAAATTAGCGGTATCTGGACAAACATTAACTGTACACTGCCATACGTGTATGTAACTGGCTCAGGTATAAAAGAACCTTTAATCAATATTCCCCAGGCAAAAATCACTCCAATATATCCATCGATAAGTTCCCCGATTGCCCACGGCCCCAAGGGCAAGTAAATCGCATAGAGCACAATTGGATAGAATACACAATCAATTTTGCTCAATAGCCAAACACTGCGTAATATTTGCCGACCACATTTTCTTCTATATTTCGGTGGTCTCTTTTGTAATCTCAATATTACTAACGGCAAAACATTAATCATCAATAAAGTTCCAAATAGTGCCTGTAACTAAAAACATTTTGTTAAATTCTACTGAAATGTCCAATTATCAGTTTTGTTTCGATTTCAATAAGTCGAACTTACCATTGTACCAGCATCTACCATGAGTAGAATTCTGGCTGTTACTTCAAATGGCACCACAGAGCCATCCAACGAAAATGGGTGCTCTAAAAATATTTCCCTTCCTATTTCATCATTTGCAGAAACATATAACGTATGTACTCCAGTTGGGAACAAATGCGGTAGCCAAAGGCAAACATAAAGTGGTCCTTGGGTCCCTTTGCATTTCATCCAACTAATGTTGTCAAAAGATACTTTCACAGTTTCTATGCGCACGTCGCTAAATGCCAATATTCTAATGTGAGTAGATTCAGGTATTAACTGCAGCGGCTCACGGCCAGGCAAAATGTAGCGAGCATTTTTCGGATTTGTCACTAGCACAAGCGGCCAAGTATTGTGCTTTTGATCAACAAACGAAAATAATCCATGGTCAATGGCAGCCAACCGATACATTCTATTATCTTTCCAGTCACCCAGTTCAAGTTCTAAGTAACCTTTCTTATGTTTGGTGTACATCCTTGGGACCATTCCTCCAATGGTATGCAGATGGCCACACACATAAGCCTGTGATCCCCTAGTGTTCCCCATAAGCTGCCTCACATCCAGTCTTTTGAAGTCTTGTTCTAATGACAATATACATGATGTGGGATAGTGTCCAAACCAAACAATGTGGTCTGCCTTGCTTTCTGCTTCATTTCTCAATCTCTGTATACTTTGCAGTTCTTGGCCATCCAGTATACCAATAAAGTTCGGCCGGCGCAATCCAGGCTCTGGACATGCGTCTATACCCAAAAATGCCACTCTCAGGCCATTATGTTCTACAATATGAACATATGATTTTGAATGAGTACCTCCTTGTACTGAAAAGTTTCTAAAATAATTTTCTGGAGAATTTAACGATCGAATATTAAAGTTATCTGAAAAAAAAAATGAAGATTACTGAATATGTAAGTCAAAAAACTTTCAGCTGGGTTTTAAGTGATAGTTTTTTAAAATTTACCTAAATGTGATTAAAAAATTGATGATAGATAAATAAGTAACTTAAGTAATTATCTGCATTATTCTTTGAAATATTTTTTTGTTTTATACAAAAATTTTAGAAACTGAAACTAGAGAATAATTTGAAGTTCTCAAATCTCAATAATTGTTGGAGGAAATTCTCAATTCAGCATGTTTTGTTTTAATTATACAGCACAGTGACAGCCCTAGCTTCTACATTAGCGATGCCAGCTGTTCTGCGAATAGTATGGGTGTTGTGCTCCTGTATGTTGCCTGTATGTATTTAAGCTGTGATATTAGGTATGGAGAGAATGTGGCCGATTCTGTTGTACACAATTCTCTAAACTAAACTAAAATGACAGGTTTAAAAATAGTGCTATCCCCTTCAGCAGGGAGGATTGTGAAAGAGACAGGAATATATTTAGACCTGTCATTTTAGTTTAGATTTAGAGATTGTGTACAACAGAATCTCTAAACTTAAACTAAATTGACAGGTTTAAAAATAGTGCTATCCCCTTCAGCAGGGAGGATTGTGAAAGAGACAGGAATATATTTAGACCTGTCATTTTAGTTTAGGTTTAGAGATTGTGTACAACAGAATTAGCCACATTATATTCTTAAAGTGAACTAGGTAATACCTAATAAATTTTAAAAGGTCACCGCTCGACTTACGTGCCGGGGGTTATACCAAGTGTAATACTTTTTTTAATCTTCTATATATATGTATACAAATATAAATGAAAAATTTAAGAAACCCCCGACACTCGCCATTTTGTGGTGGCGGCCATCTTGGATTTGCATTGTGCTACTCTACTAGTCAAGCCCTTTCAATTGATACTCATATTGAGGGCGTTGTGATAAAATATGTACTCCGCCATTTTGTAGCGGCGGCCATCTTGGATCGATTTTCATCAAACATAGCTAACAACACTCTCGACTAATTCACGTTTCAAACAACAAAAACCGCATTCAAATCGTTCCACCCGTTTAAGCGCTACAGGGGAACAGACAGACAGAGACACACACCCACACGCACACACAAACAAACATTTTCCCATACAAAATGTTCACGGGTTTCGTAACTGTCAAACATCCCGTCGTCGCGTGGATACGGTAAACTCTCTCACCCGTACCTATTACTTATATAATTCTTCCATATGTGTGTTTATCACCTATCTCCTCCTAAACGGCTGGACCGATTTGTATAAAATTTTGTGTGTATATTTCAATGGGTTCATGGATGGTATGAAAACACAATTACCGGGTAGGTACAGGTAACCTACCGAGTCTCAGTAGGTGGCGCCGATGTCGGTATGTCAGTATGTATGTCGGTAGGTCCACTAGTAATTAATAAATTCGACTGTGTAAGCAAAGAACTAATAAATTGTATATATTTTTGTACTCGCCTTTTAAAACTCAATTCTATACCCCACTCAAGGATGTTGACATTTTTTTTTCAGGCTGCACATTAATCGTATAATCCACTGTTTTAAGCCATTGAACATTTACAAGGGGACATAGGAATGGACATACATATGTCTACACAGGTCAAACACAGCCCTTCTTTGGACTTCGCCGCAGTCGGGTAAAAAATATATTATTTCATTTTCATATACCATGATTTCCTCTTATATCTAGCCACGTTGTGAGCTCGGTGACCCCCGACTCTTTTATGATATTGTGATAGTAGACCCATTCTGTCTTCACTTGTGAACTACCAAGATTGTCCTTGGCCTTTGCATCTGTGAGATCTCCAGTCGCTAATACAATGAGCGGCTTGATCTTCTTCACTGTACTGTCACAGAACTGTTGGAACTGGGATATTCTTCCAGGGTCCCGGAATATACTGATGTGGATATCCGAAATCTAAAGAAATAATGGAAGACAAATTGGTAAGAACATGTCGAAAAGTGTTATTCTATTGAAGAATTAGTAAGAGCGGGGCCGCACTGCGAAAATTATTCGCGCGGTTTATACTCCGCATTTTGATATATTTTTCTCGCGAATTTTAAATCGCATGTGCATGCAGCTTCGTACATTCCCATATGTCACAGAATTTTGCGGAAAAATTCGAGCGAATAAATTTCGCAGTGCGGCCTAGGCCTAAAAGTGGCAGTTAATAAAAAATTACCAAAAGGACTTATCACATCTAAAAATTAATTTGCAGAAAATAATATGATGTTATTGTTGAAACATATTTTTTCAATTAGTTACAATTTAGTAAAACAATGTACCTAATACACAATGAAAAGATAAGACATAAATCTTGCACCTATAGAATGGTTTCATTTTAAACTATTTACAATAATGAGTTTATGAATGAAATATTCTGTAAATCTATATATATAACTATAAATCTATGTAAATAATGTCACTCAAATAAGAAAAGATATTTATTTTAGACATCGCACAAGATTGTCTCTACAGATGTTCAGCAGGTGACATCTATCGGCTGATCGGTTAACAATTACTTTAATGAATATCTTCTTGAAAGCATTACACTAAGAACTTTGGCATGTTTTAGTGCTCTGTCACACATGCCAGTAAACGTAGGTTATGTGCTCCTTTTGGCACTATAGAATTATAATATTTACAGAAATGAGAGCATGCTGAGGACAGAGTGTGATAGCTCTCACTAAGGCAAGCCTATGATTAACAGTTCACTGGCTGATGTTGATGATGAAACCTTACAGTATAGTTCTTGTGCCAGGTTTAGCAAAATAGTGGACAGCAGTGGACATCTATCTGTTGATCGGTTGACAATTATTTTAATGAATACCTTTTTGGAAGCACTACACTGCTAAAGTTTTAGGGCCCTGTCACACATGCTAGTAGTCATAGTGGTGTGGTGGGGCTCCCTTTGGCACTATAGAATTATAATATTTACAGAGATAAAAGCATGCTGAGGACAGTGTGATAGCTCTCACTAAGGCAAGCCTATGATTAACAGTGCACTGGCTGATGATGATAAAACCTTACAGTATAGTATCAAAGGACAACTTTTTGCTTGTGTAAGAGGACAGAAACAAAAATCAAATTGTTGTAGGTACACAATATCTAAAGTGAATTGACAAAAGTGCTATCCTATCCACATTGTTCTCTGAAGTCTATCTAGATAGTTTATAAGTGAACCCTTGCAGTGAGCCTAAATCAGTTTTCCATATCCAGCTCTTTACAGAAACAGTCACTCACTTTAGGTCACATTACATAGGTCTTAAGTAAGTCATAGTCCATACCTAGTCATAGATAAGTACATAATAAATTATTTATACATAATTTAAAATAAATGAGTTCTTGACTAAATGTGATTATAGTTAGCACTCCAATACAGTACTTACCTATTAAAAAATATTTAAGAATAAAATTTAATAACTAACCACCCATTCATTGTCTTTGTACTTACTTGCAAAAACCACACAAGATTAGCAGCGGTATCTGTAAGTTTTCCATACTTTTCTCCTAAATATTTAGTAAAATTCTCTCCTTGACTTACATTCTCGGCGTAAAAATTATGATTTGTATCGATTATATTTAATAAATATGCCATCAATATAGACAAAAGCAATAAAACACAAACTAGCGGTAACGCAGCCTTTGAAAATATCATTATCATTTCGAAAATTACTTCTTCAAATGCAGCAAATGTTCTTCAACATCGAACTATTTTCTTCAAGGAGTACAAATAATTGTGAATAAATTAGTCTACTCATGGATTTCGGACGAACCTATCATGGTCAGTATAATCCTTAAATTAATAACACCAAAGTTAAAAACGATTCACTTTACATCTTAATTAATTAATTAATTAATAAATAATATTACAAAATTCAACAAAATATTACAAACGAAAATACAAGTTTTATGATTTTTAATTCGATGGAATTCTGACAGCTGTCATTGTCATTTACAGATGAGTTATTACCTAGGTACATATCTCTATGTTACCTATAGATCGACCAGAATCTCATGAAAAATACGAAAATGAAATTCGAAAGTTAGCAACACTAGGGCTGCCCTAGCGATAAACAAAGTAACTGATTTTTTTTGTGAAATTGACTTTTCGCACTAACAAAAGTTCTATGTCGAGTAGTTTTTACCACAGTTTAATATTTCAAATAACTTGAACCGTTTACTGAAATTTGAATTGCCTAAACAAAGTAACTGCACACACTAACCCGGAATATAAATGCAAAACCAAGTAAACAACAAGCACAACACAAAAACAAAGTAATTGGATGTTGATTACTTTGTTTTTGTATTTAAAATGCAGTTGCTTGATTTTCGTTTCGTGAAACGATCCCAGGTAAGGTGTTCTGAATGTAATTACTTTGTTTTTCACTAGGGCAGCCGAGTTAACCTAGTGTTGCTTACTATAAAATTTAATTTCCCTATTTTTCATGAGATTCTGGTCGATTTGCGTTAAATAAATAGAATAAGTGGATTATATACAATGAGAGTTCAAATCTAAATGCATGTCTGTATTGAACATACCTACTTCTAAATATGGAAAACAGTTTTTAATCAGTTTCGGTCAGTTACGTTAATGCAGGCCTATAATACAAATTCTAAGAAAATTGAGCTACGAGTAGAAGAAAAGCAGATCCCATCCCAGTAAGACCATCTTGATACTGCATAATGATCAATATAGGTAACAACTGATGATGATGAAACCTTGATGAAACCTGATGAAACCTTAGCCCTCATACGCATTAGCGGTCAACCGAGTACGCGGCTGACCGCGCGGCTAGCCTCTTCATAGAATTTCGTCGCGGTTTAGTGCGTACAAAATGAGCGGTTGCATATAAAAATATAAAAGCGGCCAGCCGCGCGGTCAGCCGCGTACGCGGTTGACGGTATATATATATACATAATTTGTAGCAAATTCTCACTCCAACACACTCACGTACATTATCCAACGGTGAAAGAATTTTTGAAATCGGTCCAGTAGTTCCTTCTACGCCAGTCAAAGACATTAAAATCGCAATCGAACGGCTAGTTTTGATTTTTTTATATGTTGTTAGGACCACTACCAGTAGTCTAAATTCAATTTTGCAGCTTCGAAAGACCTGTGCTAACTTTGTAGCACTCGAAAAACCGCGAAATTTTTGCTTTTTTTTTGGTTTTTTCAATATAAGTCCTAAACTATGCGTTTCTAAAAAAATAATTTTCTATCCTTTTTTAAAGAAGACTAAAATTGCTACAATTTAAGACCAGAACCAGCTATTTAAATTCAATATTTACTGAGATACAGCTCTCCAAAAATTGACAATTAGTTCCAAAAAGTGAAAGGACATGACCAGTGGGCTATGGGCGCTTGCCTAGGTGTCAAAAATCAATGTGCAGCAAATATTGTTTTATTTTTGGAATTCTTATATTCTCTAGTTTTCAGATAAAAAACTTCCAGGGATCTAAAGGCTCAGAAAACTGAGAAAAATAAAGAAAAGGTTTACGAAGAACTCTGCTTTTCGATACTAGATGGCGCTAAGCATCAGAATTGCCAGAAAGGTATGAAATGTACGAAATTGGTACTTTTGGGCGATATTCGTACCTTCGATCTTATATTCAGTCGAACATTTATTCATACATTTTTTGATGTTTCCATTGCTACCAGATTTTTATAAAAATAAATATTGCCTGGGACAGAAAGAGATTGGTATGAATCACTAACTTGGTTGCTACAGTAGCTACGAGTAACTTTAGAAACGTATCAAACATTATGAGTCTTTTTTTTAAATAAAAATAGCAAGCAAACAACAACAAACCATATTATTATTAACAAAATAAGAACTTGGTATTTGGATTTTGTACCCAGAAGTCCCTTAATGAATGACGACCTCTGACTCCTGACGTTCTCTTTCGTTCAAAGAATATTGACTTTTTGTTACGAAAGTCAGTGGCGCTACAGCTTCGTACTTTATTTAGCTTTCGAACTTTTTCAGGGTCTCGTTCGTAGGATTCACGACATATCATCTGGCAACACTACACCATTTACACAAATAATAATCATTTATGAAAGTTTTACGAAATAACTCTGCCATTCGATACTAGATGGCGCTAGGCATTGTCTAAAAATGTAAAAAAATGGTTTTCTACTATTCAACGTCATCTATATATATACAGGTGGAACGTTGCTATAAAAAGTAAAGCTTTCTATTATTTGTTCAGAATAATTTAAATTATTCAGATTTGCCTGAAACGCCTAGCGCCATCTAGTATCGAGAGGGAGAGTTATTTCGTAAAACTTTAAATCTAAAATTGACCAACTCTTAAATTTTCACTTTTTTGAAAAAAGTTCAATTTTAGGAGAGCTGTATCTCGGCAAGTATGAAAGCTACAGAACTGGTTCTGATGTCAAATTTTAGCAATTTTAATGGCTAATTCTGTTGTACACAATCTCTAAACCTAAACTAAATTGACAGGTTTAAAAATAGTGCTATCCCCTTCAGCAGGGAGGATTGTGAAAGAGACAGGAATATATTTAGACCTGTCATTTTAGTTTAGATTTAGAGATTGTGTACAACAGAATCGTTAGAAAATATTAAACAAAAATGCGTAGTTTACGACTTATATTGCTCGTAACTCATAATATCCTTTTAATACAGATTAATATGTTTCATAAAAATGAATAAATATCAATAATAATATAAATAATTTTTTTCTTGAATAAATAACATTATAAATACTTAATTTAAATACTTAGTAATAGTTTTAATACAGATTTCTTGTGGATGTACATGGTTTTTTCTTTCAAATTACATTCAAAACAAACTAAAGAGAAAACTGCAATTTTCCCATTTTTTAAACTTTTAGGATTTGTAAGTAAACTATATGGGCTATTAAACGTCGTAAATTAAAGCTAATTATATTTACTACAACATTTTTTCCATTAACTTTACCCGTAAAATGAGTATTTTCCCCGATATCGGGGTTTAAAATTGACCAAATCTTAAAATTTCACTTTTATGGAATTAATTGTCAATTTTTGGAGAGCTGTATCTCAGCAAATATTGAATTGAAAGAGCTGCTGGGTTATTCTGTAACTTAGTTAGCAACTGAAAATAGTTGCCAACGAATTAGTTTGATATACATTGCTGCTTTACTGTGGGAAATTATAAAGTGTTTTCATAATTTCACACAGTAAAGCAGCAATGTATATCGAAATAATTCGTTAGCAACTATTTTCAGTTGCTAACTAAGTTACAGAATAACCACCCAGGTGCTGATCTTAAATTGTAGCAATTTTAGTTTACTTTAAAAAAGTATAGAAAAATATGTTTTTAGAAACGCATAGTTATATAGATAGCGGACTTATATTGAAAAAACCAAAAAAAGTGCAAAAAACGCGGTTTTTCGAGTGCTGCAAAGGTAGCACAGGTCTTTCGAAGCTGCAAAATTTAATTTAGACTACTGGTCGATAGTCGGTCCTAACAAAATATTAAAAAATCAGAACTAGCCGCTTGATTGCGATTTTAGCGCTTTTTTGAGTCAAATTTGACTGGCCTATTCCTGAGATTAGCGCGTTCAAACAAACAAACTCTTCAGCTTTATAATGTTAAAAAGTATAGATAAGTATAGATTAGAGCAAGCTAAAGCTAAACCACCAAAAATCACGTTTATTTTTTAGTACCTACAAAGAATCTTAAAATTATTATAATATTATTTATAAGTACCGGCATAAAGTAGGTATAATCTAATCCTTAATTCTAGAAAATTAATTCGGTTTAGAAATCACGCGTTTGACAAAAAATAATTACACGTGATATCTTACTATACTTACCCCCCCCCCCTCTTGTGATATTTCGTGATTTTTGATTTTTGCCGAACCCCTCCCCCCCCCCTTTCGAACCTCACGTGATTAATGGACAGCCCCTAAGCGGCATGCACCAAAACGCATATTGACAGAAATAGAACGGAATGTTGACTTTCGGAGCGGCAGCCGAGCTTAGAAGCACCCAACCTACGATTAGTATTGAGTATGGGATATGGGTACTTTGGACTTAGACCGTTGCATTTTGTTTGGTTACAACCCAGGCTACAGCATATACGCGGATATGGATTAAGTAAGTAAATAGATGCTTTTTAGTAGATTTGGCCGGGCATTCCGCGCGCTCGAGATATCGACAACGCATCGCCGAGTGCCGACGAACGAAGCGCGTCCGACCATGTTACCCGTGGAGGCTCCATGGCAGCACGGCGCGCGGCGCGGGGCCCCGGTCGCTAGTCAGTCTCGGTACCCGCGCTACTATCTTGCCGCATTCCACTGAGCCGAGCCGCGGCGCGCCCCGCGCGTGCCTTCGTGCCTTGCCGACCCACGCGCCCTCGCTACTCGCTTGACGCTTCACTCAGTCGTTTCTACGCGCTTATAGAGAATATGCGCGCCGTCGCTGCGCCGTAGAACTAGGATCGAGAGATCGCGCGTGGACGTACAGTGAAGTGCAGTGCCCATGGATGCGGTTCACGACGGAGTGTAATGCCCCTGTGACCTGCCGCTTTGGATTTGTTTATTGATGGTGAGTGAGGTGTTCGCCGACGACGCCGCGACGCCGCGCTGGTGCCTGATGCTGGCCGGCCGCAGTGGGTGCGCGCGCTTTCACGATGCGGCCGCTTTCATTTCACACGCATAGCTCGAATTCCGCGGCCGCGCCGACTCCGCGCCGCGGCCGCTGACCCTGCGCCCGCGCGCGCTTCCTAACCGCTCACCACTCACCACTGCACTGCTTGCCAGTTGCCCCTTGCCACCACTCGCCAGACGCCAGACGCCAGCCGTGTCTACCCACTTGACTCCGATCAAACGACAAAATATACTGAATGGTATGCAGTAAGCATTCAATTTGTATTGCAAAACTAGCACTTTGTATGGCCTACTACTTACTAGGTACATACATACTACATAAGTCGTCGCGTGTCATAGGTCTGTATTATAAGTAGGTAGGTAAGTACTATCTATCATTGTAATTTGTATATTCTGATTTTTAATTCCGTGGAATTCTGACGTTTTGTAATGTTACCAGAGATAAAACAATTTCTACAACAAGCTATAATTTAAAAATTAAAAAACCCGACTGCCATGCTATAAAACGAACACAAGCTATAATTTAAAAATTAAAAAACCCGACTGCCATGCTATAAAACGAACTAAAAAATTAATAAACTACCGCCGTACCACTTACAGTGTAGTTGTTATTTATTTTGTTTTTCATGATTTGTCACTCCAAACTGATTTAAAACATATAGATTGTATACATTTTCGTACTGGCCTTTTAAAGCCCTTTATTTTGATACCCCACTCGAGGGTCTTGAGGAAAAAAAAATTTTTCAGCTCGCACATTAAAGTGCATAAAATCCGCCATTTTTAATTTTTATTTATTTTATGTACCCAGTAACATTTGCGCTGTTAAGACAAATCTAATGACGTATCATTTATCAAAATAGGTTGAGTCGTTGAGTAGTTACGAACTGACATAGGAAACGGTCATTTTCTGTGATTTATCACTCCAACTTATTTTCAAATATATAATTGTATACATTTTTGTATTTGCCTTTAAATCCCTAGTTTGGGGTAAAATCGTACTTCGTAGATGTTAACCCTGTTCTCCATACAAATAACTCATCTGTAAATGACAATGACAGCTGTCAGAATTCCGGGGAATTAGTAATACGGGTATAAGTACCTACCTAGGGTATTTCAAATTACTAACAAAGCATAGCTGTTGTATAACTGCTGTTGATTAACCAGGTCCTAGGTACCTATAAGTAGTTTTTAAAAACTAAAAAACCATGTTTTTAGAAAATAGGTCACAAAAAGTAGTCGGTACTTTTTTGGACTAATAATATCAAAGAATATCAAAGAACGTTTGGACATTGAGAAGTTCCAATGGTCTACTCTCATACCTACTATGATCATAAATCATCTAGAATCTAGATGGTACCATGTAATATTACCTACTTATATTGTAATCAATAAGCATAATTGCATAAGTTTGCAAAGATTCAATTACTTAGATTTGGGTGAAAAGTAAGATAAGTAAGAGTAAAGACACTAAGTAAGTCACGAAGTAAATGTTTCTTATCCATACTAGAAATCGATTTAAATACTCCATATTTTTGTTTCTCCATATCCATTCCCGAAACTACATATTTAAATAACAACCTTAATATTGTTTGAAAAAGAATATATATAAGAAACCTAAATAAAATATGTAGATTGTAGGTATAGAGCGTACAAATTAGAACATTAAAATTGATCGATCAAAGAAAATGATCTAAAGCTCATAGTCAAAAAGTGATGGATGGATAGACTAGACAGTCAAATTAAACTCATCGATAGTTCTGTTTATCTATATGTGTGTTACAAGTAAGTCAGTAATGTAGTGTAGGGTTAACTCTATATTTCCGATTGCCTTATAAGTGATTTAAAAGCATCACGTAGGTTGGTTTACTAATCATATTATATCACAAACTTAGATATATTAGGCAATTAGGCACAAACCCCAATACACCAATATAACGTCGCGATAAGTGTATAAGTATTAATAGTTAAAGCAATAAAAGATATGCCCAGTCGAGTTATTGATAAAGCAAATGAATCATTAGCTACAGAATGGTTGCTGGCGCGACCGCATTCTTCCGATAGCAACTAGTGTGTGTAAATACGAGTAAAGCTAACCAACGACAATCTGCACGTATGTAATGCCTGAACGTAGTTATCTACACTTATGTAGACACTAGTATCTATTACTTATATCTATACTTATTTAATGATAAATCAAAACGCAAGCTTTATTTTAGTAAAATTAAACCTACTTCAATATTGAACAAGAAGAGATTTCTCCAGCATCCCATCATAAAATCCTGGCCTGATGACCCGACTTAACTCTTTAACTCGACTTTCTTCTTTTTAACCCCCCCCCCCCCCCCCCACCCCCCCGACGCAAAAACAACGGGGTGTTATAAGTTTGACGTGTCTGTGTGTGTGTGTGTGCGTGCGTGCGTGCGTGTGTGTGTGTGTGTGTGTGTGTCTGTCTGTTCCCCTGTAGCGCTCAAACGGGTGAACCAATTTGAATGCGGTTTTTTTTTGTTTGAAAGGTGAATTACTCGGGAGTGTTCTCAGATATGTTTGATGAAAATCGATCCAAGATGGCCGCCGCCACAAAATGGCGGATTACATATTTTTTCCCAAATTCCTCAATATGGGTATCAAATGAAAGGGCTGGACTAGTAAAATAACACTATGCAAATCCAAGATGGCCGCCACCTCAAAATGGCGAATGTCGGGATTTTTTAAAATTTTAATTTACACCTGTGCATACATATTTCATTGAAATATTAATTACTATTCGTTTAATCGTTTTTTTTAAATTATATATGAAATAAATAAATGTATTAACGTTGAACCTTGTTAACGTCACGGCGCGACCATTGTTTCATACAAAACTGCAACCGTGTAACCACATGAGTAGATATACGTACAGAGAGGAAGCTTTATACAAGCGGCCCGATGTAGTTACACTCACACATAGCGACTTAATTCCTTGCAAATAATCAATCTTGGAGTCATACATTTTATTTTTATTTCCTTTTTTTTATTTTTACGGAAACAATATTTACATGAAATAAAATTATTTTTATCATATGATCGATTTATCGTATTTCAAGAACTGTTTTATTGTCTGTGGTTGTTTGTTATGCACATGGCACTTCACTAAACGTCAATAAAGTACGACATTACTGTAGTACATTATTCCGAAAAAAAAATACGGTAATTCATAGGCGTGAGCTGCCAAATGTCAACAAAAGGAGTGGACAGAGTATAGTGTAAGAAATCTGAAATAGGTACAGGGTGTAGATAATATGCCTATACTATTTAAGTAATTATGCATAATATCGACGCTACAAAATGATTAAGGGTTCCGCTTTTCCATTATGAGGTGTGGAATTGTGGACAATGGAAAACTAAAAAACAAATTATGTAATTGTATTTCCATGTTAAAAGCCGAAAACAAAACTGCTTCATAAAGAGTGGTGGGTAGTTAGAGACTGAGAACTGAGAACTGTCGGAGTCTGAAAGCTATGTAAAATACGTACGTAAAATAATACGTACGGTAGGTAAAATAATAGATAATAATAATAAGAGCTTAGTTGCGTCGCTATTTCATGCAAGGGCACCTTTGCCACGCAGGGCAGGTGGGTTGGCGATCACAGGGCTAGACTATTGCTCTGGTATCGCTGCTACCCGATACCGCCTCTGTATTAAGAGTCTATACGAGATAAATATGACTCTCAAAAGGCTAAAAACAACAAGCCACCAAGTGACGGAATCACTGCAGAAGTCCTGAAGCCTGGTGGAAGATTCCTCTGACAATATTTTAATTAAATTTTCTCGATTTTCAAAAGCGCCCAATAGCCGAGGCCGCTGATTTCGCCTTGAGATCCTATTTTCAGGTTAATCCTGAAAATAGTTCAGCGTGCTAGTTTAAAAAAAACCGGCCAAGTGCGTGGCGGGCCACACGCAGTGTAGGGTTCCGTAGTCACAATCCTCGAAAAACAGATATAACTCCTTAACCTGTGAACCCTACTTAGCCAAGATAGTTTTCCTTTAAAATTAATTATATTATATACGGGTAATTCTAAGTTATGAGGTATTTTCAACGGCAACAATAAAAAATCATATATACATATTTAATTTATTCGAAATAACACTGTTATGTCATAATAGTTACCGCTTTCTATATGGTCACTTAAATTCACCAATTAAATGTATGTAATTTAGTCGCAAAAGCGCCTCAAATATGAAAAATGTATCTCCCCTGCCATGTCCCCTAACCATATTATGTTAGTCAATCGATAGTTTTAACTAAATTTAAATTATGTAGTAAATTAAACTTTAATAATTTAGAAATTAGACTAATTAAATTAATGCAATCCAAGAAAAAACAACACCTAACATTTTTTTTTTCATATTAACTATAATGTCTACATTTGTCCCTCATATTTAGCGTCTCTTCCCCTGGCATTATGTATTAATTTAAAACTCACGACTGTTTACTTTGCTGCGTAAATTGCGACCTTCAAAACAAAGCATTCAACGTGAAGTTTGCGGCAAGCATTCACGACGCAAGCATGCGGTCATTTTGTCCGCCATTTCAGTGAAACTACTTGCTAGGAGTAGTTGTGAATCAGTGAATGTGTTCTCTCCCCTGGTAAATTTTTTTTCGCAATTATAAGCCTAAATACTTTATTTTCTTTAAATAATTACTGTAATTTATGCATAGAATCGTATTCTTCTTTGTTAATTACGTATAACAAAAACTTTGACGTTTATACCTGTTTTTTAACAGAAAAGTATCTCCCCTGCCTTCTCTCCCCTGCCTCTTAAGGTGCCAGAGAAGATGCTTACTGTCCAGGGGAGATACAAATATGTCGTATTGGAGTATTTTTACAGCCGATACGTGTACTGTTTTCATAATTTTATTGAATACATCCATATTTTATAATCTTACTCTATTCCACTTTTTCTTAACATTATAATTTCACTTAGGTACTTAATGGAACATCGAACAATGTTTTTGTTTGAATACCGATTGCCTGATTGTTAACGGTGGATTTATTTTGTCCCAGGAAAATCAGTCAGTTAGTCAATTATCACGGATCGTCAGGAACAGTATCAGAATAGAAAATAAAGTCCTACCCTGTACGCCTTATATCTCCCCTGTATTTAGTATCTCCCCTGGTCCATTATAAAATAACAAATAATAAATTAATTAACTGGCTGCTTTTCAGGTATGAAGATAATAAGTGTTTCTATAAAGAAATACTACAATTGTATTAACATTCTATTATTTTTGTCATGCCGCCTATCCTAATAACTTAGTACCTGTTAACTTAGAATTACCCATACTACTGCTGTGAATTTTTTCAAGTTCCTATATACTGCCATTTGGCTGATAGAGGGGGGGCACTTGACTCTAATAAAAATTAGCACTTTAAAACATCATATTTTACAAACGGATCTAGAAATCGAAAAATTATGTTCCCGCACCCACAGTATTTTTAAAAGACCTATTCAATGATACCCCACACTATGGGGTAGACGAGAAAAAAAATATTCATCCCCACTTTACATGTAGGGGAGCCTAAAAAAAATATTTATCAAAATTTTATTTCACCCAATTTTATGTCGGCGTGATTAATATTTATACCCATGCCAAATTACAGATTTCTAGCACTAATAGTCTCTGAGATTAACCGAGGACTGATGGACGGACGGACAGACAGACGGATGGACATGGCGAAATTATAAGGGTTCCTTGTTTATTACGGAACCCTAAAAAGGCCAATTCGAAATTTAAACTAGATCAATTCGAAATCACCACTACGCGTGTCCTATCCCCTGATAAGACAAAGCCAAATATGTATCTGGGTGTATCCTTAACCACAAACTCTGTACAAGGCAACGTCTGTGCTAGATTATCTCTATTCTCTACCCTATACTAAAAGCAAGCTGTCTCTCAGACACAATGGCACCTTATTAGATTATTAACCGAAGCTTCCAGACCTTAGAAAACATATTCAATACGCAATAAGCCGCAATCCCAAGGCTTCCCGTGGCATCCAAAAATTACTTTGAGAAAGCAGTCAAAAACCCTAACGTGGTACAAACATCTTCCTAGGCCCTCGATCGCAACGATCGCCGGTCACCTTTTAAGACCCCGATAATGACGACAGGTGATGCACTCTATTTGGTAGGGCACTGGGAACAAGTATAAGTAAATTAAAAATTTAAAAACCCCCGACGTTCGCCATTTTGTGTCGGTGGCCATCTTGGATTTGCTATTGTGCTATTCTACTAATCAAGCCCTTTTATTTGAAGACTCATATTAAGGGAATTGTGAAAAGATATGTAATCCGCCATTTTGTAGCGGCGGCCATCTTGAACCGATTTTCTTCAAACATAGCTAACAACACTCTCGACTAATTCACCGTTCAAACAAAAAAACCGTATTCAAATCGGTCCACCCGTTTGAGCGCCACAGGGGAACAGACAGACACACACACACACACACACACACACACAATTACACACACACACACACACAGACACGTCAAACTTATAACACCCCGTCGTTTTTGCGTCGGGGGTTAAAAACACTTCTGCAAACTACCTACACAGCTTTTTTTCCAGCGAAGACGAGCTCCCGAATTTCTGACGTTACTCAAATCCTCGTCATCCTTACGACAACCAAATCCAATGAACCCATATTTTTTTAATATACCTACCTACTAAGCATATTTTCGACTTTAGATTTCAATTTACCAAACTTCACAATACATTACCTACATTGGTACATTATGTACCAACATGGCACAATTGTGAAGTTGTGATGACTTTCATTATAAATCGCATGTATTCAAAGAATTACTTATTTTCTACCTACCTATGTGCAATAGCTATCCCATCTGACTTCTAAAATTTTAGAAACCGCTACTCTCGCGCACTTTGCATACGTTCGTGTTTACATTTTGATTAGATAAGTAATTCAAAAGTAACTTTGTACATATTAAACTAAACAAGTCAAGAATAACTTTTTCATATTATTTCAAGAAAAACTTTTATTTATTACCACTTTGTAATAACTAATACCTATTAGTGTAGAATGTAGATAATCACTTATTCTCATGCGTCATCGACGTAAACTGTTCGTATGTATACCCGAATCACTAATTCCGTGGAATTCTGACAGCTGTCATTGTCATTTACAGATGAGTTATTTGTATGGAGAACAGGGTTTTAACATCTACGAAGTACGATTTTACCCCAAACTACTTTAATTCCCTGTCATCATAAAAAGCCATATGCCGCGTGATAATATTACTCGTTTCGCCTTAAAATAGAAAACACCAATAGTGGAAACTAGAAAGTGCATACTAACAGCAATAGAAAACAAAAGAAGCACATTGAAAAAATTCATTCAAAATGGAAGTCAAATGACATTCTCACCATGAAGTGTCTGTCAGGCATTTGTCATATCTACATGCGGCAGTTGATTTGTATCTGCATAAGTTTTGAATTTTTTATCTTTTTTGTGGGAATTTTTTTATTTCTGGTACTTAACATTACGAAACGTCAGAATTCCACGGAATTAGTAATTCGGGTATACAATATCTAAGTAGGTAGGTACCTACATCTGTGATCTTAAATCATAATAGTTCGCCGAGAATTATTTATTTTGCTATAGGCATATCTGAATACCTACCTACCTAACCAAGAAATCGAAGTCATAACAACTCCCCTCTGTCACAAACGTGGTCTATATGTTACCGGACAAACCCTAACTTAACTAGTATAGCCTAGTCCAAACTAATTTTTCCTAAGCCTCATAGGATAAACCAGTTTAGCCTAGGCCAAACTAGTTGATCCTGATATAAATACGCACACTCTAGGATAAACTAGTACGGCCTAGTCTAAACCAATTTAGCTGAGTTGAAATTGATCAAATATGTCAGGACTTGCACATGCGGGAGTTCCCAAATCCCAATATTACCTATTCCCAAGAATCCCAAGACCCAATAGAACCTAAGTGCCACATGAATATTTATGTTCTTTTTTTTTTTTTTTTTTTTTTACGTGGGGAAATCCGTCATGGATACCAACCGTGTCCGGGGAAGCACGGTGGTTATGTTGGACTTTACCAACTAAAACCCCACGGTGTTCCGTCTCGTCTTTTGGTTTGCTGGGTGCAGGAACACTTTCGTACACTACTGCACCCAGCAAAAGCACCCGAAATAGCAGGCCTAACTCTGGGATTACATGGATCCCTTACGCATTTTAAGGAGCACCAGGAACACATGGCGCTCCTTCCAACTCGAGGACCTATTCTCCCGCGAGCGACAGACTCCCCGTGTCTATCGCCCGGAGGTCCTGTTCAAGGGGGCAGGCGACGGTCATGTGCAGCTCGCCTGCGCCCAGCTCTCTTGCGCCGGAGCGGATGAGCATCCACGGCTTCCTCTCTCAACCGCTCCGCTGCTTCCTTTAGCGACATAACAATTTCGCTAAAGGAGACCATTGCTTCCCAAGCCCTCTCACTGTCCACCATGGCCTTGACCACTACGGGCAGCGAGAGGTCTTGTCCCAACGGTTCCAAGAATAGCTGGCGTGGCTCCGTCCATGCCGGGCATTCAGCCAACGTATGTTGCGCCGTGTCAGAGACACTTCCACATTCGTGGCACTCGTCTCTGGGTTCTCTGCGTGCCACCCCGTACAGATATCTTCCGAAGCACCCATGCCCCGAAAGAATCTGCACAAGGCGGAACGTCAGTGCACCATGTCTCCTTGTCATCCATCCCTGAAGCACAGGTCGGATGGCCTCGATGATCGAGTGACCAGCAGTGGGTGTCTCGAGTCTTTCCTGCCAATGGACAAGGAGCTCGGCCTGCGCTACTTGCTTCCATCTCTCAATTTCCTTCGGAGAAGGGTGTTCTCCCCGTAATTTGGCATCCACCCTTCGCTGGTACAGACTAGCTAAAACCATGGCGTCCAGATCCCATGGCGGTGTCCCAGCCAAGACACAGGCTGCCTCGTAAGATATGGTGCGGTATCCTCTAATCACTCTCACCGCCATTACCCTCTGCGGTTTACGCAGCAAGGGTCGGTTGCGGGCGGTCAGAGCGTTTGCCCAAATGGGTGCCCCATATAGGGCCATCGACCGCACCACACCTGTGTACAGACGACGGCAGCCAGCGTTCGGCCCACCTACGTTCGGAAGAAGCCGGCTCAACGTCCCAGCAGCCCCAATGAGCTTAGGAGCGAGGCGCTTGAAATGCTCCTCGAACTTCCATCGGCTGTCAAGTACAAGACCAAGATATTTCATCGTTGACTTGACAGCGATGGAAATTCCATTCACCACTAGTGTTGTGCCGGCCGCAGGTCGTTGCGTCAATCTGGGCCCGTGGAAACATATAGCTTCGGATTTATTAAGGGCAACCTGTAATCCTAATCTCTGGATACGCGCTACAATAAGAGCTACCCCTGCTGTCACCAACTCACGTGCCTCATCAAAAGTGCTACCTCTAGCACTCACAAGGGTGTCGTCTGCGTAACAAGTTACGTCGACACCTTCCATATTCACATCCCTCAAGACCCAATCGTATCCAATGTTCCATAACAGCGGCCCTAAGACCGACCCCTGGGGCACACCACGCGAAATGTCTCGCCGGATCCAGCCACCAGGTACAGGGAACTCGACCGCTCTCTCCGAGAGATATGCGTCTACCACATTCTGCAAGTACGCAGGCAGTGCGTGGAACCTTAGTGCCTCCCTGATGCTACCCCAGGGAAGGGTGTTGAAAGCATTGGCGATGTCAAGAGACACCGCCAAGACTACTTCACCCTGGGATATAGCATCCTCCGTTAGGGCCCTTACCCGAGCGACAGCATCAATCGTGGATCTACCCCGCCGGAAGCCAAATTGGAACTCACTTAGATCCGGTCCCGTCTCCTCCAGGTGGCGAACGACACGAGCAGATACCACTCGCTCAAATAATTTGCACAGCTCATCCAGCAAAACTATTGGGCGATATGCTGATGGTGAGTCAGCCGGGCGTCCTTCTTTCCGTAGCAGAACCAGTCTTCCCGTTTTCCAAGGACGTGGAAACTGACCCTGCTCCAGACAAGCGCAAAATAGCGCCCTCACTTGCGGCTCTAGAGGGCCAAGAGCCAGCACCCAGGCACGGCCAGGAATACCGTCCGGACCCGGAGCGGTATTTTTTGATTGAAGCCGCAGCAACGCTGCTTTTAGCTCGCCTTCAGTAACTTCAGGTACAATCGGATCATATGTTTCCATCTCTGCGTGAGAAGCCATACGCGGTGGCTCCTGTTCGGGCATGTTTGGAAATAATGCTTCCACCACCGAGTTTAGCAGTTGAGGCTGCATACTTTCAGTCAAAGGTGGGGCCTTAGAGCGAAGCTTTCGCATCACCATCCTGTATGGCCTTCCCCATGGGTCACTGTTAAGGCTGTCAAGCATGATCTCTTCGGCCAGTTTCTTTGCAGCCTTGATGGCCATTTTCAGCGCGTCTTTCGCCACCTTATATCGCGCGTACAGGCGTTCTTCCTCATCTTCATCTCGGGGACGTCGTCTCCGGCACCTGGTGTATGGGCGTCTAGCATTTATACAGTTTCTCCGTAGCTGGGATATTTCATCAGACCACCAATACACAGCACCACACGGTGGAGAAGCACCGATTCGTGGCATGGCTGCATCACAGATTTGTGTCATGGCCTCACCAAGCCGTTTGACCTCTTCATCCACCCGGTTGGGGGTTCTAGACCCTAATGCCCACGCCTGAACTATTGCTGCCTCAAGCAACAACTCCCGGTCTAGGCGCTTTAATGACCACCGAGGCCCACCACGATGCCGTTGTTGACTCGAGCCACCTATAGAAATTGGTATTGCCGACATATCAAACCTAATATAACGATGGTCCGACAGTGTCTCCTCGTCCTCCAGCACTACCCAGTTGTTAATCCGTCGTTCTAGGACTGAATCTGCGAACGTTATATCCACGATGGAGCCACCATTACGTCGAACACAAGTGTAGGATGACCCCTGGTTCAACACCGAAAGCCCCGTAAGAACGGCCCACTCCTCCAGTACCTCACCACGGGCGTCAGTCACTGGCGATCCCCACGCCCTAGATTTAGCGTTGAAATCGCCAGCCACAAGTACCCGGCTGGGGTGACTGCTGCCGATTTGAGTTCTCAGTTGGTCGAGGTAATCTTCAAACTCGGCTAGGCTACGATTCGGCGAAAAGTATACACCAATAACTACGACGTCACCAAGACGAGCCGCGACGTACCCCCGGCCTTTGACAACGTGTTCGAATGTAGGAGAGCCGACCGCGGTTTGGGAAACTAAGGCAACCAGTCCATCTAGATCTCCTATCCAGTTGTCCCTAAGTGGGACGTAATAGGGTTCTGCAATCACAGCAATGTGTATCAACCACTCTGCCATGCTCTGGAGAAGAAGGTCCTGAGCTCTGGCACAGTGATTGATGTTCGCCTGGATAAAACGAACAGCCATCTTAGTCGACGGCCATGTTCGCCCCCTCTTTATCCCGGTCAGCACCAAAACTAGTGGACGGGTGATCAGACTGCGAGGGGGCCCGGGGGCCATCGCTAGCCTTTTTCCCTTTCTTGGGCGGAGTGTCACAGTTCCCGCTCCCTAGTCTATGTTTTGCAGGCTTACCTGCCGCTGCACACAGCGAGCATTTTGGCTCAGCTGCGCAGGTAGCTGCTTTGTGACCGTCCTGGCCACAACGGTAGCACTCATTACTCCGATCTGTCACCGCCGTACATGCTAAGCGAACATGTCCAATCTGCAAGCACCTGAAACAACGGAGTGGCCTTTTTTTCAGGAGCTGCACTCGAGCGGTAACCCATCCGACCGTCAAACGTCCTTCATTGACTACTTTTTTGGCTGCAGCAATTGGACAGCTGACCCAAACCGTTCCTGAGCCTTTGAGGGCACGATGAACTGTCCCCACTTTAACTGCCTCGATTGGGCAACCACCTCTAAGTGCTACCGCGGCAGCAATTTCTTTTTCATCTGTCGAGTCATCTAGGCCATAGATTCTTAGATCTGCGCACCTTACTGGCCTAGAGACTTTAGCCACATCTTCTGGAATCAACTCTCTTAACTTTTGTGCCAAGGAGTCAGCCTTTTCTGAGTTTGATTCCCCGGGTACTTCCAGGATACGGGCTCCAGTAGTAGCCTGCCGAAATCTTACCCCGGGAATACCTATACCTGAGAGGTCTATTCTCGTTTTCGCCTGGGTCAGCACTTGCTTATAGGTCAAGCCCTTTTTCTCTGCCTCGGGTTGCAGCGTAATAACGACTGCTGCAGATCGAGGGGGGCGCAACTTCCTCTTGGTAGCTTTAGCAGCGCTCCCTTTAGCCTTTGTCTTAGGTGCGGCCTTTTCCTTCTCTTTCTTGCCACCCCTGCCAACTTTAGTCCATCCTTCGGCACGATCCACATCAATCGGAATTTCAACACTAGATCTGGTCTGATTAGGCATTGGCGCTGCACCCTGCTTTTTGCCTTTTCGACTCTTATTTCTTGTCGTTGTACCGGATGTTGCTGACTCCATCGGTGGGTTCACCTTCGCTCGCGGCTGCTGGGTTTGGGCGAAAGTTTCCGTATCCTTGTTTCGCCTGTCTGCCGCGAGCGGAGGGCGAAGTATCTTCTCAGGTGGGAGCCTTTGTTCTAAGGACTCTAGCCGTGCGTTTATCATGGTCCCGACCTGGACCATGATAGACCACGCCAGTTCATCGATCATCCCCTGGCTCGGTGGTTGTCCTTGAGGGATTGCCTGAGATGCCACCTTTTCCGGAACGGAAGTGAAAGGCTGAGACGTGGGAGCGCCGCCTGTTTGCATTATCTCCTTGCGCAGCTCTGCTATCTCATTTCTAAGCTCATTCACTTCCCGCCTAAGGGCCGTATTTTCTGCCTGCAGCTTTGCTGCCTCATCTTTTGAAAACTTGAGGCTTAATGCCTCTACCGCCTCCTTGATTGAGCTGCCTGCATCTTTAAGAGCACGCGCGAAAGTACCCTTCAGGTTCTTTGACTTAGATGCCACCCGTAGGATCACATCTACATCGTCAGCGACTTGCTTCTTGAGGATCGCACTGTCAACGGTCGTGCATATGCCCAGTGAGGCCCGTGTCATAGCGGCAGCACGGGCCATTTCTTGGACTTCGTCTTCTCCACAATCAACAGACCTTGGCTTGAGGAACTCCGACTTTGTGCTCTTACCTTGACCGGATGGTAATTCTTTACTTAGGTCATTCGCTTCACTAGAGGATGCCGCTGAATTATCGAGACGTCGCCTTTTCACCGCCTTCGACTGCCTGGGGCGCCCAGTTGACTTAGAAGAGCGCAGCCTTCTGGTACTCGGCTCTGAGTCTGACGTACATGTCAGATCCATTCTTCCCTTGTCATACAGACAGATCGCACCCGACATTCCCTCTCTATTATCATTTAGGGCAGCTCCTCCCTCTTTAATCTCACTATCCTCTTCTCTAACACCTGCCACACACACAACTCCCCCCTGCACATTTCCTTCCTCTTCCCTACTCATTCCCATACCTACCCCCGAAAAGCGCTTGTTGGCCCCCCCGTATACGTCGGGGCCGATGCGCTGGCTTTCCAGCGCACCAAGGGATTCCCCGCAAGCGGGACCCTCCCGGGTAGTTATTTTGACAATCGCTTTATCCATTGTTGTAATAGCCGCCCTCGCGACTGGTTCCCTACCAGCCACTCATCCCATCGCCGGGCGGCAGAGCTTGGGATTAGGGTAATTTTTATAGAGGTTTTCTTCCTCGCGGCCCCTCGCTCCGTGCGTGGGGCCCCCGGTCCGCTCAGTGCGGATTACGGGTTGCCCGACGGTAGCCGAAGCCAACGCCCACCGGCCACAAAGACCGGCGGACCCGCCGCGCAGGGCGTTGCCACCCCCACTGGTAATTTTTTAATGAGGTTTTCTTCCTCACGGCCCGAAAGCCTCCCCCCCATTGTCGCCGCCCGAAGTCTTGCACAGTCTACTCTGATGAGCAGAGGAGCACCAGGAGCATCCAAGCGGCAACCCCCCTGCTAGTTTTGGTTCGCGCCGGGTTTCCCCGGTACCTCCCATATCTGGGAGGCGTTCCCCTATCCACCACCCGGGGACGCGCCCGATGGGGGACTAGCAACCCCACACGGGATGAATATTTATGTTCTAACCTAACAAGTGCTACATTTACGATATGAAATAGCAAATAATTATTATCAGAACTAGATTTGACTCGGTAAGTATGGTTTTTCTGACTAGTTTCGCCGGAATGCGGTCTGATGTAAGGCCTTTAAAATGCGGAGGACTCTTTGAAGTAGGTAGCTTACGGATAAACATATAAATAACTAACTTTAACCGGCAACCCAGCGGGAATACTAAACCGGGTTATGCACTTCATATACATAGTATTTTAGTAATAATATAATTATTATGATACCTATACACAAAATAAAACGGTCCAGTACTGTGATTTTCTTTCACTTTTTATTATTTTTAAAGGGATCTACCCTGGGCTATTATGGCTAATGTAAAATGTAACTTTTGTTATAAAAGTGGACATAAATAAAATATTAAAGATCGACCAGAATCTCATGAAAAATAGGGAAATTAAATTTTGTAGTAAGTAACACTAGGTTAACTCGGCTGCCCTAGTGATAAACAAAGTAACTGACATTTTTTGTGAAATTGACTTTTTACATTAACAAAAGTTTTATGTCGAGTAGTTTTTTACCACAGTTTAATATTTCAAATAACTAATCAATACTATTTTTATTTTAGAGTTGCCACTTCATGATACTTATTGCATTAATAGACCAGTGTCTTTGTATTAAGTCAAAATAAGGAGAAAAACTAAATATTTCGGACATAAAAAGGTAAGTTTTCACCAAATTCCGTGACAAAAAAATATTTATTGTAAAAGATAAAAATAAAAAACCAAAAACTTGGGTTTTTGAACTTTTCACATACATTTTGAGGTTATGCGAAAAAAGTGTAAATACAAAAGTTGTAGATCTTTTTATTACCTACAACTTTGCCATTTAATTTTTTTCCATAGGACTTGTAGTTTTGCCGGAAATCGAGATAAACTGTTTTTTACCCTTAAAACTCCCCCCCCTTTTTTCCCGAGCTCAGATCGCCCGTAAATTATTTTTCCTTGTATTTTTATAATATTCTCCTCTTTTTCCAATGAGTTTCATCCTACTGTGATTTTCTTTTTTTTTTCAAAAATTATTATCGACACTGGTCTATTTTGGTTCTATAACTTTCCTGTTACCTACCTACTAACTTACTAGTAGTCGTTATTCATTCTGTGGTACCTATTTAATAATTTTACCTTCAATTAAGTAATGTTACAGCTATAGCCGTGGAAACTCTAATCGATCGTAAATTACAAAACTAAATAATAATAATTAATCTGTTCTGCCCGGATAAATAAATCTTCTAAGTACTTATACAACGTTAGTTTTACTTTACGCAAAACCTGAAAGTAGTTTGTTCAGAATCAGTAACAAAATCGAATCCAACCATTTTTATATAGTGTTATATTTTTGTCCAAAAATATTTTGAAATCCTACAAGCTTAGACACAATGATTTACCGCGCATCAGCTGACTGTCGGCACACAGCGGCGGTCATTCAACTCGCGTCGATCGCTATGGTCTAGGATCCCACCTTAGAAATTTCTACCCTCATCTGTTATTTAAACGAATTATATGTCAAATGAAAGATTATTTTATTCTTAATTGAACCGTATTTGGTTGCCTGGTCAAAAGTGGTGCTAAATCATGGTTGCCTGGATTTTAAGATATAAAATGTTCGGTGCGAGTGTTGAAAGTGACAGAAAAGTGTTGCGCGCGCAATTTCATTTGACAGACAAAGATGCAGTGAGGCAGGCGTGCACTCGGCAGGTGCTTAGTCTATACATAGATTAAAACCATAGACTTTCTGTGCCTGTCCATTAAAGATATTTACAAAAAAATAAGTGAGTGACGTAAGGGATAAGTAATAAAACGTAAAAAAGCTGTTTTTGAAAATTTTGTCTGTTTGTCTGTATGTTTGTGCATGTATTACGCAAAAACTACTGAATGGATTGAAATGAAACTTGGCATGATTTAAGTTCATACTACATAATAGCATATAGGATACCTTTTATCCCGAAATTCAGCAGAGTTCCCTTGGGAGAGAGGATGAAAGTCAAAATACATTTTGACTTTCATCCCCTCTTCCAATCGGTTATACAACGTTAAATATAATTGCGTTGATTTTGTTGTGACAATTATGCATTTAATCCTTTAATCACGGCTCTATCGCTGACGTCAGTGTGACGTCTCAGCGCTTAACCACGTGCCGACGAAAAATAAAATTGATTAAGTACAATTTTTCTTACTTCAGAATTTTTCTTAACATATTGTTCAGGCTTAGGTTCAGGCCCTGTCCCTTGCGAAATCGGTTGAATCGAACTTCTGTCGGCTATCACTCCCGCCATTGCTTAAACATGATGGGTCGCTTGCTTTTTACAGCATCTGATAAGTGATAAGGCGAATCTTCTTGCCTCTTAGTTCGCTTCTACATCGATGGCTACTAGATGCTGGAAACGCCCGCCCACCTGTCATCTCAACTTGCGACTCCATAATGCCCGAGGTGCATATTCACACAAAGAACGTTCGCAAAGCACTCCAGCAGGGCTATTCTGTAAAGGCATTTTCGAATTATAGAGAGTGAATTCGAGATGAGTTTGCTAATTTGTACTCTGTAAAACTCGATAGTACAGGTCTTCTCACTCAAACCCACTTCACTTCGCAAGTGCGTAGCAGATGTTTACAGAATATCAAACCAAGGTGAAGTGAGTTTGCTTTTAAAGCGAGTTATCTCACTTGAGTGAGCTTCGATATCGAGATGGCATTTTAGAGAATAGCTCTACTGTCTCTCTCTAGACGTGAACAAAGCCAGCAGTCCAGACGGGATTCCACTATTCCAGCAATTGTCTTGCGGAATTGTGCTCCAGAATTGTCTCCTGTTCTGACACGCTTGTTTCCTCTCTCCCTAAGTGAAGCTCGAGTACCCAAATCCTGGAAGATTGCGAATGTACAACCTGTACCAAAAAAAGGCATTCGTGCTGACCCGGCGAACTATAGACCTATCGCTATCACCTCCTCATCTTTTCGAGTAGGTAGTCATTGATGGCTGCTCATCCAATCTTATGGCTACTAATGCCGGTGTCCCTCAAGGGTCTGTTCTCTCCGCTACACTCTTCCTGCTGCACATCAACGATTTGTTGAAACCTGGAATCCTAGGGTACGCTGTAGGGTACTGTAACGGAGAGATACACATCCAGTCCGCGCTAGCAGTTCAGAAATCAATGAACTCAGAGAGGCGATGGTAGAACGGTTGAACTCCACCTTGAAAGAAGTTTCCGATTGGGGTGATGCAAATCTCGTGGAGTTCAATGCTACTAAAACGCAGGCGTGTCTGCTCACAGCAAAACGGAGCCCATTCACCTTGGCTCCTACTTTCCGAGATATATCCGTACTAATCACCGACCACATCGATCTCCTAGGTCTCGACATCTTGGCAACTATAAACTTTGGAAGATCCATCGAGGCTAAGGCCAAGATTGCTGCCAAAAAGCTTGGTATACATAGCAAGGTCAAGAGGTACTTCACGCCACAGCAACTGATCACTCTATATCAAGCTCAAGTGAGATCATGCATGGAATACTGCAGTCACCTCTACGATGGCTCCGCAAAATACCAATTGGCAGCTTTAGATGCTGTAGATCGTCGGGCTAAGAGACTGATTGGCAAAGACCTCCACCTCCACCTCTTCTGAGGAAACTTCAGAGTCTGGATCACCGCCGAAAGGTTGCCGGCCTGTCGGTGTTCTATAGGATATATTTCGATGAGTGTGCTCCGGAGCTCTACGATCTTGTTCCCCCCTCACCCTTTTACCACCGCACCGCAAGACACCGGATGGGTTTTCATCCCTATGTCGTTACTGTTCCACCTACACGCACGAAACGATTTAAGTCTTCTTTCCTCATACACACGGCTAGGGTTTGGAATACCCTCCTGAGATCTGTGTTTCCCGCCACTTACAACATGGGCATCTTTAAGAAAAGAGTAAATAGTCATCTTCTAGGCAAACGCGTATCATCTTAGGCCACATCATAACTTTGTATTAGGTTTGATTGTGGTCAAGCGGTTACCTATAAACAAAAAAAAGGCCTACCCTGAAATTTCAAGTCTAACCTGAATTTTTTCTTTTCTTTAGGGTTCCGTACCTCAAAAGGTAAAAAAAGGAACCCTTATAAGATCACTTTCTTGTCCGTCTGTCCGTGTGTCACCACCAATTTTCTCAGGAACGGGTGGACCTAGCAAGTTGAAATTTATACCAAATACTAAGGTCTATGGTCCCTATTAGGTGTATAAAAATTAAGGTCCTGAGTCTACACAATAAAAAGATATGGGCAAATTTAGATTTTCACGAAAACTTGTAAGTGCCAAAATTTACTTTAATTTTCAACTTTTTTTATTTTTCGGAATTTTTCCTTTACTTGATCTGTAAGACCTTGCTTTTGACCAAAATTGACAAATCTAGGTCAACCGGAAGTACCCTATATTTTTTGGGTCGAAAACCTAAATGGTAGTTCCAGTTGACCTAGAATTACGAAATTTGGCAAAAAGCCAGGTCTTACATCATAAATAAAGGAAAAATTCCAAAAACTAAAAAAAGTTGGAAATTAAAGGGTGTCCCCATAATACATAGTTGAGCCAATTAAGATAGACCTCCGAGTTGTATGAGTGCTCATACAATTTAGAGGCCTAGCTTAATTAGCACCTTACCTTTTAAGAAAAACTAATGAAAAACAGATTGTACTTATACTTCTGGAGTACGGAACCCTCGGTGCGCGAGTCTGACTCGCACTTGACCGGTTTTTTTTTTAATTAACGGTCTACGCATTGGTACTTACATGTTTCCATATCGCAGCAATTTTCAACTGCAGTTTCTGTTTACATCATCGTCATCTCTACCGATAAACGTCTATAGCTGTAGGTACATAGATCTCTTGCAAGGATCGCCATAGAACAAGATCTTGTGCGAACTGCAAGCCATTGCCACTTCGGTTTTGCTCTCGCATGCACTCGATGAGCTATACTGATGAACTCTGGTGCTCCTGCGGATCTCTTCATTCCTGATTTATTCCCGCAAGGATACTACGAGGATTGCTCTGTCCAGCGCCCGCTGAGTGACCTTGAGCCTTCTTTTAAATATGAGGCAGCTTTGTTTCGGATCAGTAAGTCATCATTGGCAACACGCACTGTTCGAAGACTTTCATATTCAGAAACGGAGGAATTTTGGACAAAATCATAAGTATTTCGAAGTTTTTCGATCGCTGCTCAGCCAAGGTATTAACCGAGGATTCGGCGGTTGACTTTTCTCAAAATTAGAATTTGTACCTAGGTAGCTAGGTAACTGTGTGTCCCAGGTAATTATAACTATATTCGTCTACAAATTTCGAGTGTCGAGTTTTCAACGATTATACTGTGTGGAACGGGACATGAGCACTGGATTTTTGTTCATTTTCTCTTATCATTTAATCTTACTCAAGTTCATTATGAGGCCCACCTGTTGAGAAACTTTGCTGATATCATTGAGTAAGTATTGTATTAAGGTTCCAGTGTCTGCCTCGACTATATCATCGTCAAACAGTAAGTGAATGATATAGACCGTACTCGCCGTTTATGTTGATACCAAGTTGATACCAATTAGATCCATTCCAAAGTTTAAAAACGTTTCCAACGCAGCAGTAAACAACTTCAGGGAGATAGCATCCCCCTATCGCACCTCTCGCTGCAATTGGATTGGCCTCTTGGCTCTTAGATTGGTTTACGGAGTACTACTGACGGGGAGGCGCAAGGGAGGCGTTTACGTAGAAACACTTCAACACTTGGATTATTACCAATACCGGCATCTCTGTAACCGATCCCGCACCTCTGGAGCGCCTTACAGCTCAAGTTTCCAACGAATCAAAGGTTTTCTCTTAGTCCACAAATTACTAAGTACTATAATATCTAATCTCCTAATAAACAGATGAACTGTTATAAACAAACGAATGGACTGGAAGAAACTCTATTAGGGTTCGTCTTTAGATGGTTGACTGGAAGAAACTATGAGGTTCTTTTTTTATTACAAATCCCTAAAAAGCGCTCATTACTCAGGTAGGTAAGGTTAATAAACGTCTCAACTCTTGATCTTTTGAAACGTTTAATCTCATAAAACACAATAATTGCCTAATACAATTATTATGCAATAAGTATGTTAAACGCCAGTAAAATCTGAGGATTTGAAAGTATTGGTACCTTCCTGTGAAACTCATTCAAAAGGTTCCTCGAAATTCCGTTCATAATCGTCATACCCACATAACAAATGTGCGAGTGTCAAAAGTGGTGGCGAGATGTCGAAAAGTGGAGGCAACGACGTCCATAGGTATGCGAGGACGCAAGATGCGGCTGGCGCACGGGGAGGGGCGCTCGGCATCTGAAGGTCGTCCGCATTCCGCGCGTCGCCGACCGCTGCTGCCTGCTACCGCGCTTACGTAGCGCCCGCGCCGCGCCCCGCCGCGCCCCGCCGCGCCCCGCCGCGCCCCGCCGCGCCCCGCCGCGCGCCGCCGACCGGTTCCCGCGCCCCGCGAGCCTGACCGCCATCACAAACTATCGCGCATTTATTAAAACAAAATAATACAAGCCACGTGCGCGTCCGGTTCACGCATGGAGGATTCCGTATCTGTCCTATCTTGTTCGGACTATCCAACCATAACAATCAAAACCTATGAATGTGTAAAATAACTGTAAGTGCTTATGCAAAACAGTCGCTAGTTAGATATTACATTGATTTCTCTGGTAGGTATTTGAAATTTGAATATTTAAATTTTTAAAATTTAAAATAGGTACCTACTAGCCCGCGACTTCCTCCGCGATATTAGGTTTTTCTAAAGTTCCACGGGAAACCGTTGTTATCCTAGTATAAAATAGAAGCATGTAGGTACTTACAGTTGCCTATGTCACTCTCCAGTCCTCAACAGAAAAAAATTCAACTATGGTGAAAAGTCAAAATTATACTAATTGCTATAATCCGCTAAAAAAGTCTTTGTGTGGTACAACATGCAGCATGCGCTATGTACCGTCAGCCCTCCTGCTGTTAAATATACAAGAAAACAAGCAATTAAGCAAATCCTAAGCACCACCACCATGTAACACCACACAAATCAACCACCAAAACAAAGTGGACGATCGTTTCACTCCGACACCGGAGCATCCTCAGGAGATGTAGACTCTACAATACACGATTGCAAAGAATCAATCTTGTATTGTAATCAATCGTGTATTGTAGAGTCTACATCTCCTGAGGATGCTCCGGTGTGCTGTTACATGGTGGTGGTGCTTAGGGTTTGCTTGGTTGCTTGTTTTTCCTATATCTTTAAAAGCAGGAGGGCTGACGATGCATAGCGCATGCTGCATGTTGTACTATATAAAGACTGTTTTAGCGGATTATAGCAATATAATTTTGACTTTTAATAAGTATTATGGATTTCCGCAAAGTAAGTAACACCTGCTTCTATTCAAAAATTCAACTGCATAAATCACGACAATCCGTAGCAATATCTGATAAATAATTAGTAGGGAGTAGCTATTAATACGTTTATTTAAGGTTATTATAAAATATGATATCGCAATATAAGTAAACCATTTTACCCCCCTTAGGGTGGATTTTCGTGATTTTTTTAAGAAAAAACCTGATACCTGCGCGGCGGCCTATTAAGAATCAACCTTTCAAATTTCAAGTTAATAATAACAATAATTAAAACTTCCCTTATAACTTTCGTCCCCTATTTTACCACCTTTAAGGGGAGATTTTCCAATGCACTACTTTTAAACATTTTATAAAGGGATACTGAAATCTGAATACGTACCTATTTATCTACCTAATTATTTTCAATATTAGTCAACTACCCTATTTTTATTCAAGACTAGCCGATCCCCGCAACTTCGTTCGCGTAGATATAGGTTTTTATATAGGATCGGATCGGATTCCATAATTCTTTTATGTACCTAAATTAAATGTAGCCTGTTACTCTTTATAACATTGAAAGTTCCATTAAAATCAATCCAGCCGTTTCGGAGATTAGCTGGAATAAATAGACAGACCGACAAACATACATATATTTAAACGCACACCAGTTTAAAATAAGCCGTACGTACAAAGATCCGAGTCCCAAGTTATTGGAACCCAATAAATGTTTGTCATTTCTAAACTAAAAAACCTATGACCTTGAAATATTTATGGGACAATACTTAAAGTACTACCTTTCTAACAAAAAAAGAATCAGTGAAATCGAACAACGCGTTAATGAATTACAGCTAAATACACGTTTTAACTTTCATCCTCTATCCCAAGAGAACCGTGCTGAATTTCGGGATAAAAAGTATCCTATGTCCTACCTCGGAGTATAAACTCAAATCGTACCAAGTTTCATTTGAATCCATTCAGTAGTTTCGGCGTGATGCGCGGCCAAGATACAGACAGACAGACAGACAGACAGACAGACAGACAGACAAACAGACAGACAGACAGACAAAAATAAAACAAATTGCAGTTTTGGCTTCAGTATCGGTTATAGAGTGCCTTCCAATAAAAATTTTCAAAATATCTTCAATGTACAGAATTGGATCTGTTACAGTTTTATTATATTACTAGCTGACCCCCGCGACTTCGTTCGCGTGTTTATAGCTTTTATATAGGATCGGATCGGATCCCATAATTCTTTTATGTACCTAAACTAAATGTAGCCTGTTACTCCTTATAACATTGAAAGTTCCATTAAAATCGATCCAGCCGTTTCGGAGATTAGCTGGAACAAATAGACAGAACGACAAACATAAATTTAAACGCACACCAGTTTAAAATAAGCCGTACGTTCAAAGATCCGGATCCCAAGTTATTTGAACCCAATACTGAGGGTTGTAATGTCTGTCATTTCTGAACTAAAACACCTATGACCTTGAAATATTTACGGGACAATATATAAAGTACTACCTTTCTAACAAAAAAAGAATGAGTGAAATCGAACAACGCGTTAATGAATTACAGCTAAATACACATTTTAACTTTCATCCCCTCTCCCAAGGGAACCGTGCTGAATTTCGGGATAAAAAGTATCCTATGTCCTACCTCGGAGTATAAACTCAAATCGTATCAAGTTTCATTCGAATCCATTCAGTAGTTTCGGCGTGATGCGCGGCCAAGATACAGACAGACAGACAGACAGACAGACAGACAGACAGACAGACAGACAGACAGACAGACAAAAATGAAAAAAATTGCAGTTTTGGCTTCAGTATCGATTATATAGTGCCCTCCAATAAAATTTTTCAAAATATCTTCAATGTACAGAATTGGATCTGTTACAGTCTTATTATATTATAGATAGATAGAAGATAGATATCCCCTCTACATCTCAAAAAATTTCAACATTGATCACATTTATGTCGAAAATCGCCCTTATTGACCTTCGCTTCGTCATTTAGGCATCTATTTTATCGCCCTAAGACTACGAGGTTAGTCTCACTACAAATATTCAAAAGTAAGGAACCCTACAAAACATGTTCTTATAGCTCAAGAGCTGAAGAGCCGCAGAGGTACCGGATGCGATGAAATTTATTCGCGTCTAGTTTTTTCGAAGCGAACTCGTGGTTCTACATTCCAAGAAAATTTTATAATTAATAGGTACTAGCTTATGTCGGTAACTTCATCCACATGGATTTAAGTTTTAAAAATCCCTTGTGAACTTTGCATTGCCGTGTACCTAATTGTTCTTAGTAATTAGTATTTCCGGGATAAAAAGTAGTCTAGATAACTCCTTGTATAATCCACTACCAGCCTATCAAAGTCTCGTCAAAATCGCTTCATCCGTTCCCGAAGATTAGCCGAACAAACAGACGGACAAACAAACATTTATAAAATCTGTTTTGGGGTTATTATTCTGTCAAATTATCTACGAAGCTTGTTTGTACGATTAAATGCGAAAAAAGCGCACAACGAAAAAAGCGCACTGTGAAGAAAGTGCACAAATCTATCTGTATAATTATAGGTAGGTACCTACCTACCTGCTGTTGTCTGCTCTGTGGTCCTTCAAGTCACTTTTTAAGCAGCAATCATTTGTTTGCATCGATGTAGTTTGTTTGTGTTTTAAACTTATTAATGTTAAAGTTATAGTTACTAGTTTACTTAGTGTTTTGAACATTTAATTTTTTTTGTATTTTTACATAACCTAACTCGCAAACGACCGGCCTCACACAGAATCATTCAGAATCTTAATTCAGAAAGCACAGAAATGCATACAATTTCACTGTTCCCCACACACATTCTGATTTTTCAGATTCTTAATTATTCAGATCGATCTGACAAAATGTGTCTGAGGCTGACCTCACACAGCCGGAATGCCTGTCTGAATTCAGAATCTGAGGCCGGCCTCACACAGGCGGAAAAATTCAGAAAGCACCGAAATGCATGTACCTACCTACAATTTAACTGTTCCCCACACACATTCTGATTTTTTCAGATTCTTAATTTTTCAGATCGATCCGACAAAATGTGTGTGAGGCCGGCCTCACACAGCCGGAATTTCAGAATCTGAAATCTTCAGATTCTGAATTCAGACCGGCATTCCGGCTGTGTGAGGCCGGCCTGAAGATTTCAGATTCTGAATTCAGAGAGGCATTTCGGCTGTGTGAGGCCGGCCTGAAGATTTCAGATTCTGAATTCAGAGAGTCATTCCGGCCTGAAGATTTCAGATTCTGAATTCAGAGATGCATTCCGGCTGTGTGAGGCCGGTCTGAAGATTTCAGATTCTGAATTCAGAGATGCATTCCGGCTGTGTGAGGCCGGCCTGAAGATTTCAGATTCTGAATTCAGAGATGCATTCGGGCTGTGTGAGGCCGGCCTGAAGATTTCAGATTCTGAATTCAGAGAGGCATTCCGGCTGTGGAGGCCGGCCTGAAGATTTCAGATTCTGAATTCAGACAGGCATTCCGGCTGTGTGAGGCCGGCCTGAAGATTTCAGATTCTGAATGGCATTCCGGCTGTGAGGCTGGCCAACGAGTCAACCTGTGCGCTTTCTTCGCAGTGCGCTTTTTTCGCGACACCGTGGGTAAAAAAAATTACATTGTAGCGTACATAGATACACATTTATAGAACGAGTACCGCAAAATGGTCCCCTTCATTTCATTGATATTAAAATTGCTGTGTTGGGTATAAACAAGACTTTAATTTAATATTTGCTGCATATTAAGTAAATAACAAAACAGGTTGTTAGCTGATATGTACCTACCTTAGACATGTTGCAGAACAAGATACCTATTGTAAGTAATTTGGTTCGGACAAGATTTTGTTTATTGTCTTAGAATATTATGAAGAAGTAATTTTTTTGTTAAATTCAATTATTTTAAGTTGCCTACTTAGCCCTTGACTGCGACTGATTGGCAGCTGTATCGAATATCGATGGACCTACATCAATATTAAAGTTCGGGAGTGCATTATACGCAAAATGACAGTTTTTAAAATTGGATTTAAGGCGCCTCTACACGTTGGCCAATATGATGGTAGGTATTGGGCGAGGAGTTTGTGTTGGCGTCCACACGTTGGAAGGTCGTTCAGTATGCTTCGGTTAGGGCCAATGTACGGACGAATTTACTAAAATTAATATTGAGACGTTAACAGCTGCTGCGGTTTAATTATTCACAGCATACCGCAACTACGTGAATATGTATACGAAAACTGTATTTTTTTATTTTTTTTTATTTTTTTTCTTGGGTTCCACAAAAAATTTCCGGCATGGTAGGGCCTATAAAGCAAAATGTTTCTTCATTGGTCATTGTCACTGCCATTTTGCGGACATTATACTAGTTACGACGCGTGAATATAAAATTTAAAAGACGTGCATGCGTGCGATCACTCTGAGAGCTCGTAGCAAACTGAAATTGCCGCCAACGTGTGGACGCGGCGGCCAAACTCTGTCCCCAACCCTTTGATGTACCGACACGAAATGGAACTCGCGCCAACTTGCGGGCCATCATTCCAATACCTGCCAAAATAGCACAAACTCCCGCACTACACGTTGGCCAACGTATTGGGCCACAAGATGGGCAAGCATGTTCGCCAACGTGTAGACTAGAAGAGCAGTAATAGGTACTTAGTAGGTACGGCCATTGAGGTACATAGGTACAATAGAGTAGGTACATAATAATTCAATGGGTACGTAGCCACAGCACAGGCCACCACAGTGTGGCTAGGAAAGCATGCGACATACGAGAAAATTATCTCTAGGACACTTTTTCGCTACAAATTATCTCTACACTTTTTCTCTAAAAATTATCTCTACACTTTTTTTCGTCTACTTCAGAAAAAGTGTAGAGATAGGTAATGATCGACCAGAATCTCATGAAAAATAGGGAAATGAAATTCCAAGGTTAGCAACACTACGGCTGCCCTAGCGATAAACAAAGTAACTGTCATTTTTTGTGAAATTGACTTTTTGCATTAACAAAAGTTTTATGTCGAGTAGTTTTTACCACAGTTTAATATTTCAAATAACTTAAACCGTTTACTGAAATTTAAATTGCCCAAACAAAGTAACTGCACTCACTAACCCGGAATATAATAATGCAAAAACCAAGTAAACAACAAGCACAACACAAAAACAAAGTAATTGGATGTTGATTACTTTGTTTTTGTATTTAAAATGCAGTTGCTTGATTTTTCGTTTCGTGAAACGATCCCAGGTAAGGTGTTCTGAATGTAATTACTTTGTTTATCACTAGGGCAGCCGAGTTAACCTAGTGTTGCTTACTACAAAATTTAATTTCCCTATTTTTCATGACATTCTGGTCGATCTATACCTACTTAATTTTCTCGTGTGTCGCATACTAGTCACACAGGTCGGTACAAGACTCCGGTTATTCTCTAAGTTAGTGATTTATTTATTTATTTATTTATTTATTTATTAGGACTCCCAAAAATTGTTACATCAATGAAAATCTTAAAAACAATTATACAAATATACATAATTAGATGTACAACTTATTATAGGTGTCACCGCATTTACCAAAAAAAATTAAAATTAAAATTAGAATTAAAATCATCAAAATCAAAATCATCATTAGAATTAAAAGTGATCATCATTCATCACTAAGTGCCATAACCCACTGGCGCGACACGTCGCGCGCGGCAAGCCGCGGGTTGTCGCGCGCGTTTTTATTTTCTATATAAACTCTATGCAAACGCTTGGCGCAAAACCCACTGGCGCGGCGCGATTTCGTGCCGCGCCAGTGGGTTTTGCACGTCAGTTTTACATAGAGTTTGTTTAGAAAATAAAATCGCGCGCGACAACCCGCGGCTTGCCGCGCCAGTGGGTTATGGCACTAAGGGCGAGAACCGTGAGATCTAATAGAGCCTACTCTAACTCTACTCAGACTCAAGCATGAACCTATAGAAGAGGACTTGGCATAATGTCCTATAGAAAATAGTGGATCGGAAAATAGCTTAAGCTTATCAAAATTTTCATAAGTGTGTAAGAGACAACACTACATTTACTGCCGTGGTATAACTAAAATGCCGTTATCTACCAAAACCTTGTTTCGAGATATCACGTTAAAACCGTGGCATAAATTTAGAATGATGCTACTTTTTAGGGTTCCGTAGTAAACAAGGAACCCTTATAGTTTCGCCATGTCCGTCCGTCTGTCCGTCTGTCCGTCTGTCCGTCTGTCCGTCTGTCCGTCTGTCCGTCCGTCCTCGGTTAATCTCAGAGACTATTAGTGCTAGAAATCCGTAATTTGGCATGAGTATAAATATTAATCACGCCGACAAAGTGGTGAAATAAAATTTTGATAAATATTTTTTTTTAGGGTAGCTCCCCTACATGTAAAGTGGGGATGAATATTTTTTTTCTCGTCTACCCCATAGTGTGGGGTATCGTTGAATAGGTCTTTTAAAAATACTGTGGGTGTGGGAACATCATTTTTCGATTTCTAGATCCGTTTGTAAAATATGATGTTTTAAAGTGCAAATTTTTATTAGAGTCAAGTGTCCCCCCCCTCTATCAGCCAAATGGCAGTATATAGGAACTTGAAAAAATTCACAGCAGTAGGGTATATAATCAATTTTAAAGGAAAACTATCACGGCTAAGTAGGGTTCACAGGTTAAGGAGTTATATCTGTTTTTCGAGGATTGTGACTACGGAACCCTACACTGCGCGTGGCCCGCCACGCACTTGACCGGTTTTTAATGACAACATTTATTTGAAACTTGAAGGTACCAAAAAATAGATCAAGGAAAATACTTTTTAATTACATAACTCTCGTTTTGTAAATATAATTTGCTTTAAAGTTATAACGTTTTTTGTGTTTTAGTTTATCATCTTTGTTGTGAAAATGTGTATAGGTCATTGGCTAAAATGCCGCTACGTGTAGTACGACGGCATTTTAGTGTATCTACTTCGTATAAAAATATAGTGTGTTAGGACGTTTAAAACATAATCATTAATGAGCAACTAAAACGTCGTTATTGTACATTAGCATCATTTTAGCTTAACAGTGACTATCGAGTAATACTCTTTAGTATGTTAGACTTTAGAGAGGTTAAAGGTACTTTACGACTTTTAAGTCTACAACCTTATAAACTTTGAATTTTAGAAAAAATCTTGATTCATTGTTACCCTGAAATGCCGTTAAAATGAAAACATTTTAGCTTAACGGCATTATAGTGTAATAAGATCTTGAAATAGATGAACATGATTACTGAAGAAAATTAAATTAACTGATTAAAAAATAAAGATTTTTTCAATAAAGATTGTTTTATTTTACAAATTGGTTTTCAAAATTAATTAAGTAAGTAGGTAGTAGGTACCTACTTATGTTTTAACTTGAACAAAAGTATTTGACAAAACTTTGTGTCACTTGTGTTCACTTAACTGTGAAATAAAGGATTTACATAATCTTAAACGTAAACAATTAAATTGCTATAAAATATAAAATCAAACATCCAATAACAAAAATCAGAAATGTACTTCCTAATTCTACTAAACGTGTTCAACACGAAGTACATATTCGTCGTTTGCAGGAAGTTGGACTCGATGGGAAGGACATAATGATCATCAAGAACCTTTATTGGCGGCAGATAGGGACAGCAAGTGTTGACGATGAGGAAACAGATGAAGTAGCAATATGCCGGGGGCTAAGACAGAGATGCATCTTGTCTCCGCTTCTGTTCAACTTATAGCTATCATCTCAGAAGCATTGGAAGACAGGGAATAGGGTATCAAGGTGAACGGACAAATTATAAACAACATCAGATACGCTGACGACACTGTTCTTTTGGCTTCTAGTCCGCAAGATCTACAGAAAATATAATAGATAGCGTTTATGTGTGTAGTAGAAAGTCGGGAAGAGACATGAATCTCTAGAAAACTAAGTTTATGTTAGTATCAAGAAATCAGCAACAAAACCCAATAATAACTATCGCAGGTCAAACACTCGAAAGAGTTTCAAAGTACAAATACCTTAATACATGAATAAGAGAAGAATGGGATCCAGATCCTGAAATAAAGACCCGGATTGAAATTGCCCGTGAATCTTTCATGAAAATAAAAAAGTACTATGCAATAAACAACTGCATATTATTAACCTGCGTATGTGAATGCTCCATTGTTACATCAGGCCGATAGTTCTCTATGGTTGTGAGACTTGGACAATTAAAGACAATACTCACAAGAAACTAGAGGCCTTTGAAATGTGGCGCTACCGAAGAATGCTGCGCATAAGTTGGATCCAAAAGATAAGAAACGACGAAGTCTTACGACGCATTGGTATAAACAGAGACCTAATTTTGACTATCAAACGCAAAAAGATCAGTTATATGGGGCATGTACTCAGAAATGATCGGTACCTTCTCCTTCAGATCATCATGATGGACAAAATTGAGGGAAAGAGAAGCGTCGGTAGAAGAAGAAAGTCGTGGCTTAGAAACATCCTAATCCCATGGACTGGGATAGCCAGCGTAGCACAACTTTTCTGTTTGGCGAAAGACAGGAAGTTATATATGACGAGATAACGGCCAACCTCCACGGAAACCGGAAATCCACGATTCCCTGGGGATTTGTTTAAAACCGAAATCACGCGGGCGAAGCCGCGGGCATTTAGTTTTTATACATCAGTTTCGCGTAAAACATACTTCAACCATATTAATTTTTTAATAAGCCCTAGGGTAAGATGATTGGATTATTCTTTGGAACACGTAGCTCGGTATATTCAATAAAATCTCTGGCGACATCGACTGTACGATTACTTTGGTAAGTCCAAAGTGATCGTACAGTTGATGTCGCCAGAGAATGGAAGATAACCAATTTTGTTTTGTGCACTGCACAGCTGCAGTTGTCTAGCCAGATGTGTATGTGAAGGATGTCTCGATTGCGCAAAAAAAAAAAAAGATAGAGTACTTGGGACATAGTTTAGGATTTTTCTTAGACTTAGTTTAGGATTGCACCCCACCACGGCGCTACGATGACGCCCCGCGCGAACGAATGTTAACGGCTTTATTGTGTAGTAGTGGGAGATAACGTCATTTAAGTTTAACAATTAAAAAATGAAGTATGTCAAATAATAAACTATATTGCCGTTAAGGGTCGTTAATCGCAATAAAAAGAATAACTATACAGTAGTTACAGTACGTCAACGGCTGTATAGTGTAAAAAAAATCGATAACGGCTATCTAGAGAAACAACCATATCCTGAATATTTGACCAAAGTTTGAGTTAACGTACCTTAGCGGCTATAAAGACTCACAAAGTTGCATAGCGGCATTTTTGTTAATCTCTCACAAGAGAAAAATGTACTTAACGGCAACCATGGAATTATTATTTCCATAACTATTTATGGTATCGAAACATGGCATATACAGAAAGACGCAGAATTTTTTGCTGATTAACATGACATCATTAGTTAAAAATCGGCTAGATGTCAGATAACGGCATTTTAGTTATACCACGGCAGAATTTTTTAAACATAACAATAAAACAGATCGTGGCAGAAATTTTATTGCAACTTCCCTTAAGATGGCCTCCCTAAAATGTATACATGAACACTCACACACGCACAACTTGAGACATCACAATGAACACGCGCCATTTTATGTTACAGGATTGTGCGTGTGTGAGTGTATTTTTGGCACGTTTTTAAGGTAGGTATGCCTACTCTACTTATTATTATTGTCTCTATGTATGGATTCAAGACATTTATATCAGGCACATATTTTTTAGGGTTCCGTAGTAAACAAGGAACCCTTATAGTTTCGCCATGTCCGTCCGTCTGTCCGTCTGTCCGTCTGTCCGTCTGTCCGTCTGTCCGTCCGTCCTCGGTTAATCTCAGAGACTATTAGTGCTAGAAATCCGTAATTTGGCATGAGTATAAATATTAATCACGCCGACAAAGTGGTGAAATAAAATTTTGATAAATATTTTTTTTTAGGGTAGCTCCCCTACATGTAAAGTGGGGATGAATATTTTTTTTCTCGTCTACCCCATAGTGTGGGGTATCGTTGAATAGGTCTTTTAAAAATACTGTGGGTGTGGGAACATCATTTTTCGATTTCTAGATCCGTTTGTAAAATATGATGTTTTAAAGTGCAAATTTTTATTAGAGTCAAGTGTCCCCCCCCTCTATCAGCCAAATGGCAGTATATAGGAACTTGAAAAAATTCACAGCAGTAGGGTATATAATCAATTTTAAAGGAAAACTATCACGGCTAAGTAGGGTTCACAGGTTAAGGAGTTATATCTGTTTTTCGAGGATTGTGACTACGGAACCCTACACTGCGCGTGGCCCGCCACGCACTTGACCGGTTTTTTTATTATGTCTTGAGTCTGAGTAGTCATAATACCGCTCATTTGGACCGACAGTGACACAAATGCAAATTAGTTAACTTTACACCAGATCAGAATAAAAATTATTTCATAGTTTAGAAGAAGATTCTGAATAATTCTTACTTAGGCTTAGTATTATTTTAAAATTGCCTGTTTTAATTAATTAATTAATTTTATTTTAATCTGCCGACGCACATGATTATGCATAGTATTTTGGCATTAATAACTCATTTTCGCGTATTTTTAACCCCCGACGCAAAACCGACGGGGTGTTATAAGTTTGACGTGTCTGTGTGTGTGTGTGTGTGTATGTGTGTATGTGTGTGTGTCTGTCTGTTCCCCTGTAGCAATCAAACGGGTGGACCGATTTGAATGCGGTTTTTTTCGTTTGAAAGGTGAATTAGTCGAGAGTGTTGTTAGCTATGTTTGAAGAAAATCGGTCCAAGATGGTCGCCGCTACAAAATGGCGGATTACATATTTTTTCACAACTCCCTTAATATGGGTACCAAATGAAAGGGCTTGACTAGTAGAATAGCACTATTGCAAATCCAAGATGGCCGCTGCCACAAATGTCGGGGGTTTTTTAAATTTTTAATTTACACTTGTTGCAAATGTGTCAATTGTCGCTCCAAATGAGCGATACGCTCTATAGATCCTCACCCTCAACGAAAGCCACCAAATTAGGTAGTTCGTTAAAATATAATAAAAATAATAAAATCTTTATGCAAGGAGTGATCTAGGCGATCTAGGCTATTTTTTTATCCCGGAAATAGGTGTTTGGGGTTTCTGCTTTTAAATAGACAGGTAGGTACATCTCTCCCTTGAATTGATACATTGATTGCTTCCTTATTAAGTCGAAAACAATATCAAGAACTATGTTTATGAAGCAAAACATTTCTGAAATACAACATCTCTACACGTTACAATGTAAGGTCTGAAAGCTGCAGGTAGCAAAAAAGCAATTGTAGGTATACGGGGAAAAAAAGATCGGAATGCACAGATGGTGTAGATCCCGACATTCCTGACTAAAGTAGGTAGGTAGGTACCTACCACCTTTTAGTAGACTATTACCCCGGCGCGGCGCCACATACAGACAAACATTTGAACAAAAACTTTGAAGGACTTTGCTCACACATTTGAACACAGATTTTTTTAACGGCCAAACAGAGTTTGCAAATACGTTCGCTTTCTTTGAATTTGAACTTACATGCGCTTTGATGTGCGCTCGAAAAACCGATATCGAATGGCAAAGTGCAAATTCGAAACTTGAATAAATACCAAAGAACCCTGCCATACATGTAACATGTGTTCAAATGTTTATGTTAGGATAATCTTAGATAAAAAATAAAATGTTTCCTGCATCATTTATTAGTTCTAAAAAGTTTCATCATTAACTGGTTATTTATGTACCTATGTATGTACAGATGAGATGGCAATCGCTCTGTTTATAAACCGGTAGTTTGCGTTATCTGGGTTAGATTAATAAAATTAAGAAGACCCTTGCTGTATTCCGGGAAACTGTGTATTTCCAACAATTTATTTAAAACTAGCATCTGCCCGCGGCTTCGCTCGCGTGAATTTCAGTTTTTCACAAATCCCGAGGGAATCGTGGATTTCCGGTTCCCGTTCCCGCTCCCTTTTCCAACCTTTATACCTTGTATCAAGGAAGTTCGCTATAGTAATCTATATATATACACAGACAGACAGACACAGAGACGCACACGCACACACACACAAACTTTCGCCTTTATAATAATTATTATTGTGAAATTCTGTGACTTCGCGTGCGCTTGCACGCGGTACGTGACAATGAGTCATGCTTTTTCGTGCGTGTAGCCGGCGTTCAGCGATTTATAAAACGTTATCACGTCAACAACGAAGAGGTTTAGTTTTTCTAAGTAAACAAAACTGTAGATTTGCAATTACATTTTTACTTACCTACTAGAATAAAATATTTTAAGCGGGTAGTTGCATGCATCCTCCTCAATTTGGGAGGAGACCCATGCCTTGTAGTGGGCCGGTAATGGGTTGTTAATGATGATTGATGATGATGAAAATCCTAGTAAATTAATTTTTCCACCACCACTACTACTACAGCCGTTTAACGTCCCACAGCTGGGCACAGGCCTCCTCTCATAGAAGAGAGGGATTTAGAGCATAGACCCGCCCGCCACGCTGCTCCAATGCGGGTTGGCGGGCTTTAACGATTATTGTCACATGATAGTGATAACTGAGACCGACTGATTTACGTGCTCTCCAAGGCACGGAGGCGAACCACCGTCAACTACTAACTCCGGGCCGGCACTGACAGAAAAACCCAATACCTAACAATTTATTTAGCCCGACCCGGGAATGGAACCCGGGACCTCGTGATCTGCAGTCGCATATACCGACCACTAGACCAACGAGGCAGTTTCCATTAATTTTTACCCGACTACGGCATGTATGATGTATGTATGTATGTTTTGGCCGATTTTTGTATGAGATTCTGTGTGTACCACCGTAGCGCTAGCACTTAAACTACTGGGCCGATTTTGATGAATGAGGTGTCAATTAATTCTTTGTTATGGTCCGGGTGACATAAACTACATTTTATATACGAAAAAATCGAGAAGCGACGTCCGAGCGGCAAAAGTAAAATATTATTTAGTTTCGGATAGACATAATAGATGGCGCCACTAGCTACTTGCCCCGCGATCTGCAAACTGAATTATTATTTTATATTAAACTAGCTGATGCCAGCGACTTCGTCCGCTTGGATTCTTATAAATGTCACTTGGGGGTGGAATTTCCAAAATTCCTGAAACACGTAATAATTCTTTATTTTGACCGACAGTACAAATACCAATTTTTATGGATATAACTTGAAAAATGACGGACTTTCATACAAACTTTAATCCCCTATTTAACCCCCTTAGGGGTGGAGTTCCCAATAATACTTTCTTAGTGTGCACTTAACAAATTTCAAGTTTATAGCTTCAGTGGTTTAGGCTGTGCGTTGATGATCAGTCAGTCAGGACAAGCTTCTTTATTAAAATGTTAAACAAGATGTAATAATATTGTTCCAGAGAGCGCAATAGACGTGTCGAGATGCGACATGCGCGCTCTGTGTTCGGTTCGAGGGCCGCTGGGCGGGGAGCCGCGGGCGCTGGGCGCGGGCGCACGCCTGCTCGCTCTGCGGGTGCCCGGCCAGCCGCAGCCGCTCCACTTCGTCGTGGAGGCGAAGGCGAGGGTCAAGGAGCTGAAGACCCTGGCGCACAAGCACTCACAGCTTCTAGGCATGACCGACACCGAACTGTTCGGTTTAGCCGTCATGCAAAGTAAGTACACCATCGTTCTCTACTGTTTCTACATGCCTACAAACATACAGACTAATGGAAAGAGTATACCTAGTACCTACCACCAGAAATTTTTTTTTTGATCTTCGAAAAGTTTTTCTTATTATTAACATTTGTAACGCGTATCCGAACGTGCGGAGGCTCATAAGCGCGTATCCGAACGCGCAGAGACGCCCAGACCGCCTCTCTCGTTTTTGACAGCTATCATACCGGTAAACCCTGTGTCTTGCGTTCTCGAAAATAATAATTAAAGTGATCGTGTTTTGATAGACGAACCTTATTTTAACCCAAGTGAACATCAGACTTACACATTTTTATTTAATTAATGTTTGTTTGATTTTCAGATGGAGAATACTTGTTCGTTGATTTAGAAAGTAAACTTTCAAAATATGCGCCAAAGAGCTGGAGATCTTCACATACGCATGTAAGTTTCAACATCTCACTATTAGGTATTAATTATAGAAATAAGAACTGTAATTATGATTTCTGCTGTTAAGTATTTCTGTTGTTATTAACTAATTTTTTTTAAATCGTGTTTATTTAAGTGAATTTTTATGTGCATGCAGGGTTTCCTTTCGATCGACTTTGCACAATGTGTCAAAGTCACTAGCGAACCTAATAATTAAAATAAAAAATTAAAATAATACTAGTTAACTCTGAACTTATTATGTGTTATGATTTAAATATGAAAGCAATAATAATCTTCTTCTCTTTTTCAGGGCTTAGACGCAAACGGCAAACCCCTGTTGGAACTTCATCTGGTAATTCAATATTACGTAGAGAGTCCATTACTATTACATGATGACATTGGGCGCCATTTATATTTCCTTCAACTGCTTGAAAATATACGCACGAGGGACGCGTTACCCGCCGAAATACTTCTACTACTTATTGGATTAGCATTACAAGCCAAATATGGTGATGAAGACGCTTATGAAGATCATGAATATTTTAAAGTGGAAGAATATGTACCGACATCACTCACAGGTGATTGGGTATCGGCTGCTATACGCGCTTGTCATCGTGAACACCACGGTCTTACAAAATCAGACGCAGAAATCAGATTTATTCGTGAGGTTTGCCTTCTACCAGATACGATCAACTCTCACAGATATCGACTAAAGCAGTCTAAAACAGAAACAGAACCTGGAACCATGTGGCTTCTTGTCACAGCTAAAGGTATTAAGATACTGCCTGACCACGGTCCAATATCAAATTTCATATGGAGTTCTATAGGCAAACTTAGTTTTGATAGAAAAAAGTTTGAAATAAGAACGGAAGATGGTAAAATAACGCTGTACTCATCAAGTGAAGAAAAGTGTAAATACTTGTTTGCTTTGTGTAAAGAGACACATCAGTTTTCTATGAAAATTTCATCTAAATTAAATGAAGTTCTTAAACAAGAAGAGGAGGAACGAAAAAATTGTTTTGGTTATTCAAAGTCATTGAACTTTCAATATTGTCAAAACAAAAAAGAACAGAGAATATCTCTAATATCCTCAACGAGTTCAAATACGACATCTGGTATTGTTAGTGACAGAGTGCAATCTGAAGATGAACTGGAAATAATGATCGACTCACCTCCAGCTCCGTCCACTGAGAGCTTAGCCTTTGCTCATTTATTGGACTACTCAAACTCCTACATGATTCGATATATTCCTCAAGAAGTACAATCATCTTCAGTCCAGCAACAGAAATGTAAAATTCGAATCAAGAAAAGCAAAGATGACGAAAACGTTTCTAAATATGAAACTTCACTAGAATTAGGCCAAAATTCAATAAATCAAACAGATGAGACGGGTTCTTTACCAGAGCCAAGCATTGTGGCGGAAAAATTAACAGACAGTCCGATTTCAAATAAATTAAAATGTACCGGATCACAATGTTCCTCTTCATGTAGCACTGTTATATTAAAACGTGGCGGCTTAAGCGCTCTTAGTAGAGTTTCAAATTCTAGTAGCTTAGAACTAGGATATAGTCATACTGCACAAAACTCCATGCTTAGTGACAACAGTACTGTTGGAATAGACGGATTATATACTCAAGACACAGCATCCGCCTTATATGACGGTCTAGGACAACCTATCACAGCCGCTGCATCAAGTGAAACAAGTGGTGTTTATACGATGGGTAGTTCTGAATTAACAGCTCCTTCTAAATTGTATGCTCATTCCGAGGAAAGTCGAACAGAATACAGTGGATCAAATTACGCCAGTTATGAAATATCGCAAGAAAACGATTTAGCTGATTTTGACAGTGTTTCGTCTATACTGAAAAGCAAGTCTGAGAGATTGAAAAATTCACCTAAAGGTTTAAGATTAACAGCACCTCTGACAAATACTGACTGTGTAGATGGCACATCTCAATTTTGTGATGTGGAACATGACGACAAGGAAAATATTTTTCGAGAACGTACGAACTCTAACGTTAGCGCTGTTTCTTTTCATGGTGATGGAAGCGATCCAACGGATAATAAACACAATTTACTCAGTGCAAGTGAATTAAGCGATTTAATAGTAGGTCGAGGTGTTTATCCTAAAAATCAATCAGTAAGCGACACGTTTGATTCTGTATCGGACTACGTAAGATTACCATTACCATTTTCCGGTGATAGTTACCTTGAAGGTCATGAAGACACGGCTCCTTCGGATGACAATTATCCGAATAATTCTTTCTTTGACCGACCTCCAACTCCACCAACGAGAATTGATAGCCGCAAAGGTCTCAATTTGTCTCTTCCCAATATACTAGATTTAGACGATGAGGTACAAATAATTCCTATATCTCCTAATAAACCTCCACCACCATATGAATATAAGCATCTGACCCTTTCACCTCACGCTACAGTACCGGCTAAATCACCGCCTGCTTATCCTGGCACATCCATATCTAATTGTTCTAAGCAACCCGAGAAAAAAGAAGAGGTTCCAGCGAGAGTTGTAACATCTAAGCCAATGATTAATATACTAAAGGCAGAGGCAGGAGAAGTCAATGCTTCTGGTGAACGTACATTTGCTAGTCCAATGGTTTTGGAACACCGCTTTCAGAAGTCCAAAAGACATCAAGCATCTAGTCGTAGAGCTGGAAGATCTAAATTGGCACAAGGTCTGAGCAATAATCTTTCACCGTCGAGAGAGATAGCACCGCACATCAATTCAAACGTGCTAGTTGCGATGATGAAGCTGCCTCCGCCGCCCCCGCCCCCGCGCCGGCCGCCGCCCCCGCCGGCGACGCGCCTGCCTCCGCCGCCGCCTCCGCACAACCCGATGTTTCATCAACAGCTGTACAGTGACGTTGATTATGTCTACTATCCGCTTCAAGATCCATCTATATCGCAGCAAAATTATGTGGACCATAAAATAACAGAATCGAGAATTTCTAATTTGCACAAAAGCAGTATACAGTACAGAAGTACGCCATACCTGTCGACTTCCTTGTCCGCTTCGTCTACGTACGGATCGATACAGAATCTTTCCGACTCTTATATTCAAATACCTGGCACCCGAACAAGTTGGTACTCAATGACAAGTAGAACGTCGGTCAGTAGCCACTCTATAAACTTGGAACGAACTCCAATTTTATCGTTCACACCGGAGCCAAGTTTTGTTCGAACGAAATCGCATGAAAATATACTTAATATTATTAAGGATCCACCACGAATAAAAACGAGGCGAATGCCTCCACCGCCGCCGCCGCCGCCGCCACCGCCTTATGAACACAAGAAAAAAATCCCTTCTTACTTAACGGAGTTAAAAGGACCAAATTGTAGCACGTCCAATATTGACAACAGTGTAATTAAAGGAAAATCCTCCAATTGTGATTTAGATATAAAAACTCTCAGAGAAAAAAGTAAAAACTTGGACTTGCCACTTATTGCCGCATTGTGTAATGATCGATCGTTATTGAAACAAACAAAAGCTTTTGGTGCCACAAAATTAGTAAAACATACAGATAGTGACTGTGAAAGTGACAAAAAAAGTGCCAAGCCAGCTCAAAACACCACCGATAACATAGATCTTAAGAATAAACAAGAAATAAATGCGAAGCGTGTAGTGCCCGGGCCTCAAAAAAAATTATTAATACGAAATCCAACAGATAAACTTCCAGCATTGCCCGGTTCTGAGACTCACACTCCTAGAGCTCTATCAAATACCTATGTTATGCATCCAAATGTAGGGAAACTCAAAAAGAGCCAACCCAGCTCATGACATCGCTTTAAATCTAAGATTAATTAAAAATAAGACTTTCTTGTTGTGAATCCTTCCAGTGCTATGATTATACCGTTTTCATCCACCATTTTTATTGTAACAAAAGACTGACATTAGATAGTAACAATCCCACTGATATAATTTAATAAATGGTAGATTTTTCCAACTATTCTGTATAGGAGAAAAATGTGGACTGGTCCGGCAGTAAACGAACAAATTTTTTAGTAGTTGAATTAATGCATTTTCATGAGTAGGTTCGTTTTGACGAGACAAACAAGTTTTTTATCTATGAAAATTCTCGGTGGGTGATGATGAAATAACTAGCTGATTTTTTGTATGCAGTTTACTAAATACTTGTATAATAAAGTGGCTACATAGTCCTACAAAAGTGGAACGATTTTCCACCCGAGCAAAACAAAATATTTAACACCTGCGCACTCGAGTCGCTACAGTCTCCATCGAGAATTTTCATAGATAAAAAACTTGGTCGTCTCGTCGAAACGAACCTACTCACGAAAATTCAGCTTGTTATCAATCACTAAAAAATTTGTTCCTCGTCTGCCTGACTAGACGTGAAATACATCCATAATTACTATAATACTTACTTTAATCATATGAAATATACCTACTTACGAAAGAATTTTCATTGTAAATGCTCTAGGATTTTGAGTTCAGAAATATTTAGTAACAACAAATTCTAAGTCTTACCACAAAAAATTTAAACAAGTTTAACTCATAACAACATCAAGTTTTGATAGTGTTTTTATTGGAAACCTGTTAGGTAGGTAAGATAAAAACACGCGTTTAACGCTTGCTGAAATATTTTGAGGTAAGACCGTTTATGTCTTAATTTATTCTAATTCACTGTATCTAATAATTATTGCGTATCAATGAGGGTTACTGCGTTTGATATCACAACTGGACGTCGACGCTGCTTTGTATCACTATAAAACGATGTACCGTGTATCACTTTCGATATATGTAGGTTTAAAACTGTTACTCGAAAATGCACACAATGTGGCCAATTCTGTTGTACACAATTTCTAAATCTAAACTAAATTGACAGGGCTAAATATATTCCTATCCCTTTCACAATGCTCCCTGCAGAAAAGGATAGCACTATTAAAAATAGTGCTATCCTGTATAACTTGTCAATTTAGTTTAAGTTTAGAGATTGTGTACAACAGAATTAGCCACAATGTTAACACTAAGACCGATCGCCGCAGCGAAAAAATCATATCAGCAGGGCGCTTCAGAACACTTCGATTACGGTTCGATTCGGTTTCGGTTTCGACAACTACCCTGTCGATACGGTTATTCTGAATTGAAAATACATCTTATCGTACCGATAACTTAATTAATTAACCGATAACTTACGATAACCGAAAACGAATCGAACTGGTAATCGAAGTGTTCTGAATCGCCCTGCAGGGATAATAAAGCTAGGTATTTAAAAAGTGAGTACTTACAGCCTCCGCACACTGGGCCACTAGTGGCGACGACTAGTGGCTGGCCACAAGTCGAGAGATTTTTCATACATTTTACATGGTACCACCGCACACTGAGCGCTCGAGTGGCCGCGTTCGAGCCACAAGAAAATGTATGAAAAATCTTCCGCGACGTTAAACGCGAGTTCAAATAAGACAGATTTATGTCCCGTTTTAACTCTGTCTTGAGTCTGAGTAGGGTCAGAGTACCTTCTATAGATCTCACCCTAAGAGCCATATAGTATATGCCTCTGAGATAAGTACAGAACTTCTAACAGCTACCTCATCCTTCAGTAGTGCCGTCTGGTGATCTCTGAAATGGTTGCCCTCATTATAGTATTGTACAATAAGCGTAACGTACATGTGTAAATTGTACAAAAGTAATTTATTCACTGAAATAATCCACTCAATTCACTATGAAATAGTGAAATATTGTTAAAACCACAAATATCATTTGAAATACTCACGTCTTTATATTATTCTGAAGTAATTGTAGGCATTTGATATTTAAGTATCTAAAGTCATTACTAAGTCCTAGTTAATTATAGAATTGTAATATTTCTCATAACTATTTATTTTCGATTACAATCGTGTACATAACAGTAACTGAGTAAGTACATCTATTTTTCTAACGTGTACAAATGTATTATATAAAAGTAAATTTTTGTACATAGACATTGAGTATTATTATGTAACTACCTACCCTCTCTGGCGAAAGTTTAGCTTAAAATTCCACACATTTTTACATATTTTATAATATTACATAGGTAGGTATGTGTTTTGCATAATCTCAATTAAAACTTTAAACAACAATAGACATCTACGTACGCATCTTCACATTTCACTTCAAATAATATGTAAAAAGAATAAAAATGATTCAGAAAGAAATACAAATATTGTGAAAAACTGTAACTAGGTACTTTTTTTTAAGAAATAATATAGTAAATTATATTAAAATAACGCAGTACCACAACTTACGTAGATACAATTATTAGTTACTTACTAATAATAAGTACATGCTTCAAAAAATACACAAAATAAAAATCAAAAAGAGAAATATAAAGAGATTCGTTAAGTACATCTTTGCAAGCACCAATAATGACGGTTTACGAGATTTTGAGATAAATATACTTTTTAAAAACCTACATCTATTAGTATCTACCTACATCTTCTAAATGAAGAAGAATAAATAATATAATTCCAAGTTACATATTGTAACATGTTAGAAAACAAGAAAATATAACGCACACAATTGTAAAATATAAAATTAAGCCAACAATCTTAGAACTTGGAACTTAAAATCTTTGGTAAGTAGATATGATATGCATATGTACATATGTAAGGTATACATACTGGATGTATAATACTGAATTTCGAAAAGGGTAGTATTTAATCGCACACCTATTAATTCCCTTTCGCACACAAAATATTCCGAAAGTAGCACCTAGAATACAGAATTGCACACTAAATGTGCACACTAAAAATATTCTAAAGACACACCTAAAATACTGACTTGCACACTAATTTTTTCTGGGTGGTAGAAAAAGAAATAGTCGGGGTGCCGAGTCCCGAGCTCGCTTCGCTCGCTCTTAAACCCTAAGTAAGAAATAATTTAGTGTGCAAGTCAGTAAATTAGTTGTAAGACGGTATCATTTAGTGTGAAGTCAGTATATTTGTTGTGCGTTTAGTATTTTAGTCAGTAGTCGGTATTTTCTGGGTGGTAGAAAAAGAAATAGTCGGGGTGCCGAGTCCCGAGCTCGCTTCGCTCGCTCTTAAACCCTAAGTAAGAAATAATTTAGTGTGCAAGTCAGTAAATTAGTTGTAAGACGGTATCATTTAGTGTGAAGTCAGTATATTTGTTGTGCGTTTAGTATTTTAGATGTGCAATTAAATATATCCCTTTCGAAAATATCAAAAAACTTATTAAGTGCGTACCAAACATACAATTATATTTGTACAAAATATCTTATTAGACAAGTAAGCAAAGAAAGTAGTTTATGATCAGATCCAGATCAGATCTGTAAATACTGACAAATAGGATTTAAAAACTAAGTCTAAGGCGAAAACTATACTGTTTAAGTAAACTAATGACACTAATTGCAATTTGCAAGTGATTAGCTGTTATCCATCCGTTTTGAATTAACACAAATATAACGAATTATATTTTACTTTTCCAACTTTAAAAATATCGCAGAGTAAGGTGGAAATGTAACTTCATCAAAATATAAAACTTGTCCAACCAAAGAGCTATTTGTACTAGCTACAACTGTTCCGCCGTAGAACATCGTTGATAAGTCCGTAGTGATCGATTTGCTACCAAGATTACCAATAAAAACGCACGTGTTTCTACGTGGATACCAGCGTTCAATCAGAACGAGATTTTCTTCAGTTTTACGTATTTCCGTATTTTTAAGAACATTACCCTCCTTATATATGTCTTTTAAATATATTGTTGGAGTATTCAATCTTACCTGTATGAAATTTTTAATAACGTTTACGTAATGGTATCTGGGTTTCAAGGCAGATCCTGAAATCCAGGGTAGTGCGGGAGCAGCACTGCTAGCGTCGTCATTGTCAGAGAACGTCATCATAGCTACATTGTTTATAAACGCGTGTTCATGGAAGTCTCGTTCAATATCTTGACCAGACAGACCGCCAAGCCCTATCTCATCGCCATAAAATAAGCTAACAGTACCCGGTAAAGCTAGCTCGAGAGCTGTTAAGGCCAATGTATAATTTTCATATTTTTCAGATATCCTCTGGCTATTTATATTGCCAATATTCCAAAGAACCCATGGATAATGTGGTTTGTCCCAAAGAGGACCAGATAAAATATTATCTATACGATTTTTTAAACCTGCTGAGCCATTGTGCAAATCTAAATGTACCTCAATGAGATCAATCCTATTTAGAAAGACTGTGAGACTGGTACCTACAGCTTTTTCAAGTACATCTTCACTCGCTATAAAGATTTTGCCACTCCCTACAATTTGTTTCCAAAGTTGAAGAGACTGTTCAAAATTAACATCATCAACAAAATTTTCCAAATTTTTCAAATAAAAACCATCTACATGTTGTGCTTGTGACCAATAAGCAATGGCCACAGAAGTAGGGTCTCGACTTTCTTGGGGATCAATAGAAAATACAAAAGTATTATTCATATTATATGACTTTAGGGGTTCAGCCATACTTAGGACAGGTATATCCATGATAACATTCATATCCTTTTTATGTGCCAATGTCACTAAATCTTGAAAATCTTTCAAAACTCCTACACGTTTGTCTATAAGTAACAACGATGTTGAATTATAATAATTGTAAGGATAATCATTAGCTTCAAATATATAATTGAGGCGAATTGATGAGCCTCCTAACTCTTTAATGTAGTCTAACTTTTTAATAAGTCCCTTCAAGTCTCCGAAACCGTCATTATTGGAATCTTTAAAACTTGCAGGGAAAATTTCATAAAATACTTTACCTTGATACCATGGGAGGTCAGGGTTACATGACTTTGGTATGGTAATGACCATAGCAATAATGGCTCCGATACAAGCAATAAGACCAGAAAGGACAAACCAAAGTAGAACTTTTCTTATTATTACCCAGTTCCAATTCACAAAACTTGGCAATTTCCTATTGCTAACGTTAAGGCTTCCATTCAGCTTACAGATTTCAGGCTAGAACAAATAAAACATCGTGTTAGATACAAACTGAAATTTTATATTATAAATAAAAAATAAAACAAAATGACTAAGCCAAAACCACTATGAAGATTGCAGCCTGATTAAATGTTTGTATAATATTTGCACACAGTTCGAAGAAATGTGTTGTAAAAGGTGTAGTCGTTTAGTCTAAATTTTGAGACGTCAACTGAATTTTACAAAACTCATAACTACTAGTCTTATGACATGAGTTCCCAGAGTCAAACTGCGTTCTGAGCTCTATCAATCCAGTCAAAAGGACTCACACATTGAATCTCTAAGTGACTGGAACAAGTAGTTTTATCAAGTGATTGGTTTAAATCAGTTTTTGTTATTGTTAAATAAATGATGATTGATATGTGACCTTACCAATGTGTGTGTGATATTACCAATGATCAGAATAGAGGGTGCAATTTGTCATGATATCATAATGTGGATATGGCAATCCATACATTTTTTAAATATTATCCAGGCTGGTTTCTTAACTCAGTTTTTATTAGTACAACATGAAAAAGAGAAATATCTTTGATACTGAACATTATATGAGGTATCAACATCGCGCAAGACAGAAATCCTGCAGTCACATCCATACTATTGATAATGTTCCAGGTTGTTCACCCCAAATTGCACTACCTATTCTGATCTTTGGTTATTACAATATATTTATAATTATGTTTTATTTCTTTTTCATTGACTTCAAACTCTACCTAAGGACTTGGTCTTTCATTCTTTTCACAAGACTCAGTCCTAAGTCAACTTGATAAGGAATATATTATAGACATTGAGGTCCTGAGGTATAACAACCTTGCAAAGGAAAATACAGTGTTAATCGCCACTAGGTGCTCAGACTACATAGAATAAGTTGCAGGGAGCTGCTGAATACAACTGGCACAAGACCAGTGTATGGAAGTTCCTTCAAGAGACCTACATCTGGACTCTGCATCTGGACAGCAACAAAAACCACAATAATGGGTGTATGGGGAACACTCTTGGAAACAAAGACAGGTGATAGTTCTGATGAATACTGATAAGATACTATAGTAAACCTGTGAAAAAAAATTGTTTTTACAAAAATTAATTGCATTTTTATGCAATAACAGTTTTGGGGGGTTAAACAGAATTGCAAAAAAAATTAACTGTATTTTTTTAAACTTTGTAAGATATTTCAAATAAAATCAGCTGACCCTGGAGGTTAACGAACGTTGTGTGACCTACCGTTAGGTACCTACCAACTCACGCCAAGTCCGATACCTAGACTGTCAAGCGTCGGTGGAAACGTCACTGTACATAATCTGTCACTGCCCCACTCTAATGCATACCCAAAGTCTCTAGCTAAGGAAACATTTTATACACCCTGAGGAGGCTATTTTTATTCCAGCCAAAAAGTGCTGCTAATTTTGGTGGCAACGAATATTGGCGAGAAAATATAAATATTGGCAAAGAAATATAAATAGTGGCGAGCACAATAGGTTGGCGACGGTCAAAGTGCTAGAGGGGCTCAAGAACCTGCATAGCCGCAACAAGAGAAAAAGGCTGATACCTATCCTATAAGAGGGTGATTATCGATTTTCGTTCGAAACACCTTGCAAAGGCTAAAACCGCTATGTTTTATGTGTTATGGAAAAAATGGTTGTGATTATCTTATTACGGCACAAAAGATGCAAAAAGGCATCCTATTACAAACGGGCTGAGTGCTCAGAGTAAAAATAAAATTAGAAAAAACCTGTTGAAAAGTCATTTGTCTCCGTATGCAAATGCCCATCTAGCGAATTAAATATTTTTTTACTCAATTCATGTGCATCAAACGACTTAATGAATATGTTTTTCAAATTAAACAATTATATAAGATTAGACTGTTTACCCTTTGTAGTTTGTAAAGTTATTCCAACCCTGAAATAATCGAACTTTTAATTTTGTCAATCGCAAACGGTCATTACGTGCTCTGCGAATAGAATCGCTACTTCACGGCGTGTTCAAATGTGTGCAGCAATGCTTTACCCTTTCGCGTATCCGGCGTCGCAGTCAGTACCACCGCTGCTCTGTTACAGGACGGTCGTCTTTCGATTAGCACAAAAAAATTGCATTCGCGAGTTGTCAGGAGTATTTTGTCACGTATCAGAGTTCATTACGTTCCGTCGATTTTCAAGGTGAGTTATTTTTTTTATTTATTTCTAGAATATGTACTAGGATTTATGTTTTATTTCTATTCAGAGTTATGTTTCGGAGATTTTATGCATACACGTATCTAGAGTATTTTAAATTTTTAGTCGATTTGGTCATTTGTTTCCAGTTCATTTATATCCATTCTGTTCCAAAAAGGCTTGGAACGTAATGACCGACCTTGGAACTGAATGAATATTAATATAACTATGCTTTTAAAACTTAAATTATATGCTTAATATAGATTGTTAATAATATTAATTTGTATATTATAATTTATAATACATGTAAAAGTATTTCATGTGCCATATTAAAATAAATTTCATTGAAATAGGGACTGTATAACTGAAATTTGCTCTTGTAATTACTATATTTACTTTACTTTACTTTACTTATTACTATAATTACTATATTTACAGTTATTCATTACAGAAACAGGCATGAGTAAAACAAAGAAACGACTTACAAAAGAAGAAAAGTTAGCCAAAGATAGATTGAGAAAACGCCAAAAATATGAAGAAATAAAAAACAATCCAGAACTTTTTAAAATTAAACAAGAAAAAAACCGAAAAAATTACCTTTTAAGAAAAGAAAAGAAAAAGATTCGTAGCATCAATGAAATGTCCGCACAAGCACAACGTGAACAAAGAAAAAGATGGAGGAATAACTCTTTGAAATATAAGAAAAAAAAGAGGGGACAAAATAAAGTTGAAGAAATATTAGTCAACGAAACTGAAGTTCCTCAAAAAGAAAATGAAACTGAAATTCCAGAACCCAATCAAACTATTGTCCAAACTATCTCCTCAGGCAAGCTGACTACTCTTCGACTCAACAAGGAATCGAGACACAAAATTTCTACAACACCAGCGTCGTCAAATAGAAAATTCAGATACAAAGTCAGTAAAACTATAAACAGATTGCAACAGGAAGTCAACCAATTAAAGAAAGAAAAAAGAAACCTACAAATAAGATTGAAGAGACGAAATGAAGTACGACAAAAATCACTAGAAGATACCATTGAAAAAAATGTAAATAAAGCTATTAAAGAAATAAACAGCGGCGAAATTGAAGAAGTCAAAAAGAGACTAATATTTAATGAGACATTTACGCATCAAGTAAAATTGAACTATAAAAAACTTGACAAGACTGAAAAAAGATCTTTCGCAGAGAGAATAGTAAGCCCAAATGATGCAAGGTTAAGAAAGCACAGACTAATTACAAAAGTTCCGTTTACTATTAGGTCAAAATTGAAAAAAAAAGAAAACAAGAACAAAGCAGTGATACAAACATTTTTTCAAGACGATTCGAATAGTCGTATGGCTTCTGGAAAAAATGAATATATTAAACGTTGTAACAGTAAGAAACAAAAGAGATACCTTAACGATAGTTTAAAGAACTTACATCAAAAGTTTTGTAAAGAGCACGGCATGATCAGCTACACTGTATTTTGCAAAAATCGACCTTACTGGATTGTCTTTCCTAAAGATAATCGGGATACATGCCAGTGCAAGTTGCATTCAAATGTTAATCTTCTGATAAAGGCTCTGAAAAAATCGAACATCATTTCAGAAAACTCCGCAACAGATGTATTGAATAGCCTCTGTTGCGACCCATATAACGAAAATTGTCTAGGAAGATCTTGTGCTGATTGTGAAGGAAAATCTTTAATGTACAAAGAATTTGATGACAGTGAAGACATTGATTATTTCCAATGGATTAATGAAAAACAAAGTTATACAATTAAAAATGGAGAAAAAAAGTCAAAAATGTGACAACTAAAAACAAAAAGAAAGACAAACCACGAAATGTTATTATTATGTTGGAAAATATATTGAAATTCTTCTTTAACCACATACATAATATTGTGGTTCAATACCAGGCTATCACAGAACTGAAAAATAATTTAAAAGACACTGAAATTCTAGTACACGTTGACTTTAGCGAGAACTATTGTTTGAAATATCACGAGGAAATACAATCGTACCACTTTGGTGGTAGTAGGGGCCAAGTGTCTTTACACACAGTAGTCTTGTACTATATGGATGGAGATAAAGGCTTGTCTACAAAATCTATTTGCACAATGAGCCAATGTATTAACCACGATGCCTCAGCAATATGGGCTCATATAACACCTCTCCTGGATAGAGCAAAACAGTTAGTGCCCTCGCTGACCCGACTTCACTTTTTATCGGACTCTCCGTCGAGCCAGTATAGGAATCGGTTCATATTCTACATGATAACGAAAATTCATCAGCATATTCCACTTATTGAAAGTATCACTTGGAATTACCAAGAAGCCGGTCACGGCAAAGGTGCGCCCGATGGTGTCGGTGCGGTTATCAAAAGAACAGCAGACAGTTACGTCAAATTTGGTGGTGACGTTGGTTCCTTTGAAGACTTGGTTGATATTATTCAAAAAAATGTCCAGAATATAGATATATCAATAATTTCTGAGGAATCCATTACACGGAAAAGGTTCCCTAACACTATCCCAAGATTTAAAGGAACCAATAAAGTTCACCAAGTGTTATGGTCATCCGAATTACCAAACACTGTGGCTCTAAGATGCCTTAGTTGCTTTTGTTGCTTAAATAGCTACATACCCTGTGAGCACCGAAAGCATCTAGGTATGTTAGACGTGGGATTTGGGCAGACCACAACGACTAGCATTAGCATGGACCTACCGGAAACAAATCTAACTGCATTCGACATTGATTCGGATACAATATGCAATAACATTGAAGTTGAAAGTACGTTTCTGAACGAATTTGATGGCACTTTGCTTACAAACGAATTGATTCCGTCAGAACCCGTCCCTGATAATTTATTAATAGAGAAAGAAAAACCAAAAATTATCTCAAACATCCCCTTTGATTACCAAAGTTTTAAATCACAACAAACATCAACGTCACAAGCCGGTAGCAAAAGAAAAACTGAACATCAACAAGACATTGAGCAGTTCCTCAAGTCAATAAAGTTACAAAGAGTCGACCCAAACCAAATAACCATGAAGAAATCTTTTAAAGGAGAAACTGAGACTAAATATGACGAAAATAAAGAAAACGTCATGATGAATAATATTATGAACGATATGAATTTAAAATACGAGGTGGACGATTGGGTTATTGTTAAATACAGAATACCCGAAAGTAAGCCCCATTTCGTTTATTATGTAGGGAAGATAATGGATAAAATTTATGATACGCATGAATATAAAGTGGGGTTTTTGAAAAAAACCAGCGGGAAGAATATGAAGTTTGTTTGGCCGCCAATCACAGATGAAGATATTGTGCCCGAATCTCGAATCATTCAGCTATTAAATCAGCCTCATGAGAGCCGAAGGGGACAGTACATCTTTGATGATTTACCCAACATTAATTACAAGTGAATCGTACTTAGGCATCTGAGTATAGAATTTTAATTAAGAGTTGTTACTAGTTGTTGAGATGTGATACTACGATGTGATGATTATGCATGTTCAATTCATAATTTGATAGTTTACTTTACATTAAGATTTAACATTGAGTTAAGAAAAGATTCATGAAAACCAAAGTGTTATTGTTAAGAAGGATAGTTGTTATATTACAATTTATCATTGAATATTTTTCATTAGTTTTAACTGAGCTTTTGTTCATCACTATCTTTGCCTCTAAATTTAGTGATATTATCTTCTATAATACAATGTGCTATTTTGTTTTAAAAAATAGAAGCACATTGTATTTAATTTTAACACATTGAGACTTTATAGTATGCCAAATAATTATATTCTTAGATATTATTTTAAAACAAATTGTTAAAAACGCAAGTTCTTTTTTGAAATTTACGAATGATTATAATTTTTGCCGTGATTATTATTCTTGTTTATACTGTTAAGCTTAAAGTTGAGATTTTATTTCATTTTTATTAGTTTCTTAGAAGCACATTATATTTAATTTTAACACATTGAGACTTTATAGTATGCCAAATAATTATATTCTTAGATGTTATTTTAAAACAAATTGTTAAAAACGCAAGTTCTTTTTTGAAATTCACGAATGATTATATTTTTTGCCGTGATTATTATTCTTGTTTATTGTTAAACTTAAAGTCGAGATTTTATTCCAATTTTATTAGTTTCTTAGAAGCACATTATATTTAATTTTAACACATTGAGACTTTATAGTATGCCAAATAATTATATTCTTAGATGTTATTTTAAAACAAATTGCTAAAAACGCAAGTTCTTTTTTGAAATTCACGAATGATTATAATTTTTGCCGTGATTATTATTCTTGTTTACTGTTAAGCTTAAAGTTGAGATTTTATTTCAATTTTATTAGTTTCTTAGAAGCACATTATATTTAATTTTAACACATTGAGACTTTATAGTATCCCAAATAATTATATTCTTAGATGTTATTTTAAAACAAATTGTTAAAAACGCAAGTTCTTTTTTGAAATTCACGAATGATTATTATTTTTGCCGTGATTATTATTCTTGTTTATTGTTAAACTTAAAGTCGAGATTTTATTCCAATTTTATTAGTTTCTTAGAAGCACATTATATTTAATTTTAACACATTGAGACTTTATAGTATGCCAAATAATTATATTCTTAGATGTTATTTTAAAACAAATTGTTAAAAACGCAAGTTCTTTTTTTGAAATTCACGAATGATTATAATTTTTGCCGTGATTATTATTCTTGTTTACTGTTAAACTTAAAGTTGAGATTTTATTTCAATTTTATTAGTTTCTTTTTTCATATAATTTTAAAGATTAACTAATAAACATAATATAGTTTTATAGCTTTTGGTTTCATTTTTATCCAACGACTAGCGTTCCGCCCCGGCTTCGCCTGTGGTACATAATACAGCACTCAGGGATCACGTACATATCCAACGGTGAAAGAATTTTTGAAATCGGTCCAGTAGTTCCTGAGATTAGCGCGTTCAAACAAACAAACTCTTCCGCTTTATTAAATTAGTATAGATAGGTCATTACACTCCAAGTGATTTTCATTTCTTTTCACTAGTTCATTACACTCCATCAATTTTCCGGAAAACTACTAGAGTTAGGAAGAGGCCTTGTACATGTAATTTTTTTTCATACTGTAATCTATAAGTGTTTAGCGCGTTAAAACAAACAAACTCTTCCGCTTTATTAAATTAGTATAGATAGGTCATTACACTCCAAGTGATTTTCATTTCTTTCCACTAGTTCATTACACTCCATCAATTTTCCGGAAAACTACTAGAGTTAGGAAGAGGCCTTGTACATGTAATTTTTTTTCATACTGTAATCTATAAGTGTATATACAAAAAATAGTAATAAAAAGAAAAAAATTTTTTTTTTTCAAAACTGCGAAATTAAAACGAAAATCGATAATCACCCAAGATTGTGTTTAGATAATATAATAATAGCACTAAGTTTTCAGAAGCGGTCTCCTCATTAAAATCTAGAAGTATTTATGATAAGAATATTATAGAAATTAAAATATACTTACCTGTCCCATTATGATATCACCATTCTTGCTGAGAGTTTGGTAGTCCAACATACTAATGTTGTTTATGAGTTGCGCACTAACTGGATCCTGTACTACAGAGTTGGAATCCCCCGATGAGCTGGAATCTCCTGCACAGGCATCTGCTGGAATATAAATGAATATTATTTTTCTGATTGTTTCTATAAGAACAGATTCCAATAAGGTATAGATAGGAATCTCTCAGGAAAACAAACAACCCACGTTTTTCAAATTAAAACTGACTTACCTGAACTTTGAAGATCAATTTTTGGATCATCATTTAAAGTTATAAAGGGTGCCTCGTTCATTTCTTCTGAGAGTGGATGTTTGAAGTCCAATGGAGTTGGACTCGGCGTCATAGGCAACAGTAGACATGTTGAAGACTTCACGCCGCGAAGATAATCTAGGGTCTCCAGATCGGGACCATCGTTATTACTACTGCTTTCTGGTAAATCATTCATTTTTAGTTGTTTGCAATCTTATCCTATCTTATCGTAAAATATTAAATCTACACAACCTTACATTACATTAAGTATACTCTGATTTCTAATTCCGTGGAACTCTGACAGGTGTCAACTCAACTGTCATTGTCATTTACAGATGAGTTATTTGAATGGAGATATAGATGTAAGGCCAGTATAAAACCAATTATACCAATCCGTTTAAAACGAAAAAACCCGTTTAATTCCGAAATAAACCATTTTTCCGGTATAAAACGATTGGTATTGATGACTATGTATATAGGTATGTTTTCAACCCCCGACTCTGTGGCAACAAATAAAAGTCAATAAAAATCCGAAAGTTTTGTTTGGTTTTGTTCAGGGGGGTGACACTGTAGTTCCCTTGGACTTCGCAAAGCGCTAGTATCGCAACCACAGAACTACTTTTCTAAGGTCATATCCAAGAAGGTTATATACTCTATGTAGACACTGGAGACTGCGCCTGAAACATTTTAATAAAGATAAAGTCATTCAGCTGGGCTATTTTTCCTCTCTAGTTTTTCTATATCTCACACACTTTATTTAAGTAGTCTGTTGAGAACGAGACAAAGCCTGTTCAAGACCATATTTCTTTGCTTCAACATTTTGTTTGGATTGTTCCTGGTCTGTGGTGCTCAGGTTCTATGTTTCTTGGTCATATCATTAAAGTGTTCTGACTTCTGTGGTAATTATTGTTTTTTTTCAAAATGGCGTCTTCGTTGTTGTTGTGTTTCGAAAAAAATAATTATTGATTTCTTACAATCTTCTAAACTTTAAATACGTCGAGTCGAGCTTCTGTTCCTGTGTTTGTGTTTTATACTGTAGTGCTATTTATATTTGGCACGTTGACTCTTTTTTGTTTCATTGAAACAAGACTCGTACCTATGTTTTGTTTTTTGAAATATCTGACCTGACATCAAGAAAACAAGGAGAAATGTGGCTGCTCGCCAGTACAAAACAACATTAAGTTGTTTCGATTTCCTAAACCTGCTGGAATTTTGCGCGGTACGTATAACCAACCTAACCTAACTAGATTTATACTATACGTTATAAAATTCATTCTCCATAAATTATCCATAAACAGACACAAGCACACCTTTTGATATTTATAGTGATACCAACAGGTGTGCTTAAGTTGGCTTAAGTCTATAGTTTCCTGCTGTGTTACTGTCAACCATTTTCCAGATATTGCAGATACCACTAGTGAGGAAAAAAAATTATTGGTAGCCCACCTTTTGTGTTTACTATTTATTACCTATAGGCTAGTAAAAATACTACTATTCATATATGGTATATATTTGTAATAATTAGTACCAATTAATTATTTTTAAATTTATTTGTTTCTTTTCAGATGTGAACTATGTGATATTCAGATGTGAAGATGAATTAAACAGACAGGTTTTACTGATTGTTTTATTGGGTTTTATTTCAAGAAGTTTTCAGGGCCAGCCCGGAGTTGTTTGTTAGCAGTATTTCACCCTCGTGCCTCGGAGAGGATGTAAAGCAGGCTGTCCTGTTTATTATTACTATTACTATCATCATAATAGTCGCTAAAGTCCACCAACCTGCATTGGAGCAGCGTGGTGGGTCTAAGCTCTAAATCCCTCTCTCGTATGAGAGAGGAGGCCTGTGCCCAGCTGTGGGATGTTAAAAGGTTGTACTGTTGGTGGTAAAAAATTATTTGTTCCATGTTTAGTAACTTTTGTCGTTCTTCTTGCGAACACATCTTTAATTATGACTATTCATATTAGTGATCTTTTATATTTCTGCAAAAGAATTTATTGATATTATCTTACTTTCAGCCAAAGATTAAAAGAGTGATCACAATTATGCTATTATAGTTTGATAAATAATTGATGGTAGGTTTAAACCAGAGGTTCCCAAACTTTTTTTTCTCATGGACCACTTTCAAAATTTTACTAGTTCCGGTGGACCCCCTGCAACCACATTTCTACCATATTCCCAAAACTCGAAAAAAAATATGAAGATTAGATCTTACTATGGAAATTTGCGTCCATCGACCAATTGCAACTATCCATAAATTACGTCGCACGTTAAGGGGGAGGGGGGACGAATTGTGACATTGTGTGACAAAGGGGTGGAAGGGGTCATACATTTTTTTGATGTCACATTTCAAAATCTAATATTAAAGTAGGTATTATTAAAACATGAAATAAGAAATTTTAAAGCAAAATTTTGTTGAAAAATTGCAAAATATGTGACGTCACACCATTGTCTCACAAATGTGACCATTTGTGACAAGGACGGGGGTAAAGTTAAGCACTGAATAATAAAATTCCATAGCTTTTTAAAATATTATCTGCCTATATTGTAAGGTGAAGTCAAGCCAATATTTTAGTTCTTCACTATCGAAACCAGATAAAAAAAATTTCGTGGACCCCCGCTTACGACTCGTGAACCCCCATTTTCTTGTCACGCCAACGTAGACCCCCCTCGGGTCTCCCGTGGACCCTTGGGGGTCCACCTGGACCACTTTGGGAACTACTGGTTTAAACAATATCTGACTGGTGGTTTCTGATTGTAAACAAAATTTTTGTACATGATGCCTTAATATATTGCCCAGTTGTGAATAATCAAGATTTACATAATATTTTTACCTTTCCATCGCCACTGTCACAAGTCTATGCAAGACAAATTAATGTGATGGTCTGCACAGAGACACAAAGTCATTACTTTATCACTTTGTACTGACATCCATAAAATAGATTTTATTTTCCATAGCAGGATGAGAAGAGGAAAATGTTGGCAATGTTAATTTGTGGATATAAATAAGTGGGAAACAATCTCTTAGAATAGTTTTTATATATTCTGTATTTTATGTTAATTTAATTTTATGCCTCGATCTGTATAATAATTGGTGTAATATTATAATAAATAAATATAAATTGAGAGGTGTGCAAGAAAAACTTAAGAAACAAAATATATGCTTTTCTCAAAAATTACTTTTGATAAATATAAAGTGTATAGATTAAGAAAAAAGAAATATAAAATTGAATATAGTAAGTTGTTTTATTTTAAACCCAAAAATTTCAAAAAGAATAAAAAATGTAGTGGTACCCCATTTCAACGTTTGTCATGGGACATCACTATACTATCGATATCGATATTTTAAGGTGGGATTGTGTCCCATCACTTCTTCTTGCGACACTAGCGCTTTGCGAAGGCAACGGAACTAACTGTAAATTTTTGCCACTGTCCCATCTGTCTTAGAGACTAGTATATTAGTGATCTGTGGTTTTGTTTCTGTGGTTATTTTCATTTGATTTGAATTTTTATTTTGTTTATTTTAGTAATTTTATTTTTAACATCATAAATCAGAGGAGAAAGCAGCATTTTATACTGTACAGTATATATTTCGTACATTGTTTTAGTTATTACAATTTTGCATTTTTATGATTTATAAAATGCATAAGATTAACAACATTTTACATTATACCAATGCATCGGTGGCAAAGCAAGTGCGGTGTTTTTCTAGCAAAGGAAAGATTATAAAGAATTTGAACTACCAATACATACAAAGAAGCAAGGTGCCCACATTCCACTTTCAAAAGTCCCTACCGAGGCTCCCAATACCTGAATTAGATAAATCTCAGAATCGTTATTTAAACGCATTACGGCCGCTTCTGAATGATGAGCAGTACAACGAAGCGGTAACGAGGACTGTTAACTTTGTAGCAAATGAAGGTAGCAAATTGCAAGCCAAACTTATTTCGAAAGATAAATACAATAAGCATACAAGTTACATATCAGATTATTGGTTTGATCTATATTTAAGAGATCGAGTGGGGCTACCAATCAATTACAACCCTTTTATTGTAATGCAGAATGATGTGCGACCAGAATACAACAATCAGTTGATCAGAGCTACAAACCTATTAGTAAGCGCAGTTAGATTTATGCTATCACTAAGAGAAGAGATACTAGAGCCTGAAGTATATCATCTACAGCCAAAAAAAAGTAACACTCAGTTATTTAGAACTATAACTAGTTTATTGCCAGCAAGCTTATCTTGGTTTGTATTATCCACATCTGCTGCTTTGAAATACAGCTTCTACATTAATTCATAGTGACTATCTGTATTTGTGTTTTTCTATTATGTTCGCTTTAAAATACTGAACATCTAAGTCAAGTCCAATATTTTTTTTTTACTATAATTTAAAGCACTTTATTGGTTAGCTGTATTTGTCTATCACATTGACATGAATGATAAGAATTCCCATATGTGGCAAGTCGGCTAGTAAATAATAAATTACCCTGCATTTTTTCAGGTATGGAGCGTATTTATTTAAAGCATTTCCACTGGATATGAGTCAGTTCCCAGGGTTATTCAACGCCACTCGCATCCCTATGTTGAGCAAAGACAAAATCATCAGAGACACTACTTGCAATCATGTTGTCGTACAAAAGAATGGCAATTTTTATGTCTTTGATGTATTGGATACGGATGGTAATACTTCAAAGTTTTTACTATTTGCATGTGGATGGACATTTCAATTATTCTTATAATAGGTTGGGGAAAAAGAAATCCATTATTTTTATCCATTATCCATTATTTTACGTCTGAGCTGCTTCACCGCGCTTTGACCACGATCGCTTTCGCATAATGTTGTCGTATGTGACCCATTTCTCATCCCCAGTCACCATCCGTTTAAGAAATGGGTCGATTTCATTACGTTTGGCCAAGGCTTCGCAGATGGAAATTCGATCCATCATGTTTTTTGGTGTTAATTGGTGTGGCACCCAAACATCAAGCTTTTTTTTAAACCCAGCTTTGTGCAAATGGTTTAAAACTGTTTTGTGGTCGATCTTTAACTCCTGGGCGATGCTACGACTACTAACATGCCGGTCCACTTCGATGATTTCAGTGACTTTGTCGACATTTTCGACGACGGGCCTGCCTGTGCGAGGGGCATCCTTAACGTCAAAAATACCCGAACGGAATCGACGAAACCAAAATTGCGCGTAATTAGCTGTTACAGTATCGGGACCATAAACACTATTCACATTTTCAGCCGCCTGACTTGCATTTTCGCCCTTATCAAAGAAAAACTGTAAAATGTACCGAATTTTCTCTTTGTTGACTTCCATCTTTAACGCCGTGTAACTCAGAACTGAATGGACAAAACAAAAAACTGCAAACGAATTCTTTTAGTGCGAACTGTTACCTTGACAACGAGCATAAATTTGAAATTGTTTGATCGATAATTTACGAGATATCGATCACTACAGCCATCTACCGAAAAAATAATGGATTTCTTTTTCTTTGCATAGTTTATGATCAAAAATTTTGTTCCATTCAGATAAAAAATTGGGACCTTTTATCAGAAATTTGAATCATGTAAAAAATAGATGCTCATTTTTGTCATAGCCCCAGAAAAAAAATCGCAATGTGTTTTATGATGTCTGCACTTCACTATTCCTCATTACTGAAGTTTGTAATCCCTCTCACCAAGGATTTTCCTGCAGACAAAGTAACTCCATATACTTACCTCGGTTCCCTGAAACATGCAAGGCATTGTAGATCTTGGCAGTGAGATTGGTGCAGATTTGATCAGACTAATACATCTGGCTCCATTCAGGAGGTTGCTTTCTTTTCTCTTCATCAGTGGGAGGTGAATATTTTCCTCCATTCTGGCAATGTAGCAGAAATTCAGAGCATTTTTCTCCAGTACCACATGTCTGATGATAGCACCAGTCTAAACTCTTCACCTTCACATTTTTCCACTTGCGATTTGTTTACTTTTTAAGTAAGCTAATGAGAACTAGACCTACACCTAGAATAGTTTTCATTTATTGCAATATTTTTAGGTAATCTATTGTCGCCGACGGAAATTCAAGGCAATTTAGCACAAATCCTGAATGATGATTCAAAAGCTAATTATCCATTGGGTGTTTTAACAACTCAGAATAGGGATGAATGGGCCAAGCAGAGGATGCACTTGGAGGAAACCGGAAATAAAGAAGTATTACGAAAAATTGATACTGCAATATTTAATTTAGTACTTGATGATGTTTGCATTGATGATGACAAACATAAACTATTGGCACACTATTTACATGCGGATGGGTCTAACAGGTAATATTATGAATTTTATATTTTGGTATTTTTAACACAGTACAAGTCTAGTTTTGACAGTGAACAGTCAAAACTCTATCAGTGAGAGTGAGAGTAGTAAGAGTCCTTTTTATGAGCAAATGTATTGAAAAAAAAATTTGTATCTGTGAATTTTGTGTGACAATAGAAAATACACCCAGCCAGAGCAATATAGCCAGAGCAATCAATTGACGTGTGCAGTCTCAACTTGGCCAAACCTCCCTTAAATACATCCTTTAATTGATTATGAATTTTCAGATGGTTTGACAAATCATTCAGTCTCATTGTCACTAAGGATGGATTGTCTGGTATTAACTTTGAGCATTCGTGGGGAGACGGTGTTGCCATACTCAGATTTTTCCAAGACATCTACACTGAAACCACTACTACGCCTTTCATAGGGCCCGATAGTAAACCCTCAGATAAACAAGTAACAGTGAAAAAATTAGGTAAGCGCAATTTAGTTTGTTTTTGGTATGTTAATCTAAATTTTGTCCACTTTGAATAACTGTTCTGTTCTCATGCACTAAGGCTCAGTTCCATAGATTTCACTTTGCTCAGCTTTTAACTTTTGAGTTAAAACAACCTATTCTTCAGTCAATGTATGTACAACAATATTTTTTAAAGCAGTTACTGAATAACCATATCAACTGCTGAGGTCAGTTATCTTAAAATCACAGAAAGGCACTAAATTCATTTCGAAGGTAAAATAATATAAACTCGTAGTTTTAGTTTTAAGTTTTCGTAAATAATTATTTCAAAAAGTGTACAGTGTACCAATTTTGAATAAAGTTTATTTGACTTTGAAAAATATTTTTCAGAATTTAGCTTAGATGACAAATCAAAGAGTTTTGTTGAAAAGGCCAAAAAAGAATATAATGATTGGTGCAATTCTTTAAGTATAGACTACATTTTATACGAAGGCTTAACGAAAGGAGCCTGCAAGAAATTCAAAGTCAGCCCTGATTTTATTATGCAGCTTGGTTTTCAGGTAAAAATATATATTACAATTTTCGCCGACTGACTGCCCCAGCAGATAATTCGAAATGTTAAAATTACTGTTGAAGAGCTTTTAATTCCAGACTTGCAAGTGAGGGTTTTAATTAATAGCCACATTGCATCATACGTTTTCTAATACATTTGTAATTAAAAATGGTAAAAACAATAAAATATGTAAGCCTAGCCTATGTGGGGCTTATATTACCACTATTAGGCTAGGCGTATGCTGAGAAGCAGGCGACGCAGCACAGCACAGTACAGCATAGTGCAGGGCAGGGCAGTTGAGGCAGAAATGTGCCCACTCCGCATGCTGCGATGCAGCTGACATTCGCATCCTAGCTAGTTCTCACCCATAATAACTCTTTCAATGTATTTTTTGAATAGTCTGGATGATTTGTATCATACAAACAAGGTTCACAACGAACTAATTCAATTAAATGTTCTGTAATTGCAACAAAAGTATAAAATATTGTTAATAAACACGTCTCGACGTGCACGCGTCGCGCAGAATTCTGTGCCGGCATTACAACGAGACGCAGAGCAGGACAGACATATGTCTGCGTCGCATGTACCTGCGCCGCAGCGTACGTAGTTCAATGACGTTCCATGCTTTACAAAATCTGCCCTGCGTGGACCTGCGTCGCGTGCGTTTCAGCATACGCCTAGCCTTACCAGTGCTATTGTATTATGTATATTGTGTTTTTAAAGTATCATAATAATAATAGGTTTAGAATTAATTAATCTATGTTTACTTACATAATGTGCTATAAAATAATGGATGGAGGCCTCAAAACAGCTGTTCTGTTTGGCAGCCATGTTGGTGTTGATTACAACACTAATAATAACCATTACCGTACAAGTGTGCACCATGATTTTTACCGGTACCTACTACCTACCCGGTAATTTAATAGTTCTCACATCAATGTAATAAGAGTCACTTTACCAGGAAATATATTGAAATTGTATCGTGTAATGTAATCACGGTGAAGGAAAACATCGTGAGGAAACCTGGAAACCTCCATGCCTGAGAGTGTGTGAAGTCTGCCAATCCGCTTGGCCAGCGTGGTAGACTATGGCCAAAACCCTTCTCACTCTGAGAGGAGACCCGTGCTCTGTAGTGAGCCGGTAATGGGTTGATCATGATGATGATGATGATGATGATATTGAAAATGTCAATTGTAGGCAGCACATCACCTCCTCCACGGCAAGTACGTGGGAACGTATGAATCTTGCAGCACGTCCGCCTTCAAGCACGGGAGGACGGAGACCATGAGGCCTTGTACACAAAAAACAAAGGTACCATTTTGTTATTACCACATTTTATTCTATACTAGCGGTCCGCCCCGGCTTCGCCTGTGGTACATATATTATAGCCTATAGCACTCAAGGATCACTTACATATCCAACTGTGAAAGAATTTTTGAAATCAGTCCAGTAGTTCCTGAGATTAGCGCGTTCAAACAAACAAACTCTTCCGCTTTATTATATTATAGTAGAAGATGATAGCATCCACCACCACTACCACCACTACAGCCTTTTAACGTCCCACTGCTGGGCACAGGCCTCTCTCATAGGAGAGAGGGATTTAGAGCTTAGACCCGCCACGCTATTCCAATGCGTGTTGGCGGGCTTTAACAAACATTGTCACACGATAGTGATAAACCGGGACCGACTGCTTAACGTGCTCTCCGAGGCACGGGGGCGAGACACCGCCAACTACCAACTCCGGGCTGGCACAGAGAATTTCTTGACAGTAAAACTCGATGCCTAACAATTATATTTGCCCCACCCGGGAATCTATGTTTACTTACTTAATGTGCTATAAAATAATGGATGGAGGCCTCAGAACCCGGGACCTCGTGATCTGCAGTCGTATTCGACTAATTGATCTAATGGTTAGCAAATATGCTAACGAGGCAAACTCTTGACTGCTTAATTGCCTGACTTGACTCAAGACTATGAATTCGTATCAACTAGGGGTCTACTTCTTGCAGTTGTTTTGCGACAGTCTCCACTCGAACAATACGTCGAAACAAGAGCTCAGATCGATGATGCAGGAGTGTTCCACCAACCACTCGGAGCTCGTCAAGCAGGCGGCCATGGGGCAGGGCTTCGACCGGCACCTGTTCGCGCTGATGAAGGTGGCCGAAGACAACGGGCTCCCCCGTCCGGAGCTGTACGACTCGTATGAATACAAGCTGCTGAATAAGTCGATTCTCAGTACCAGTACGCTCTCGGCTCCTAGCGTGCTGGCGGGCGGGTTTGGGCCCGTCGCGAGAGAGGGTTTTGGGATCGGGTAAGAAGTTGATACACTTTTTTCGACGTGATAACGTCTTATAGACCGATGAACGTTGGCTACACGCACGAAGATGCGTGACTCATTGTCACGTACCGCGTGCAAGCGAGAGCGCGGAACAAGGGATAGAGAAGGCACGATCGGCCTAAACATTCGGCTTATGACGTTATCACGTAAAATTATCGTCCATAAATCGACTTTACAATCAATTTATTTTTACGTGATTACGTCTTATAAATCGATGAACGTCGACCGCACGCACGGAAAAGCATGCCTCATTTTCACGTTCCGCCTAGCCAAGCGTACAAGCGATAGCGCGGAACAACCTATGGAGAGGCAATGCTTTCTCATGACGTTATCGCGTAAAATTATCGTCCGTAAACCAACTTTACAGACAACCAATTTTTTTAATAAAATGATTTGTCTCGTGTAGGCCAACTTAAGGCTATTACTGCCGCAGTCAGTATCTTAAGGTCAGTTTCCACTAAACGGAAAAATACTCGCGCACTTTTTTGCTGTCACTATAAATAATACAGTGATAAAATTGGACGCAAACATGCGTTCTCTTCTGTTACAGTTATTTATTCAATAACATAAAAAAGTGCGCGATGATTTCTTTAATTTTTACATTAAAAAAAATTAACTCTAGTCAGTTAATGCTTACATCTTGAATCTGTATAATTTATACTAGATAGGTTATTAATTTCGTCCATGAATGAATTAATTTCGTCCGTGAATGGATTAATTTCGTCCGTGAATTAATTAATTTCGTCCGTGAATGAATTAATTTCGTCTGTGAATGAATTAATTTCGTCCGTGAATGAATTAATTTCGTCCGTGAATGAATTGATTTCGTCCGTGAATGAATTGATTTCGTCCGTGAATGAATTAATTTCGTCCGTGAATGAATTAATTTCGTCCGTGAATGAATTAATTTCGTCCGTGAATGAATTAATTTCGTCCGTGAATGAATTAATTTCGTCTGCGAATGAATTAATTTCGTTCGTGAATGGATTAATTTCGTCCGTGAATTAATTAATTTCGTCCGTGAATGAATTAATTTCGTCTGTGAATGAATTAATTTCGTCCGTGAATGAATTAATTTCGTCCGTGAATGAATTGATTTCGTCCGTGAATGAATTAATTTCGTCCGTGAATGAATTAATTTCGTCCGTGAATGAATTAATTTCGTCTGCGAATGAATTAATTTCGTTCGTGAATGAATTAATTTCGTCCGTGAATGAATTAATTTCGTCAGTGAATGAATTAATTTCTCTGTTCAGGTATTCAGCGTTCCCCGACAAGCTCGGAGCAGCGGTCTCGGCTTACAAAGCTCACAACGACAGCACACAATTCGTCGAGGCCTTAAACAAGTCATTTGTTGACATAACAAAAATTTTAACGGAATAACGAACTTTAACGGTCTGACATAAGGATCAAATTGGCATGTATACTCTGATTTTTAATTTCGTGAAATTCTGACGTTTCTTAATGTTACCAGAGATAAAACAGTTCCCACAAAAAAGATAAAAAATTCAAAACTTACATATAAATAAAAATCAATTGCCTCATGATATATATATTTGACAAACGCCTGACAGATACTTCAGGTACCTTACTTTGGTTTCGGGTAAAATCGAACGTCATGGTAACCCTGTTTTTCATACAAATAACCCATTCTATTTTTAAATGACAACTGTCAGAATTCCACTGAATTAGAAATCAGACTATACAGCATAGGAGTGTAGTCGGAACGGAGCGTCCTTTAATGATAACAACTTAAACTCGACTTTATTTACTTCGGCATACAATTGAAAATGGTACAATGAAAACAAAATACTAAAGAGATTGGGACGCGCCGCGAGCCATTCCGAGTCACCGCCGCTGTGCAAAAGAAATTAAAGCTGAGTTTACGATTTTCATCAAAAAAGACGTTGCGCCTCGGCTCCATTCCACTACGTTAGTGGACGTTACCCCTAAAATGTCCAAATAAAGACTGAGCGCACACTGGCTATAAACATCGGCACGTACATCGAACGCTGAACGAAACGTGGAGGGGGTAGCTGCGCATGGGTACTGTCGCGCACGTAATACAATCATTGCTTTAATTATTTAGTAGTACCTATTTAATTTAGCTATTAATTGTGTCTGCCTTCTCAAAATAGTATTTTTTCTAGGAATATTCACTGTTCAAAGTCACAAACAAACTTAATAAAAAACAAATTAACAAACTCAATCTTAACAAAATATATCAACAAAAATTAACCGCAATAACAATACAATTAAGAACGCGACTGTACACTGGACGTGCGCGGGGCGTCCTAGCTAACCCCTCCACTTTCCTTCAGCGTTCGATGTACGTGCCGATGTTTATACTATGGACTTGAACTTCTAGCGTCTAAAGCTCAAGCTTAGGCTTAGCAAAACTACGGCAGCTGTGAAATGCTTAAATGCTTCTGTGTCGACCGCTCGAACTGCCCCCGAGCATTTCGATGGAAGTTTAAGCTACTAAGGGCCTGTCTCACCACCTTCTGATAAGTGGCGGATAACTTATTCACAATTTTTGTCTTCTTTTTTGATATAAATTAAGAAAGCGACAAAACTTACGTTTAGGCTGTCTGACATTTATCGGGAGGTGAAACAGGCCCTAAGAATCAGACGAATATCATAAAATGAACTGAACTAAATGATAGGACCCGAATTGGTACGAAACTGGTCGGACAAACACCGACAATAAACCAGATGTGCTTTAGAACCACTATTCATCATCGTAAAACAGTTTTGTTGCATTTTCCCGTTTCATGTTTGTTTATAGTATTTTATGGAGAGGCTGAGAGCATTTTATGGGTCCATAAACATTGAAGCTCCTTTTGTATCTCATAATATAACCACACGAGTAGTAAATCTACAGAGGGGAAGCTTCCACAAGCGGCCCGCTGTAGGTATACTCACACAAACACACTCACCAACGGTTCACGGACGCGCGCTCGTTCCTCTAACCGGTACAGTTGGTGACAAACATGCGCATATGTGTGAGTGTACTTAAAGCGGGCCGCTTACTAGAAGCTTCCCCTCTGTAGGTACTCTGTGATATAACCATCGTTATAACCCACGGCACGTACATCGAACACTGAAGGAAACTGGAGGGGGGTAAGCTATTGTATTACGTGCGTGACAGTTCCCATATGCAGCTATCCCCTCCACGTTTCGTTCAGTGTTCGATGTACGTGCCGCGGGTTATATTAGTAGGTATAACAATCGTATCACACAATACATAATCATCTTTATTTTTTTTTACTTTTACTGGGAATTTACTGGGATACTATGCGGTCCGCATGATATAAATAATATAGGTTATAATACCTAATACTATTTTTGTATCACAAAATAAGAAAGTGGTGTTATTTTATATTTTATTGTATTAAAAAACTGGTGTAGGTAGATGTATGAAAGTGTTATTTATTAAAATGAAGAAAAATATTTCGGTATCGGTAGTACAGGATATTTATAATTTTATTAAATAAATAAATGCATTTAAAATAAGTGAGTAAATTGACACACTAGATTAATTTTGTGTTGATATATAAAAGCCAATTGATCAATGATAATTAGTAGGTTATAGTGTTTACCACAAGGTTATAGTTAGATATTTATGATAAACTCGAGTATGGTAAACTTAATTATAAATCGAAGTTAGAATAAGAAAAGCATTTATACTTATAAAAATACTTTTACTATGTGTTGTACTTGAATAAATACATATTTTTACAGTTTTAACTTTTAATTTAAATTTTAGTATGTACACAGAACTCAAGCTTGATTTACACACATTTAGTTGTCAAGTAGTTAATTAAATTTTAACCTAATTTTAAACGACTTAATTTTAAGTAAGCATTTTCACGAATCCAGACAAGTAATTTAGTAAACTTCTAACTTCTTATTCTAGCCACCGGCGGGGTGCGGAGAGCGCGGCTACTTAACCGAAAAATAGATAAAATTTTATTCCACTTGTTTACTTGCATACTAAATTTTAACTTGCAACTTATTACTAAATTCACTGTTTACATGCATTATTTCACTTAAAATTAAGTTAAAATTTAGTTAACTACTTGACAACTTACTGTGTGTAAATCAAGCTTAACCATTATTCAATTGAATTTGCAAATTCGAAAAGGGCATACCTACCGTATGTACCTATTTCTTATATTTTACATCAGCATTTTCTCAAATAAAAGTGATTGGAATATGCACTTGCAGCAGCTATTTATTTCGAATAAAACAAATAAGTTGGTACTTTACTCGTCTCGCATGCGAAAGGGTTCGATTCCCGACTAGATCAGTATACCTAGTTGTTCTGAATTTGCGCATCTCTAAAACTTTACCAAATACTACACAACAAAAAAACTGTAAGATGTAATGCAAGATGAACCCAAAGACTCTTATTTTAAAGTCGTAATTCAATACTTCGAATATTTATTTTACAACATAGCTTGGGACGCTTGGCCACAGGCTTGGCTGTAGACGAATGCTGAATGTATTGGTGAACTCGAACCTTAAAATAAGCCAGTTTAGGTGAACTTCACTCTGAAGTCATTGTGTTTCGATATGTGGTACTAGCTTCTGCCCGCCGCTTCGCCCGCGTGAATTTCGGTTTTTCACAAATCCCGAGGGAATCATGGATTTCCGGTTCTCGTTCCCGCTCCCTTTTCCAACCTTTATGCATACTTTCAAGGAAGTTTGCTATAGTAATCTACGGCTGTAGCTATAGATTTCGGTTTTTTCAAAATCCCGTGGGAACTGTGCATTTTTCCAGGATAAAAAGTAGCCTATGTGTTGCCAATGCATGCAACACAGCAAACTATTGCAATAATGTGTTATGTGAACGTGATTTACCTAATAACAGTCAGCGCCTTCTATGGCGTTTTTGGAGGTCTAGATATCTGTTTTAGTCCCACAGGAACACTTTTTCGGGACAAAAGTAGCCATGTGTTAAGTCAGGGCATAAGCTATTTTCATTCAAAATTTCAGCCAAATCGGTTCAGTAGTTGCGGCGTGATTGAGTAACAAACATCCACACTTTCACATTTATAATATTAGTAGGATTTAGTAAAGTTTTCGAGGTGTGCAAACCGAGACTAACCATACAGGGAACCATTGTTTCTGAGGCATTAATTATTATAATCTCGGTTAGTAGTTTCAATCATATTCGCCTCTTCCGAACCGATAACTTCTTGAAATAAAGGCATGGTGGATGAAAATAGCAATTATTTTTGTCACAGTCATACAGAGTTGAAGTTCAACTACAATAGCTCACACTATACATATGGGTTCAACTGTTGAATCCATAGTGTGAGCTGTTTAGAAAAATATAGAGCTATTCTGCCGTCCTAACGAAGAGTGCAATAAGTCGAGTTTTTGGTCAAATTGACTTAAGACCATATCCGTAATCAGGAAAATGAGCTCTATATTTTCGTCTTAGACGTCTTTTTTGTATCTTCAATAGTTTCGGTTCTGTTGGTTACCATAACTGCAATATCTAATATAACGATGTGTAAGGAGCTAATCATAACCGAAATATCTTGAGTTATGACTTGGATAGCTTTGATATTTTGTAATATTACATAAAATAATCGCAATAAGTCCAGTTATTGCACTTATGACTATAGTACGTTTTATAAATTTTTGGCATATTTACTAGTCATAAGTGCAAGAAGTAAAGAGTTATTGCAGTTATCATAAGGAAACTTATTACTTAAAATGTCTAGCTTACTAAATGTATTATACTAAAGTAAAGTTAAAATAAACAAAAAGTTTTTGATTTTGACGATTTTGTGGATGTTGTAAAATTGTCAAATTCGTAGATTTTTACTTTTACAAGCACAAAATTAGAAACACAACCACTTAAAGAAAATTTTGGAAGTCAAAAGTCATTGGCTGAAAGGGGACAATTTTCATTGAAAGTCAAAGAAAAACATGCAGCTGATTGGAGAGAATTAGAATTAGACAAATGAAAATTATCAAAAATAAAAAAAAAACTAGATATCTATACTAATATAATAAAGCGGAAGAGTTTGTCTGTTTGAACGCGCTAATCTCTGGAAGTACCAGTCGGATTTGAAAAATTATTTTTGCATTTGGTAGTACAGTTTTCCAGAAAGGTTATAGGCTATTTAACATTCCTAAAATCTTCCTCTAAGGGGGTAAAATGGGGGTAGAAAGTTTGTATGAAAGTCCTGTTTTTAAAGTTACAGACCTGAAATCGGCATTTAGATTATTAGTTTTAAATAATATAAACCTGTATATTTTATTCTGAAAAATCTTCCCTTAAGGGTGGCAAAATAGGGGTTGAAAGTTTTTATGTTAAGTTTTAATTATTGTTATTATCAACTTGTAATTTGGAAGGTAGGTTTATTCTAAGGCTTAGATATCAGCCTAGAAAAGATTTCACGAAAATCCTCCCCTAAGGGGGTAAAATGGGGGTAGGAAGGTTATATGAAAGTTCTATGTTTTTGAAGTTACAGATATGAAAATAGGCATTTAGATTATGAATTTTAAATAATAAAAACTCGTATAAGTTGTTCTGGAAAATCTCCCATTAAGGGTGGTAAAAAAGGGGATGAAAGTTTTTGTGAAGTTTTAATTATTGTTATTATTATCTTGAAATTTGGACGGTAGGTTCTTTCTAGGGCGTAGATATCAGCCTAGAAAATATTATAGGAAATTTCTCCCCTATGTAAAATATATAAGGGGGTAAAATGGGGGTAGGACGGTTATATGAAAGTTCTATGTTTTTGAATTCAGTTACAGATACGAAAATCGTCATGTAAGTTATTAGTTTTAAATAATAAAAACCTATTTAAATTATTTTGGTAAATCTCTTTTATTCTTATTATGTTCTTGCAATCACCTTATATCTAATTAAAATAATTCACTAAGGAAAACCATACATATGGTTGGAAGAAACTATAGGGCATCATATAGTTTGTGCTACACAAATAAGTAGTATGTAGGTTTACTAACAAAAACTGCAATAAGTAGTGTAGTTATTGCAATTATGATTAGGAATGCTATATCAAAACAATTCATAAGTCCTAATGATAAATACATTATTGCGTTTTTAGTGTGTATATAAACTTATGTACAAATATAATATACTACATAAAATTAAGCATTATTTTATCTGTCGTTCAGTAAAAGTTTCAAACCAATAGCTTTTATAGTTACGAAGATACACACAAAACAAAAATTAAATCTTTAACTGCAAATATCTCGAAAGTAGTCAAAACCTAGTTATTGCACTCTTCGTTAGGACGGCAGTATTGCTAACCGTGATTAAAATATACCGATCTCCATCCATCCCTACTATCCATGAATGCACCTACGTCGTATAGGTACCTAATGCTCCTGGGAACACCTGTTACATAATGTAGGATTTGTATATTAAATAGGTAATAGATAGGTAGGTAGGTATACACTATACTATACAGTACAGCATGGCGGACGATTAATTCAACGACGACTGCTATCGATTTTCCTGTGTCCATCCTGTATAAGGACACATATTCATAGGTAACCCTCGACACGATGCAAAAAGGGAGGTGTTACATATGAACCTCTGCCTAGGGTCTGGCGCACACCGAGCGCAGCGCACCAACGAGAACCCTCAGGAGTAAGGCAAAGTGACGCGTGGCGAGTCGCCACGCGTCACTTTGCCACCACAGATCACTAATATACTAGGTTTGCCACTGGCGACTGGCGCGGGCGTCACGCAGCTACTCCGCGCGCGCCCGGAGAACTTGCGCGAACGGAGCACTCGCGCGCACGCTCTTGTGGTCAGCACAAGCACAATCTGATGCTCCGCGGATGCTTGGAATACAATTTTATTGACCGTTACATGTCAATTGTCATAAAGTTAATTATTCAGTGTTCTCAGAAAATGCTCTGCTCTGCGCTGCGCTCGTTGTGGAATTGTTGATCTTCCGGGATAAAAAGATAGTTACTTATCCAATGTCAACTAAGTATCCAATCTATCTGTGTCAAATTTCGTTATGAACGGATTAAGGGTTGAGCCGTTAAAAGATTATAAACGGACAGACACACCTTCAGATCTTTATTATTATTAGTGAGTGTTAATAAAATATTTAAAACTAGCGGTCCGCCCCGGCTTCACCCGTGGTACATTAATATATATATAGCTGCTCGTGCTGATTCACTGACTGATTGATCACCCCTCCTGTAAAATTTTGTATGAAAATTTTTTTTTTCATTAATGGTTTCGTATAGAGCACAAAAATTCATTCGGAACAAAAATATGGAGAGAGCTGATGATTGAGGATTTGGGAGACGGGTGAAGAGCACGCTTAAGGTATTGAAGATAGGTGGGAGGTGCTCGAGCAAATGTCACTCAAAACGTCATCCAATTGGCAGTGAGCCGAAAAAAAATTCAAAATGGCGAGAAAAAGATGGCCGCCATACAAATTTTGTCCGTGTCCATCTCGGAGGATATAAAAGATGGAAGAGTGATTTCTTCGGAAAAGATGATCAGGAGCCAAAGGTCTACTCGATGAGTAGAAAAAAAAATCAAAATGGCGGAATTTATTTTTCCAAAGAAAATGTATGGCGAATATTGAAGAGACTACAAGTTGTAAACTATGCAAGGCTTTGATGCGGTTCTTTGGAGAACTCTCAATGAAAAATATGGGAAGACATGAAGATTGAGGGTTTGGAAAATGGTTGAGGAGCCCGGGCAGGGTATGGCAGATAGATGGGAGGTGCTCAAACAAAAATTACTCAAAACCTCATCCAATTAGCACTGAGCTGAAAAAAAAACAAAATGGCGGATTCAAGATGGCGGCTATACAAATTTCGTCGGTGTCTATCTCACCAAGTATAAAAGATGGAAGAGTGGTTTCTTGGCAAAAGATGATCAAGAACTAAAAATCTAATAGATGAACAGAAAAAAACAAGATGGCGGAATTTATGTTTTCACACAAAAAGTTTTTTTAGTGATGGTTTCGTATACAAGACAAAAATTCATGCGGTGGAAAAATATGGAGAGAGCTGATGATTGAAGATTTTGGAGACGGGTAAGGAGCACGGTCAGGGTATTAAAGATAGGTGAGAGGTGCTCAATCAAAAATTACTTGAAACCTCATCCAATTGGCAGTGATCTAAAAAAAATACCAAAATGGTGGATTCAAGATGGCGGCCATACAAATTTCGTCGGTGTCTATATTACTGATTATAAAAGATGGAACAGTGGTTTTTAGGCAAAAGATCATCAAGACATGGTTTACTTGATAAATAGAAAAAAAAAAACAAGATGATGGAATTTATTTATCTATACAACATATACGACGAATATTGAAGTTGGTACCTATGCAAGACTTTGATACAGTTTCTATTCAAAATTTGTTTTTATGGAAGAACTCTCATTCTGACAAATAATTCGGAGAAAAAATATGGGGAGTGATAATGATCGAGGGTTAGGAATATGGGAAAGATAGGTGGAGGCTGCTCAAACCAAAATATCCAAAAGCAAAACCTCGCGGTCCGCTTTAGCGGGCCGCGCACCCACGTGCCATACTAGTTAATATATATATAGCTGTTCGTTCTGATTCACTGACTCATTCATCGCCTCTCCTGTAAAATTTTGTATGAAAAATTTTTTTTTCACAAATGGTTTCGTATAGAGGACAAAAATTCATTAAGAGGAAAAATATGGAGAGAGCTGATGATTGAGGATTTCGGAGACGGTTGAAGAGCACGCTTAAGGTATTGAAGATAGGTGGGGGGTGCTCGAACAAATGTCACTCGAAACGTCATCCAATTGGCAGGGAGCCGAAAAAAAATTCAAAATGGCGAAAAAAAGATGGCCGCCATACAAATTTCGGCTTCGGCTAACTCAGAGGGTATAAAAGATGGAAAAGTGGTTTCTTCGCAAAAGATGATGAGGATCCAAAGGTCTACTTGATGAATAGAAAAAAAAATCAAAATGGCGGAATTTATTTTTCCATAGAAAATGTATGGCGAATATTGAAGAGACTACAAGTTGTGAACTTTGCATAGTAACTTTGATGCCGTTCTTTGGAGAAGTCTCAAAGAAAAATATGGGAGGACATGATGATTGAGGGTTTGGAAGATGGATGAGGAGCCCGGGCAGGGCATTGTAGATAGATGGGAGGTGCTCAAACAAAAATTACTCAAAACCTCATCCAATTGGCAGTGAGCTGAAAAAAATTCCTAAATGGCGGATTCAAGATAGTGGCCATACAAATTTCGTCGGTGTCTATCTCACTGAGTATAAAAGATGGAAGAGTGGTTTTTTGGCAAAAGATGATCTAGACGTAGTTTACTTGATGAACAGAAAAAAACAAGATGGTGAAATTTATTTTTCCATACAAAATATATGGCGAATATTGAAGAGAATGTAAGTTGGGAACTGATGCAAGACTTTGATACAGTTCCTTTTCAAAATCTTTTTTTATGGAAAAACTCTCATTCTGACAAATTATTCGGAGAAAAAATATGGAGAGTGATAATGATCGAGGGTTAGGAATATGGGGGAAGATAGGTGGAGGCTGCTCAAACAAAAAATACCTGAAAACAAAACCTCGCGGTCCGCTTGCGGGCCGCGCACCCACGCGCCATACTAGTAATATATATAGCCTATAGTAATCAGGGATCACGTACATATCCAACGGTGAAAGAATTTTTGAAATCGGTTGAAATCGGTTGAAGTTCCTGAGATTCGCGCGTTCAAACAAACAAACAAACTCTTCAGCTTTATAATATTAAAAAAAACCGGCCAAGTGCGTGGCGGGCCACGCGCAGTGTAGGGTTCCGTAGTCACAATCCTCGAAAAACAGATATAACTCCTTAACCTATGAACCCTACTTAGCCGTGATAGTTTTCCTTTAAAATTGATTATATACCCTACTGCTGTAAATTTTTTCAAGTTCCTATATACTGCCATTTGGCTGATAGAGGGGGGGGACACTTGACTCTAATAAAAATTTGCACTTTAAAACATCATATTTTACAAACGGATCTAGAAATCGAAAAATGATGTTCCCACACCCACAGTATTTTTAAAAGACCTATTCAACGATACCCCACACTATGGGGTAGACGAGAAAAAAAATATTCATCCCCACTTTACATGTAGGGGAGCTACCCTAAAAAAAAAATATTTATCAAAATTTTAATTCACCACTTTGTCGGCGTGATTAATATTAATTATACTCATGCCAAATTACGGATTTCTAGCACTAATAGTCTCTGAGATTAACCGAGGACGGACAGACGGACAGACGGACGGACATGGCGAAACTATAAGGGTTCCTTGTTTACTACGGAACCCTAAAAAGTATAGATTTAAATAACTTCTAAGATGGGACTATGAATACACCAGTGACGTCATCCGACGAGCGGTATCGTATCCGACATCACTAACGTTCCAATTTACGCTCATAATAGATCATAATCTTGGGCCTGAGGTGAACATGAAAATCTAAATACTTTCGTTATTTTAGCAACTTTGACGAATTATAGGAAGAATTTTGATATAAATAAGACGTTGATCGATGAATATGTACCTAGTGTGGAATTATCTTAGTATCTAATAAATTTTTATATAAATATAAAATTTGAAAGGAATGGTTTCGAGCCATTGCCCATTGGTGGCGAAAATGTCAAAGTTCATTTGTAAATGTTTGTAGAATGTAGAGTTCGATTTGTGAAAAAATAAATAGGATGTTTTAAATGTGTAGGTGCATAAAGGTGTGATATGAAATGGAATATTGTGATTTGTGAGAATGTGTTTTTTTATAGTAAACATCAAGGTAGGTAAATATTTATGTGACTAGGTCTAAGAGACAATAAGAAAATAGCAGCTTACATATTATTGCGTTGCATATTTAGACGTAAAAACCATTTTTATTAGATAAAATTTTTGAAATTAACGAATAATACAAGTTATTACGTATTTTACTATGTCAAGCTGTAAATTAAATTATAGACGATCTATTAAAGTTAAAGGGGAAGCAGGGGTAGAAATGTACAATCACCCTTCATACTTATTTAAATAATTTAAATTTATATAAAATTAATATAATATTATGTGATAATTATTATCTTATCTTAATATTATATTAATTTTTATAAGGAGATACCCAATTTTAGTTTAGTAACTTAGGTACCTAAAGTATTTAACTAAGAACATAGTGCAAACAGCATATCTGTCTACTTACCTAACTATAATTTCATTTTCTTAAACAAGGTAGGGGATATACAATAAGGGGACCGCTATCCAAAACTTAGCTCTATTAAGAATACTACCTAAACACAATCCAATTACCATTTTTCATATATTTGTAGTAATAGTGGTTTAGTATTTATTATTTTTCTAAATGGCTATGTACAGCTTGCAAACTCTAGGACACTGCAGCATCAACTTTAGGTATTTACCCAACGTTTCGTATGAACTCTAGTGTCAGTTTGTCATTGTGAACTTTAAAAAAATCTTATGTGCAAATATTCGTTGACCAGTCTTAATAAAAATTTGACATCTTTAGATGAATTTTAAATACCTACCTAATGCAGACTTGTCTTGGTGTCTAACAAATATGTATGAATATAAAATTTTTGACCCAACTTTTCAGTGGAATAATTTCTGCTTAAAAATTATATCAAGCAACAATTAAGTTGTTTTAAACTTTCAAATATTTTTTGAATTTCTTTTGTATTGTTACAGATTTTTTAATCTAACAACTGCCACAATCAGTGAACAAAATGTTAATCAAAGAATACAGAATTCCTCTGCCTCTTACTGTAGAAGAGTACCGCATAGCTCAGCTGTATATGATAGCAAAGAAAAGCAAAGAAGAAAGCACAGGAGAAGGCAGTGGGGTGGAAATAATTGTGAATGAGCCATATGAAAATGGCCCTGGAGGTAAAGGTCAGTATACTCAGAAAATCTATCATGTGGGTAGCCATTTACCAGGGTGGTTTAAAAGTCTACTTCCTAAATCAGCTTTGACAGTATCTGAAGAAGCATGGAATGCTTACCCTTATACTAAAACTAGATACACTTGTCCATTTGTTGAAAAGTTTTCCCTGGAAATTGAAACTTATTATTTTCCGGATAATGGTCATCAAGATAATGTCTTCAAGTTAACGGGAAGTGATTTGAAAAATAGAATAGTTGATGTTATAGATGTTGTTAAAGATCAGCTCTACGGTGCTGACTATGTAAAAGAAGAAGATCCAAAACATTTTGTTTCTCAAAAATGTAATAGAGGGCCATTGTCTGACTCTTGGCTGGAAGAGTATTGGAAGGAAGTGCAAGGAAAACCGCAACCCTTGCCGAATGGCAAGTCACTTATGTGCGCTTATAAACTGTGTAGAGTTGAATTTCGCTATTGGGGAATGCAAACGAAATTGGAGAAATTTATTCATGATGTAGCATTAAGAAAAACAATGCTGCGTGCTCACAGGCAAGCTTGGGCTTGGCAAGATGAGTGGCATGGTCTAACAATGGAAGATATTCGGGAAATTGAAAGACAGACTCAATTAGCATTGCAAAAGAAAATGGCAGGTGAAGTTGGTGATGAAACTGATTTGTCTGAAGAAAACTCAAAATCCTTAGCAGCTATGTGCAGCCTTGAGAAAAATGAAGACTCAGCAAGTCCAGTTACAACCAAAAAAAGTAATATTGAAAAGAGAGTGCATAAACAGTTAAGTCCAGAAAATTCTCCTCCTTCCGAACCTAAGTCTTCTAAATCGAATCTCAGATCCTCTTCATCAGGTTCTCTTAAAAGTTTACAGACTCAAACTGCCAGCTGGAGAATGGAGACCCTAGTACGAGAATCAGAAACCGAGACTGGTTCAGAAGATGAATTTTATGACTGTGTGTCATCATTAAACAAATGGTCATCTATGTGCTCTTTAGACGAAGCTGATATTGATATATCTCCAACTCAAGGGGATAATTATCAAGATGACAGTATATTCAATCCATCATTTTTGAAACGAGTAACTTCTGAGAGGGGATCTCGTCGAATTCCAACCTTACATAGTCACCAGAGCATAGATGGCTGCCCTGAAACTCCTATACACAGTTCCTGCCCAACAACTGTTTTAATTCTGGTATTTCATGCAGGTAGTGTCCTTGATGCAAATGTTGACATGACTGCCAAAAAATCTGATGTTACGACATTTAAAGGAGCTTTTGAATCTGTCATGAGACAACACTATCCATCTTTAGTTGGTCATATTACTATAAAATTAGTGCCATGTCCATCTATTTGCACTGAAGCGCTTGGAGTTTTATCAACTTTGAGTCCCTACAGTTTTGATTGTTCACCATCTACAGGTGAAACTCCTTCACTCACAAATGACCTTATTCCAATCGGCGCTATACCTTTGATTGCAACATCATCTCCAGAATATTGTGAATATGTTAGTAAAACGATCACATCTGCTAATCTTGTTTACAATGAATTCATAAAATCAGACGATGGAAAAGGATTCAATGGTCAAGTGTGTATTGTTGGTGATAGCATGGGCTCCGTACTGGCTTTTGACGCATTGTGTCGTACCCTGCAATATCAATCGCGACGTGATAGTGAAAACAGTATACTTGATACTGAAATAACTATTCCAAGTGAGCCAACTGAAAATTATTTAAACAAATCACACCTACAGGCTCCTACACCTAGAAGACGATCGTCTACCGCTAGTGATAACCAGACTAAATTAGAATTTGAAGTTAGTGACTTCTTTACTTTTGGTAGTCCATTATCACTCATTCTTGCATCAAGAAAAATATCTGATGACAAATTCAAAAACATGATGAAACCACCTGTTCAGCAAGTCTTCAATTTATTTCATCCTACCGACCCTGTTGCGTCTAGATTAGAGCCTTTGTTGTCAGCAAGATTTACAAATCTACCGCCGATAAATATTGCAAGATATGCTAAATACCCACTAGGAAATGGGCAGCCATATCATTTAATTGAATTAATCCAAAGTCATCCAACATTATTTGGAGATCATTTGCAAATGCCACCTACTCCAATTTTAAGAAGACTTTCCGAGGCATCTGTTCAAAGCACCGTGAGTGGCATGGTTGACAATATTCCATTGATTACTATGAATGCTCTTCAGCAAAAATGGTGGGGCACAAAAAGACTAGATTACGCCCTTTATTGTCCAGAAGGCTTAGCTAATTTTCCTACAAATGCTCTTCCACATTTATTTCATGCTAGTTATTGGGAGAGTTCTGATGTTATAGCATTCATCTTAAGGCAAGTGGGGCATTTTGATTTGGCGTTATATAATCAAACCGACGACAAAGATAGTGCAATGTTTAAACCTGGCCAAGATAAAGAAAAATGGATGAGAAAGAGAACTTCAGTAAAATTAAAAAACGTTACAGCAAATCACAGAGCCAATGACGTCATTGTAAGAGAAGGCTGTCCACAAACATTTACAGCCAGATTTATGTATGGGCCACTTGATATGATCACTTTAACTGGTGAAAAAGTTGACATTCATATGATAAAAGATCCACCGGCAGGCGAATGGATCTTATTATCCACAGAAGTGACTGATAAGACTGGAAGAATTATCTATACACTATCGGAAAAACAAAGTGTAGGTTGTGGTGTTTATCCAGTAAGGGCAGTTGTTAGAGGCGATCATACGAGTTGCAACTTTCATTTAGCTGTTGTACCGCCGCAGACTGAATGCGTAGTATTTAGTATTGATGGCTCCTTCACAGCTAGTGTTTCCGTTACTGGTCGGGATCCAAAAGTAAGAGCTGGGGCTGTAGACGTGGTACGCTTTTGGCAAGATCTAGGCTATCTCATTCTTTACATAACAGGCAGACCAGATATGCAACAAAGAAAGGTTGTGTCATGGTTAGCTCAGCATAATTTTCCTCATGGTTTAGTGTTTTTTTCGGATGGATTTTCGACTGACCCTTTAGGTCATAAAGCTGCTCATTTAAATAACCTCATAACAGAGCACGGGGTAATTCTACATGCTGCCTATGGCTCCGGAAAAGACATAAGTGTATACAATAATTGTGGATTATCTCCGAAACAGATATATGCTATTGGAAAAATAAGTAAAAAGTATAGTAATATGGCTACGACTTTAAATGACGGATATGCGTCACATTTGGCTGATCTGAAATCACCAGGTGCAGTCAGACCTGCAAGAGGCAATGCGCGCCTTCTCGTACCACGTAGACTTCTGGCATCAGTTAGCAGTTCTGCAGTTTCTCGTAGTCATCGTTAAATGCAAATATGCATTTAACGACTAAGAGGCTTGTTTTGTGGTATTTCCTAAGCTTTTAAACATAAATAATATTTGAGCAATGCTAAGGCAAACATTAAAATCTTTTACTTTAAGAATATTATTTATTAATATCTTACTATTGATGATGATGATGATGATGAAAAGTCAACTTTTTATTCAATTTGGTGAAGTATATATATTAATAATATAATATTATACTTTATGTACTGTATTTGAACACAATTATGTATATGTATATATATTTTCATTGCAAATATAATTCGTGTATGTATTTGAAGTTGACGTAATAAAACTTAAATGTAAATGTTTAAATCGTTAATAGTTTAATTAAGTCTATTGTCACTGTGTACCTTACTAAATTATTATTAATGTACTATTGTGTATAATCAAATTATAACTAGAGTCTAGACACGGTTACCAATAAGCAAATGTTTATATGTGGTAGGCGTATAGTGATACTGTTAATCCATTTGTAAGGCTGGGAATCTCTTTATCTTTCGATTTAAGTAAAACTCTAGTCTCTTTACGTATATATATATATATTTAACAATTTTAATTAGGTCAGGGTTTACTTATACATGCTTTTAACCGTCTTATAATTTACGTTCATAATGCTTTCTATGTTAGAAAAACTACCTATTATAATAAATTGCGTAGTATATTATTCATTGAAAAATTAATAATTAATCACTCTAGAGATATAAAAAAGGTTGTCTGTAAAGTCGGTTTATGGGTATGAATTTTACGTGATAACGTCATAAGAAAACAAAGAGAGATAGATGGGTTACAAGCCAAACGCTTAGGCCGATCGTGCCTTCTCTATCGCATGTTTTGCGCTCTCGCTTGCACGCGGTAAGTGACAGTGAGTCATGCTTTTTCGTGCGTGTAGCCGGCGGTCATCGATTTATAAGACGTTATCACGTCAAAAAAATTATACTTACAATTTCTGCAAAAATGTATTAGTATGCATGACCTAATAATGTTACCTCTACTTACTTGTAAAATAAAATTGTTATGAACCCACAATTAAAATCTTATGCTATTTGATTTGAAGATCTTAAGCCATGTATTGTACTCAGTATTTAAATTTTTTAATATAAACGATAGTTTAAAAAAAAATCTTTCTATCATGAATTTTTATTATTTAAATAGTATTAAGTTTATTACCATAAGTTGCCACAAATGATATTACACCATCTTGTTATTTATCTATACTAGACGAATTATTTTAAAATAAAAAGGTAAAATAAACGCTTATATTATCTGACTGTGGCAAATCAGCAATTAAATTAGGCCCACTTTAATGGTCAGTCATTTTGCATTTATGTACAAAATATTAAAAATCTCAGATAAAACTCACGATCGATTAGACATTTTTCTCCACTGGGCCAATTTTATAATTTCACCCTCTTATTTTATCACCAATAATTGTGGTGTAATTTTATATTGATTTGTTATTATTCTTCGAGGGGAGAATGTAACTTTAAGGGCTTCATGACCGTTACTATTAAAACTTGCAGTATTTTTATATTTAATATTATAACTACGTATTACGGTCAGTCAATAATAGAGCTTATTTAGATTATTTATTTATCGTTAAATCATTTTTATAATCAATTTTGATGAAATATCAAGAAAATAATATTATATGGATGGACAAACATTCATCATTCTTTGAAATCTGGATTTCGTTAATGTTTTCAAATTCATGCTAACCAAACTTTTAATTTATCTTTCCTACCCTAAGAGAATACAACATCTTTGTTTCGACCTGCTTAAATACAACGTTGGAAGCGTAATTAAATATTTTGACTTTTGATTGCCGTATAAAAAGTACAAACAAATAGTTTTATTTTCTGTAGAACAGTCGCAGTCAGATTACTTTTAAGGACAGACTACTCTTAAGCACAGGTAGGACTATTATTAAGATTTAAGATTCAGATAAGGTTAAGCTTCTCAATAATGTGAGTCACGATATGTTTTACTTATATTTTTGGAGATTATTCAGTCCCTGGTTATAATATTTCATTTTCACTATCATTTTAAATACAATATATATATTTTATATTGTTTTTGGAGATTATGTCTGTATAGTCGCTGATGATTATTTATTTGGTACTAATCGGTTTCTCGGCGATCCATTATGAATGTTAATTGTTTTACTTTTATCTTGTTTTCCGTTTAAATCTGTTGATCTTATCACAAAAATTTAAACTTTAACTGATGTTTAAATTGACGTTTTTGTATTTACGGGAAATTTCTCTGATTTAAAAATTTTAAAATATATGTATATATATAACTGTGTTTTTAGGTTTCGTAGTACGATAGGTAAACAATACGGCACATTTTTTAGTAACTACCGTATTTTTTAAAACCGTTTATTTTCTTGTTTTACCTATTATATGAACTTACTGAAATAATTTATGATGTAAATAGTTTACATTGTTGTATGCTACTAACATCTCTGGACTCTGTTTACATAACGTGCTACGGCGTAGTCGTTATTTATATCTAAACATAGATCGGGTAAAATTCTGGATTACTACCGTTAACAATTTTGTGTTAAATAACTGTATTCTGTAAACCATATACCGCCTTTGTTATAATAATAAAATTGTAGATAGGTACCTCGCCGCTAGGTAGGAGGTATATGACGTTTATTTACTAATAGATAATATTATTGTTAAAATATTTTTTTAAATAGTACCTATTTAATTCAAGACTTCTTAAGATAAAACGACTTATGAGATCTCAAAATTATTGTTAACTTATATAGAACTGGTGAGGATTTGAGCTCAGACAATTTTTTTTTTCATTAAAATTAAAACAAATAACCACTATTTTTGTAGATTTCTCTTCACTGAACCATCTTCAATTCTCACCCTTAGAAACGAACATATATTTTTTATTGTACTTTTTTTTACGCTTTAGTGATTAATTAAATCATATAGGTCCCTGGTGAACAGTCTTCTGTATCGATAATATTATAGAATGTTCCTGTAGGAACTTCCTACTCCTGAAAGCGTTGGCGATTCGTTAAGTAGGTAGGTAAGTACCTACAACAATCGTCAGACACAAATGATATAAAAGATAACATAGGGTATTAATAAGTCCTAACTCAATATTATTATGGTAGGTCTCACCTCGTAGTATCGACTTACGTCTATGCCATGTGAGGCTTCTCGAACAAGGCCAATTTTGTTGTTATGTAATGACACAGAATGACTAGGGCCACGCTATATCTACAGTGAAAATTTTGCTAACATACTACTTGCTAAATACACAAGTGGCATAATATTATGTAAATCTCTCGAACACCATGCCGACCTCCGCTTTCAATTTTTCAGTTAAAATGAAAAGCCGGCGGCCTGTTTTGCAATAAAGGCCGACGGCCTAACGGCTGGTGTGTACTGTGTACCCACTTAATCCATAAGGTGTGTGACCATAAAGGTTCAAATTACTAAATTAATTTAGTCCCGTTAATTATTATCTGTAAAGTAATGAACCTGTTTTATTAATAATTTACCTTCAAAATATAAACGTTACATAATTAGTTAATTTGAGTTAGCTGCAGTGTACCTAGAAAGAAAAATTATTGTTGTTGATTTCGTTCGATGTGTTACACTGTGCTTACTCGTAGGTACCCACATATAGAAATAAACTTCCTAAAATAATTTCCATTAGATATGCGATTGGTGAAAATATTATGAACTAGCTGACGCCCGCGTGGATTTAGATTTTTATAAATCCCTTGGGAACTATGATTTTCCGGCCTATATCCTTCGCCAATGTCTAGTCTCCTGTACCTTTCGTCCAAATCGATTCAGCAGTTTTCAAAAATTGAAGCCTGCTGTGGTATATCTTTGGCTGTGATCAGTTGAGTCGCTCAGGCGACAATAGTGCTCCCATATTCAGCCCTGTAATTGGCAGAGTAGCGCGTGAGATAGCGAATTAACCGCTAACTTCTACACTCGTTTGTCGGTATGAGATTTATTAGTTCCAAAATGTTGTTATAGTTGGGACAACAACAACAAGTTTGGTACAAACGTGCGAACTGAGTGTTACGATGGCTCTCCCTCGCTCTTTAGAACCTGATAACAACTATCGACAAATCTTTTATTAATGTTACACACAACACCACAGAATCAGGTTCTAGTTCCATAAGGCCTATAAGTGCAAGCGAGAAGTCCGATAAAAATGATTTAGGACTTGGTTCGCACGTTTGTAATGTCCCAACTATAATTCTTAGCGTTATAGTCATGTTATAGTGATCCCAAAACTAGGAAGCCCGGCTTTGGCAGCCGAAATATTGAGTAGCCAGTTTTAGCACCCAGTCTTGGTCCTCAATTCATCATGGATACTGAAAGATGTTTTATAAGTAATTGTTTACCTACCCTTTTTTGTCTCGTAAGAAATTCTGGAGCAGCTAGCCTTCTCCTTCATCTTTATCCTTTACTTCTCGGATCGTACCTACCTACCGCAGCAATAATCTTGGCCGCCTAGTGCGCGGGTTCCCATGAGTCATTGGTCGGATTTGCTGCCGCAGCCAGACTGCCTAGTGCGCGGAGGCTCATGTAAGTATCACTACATAGTATAAAACAAAGTCGTTTTCTCTGTCCCTATATCCCTTTGTACGCTTAAATCTTTAAAACTACGCAACGGATTTTGATGCGGTTTTTTTTAATAGATAGAGTGATTCAAGAGGAAGGTTTATATGTATGATAACATCCATTAAATAGTGGAGAAATACTGTTATTTTTGAGGTTTCTAATGTGATGTCGTAAATAATTACATTTTTTCCGCTTACATTGCAAACGCAGGCTGAACCCTACGAGATTTATCAAATGTACTAAGTATTGTACACATTGAAAAGGTCTATAGAAAACTCCGCGATGGTATATGTCTATCTCTTATGGATATCCCACAATAACATTTTTTGTCATTTACTTTTTTACGACAAATAATGGCTAATTTTAGAAGCGATTTTAACCAATACAGCATAAATCCTTATCTAATTAAATACCTTAAGTACATTGTTGATTTATTATAGATCTATATGGCCCTTTACAGCATATGATTTAAATGAATATTTTCGAAGATATTACAGATTTAAAAATTGCGGGACATAGACTTTGCGCGCGGCGCGCGGTTCCAGCCGGCCGGGGCGGCGATGCGTAAAGTTCTCCTATAGCATTTTGAATTTAGCAGCGATCGGACGCGTATGCTATCGAGTATCGGAACTTTCTAGCGAGGAAAATAACAATCACACTAATATTATAAAGGCGTTATTAAGTTATTAAGTTTGTGTGTATGTTTGTTCCTCTTCTCCGCCGCAACTACTGAACCGATTTGGCTGAAATTTTAAATGGAGATAGCTTATGCCCTGACTTAACACATAAAGTAACTTTTTATCCCAGAAAAGTATTCCTGTAGGACTAAAATAGATATAGACCTCCAAAACGCCACAGAGGGCGCTGACTGTTCTTAGGTAAATCACGCTCACATAACCCATTATTGCAATACTTTGCTGTGTAGCATGCATTGGCAACACATAGGCTACTTTTTATCCTGGAAAAATGCACAGTTCCCACGGGATTTTGAAAAACCCGAAATCTATATCTACAGCTATAGGTAGATTACTATAGCGATCTTGCTTGATATTTTAATTATAAAGGTAGGAAAAGGGAGCGGGAACGGGAACCGGAACTCCACGATTCCCTCGGGATTTGTTCAAAACCGAAATTCACGCGGGCGAAGCCGCGGGCAGAAGCTAGTTATGTATAAATAATAAAATTAAAAATAGATAGATACCTAATATATTTTTATGCACTAAATTAAACCATGACTTTTTACGTATGTGCTGGGTTATTCTGTAACTTAGTTACCAACTGAAAATAGTTGCCAACGAATGAATTTGATATACATTGCTGCTTTACTGTGGTAAATTATAAAGTGTTTTCATAATTTCACACAGTAAAACAGCAATGTATATCGAACTAATTCGTTGGCAACTATTTTCAGTTGCTAACTAAGTTACAGAATAAGCCCCCTGGAATCTATAATTGTATACCTAGTTATTTTAATAAGAGATCTTTCAAAATTAGTCACAATTATTGAAATCGTGTTTCTACCCTCATTTTTTATGAAACTTTGTTTTTACGTCTATATTTGTAGTAAATGTAAAAAGATATATTTATAAAAATATTTAATCTATCTAAAACAGTGCTGTGCTGGCTTGTATTCCTCTTTTTTATTAAATGTGTTTAATTAATGTACCGTAACCATTTATGTGTGGATAAATAAATTATTGTTGTTGGCTCTTAAATGTTGTTTTGTTTTAAATGCCTTAATTCTTGTTTGCTCTAGCATATCCTGGTACCTAATCAGGGTTTAACCTAAGTTTCGGATAGCCTAAACGTAAGTTTTGTCATTATTTCTTACTTTATGTCAAGTGACAAAGACAAAATTTATGTGAATAAGCTATCCGACACTAATCACGAGGTGGTGAAACAGGCCCTAAGTATTTTAAACCGATTTGAGCTCACAAGTTTTTACCACGGAGATACTGCCAGTTACCTCCGAAACTGCTTAAGAAATGGGTATAAATAGGCAAGAAAACGAACTGATGTTAGTTTAACTATGTGGTCCAGTAGCTCAGGGGGTTATTCTGTAACTTAGTTAGCAACTGAAAATAGTTGCCAACGAATTTGTTCGATATAGGTACATGCTGCTTTACTGTGTAAAATTATGAAAACACTTTATATTTCGCACTTTTGACGAACAAAAGGTTGATTCTAACCTAACGAGAATATTCTTCTCTGAAAGTTCGATGTGAACTTCTTTCGCGGTCTCAAAAATTTCGGAAAAGAGTGGACATTCGTTGGGTGTTCGACAAAAAGGGAGCCAAAAAATATTACGCAATAATCTAGTTAATAATAGGTAGATATGATTTATCTTTAAATTCATCTAGGTGACAACTATAAGTATAGGTATTGAATAAAATAACTGAATTATATAGAGAGTATTTATATATTTTATGCACATTATCTCCGGCATTCATTGTTCGTGAGGTACATAGCACATGACAACTTAATAAATTATATACTAGACAACACCTACTCAGACAATTTTTTATTTAAAATGCAATTAATTAATAATTATTTAGTAGAGGTCTACTAAATGAAAAATATAAATCTCCGCTTAAGCTACGCGTAAAACTATTTATTTCTTTTGTAATGTATGTATGTAGATAAATTAAATTTTTTATCACAAAACTGTGCTTGACGGTAGTGAAACTCCTAAAATCACTGCAACTTTTGCTGCACCCATTCCACTTAAAACTGATCTCTATGGTTCTCCGATAGTTTGCCATATATCTAAAGCATATATCATAGTCAAATATCATTTAACTATCTAGATGATGATTAGATACACTTTATAAATATACAACCTCCGGAGATCGTTGTCTTTAATAAAGCATTTAATTTTCCCATTCATCGCAGTGATTTTAAAAATAAATCGTAAAAAAAACTATTCAATACGTATAATATTAATAAGTACATTATATCAAAGTTCATTATAAATTTTCCATTTATAACGAGAGATCTAGTTGTACTTTAATTTCACATAATATTATTTACAATAAATCGAAAATCACATCATACCTATAAATATTCGAATCATAAGCATTAAGGAACATCCAAATAGAGCGACTTACTTATGTGCTCGTCCGCACATACAGTGTTAATTAAGTGTTCTTATAATTATATTAATAAATCTTGTTAAATTATCTATTTTTTTATAAATTTACAAAATGTACTATTTAATACATAGGTAGATACCTAATCAATAAACACTATGTTTATCTTATCCTCCTAACTACCCTCAATTCTGGTGCTGATTTGGTTGTGCACAATACTTGGTCAGGTCTAGTCCATCAAAAAGACAAAGTGATCAAAAAAAACCTTTTCACAATCTATACTAATATTATAAAGCTGAAGAGTTTGTTTGTTTGAACGCGCTAATCTCGGGAACTACTGGACCGATTTCAAAAATTCTTTCACCGTTGGATAATATGTACGTGATCCCTGAGTGCTATAGGCTATATATTATGTACCACGGAAGAAGCCGGGGCGGACCGCTAGTATTTTATATCAGGGTATCACTACGAGTTGACATCTAACAATAATAATTTAGTTCTTAAGAGATTGTGCACGACCGAATTAACACCATCAGCTGCTCTCATCGCAGTCAAAACATCATTATCATTAAATCGTGAACTTTTACGTCCACTTACATCCAATTCAATTAGGTCCTAAACTATTTTGGCTAGTCAAGTTGGAATAATAACCAATCAAAGGGCCTAGTGTAAGTTTTTAAGTTAACGTTCTTCAACTCGTTGAAATAAACAGTTTAACTAATGACTTTATTCGAAAATTCAGCTTGAAATTTTCACTATCTATACTCGATTAATAACATAATCTATTCACATAGGTACCTTTTTATACCTACAAATTACAATAATCCTTCTAATCATAGATCTAAATTCTAAGAAAGGAAAAGTGCGTTTGAAAATAAGACATTCAATCTACCTATAACATTAATTATAATAATAATTAATAAATAATTAATTTATTATTAGCGACGGTCGCTGTCATATCCAAGCAAAACTCGTGAAAAAGAACTCGGTATTGTCAAAAAGATAGTAATAATCCCGCCGAAAAGTCGGAACTTTTACCACTATCGTAATATTTTGCGTATATATGTAATATGTATTACATATACGCAAAATATTACGATAGTGGTAAAAGTATACTAGTAGTATACTTTTACCACTATATATATATACTAGATAGTAATATTACGATAGTGGTATGTATGTATCATTTATTATATACTAAGTCCTTTTTTATATAATTTGCGTGCTATCACACTTACTCAATATTACCCATTCTCGTATTAAAGTTTCATTTTATCAACGTAGTAAGTTGTACCTAGATTCGTCGACAAAACTGTTTTATCCTGAAATTGATTTATTTTAATTTTTAACATTTAAATACTTAATGCTTATTATATGTATTTTAAATCTTAAAGCTTATTAGAATATTATAGAGTAAGTAGATAAAAAGCACCGTTCTTTTTACACGATAAAATATATTTTTCAGATAAAAATCGATTTAATTTTTTGTAAAAATGTATCTTTTTTTAATTGACGCAAATTCTGGGGTGTTTAGTGACGTGTGATAGCGCTGCATATCGAAGGTTTATTTTGTTTCGTCACTTTTTTGAAGTAGAAACTTTAAATTTTTCTTAAACTTATAAGACGCATCTTTACCGTGTTTTAAAAATGAGCTACATATTTATCTTTTTAACAAAAGCTTACATTGGCACTTTGAGTTAGTTAAACTTTACAAACATTGTAATAATGATAAATAAGACTAGTTTATCATAAATTATATAAATACGTACCAAATATACGTATTATTTAAAAGAGAGAGATTAGAAATGTTTAAATAGCTTTAAATATTAAATTCATAGATATATTATAATAAAAATGTAGAGCAATAAAATTTAAACAGACCTAAGTACCTCACTTTGTCGCTCAAACTCGAGCGACAAAGTAATGCTAGACACGAACTTCAGCAATGAAGAAATCGACTGAGAAGAGAAGAAGTACCTCACAATTTTGGGATTACTTTTCCCGAGTTGAGACTTGGGAAATAAAAAAGATAATGCAATGAAATTAAAATATACCTAAACAAGATAGTAAATATTCTCAATAACTGGATATAAAAGAAAAAAATCAAAAATAGTCCAGGGACTCCAATAAAAACTAGTTAACCTTTTCATATTAGAATAAATTAATCATTTGGTGCCGGCTTACCTAATGCCCGACAAAATAACATTCATTTAAAGCGTTCATAGAAAAGAACCGGAGTTACACCATTTTTGTTCCTAAAAGTATAATTATTACGTACCTACAAATTGTGATGTCTACTTAGAATTATTCGTAAAATAATAGTAAATCGATACCGGACACTGGTAATTTTAATAAATAATAATAACCAATTGGAAAATAGTTCCTAGCAAATGGTGCCTAAACAATTCAATTTACACTCATAATAATAATTCGTTTAAATAATTTCGATATTTTGTCTTCATATAACAATAGAGTTTTATATTTTAACCGGATTTATACGCCATTTGTACAACACGCGGCACGTAAATCGAGCGGTGACCTTCAATGCGCAGAAGTCGAAAATGAGGTATTTCGGGGTGTGAGGGGGTCGCGAGGAGGGCGTGGGGATCGTTCGTAAGCACTGATTAGCTCTCGCGGATCCCTCGTAAGCGCTGATTGGCTCTCCAATAGTATTGTGTCCCGCTCACTCGTACGACGCTGCGCGCACTTGAAGGTCACCGCTCGACTTACGTGCCGCGGGTTATACTTACGTTATGATCTTCATTTAAATTGTACACGTTAAGCCGCGTCTACACCAGTGAAAATTATTTGATTATGTGGGACGTATTGACAACGATCGAAACGCGTTGGTTCCGATCATTGTCGGTTTTTGCCGAGCATCAAAGGATCATCCGCTTAATTGCGAATGCTCTTCTTTCATTTTCCAGAACAAAATACGAATGAACGGACAAGTTCCGTCGCTACACAGAGTATAACGCAAAATCTTTAAGTGCCTGTTTCACCACCTTCTGATATGTATTAGATAGCTATCTACAACTTTTGTCTTTGTCACTTGACATAAAGTAAGAAGTGACAAAACTTACGTTTAGGCTATCCAACACTTATCAGAAGGTGGTGAAACAGGCCGTAAGTCTACCAATCCACACTCGGCCAGCGTGGTGGACTACGGCCTAAACCCTTCTCATTCTGAGAGGAGACCCGTGCCCTGTAGTGGGCTGGTAATGGGTCGATCATGATGATGATGATGTCGAGCCTTTACCGCCGTTTTAGCGCAACCGACAAAAACCAAATTTTACAAGAGAGGGTTTTTTAAATATTTTTAAACAGAAGTGTGCTAGTAAATAAAAATTTCACATACATTAATGATTTATAGACATTTAAATATATGATTGAAAATACAACAAAAATGTAAAGACTTATCATTTGTTTAAAAATATTTAAAAAAAACCTCCTGTAAAATTTGGTTTTAGTCGGTTGCGCTAAAACGGCGGTAAAGGCTCGATGTATTATCATCTTAGGCCATATCATCACTTTATATCAGGCGTGATTGTGGTCAAGTGTGTGAATAATGAATTTAATAAAAAAACTTTGCTTGAATAAAGATTCGGATTTGTGGCGCGCAATGTTCGACACACGATGGTTATTTTTGGATCTATTGATGTAGACGCGGCCTTAAAATATTAATGCATTTATGCCTTATTGTGTGATGATGAAAAAAGTGTTGTTGCGGTTAAACTGTATATATTTCAACCGACTTATTTTATTCAGTCATTTAAACAAACTCAAAATCCCTCTATTTGTCTAGCAATTTTGTATAAAATAATACCTACATCTACACGTGACTTAAGTACTAGTTTCTTTAGCGTGACTCTCAACTAAGATGTTATAATCTGTAGAAACTAGAACGCAACCCATCAATCGCTTCGCTATCCTATTCATATACTACCAAATTGGTACTGTGATCCTTTTCATATAATACCAAACTGTCATAGGAATAGGTTAAGACTATTGGTAGTACCAATAGTCTGTCATAGGAATAGGTTAAGACTATTGGTAGTACCAATAGTCTTAACCTATTCCTATGACAGTCCTACAACGTTCCTAATGTTTAGCTGCGGAACTACGGTTTGTCATATGAAATTCACTAATTTGTTGGTTAAAATTGACTCATTACCCAGACATTCGGGCTAATTCTGTTGTACACAAATCTCTAAACTAAACTAAAATGACAGGTCTAAATCTATTGCTATCCTTTTCCGCAGTGAGCACTGTGAAAGAGATAGGAATAAATTTAGACCTGTCATTTTAGTTTAATTTAGAGAATTGTGTACAAGAGAATTGGCCACATTGTTTAGTTTCGGTCGAACTGAGCCGGGACGCAAATTAGCCCGAATCCCGTAATGTGATCAAGATAAGAAGAGGAAATAGAGGTCACCGTTTTGTATATCTGAATTGCTCTGAGGAGCAAGGGACCGGTCGTCCTCACTCATCAGAGCAAGTCGTCGTTGTGGCAGCGACTCTGGTCTCAAAAGCTATTGATCTAGTTGCGCTGTTGAAGTTGTATCCCAGCCTCGACTTCGACGATGACTTGCTCTGGTGAACAAGGGACCGGTCATCACTCACTCACCAGAGCAAGTCGTCGTTGTCACTCAGGCTATCGATCTAGTTGCGCTGTTGAAGTTGTATCCCAACCTCGAGAGTTCAACGACAACTAGCTCTGGTGAGCAAGGGACTGGTGGTCACTTACTCCCCGGAGCAAGTGGTCGTGGTCGCACAGGCTATCGTGTCGCGTTGCTAGGAGAAGAGCGCGCCGTTCTTGTGCGGGCGCGTGAAGATGACGTCCTCGTCGTCCGCGTGGACGCTCGCTGCGCTCGCGGCGCCCGCGCCGGCGGCGGTGAGCGCGACCGTGTCGCTGTGCACCACGTGCGGCGACTCGCTGAACTCGTCCAGCTCCTCTATACCCGCTGCGGAATGTGGAGAGACCATACAGACATACAGGTACTACCTAAATTATTGGACAATAAGAGTGAACAAACAACATTGAACTGTGCTGTGCTATGATATATTACCTGAAGACAGGCTACTATTTTATCCCGGGAAAATAAAGGTTTTCAACGGTACTTTTGAAAAACCTCATACGCGGACGAAGTCGCGTTTATCTTCAATCGTCAGAGCCCAAAAAGATATACGATTTTATATCTTTATCAAAGTGTAATCCTGTTATTTATATGTATTATGTTTTATCACGATAATAATTGTATTTGTACCTGTATTGTGGTAATAGATAGACGATAGATATGGAAATAGATAACAGAATTACCTGTATAGTCTGAGGGTGTTAGCAACAAATACTGTTCGGAGCGCGTGGGCCACAGCAGGTGCGCCATGACGCAGAACGCGAGGCAATCCGCCGAATAAGTTATACCTGTAAACAATAAATTGAATAACTACTTAATTAAATTACAATCTTGTTTCAAATGTATAGAACTATGTCATAAATATTTAAATAATAAATTATTGAGTTTAGAGTATTTTTGAGCAATGATTTACTGTAATTATGATCAAATGTATTTCAATTGACTTATGGCTTTGGTATACTTTTCTTAAATAATTAAAAACTAAACATACTTAGTATTAACTTCAAAATGGTCTAAATTAAATAGTCATGTTAATTTAAAGTAGCTGCAGTCGCGGGCAATCTTTATGACCGCTCTGAACCACCAACGACCAATAAACGAGTCCAAACTTGCGCATGGTACAACACACACAGTTTAATTTTTCCCAAACAACCACTGAACAACGCAACATTTTGACGGCAACGGGAGGTGTAAAATACTAAGGGCCTGTTTCACCACCTTCTGATAAGTATCAGATGCTCCAATGCGGGTTGGTGGGCTTTAACGACTATTGTCACATGATAGTGATAATAACTGGGACCGACTGCTTAACGTGCTCTCCGAGGCACGGGGGTGAAACACCGCCAACTACCAACTCCGGGCTGGCACAAAATCCAATACCTACCAATTATTATTTGCCCGACCCGGGAACCGAACCCCGTGATCTGCAACCACTAGACCAACGAGGCAGTTGAATGACTCACCTAGAATAAACTTGAATCTCCAGAGCGGGCTGATCTGCAGCGCGATGAGCGCGATGATGGGCAGGTACACGAACCACACCAGGCTGGAGGCGCCCAGGTGCAGCAGGAAGTTCAGCTTGGGCATGTTGTGCTCGTACACCATTGTGTGGCGCAGCTCCAGCACGAACCACGCCATGATGGCCACGCGCAGCGACAGCACCAGCCAGCCCGGCCACGTCTGGTACTCGTCGATCTCCTCGATTATGTCCACTTCCGTCTGAAACCGGCGCGTCTATCGTCTATACCCGAATTACTAATTCCGTGGAATTCTCACCGCTTGTGAAGTCATTGTCACTTACAGATGAGTTATTTGTATGGAGAACAGGGTTAACATCTACGAAGTACGATTTTACCCCAAACTACTTTAATTCCCTGTCAACATAAAAAGCCCTAAGCCGCCTAATAATATTAGTCGTTTCGCCCTAAAATAGAAATCGCTAAGAGTGGAAAAGAGAAAGTGTACCTACACTAACAGCAATAGAAAACAAAAGAAGCACATTGAAAAAAAATATTTAAAAATGAAAGTCGAATGACATTATCACCATGAAGTGTCTTCATATCTACATGCGGCAGTTGATTTTTATTTACATAATAGCCCAGTCAATTTAGACTTTCAAGGCTACAATAACTCCCACCTGGCTGAAAATTGGTAGGATTGTTCAAAACACTATTATAAATGAAATGTGAAAAGTCCTCATCGATCCGACACCTGGAAAAAAATTTACTCCTGGACACGCACAGTTGACTCACACTTGGCTGAAAATTTGTAGGATTGTTTGAAACACTATTATAAATGAAATGTACAAAATCCTTATCGATCCGACACCTGTAAAAAAAATTACTCGGGGTCAAAGTTTTCACAGGAAGTTTTCAGCAAAACTGTAAGTCTTATCATAAAATTATTTTAGACAAAATTGTAGACCAGGTAATTATCTATAAAAAATGTCTAAATACTTTTTTTCCTAAGAGCCACCATTTTTGAGATAATATAATGGTTCAAAAAGATAAGTTTCGAAATAAAAATGAGGGACTGGGTTTCTTTTTACCCGAAATTCTGATATTTATAATATTTTATATGTGTAAGTGTGTAACTTACACATAACTTACACATATAAGTTACATACTTACACACATAAAATATTGGAAATATCAGAATTTCAGGTAAAAAGAAATCCAGTCCCTCATTTTTATTTCGACACTTAACTTTTTGAATTGTTATATCTCAAAAACGGTGGCTCTTAAGAAAAAAAGTAATTATACATTTTTTATAGATAATTATCTGATCTACATTTTGTCTAAACTAATTTTATGATAAAACTTACCGTTTTGCTGAAAATCATGAAAAACCTGTTTTTGTGATCTTTGACCCCGAGTAATTTTTTTTCCAGGTGTCGGATCGATGAGGACTTTTCACATTTCATTTATAATAGTATTTCTAATAATCCCACCAATTTTCAGCCAAGTGTGAGTCAACTGTGCGTGTCCAGGAGTAATTTTTTTTCCATGTGTCGGATCGATGAGGACTTTTCACATTTCATTTATAACAGTGTTTTGAACAATCCTAACAATTTTCAGCCAGGTGGGAGTTATTGTAACCTCACCCCTATTTTTAGTCTAATTGGACCGGTCTATAAGTTTAGATTTTTTTATATTTTTTGTGGGAATTGTTTTATCTCTACGAAACGTCAGAATTCCATTCTATAGGCTATATAGGCTTTTTATCCCGAAAAAGTAATCCTGTGGGACTAAAATTGATATAAACTTCCAAAAACGTCATAGAGGGCGCTGACTGTTCTTAGGTAAATCATGCTCACATAACACATTATTGCAATAGTTTACTGTGTTGCATGCATTGGCAACACATAGGCTACTTTTTATCCTGGAAAAATGCAGTTCCCACGGGATTTTGAAAAACCCGAAATCTATAGTGACAGCTATAGATAGATTACTACAGCGAACTTCCTTGATAGTAGGTATAAAGGTTGAAAAAGGGAGCGAGAACGGGAACCGAAAATCCACGATTCCCTCGGGATTTGTTTAAAACCGAAATTCACGCGGGCGAAGCCGCCGATAATAATATTATATAATATTATGTTCCACTGAACATAATATTATGTTCATTTATGATCACTATCAGTGGTGCTCACAGGTGTGTTGAGTGGGAATAGTTAGATGGCTACCCTCGTCCACTCAACTTAGAAACAACTAGCCGACCCGGCAGACGTCGTCCTGCCCGCTATTAGCGCCACCTACCGGGTCTAATTTTTCTACTTACAAACCTTCCTCTTGAATCGCTCTATCTATTAAAAAAAAACCGCATCAAAATCTGTTGCGTAGTTTTAAATATTTAAGCATACATAGGGACATAGGGACAGAGAAAGCGACTTTGTTTTATACTATGTAGTGATCTGTAGACTATGCAAAAATGGAAATAACCAATTCGGGAGGCAGAATATGACGTGAGATGACAGTGATACAGACTACAAAATTGTATACTTACAGTATTCCAAACATACAACAGTATGTGAACAATCCCATACACCATCCACACTCCAAACACTAGTGGTTTGTAGGTCAGTTCCAGACGGGTGACTGCCCAACCTTTGGCCAACAAAAGCAGGAGTAGCATAAACAGGGTCTGCAAGGAACATTATTTTGCTACAATTATAATGTCAAATGGTTAAAAAAAAAACAGTATTCCAAGATGAATGTGTAATATAAAACACTAGCTGATTCCCGCGACTTTGTCCGCGTTGTCTCGTCGTTTTAAAAATCCCTAGGGAACTCTATGATTTTCCGTGATAAAAAGTAGCCTATGTGTTAATCCAGGGTATAACACCCTGAAAAAGTTATCATAGAAATAAAATCCAGGTCGGATTCTATTTCCGTTCCGATTTCCGAATTTGAGCCAAATCCGTTTAGTAGTTTTTTCTTGAAAGAGTAACAAACATACACACAAACTTTCGCCTCTTAATATTATTAGTGTGATGTTATATTAGTGTGATTATATGTATATTAGGTATATTAAGATTTCACATGACATGATGTTCTATTTTTCCGACTACGGCAAAGCCAAAAGGAAGAGTTATGATTTTAGCAGTCTATGTATGTATGTATGAATGTGGCCGATTTTTGTATGAGATTCTGTGTGTACCATCGTAGCGGCTAAACCACTGGACCGATTTTGATGAATGAGGTGTCTATTGATTCGTTGTTATGGTCCGGGTGACATAGGCTACATTTTGCTAACGAAAAAATCGAGAAGTGACCTTCGCGCGGCTTTCTAGATTATTAATTATTAGTTTCGGATAGACATAATAGATGGCGCTACTAGCTGCTTGCCCCGCGATTTCGGGTTTCGCTTGCATAGTCGGGTTTGTTTACGAAGTTTATACTTGTACTCACTCTGCTCATAATATCGAGTATATCACCAGCAACGGCCAGCCCTGCAAAGCCAACACCGTCCGCAGCAAACTTAACAGTGTGCAGCACGTTGAAACAGAGTGCAACAAACTCTAGCACAAGACTTGAAGTAAATAACTTTGTCACAGGATGCCTTTGGGTTCTGAAAATAATATTATGATGATAGATTATATAATCTAATATAAAACACGGGTACATACCATAAATGTTTGTTTGTTGGTCGATATTTCATCAAGACAAGACCAGAATCCATGAAACTGGATTTAAATATTGACCAACAAACAAACATTTTTATTGTGGTATATATATACAACGTTAGTTTCACTTTACGCAAAACCTGAAAGTAGTTTGTTCAGAATCAGTAACAAAATCGAATCCAACCATTTTTATATAGTGTTATATTTTTGTCCAAAAATATTTTGAAACCCTACAAGCTTAGACACAATGATTTACCGCGCATCAGCTGACGGTCGGCACACAGCGGCGGTCATTCAACTTGCTTGCGGTGACCATTTTTTTCGAGGACAACGACGCAACATAACAAGCTTATAACTTCGTTACTTTTCATTATATTTTTTTGAAATTTTGTATAAATATTTTTAATGTAAAAATATTTGACACGTGTTTCGGTTTTTGCGCAAAGTAAAACTAACGTTGTATGTATATATATATATATATATATACTAGCGGACCCGGCAGACGTCGTCCTGCCCGCTATTAGCGCCACCTACCGGGTCCAATTTCTACTTAAAAACCTTCCTCTTGAATCACTCTATCTATTAAAAAAAACCGCTTCAAAATCCGTTGCGTAGTTTTAAAGATTTAAGCATACATAGGGACATAGGGACAGAGAAAGCGACTTTGTTTTATACTATGTAGTGATATATTACAGTCAAAGTGATTAATTAGCTATTATACATAATGACGGGCTATTATATATATAATACCTAAATTGTCCAGATATTATTCATAATATCATGACAAACCAGACTTTATTCATAATAGCAGGTCAACGTTGGTCAAAATGGTCCGTACGGCCCGACTTGCTTCCCCTCCCGCATCTCATTCCTTTGTGGTGTGGCGTGATCACCGCGATCTCGTAATCTAACCTACCCTATCCTAACCTAACCTAGCCTAAAATTCCTGATGTAAATAGCATCAAAGCCGATGATAGAATTATTATAGCTGTTGTAATTTCTCAGGAGACACCTCAGGAGATAAGTACCTACCTCACAAAATAAGTATTATTAATTAATTAGGATAGGTCGAATCTGTACCAAAAACGAATCAGCACGCCTTGAATCCACGTAGTCCTGTCTGCCCTTCCCCTAGAGTGCTTTTGTAAAGCCGTAAGCGCGGAGGGAGAGCAGCCTCAGCCCGCCGTAGCAAATCGCAGGCACCCGTGCAAGCCGGAGCTGCGGAGGTGAGCATAGATGCCTGGGCTTTGCTACGCAAGGGCGAAGGGGTTGCACTTCCCGCAGCGCCAAAGTCGTTGCAGAAGTAACTAAGTATGTTTTTTGGTGGTATAAACTGTTTATTTGACGTTATATATTGCAATATCTGGTGATCAGTTAAAACATAGCCCTTGTTTTATTACTTTATCCAAATTGAGATGGTATTATGTATAATAACTGTTAGTATATATAATGTGGCTAATTCTGTTGTACACAATCTCTAAACCTAAACTAAATTGACAGGTTTAAAAATAGTGCTATCCCCTTCAGCAGGGAGGATTGTGAAAGAGACAGGAATATATTTAGACCTGTCATTTTAGTTTAGATTTAGAGATTGTGTACAACAGAATCGGCCACATAATCCTGATTTATTACCTTGGCTGTAACATATACATTATTCACATTAGATTAAATAATATGATGTGATTACACAAGTAGAAACAAAATAAATATGCTCAAATTTAGATAGATCATTACTGGCTCCAGTAATAATTATTGTCTTAGTTAATCATCATTCATTCTTTCATTAAAAATAATTCAATAAAGGTGAACAGCTAACACATTAAGATCATATTAGAACGAAGGTTTTATAACAAATCCAAACCCGGAGCAGGTTAACTAGTCACCCATACTAATATTATAAATGCGAAAGTGTGTCTGATTGCTTTTCACAGTCCAACAGTATAACAGATTTTGATGAAATTGGGTACAGAATTAGCTTACATTATGGAGACATTGTGGCTAATTCTGTTGTACACAATCTCTAAACCTAAACTAAATTGACAGGTTTAAAAATAGTGCTATCCCCTTCAGCAGGGAGGATTGTGAAAGAGACAGGAATATATTTAGACCTGTCATTTTAGTTTAGATTTAGAGATTGTGTACAACAGAATCGCCCACATAGTCTACTTTTCATCCCGGAAAATTAAAGAGTAGCCACAGGATTCTTAAAGGTCCATCCATTTAACTGATTTATAAGAAATTTGGTAGAGGTAGGTTGCATCCTGGAAATTAACATAGGCAACTTTTATCTCGGAAAAGCAAATAGTTCCCAGTTCCCACACAATATTAAAAAACCTAAACCCCTGCAGATGAAGTTGCAGGCATTATCTAGTTGTTAAATAAGAAAAAAAAAGATTATTCACCTGACAGCATAAATTTGAACCGGCAGTAGTATAATATAACATAGCCAGAACACCAAATATAATTCCAATGTATTTTGTCTATCAAATGAGAATTGATACAACAATGTATTATAAAGGGACAGGTTGGGACTTCCGTTGACGAGCCAGAAGTCGTATTCTATAATTTGTGGTGTATTCGTTAAGGTTTTGTTGTCTGGCGATGGTGCACCAGTATAGTGGTGCCAGGTACATGTGACCTCATCTAAATAGCATGACACCATCGAAACATACCAGAACCTGTAACAAAAAGGAAGCATATTAAAATTTTCTATATGGGAGTGGTTTTTTTTATGTGTTCCTCCATTTTATTCTTTTTCTCCTACTGAGGAATAAATTCCTTATCCAATACAGAAATAAGTTGATAAATGTATAGTTTATGATTTTATCTAGTGTAAGCTCCAATTTCATTGAGATATTAAGATTTTAGTGTAAATTAACTACAAAGAATTTTTTCATTACATTGATGACCAGTGATAAAATTACAAACAATTAAAATTTAAATTATTATATGTATATGTACCTACAACAATTCATAAGAAATATATTGAGGATTTAAGAATTTACAGAGCATGACTGTCCTTTTACCTTGGCTGGCCGTTGTTTTGTATAACATATGTGAATTGATTCTTTTTCACCACATTCCATGGCGTATCCTCATCCACACAAAGCTTTCCTTTCGGACAAGGGATTCTTCTAAACAAGTCTTGTCCGTAAGCATTGCACTTGGGGTGATAGGCTGAACCATTCAGTTGCTGGAACATCACCTGACAAGCTGACTCCTTATCGACAATATCCCGACTTTTGTAATAGTGTAAAAAATGTGGTCTGTCTAAAACAGCAAAGGTGACCGGGTACTTAAAATTTTCCTTTGACGTTATGTTACCGAAAATGTAACCATATGTTTCCTTCTGGAAATGAATATCAGTCTTCTGAAAGCCGAACTTTACTAAGAACTTGAAAAAGTCCTCCGTCGAAAATTCTCCTTTTATGTGTGTGGCTGATGCCGTGGTCAGTAACGAGGAAAATAATAAAATTAAATATTTTTTATACATTTTGACATTAAAATATTAGAACAGCACTGTATCCACATTTCCCCCACTGCATGTATTTCAGTTTTCATCCATTGTGTAGGAGTTATTGTGAAAATAGGCTTCAAATTTTTACAAATATTCCGTCAATTTTAGAAATTAACAGAATTTTAAAACCATTTGCATTTCGTGTGATTTTGTGATTGACGATCACAGAACAAAGTTGACGATTGTACCCGAATTACCAATTCCGTGGAATTCTGACGTTTTGTAAAAGCTGTTCTACACGATCGGTTCCAACTTCCAACCACCAACAAAGGGCACCTTGGTTGAGTTGGAGTCAAAATCAATCGTGATTCGTGCAGAAGTTGGTTGATGTCAACATTTGGTTATTTGCTGTGGTTATTTGGTTGACCAACCAAATGACCTTTCAACCACCTTGGTCGTGAGCGCATCTCTCACTTAGGGTGGTTATCAATTTTCGTTCGAAACACCTTGCAAAGGCTAAAATCGCTATGTTTTATCTATTATGGAAAAAATGGTTTTGATTATCTTGTTAAGACACAAACGATGCAAGAAGGCATCCTATTACAAAAGGGCTGAATGCTCAGGGTAAAAAGAAAATTAGGAAAATCCTGTGAAAAAGTCATTTATCTCCGTGTGCAAATGCCCATCTATTGAATTACATTTTTTTTACTCAATTTGTGTGCATCAAACAAATTAGTCAATTTGTTTTTCAAATTAAACAATGATATAAGATTAGACTGTTTACCCTTTGTAATTTATAAAGCCATTCTAACCCTGAAATAATCCAACTTTTAATTTTATCAATCGCAAATGGTCATTACGTGCTCTGGTAATGGAATCGCTACTTCACGACGTGTTCAAACGTGTACAGCAACGATTTACCCTCCTGTGTATTCGGCGTCTCAGTTAGTGCCGCTGTCTCATCAAAATCTAATTAAGACTTTTCACATCTAAAAAAGATTCATTAAAAAATATTTTCAAAAAACCGACTTTAAACGCCACTTGAAAGTATAAAAATAATTTTTGTTTATACAAGTAAGTATGTTGAAGTTCGGCGAGCATCGCGCGTCGGTTTTGTCCTTTATTCTTATGCCCACCCGACTTCAACATACGTGTACAAACAAAAATTATTTTTATACTTTTGAAGTCGGTTTTTTGAAAATAATTTTTATTTGAAGTTTTTTTGTGTTTTAATCATCAGTACATTAATTCATAATAGACAATTCCTAAGTCCTCACGTGTGGACTGTTCCCTAATCTCAAGTTGGCAGTACTCTCCAGCATCAGGACTAAAGAGCTGTCAGACCCGGAGTTCAATGATACAGTCTATACTTGGCAGTGGCACCTAGAGTATGAATTCATAATGGATATTTCCCCAACCTCTATATTTTAGCTGGGCAGAACCCCAGCATCATCAGGATTGAGGAGTTGAAGCAAAAAATTTTTATGGGACCATTTCGCAAACTTCGTCTGTCGATTAAAAAAAATCAGCCAAGTGCGAGTCGGGCCTCGCTCTTTCAGGGTTCCGTACATAATTATGAACAATATAATATTTTGGGTCTAAGAAATATTTAATTTCCGAGCTAGACATCGCAACAAACCGTGAAAGAAAAACCCAAAAAAATGTTCGTTTATTTTGGTCACAGCTTATAAACTATTTAATAAATCGTTGTTTTCAGTATTTGTTGTTTAAATAGAGCATATAGTACATAATATACTGAAATACCATATTCCCAACTAGTTTAGTTTTTGAGATAGCCCCCGTCACAAAAATGGTCTAAAACTGACAACTTTGATGGCCTCCCATTCCCTTATTTTTTGAGATAAAAATTAAAAAAATATATATTTGTACTCTACTTGCTCTAAACAATGATACAAGCTAGGGTAAAGAAAAAATTTTTTTTTCCGGCTCCTTTTTCATGTATGGGAGCCCCCCTGAAAAATAATTTAATTCAATTTCTAATTCAATATTTGATTTTGGGTTAACGTTTTACACTAAATACCAAAATTTCAGGATTGTAACTCATTTAGTCTGCGAGCTAGAGACCTGTGACCGGCGGAAAGACGGACAGACAGACAGCCGAGTGACACTAATACGGCTCCGTTTTTTTACCCTTCGGGTACGGAACCCTAAAAATCATGCAAATCTCGAAGTAATTTGTGTACATACATAGAATAAAAAATACAATTGAGAACCTCCTCCTTTATAAAAGTTGGTTAAAAAGAAGAGGAAATTTCCTAAAAAAAATATCAACTCCCGGAACTGTAGGACCAATATTTATAAGTTTCCCAGAGGGATGAAAATACGGCCGAAAACGTCTTCACTACTTTGCAGTCTAGTATTGATTGACAAGTTGTTTCAGTTCCACACTATCGTGAAGATTGAAATCCAACTTGGTTGACCCAACCAAGGTGCCTTCTGTTGGTGGTTGGAACCGATCGTGTAGAATAGCTTTAATGTTACCAGAGATAAAACAATTCCCACAAAAAAGATAATAAATCATGAACCTATAGAAGAGGACTTGGCATAATGTCCTATAGAAAATAGTGGATCGGAAAATAGCTTAAGCTTATCAAAATTTTCATAAGTGTGTAAGAGACAACACTACATTTTTAAACATAACAATAAAACAGATCGTGGCAGAAATTTTATTGCACTTCCCTTAAGATGGCCTCCCTAAAATGTATACATGAACACTCACACACGCACAACTTGAGACATCACAATGAACACGCGCCATTTTAGTTGTAGGATTGTGCGTGTGTGAGTGTATTTTTGGCACGATTTTAAGGTAGGTATGCCTACTCTACTTATTATTATTATCTCTATGTAAAAAATTCAAAACTTATGTAAATACAAATCAACCATAGAGATAATTTATAATAAGTAGAGTAGGCATACCTACCTTAAAAACGTGCCAAAAATACACTCACACACGCACAATCCTGTAAAGTAAAATGGCGCGTGTTCATTGTGATGTCTCAAGTTGTGCGTGTGTGAGTGTTCATGTATACATTTTAGGGAGGCCATCTTAAGGGAAGTTGCAATAAAATTTCTGCCACGATCTGTTTTATTGTTATGTTTAAAAATGTAGTGTTGTCTCTTACACACTTATGAAAATTTTGATAAGCTTAAGCTATTTTCCGATCCACTATTTTCTATAGGACATTATGCCAAGTCCTCTTCTATAGGTTCATGAAATCAACTGCCGCTTGTAGATATTATAACAAATGCCTGACAGACACTTCATAGTTCATGGTGATTTTTTTTTTGTTTTCTATTGCTGTTAGTGTGCACTTTCTAGTTTCCACTCTTGGTGTTTTCTATTTTAGAGCGAAACGACTTATTAGTCGTTATTACGCGGAATATGGCTTTTTAAGATGTCAGGGAATTAAACTGTACCTAGTTAAGAGGAATTTAAGTAGTTCGGGGTAAAATCATACTTCGTAGATGATAACCCTGTTCTCTATATATACATATACAAATAACTCATCTGTGAAAATCATAGAGATAATAATAATAAATAGAGCTGGCATAATGTCCTATAGAAATTAGTGGATCGGAAAATAGCTCAAGCTTATCAAAATTTTCATAAGTGTGAAAGAGACAACATTACATTTTTGACATAATAATAAAACAGTTTGCGGCACACTCGTGACTTAAGATGGCCTCCCTAAAATGTATACATGAACACTCACACACGCACAACTTGAGACATCACAATGAACACGCGCCATTTTATGTTACAGGATTGTGCGTGTGTGAGTGTATTTTTGGCACGTTTTTAAGGTAGTTATGCCTACTCTATTTATTATTATTATCTCTATGGTGAAAATTCTGTGAATGACAATGACAGCTGTCAGAATTCTACGGAATTAAAAATCAGAGTATAGTCTGCTGTGAGCTGTCTGTGGGTGGTCTGTGGATGTGGTTTCTGTGCACAGACATGGCACAGACCAATAACATATATACCCGAATTACCAATTCCCCGGAATTCTGACAGCTGTCATTGTCATTTACAGATGAGTTATTTGCATAGAGATAATAATAATAAAATGGAGTTGGCATAATGTCCTATAGAAAATAGTGGATCGGAAAATAGCTCAAGCTTATCAAAATTTTCATAAGTGTGTAAGAGACAACATTACATTTTTGACATAATAATAAAACAGTTTGAGGCAGACTGAGCACTAAAGATGGCCTCCCTAAAATGTATACATGAACACTCACACACGCACAACTTCAGACATCACAATGAACAGGCGCCATTTTATGTGCTCGGATTGTGCATGTATGATACCTAATCTAAGCGTGTGTGAGTGTATTTTTGGCACGTTTTTAAAGTAGGTATGGCTGCTCCATTAGTCTATCTCTATGGTTATTTGTATCAGGGTTGTTACGGATGCAAAAATTTAGACATCCGCGGATGCAGATGCGGATGCGGATTATTAGAAGTTCACATCCGCGGATGCGGATTTGATGCGGATGCGGATTTTGGGATTAAAAAAAATACAACTATTTAAATTTTAAGTGCATAAATAAATGGAAATCAATTTAAAATTAACTTTTTATTTATGTAATCATATTTCTAGAATAAAATCACACAAATTTGTTTTATTTATGCCACAACAAAATTTAAAGCTTCAAGTTTCATAATAAAAAATCTTTGTTGATGTGAATCTGCATCCGTAAAAACTCCGCATTGATCGATGCGGACGTGGATGTGGATGCAGATGTCTGAATTAATGCGAATATTCCGCATTTGCGGATGCGGATGCGAATATTCGTAACAACCCTAATTTGTATGGAGAACAGGGTTAACATCTACGAAGTACGATTTTACCCCAAACTACTATAATTCCCTGTCATCATAAAAAGCCATATGCCGTGTAATAATATTACTCGTTTCGCCTTAAAATAGAAAACACCAAGATTGGAAACTAGAAAGTGCATACTAACAGCAATAGAAAACAAAAGAAGCACATTGAAAAAAATTATTGAAAAATGGATGTTGAATGACATTATCACCATGAAGTGTCTGTCAGGCATTTGTCATATCTACATGCGGCAGTTGATTTGTATTTGCATAAGTTTTGAATATTTTATCTTTTTTGTGGGAATTGTTTTATCTCTGGTAACATTACGAAACGTCAGAATTCTGGGGAATTAGTAATACGGGTATAGGATATTTCTGTCACAGAGTACTTTGTCTATATTTCTGTGTTTTACGGCCGTGTTTCCGTGTAATTAATTCTCTTTTGATTCTTATTTAAAATAATTAAAATACAGTACCTACTGCAATAAATTATCTCGATTTTCTTTATGAGTTGTTTTCTCAGTAGCTGCAAAAATATGTTTATCAATTGTGATCCTGAAGTATGTTCATTAGAAACAACTTTATTTCTACTTGCTTGTCAGCCGACATTCGACAGCCATAGCAACTAGCCTAATCCTTTGTGAATTTTTGAAAACCCAGATATCTTAAAGTTACCTGTGTTGGTCCTAGGGTTTAACAAGAGAACTTGTTTACCCAAGTTTCTATAGATATCATGCAGTTTAGAAGATTACCATTGTAAATCTAATTTTTTACCTTTACATGGTATAAGTTGTCCCGTAACCTCAATCAAGCGGAAGTGATCCTAAACCTTCTGATTTTATTGGATTTATGAATCTAAATAACTTTTTATTAAATTTCATATGTCTAGCGAATCCTAACTGTGTTATATCGCTATAATGGTAGAAATAGGTGTTCCTCAGCAATCTGCAGAAGACAGTTTAGAAAACGCCGAATGGTATTGGGGTGACATTACTCGGTAAGTTAGTTTTTTAAACACATCGCCTTTTTGATCATTTTGCCAGGTCTAAAATTCTGTGATTACTTACTGCAGCAAGGACCATTTTTGATGGAAACTTAATTGGAAACTAATTAATGGAAACTTTTGAATCAAAAATTATTTATTATTTCTCTTATTTAATGAACAATGTTATTACTTACTTTTCTATTTTTATTTAGCAAAACTTATTGAATAGTTTAATAATCTCGATAAACTTAATGTTTTCTATATTAAAGTACATAATAATTATAAGATTCAAATAAATGGGCTCATGGCAATTTAAGTATATTTAAACTTTGCACCGCTATTCACGTTAACATAATAATTTATTATGACATATTTGCAAATGAGATTTAATCATTGTGTATATATTGATAACAACATTTAACTTTTGTTTGATCAATTCCCAATTCTATTATTGCAGTGATGAAGCTAATGAAAAACTCCGTGATACATGCGATGGAACCTTTCTGGTCCGCAATGCCTCCAACAAAGATAGCGGGTACACACTAACAGTCAGGAAAGGTGGTACTAACAAGTTGATAAAAATCTACAATCAAAATGGGCGCTATGGTTTCTGTGAGCCTTTTGAATTCAATTCAATTGTCGATCTTGTTAGGTTTTACACAGAACACTCACTGAAACACTGCAACAGCAGCCTCGATATCAAACTTGTGTACCCCCTGTCTAGATATCAAGAAAATGAAGGTGGGGAAAACATCAATGATGAAACTCTAGAAACCCGATACAAGGAAATTCATAAAGAGTTTGTACTAAAAACTAGAGATTACGATGAACGATCCGATAAATACATGAGGCTAAGGGAAGAAGTCAAACTAATGCGACAAGCCCTTGACAGTTTCAATGAAACTATAATAGTATGCGATAAGCATATTCAAATACAAATTGAGATGCAGTCGAAAGCTCAACCGCATGAAAAAAATGATCTTATAGAAAACAATAGGCTACTTATGATACAGGTCAACAATTTTAAACAAGCTATAGAGCAGTTGGATCATAGACTGAAAAAGACTGTTGAGTCAAATCTTTTACTTGAAAGAGAAATAACAAAATTAAAATCTGAGATAATTTATCTTTACACTGTAAAAAACCGCTACAAAGGGTAAGTATATCAAAACAAATTTTTATTTTTATCTCATAATTTAGGTCTCTAGAATGACTTGGTCAGCAGATGACGAGGTCATGGGTGGCTTGGTTTATATGACAGGCCATATCAGTTAGTATTTAAGCAAAGTTGACCCAAGTAGGTGTTTTTGGGTGATTGGGTGACCAACTTTGGAGGGATGAATTAGCCCTTATTGTTTCCTCTGTATCATGGATAGCATTTTTAGCCATAGTTCCCAATAGATATAATTGTCATATCTACTAACGACTGAGTTAGAGTTATTAATTATAATAATAATAATTAATAGAATTGTTAGAGTTCTATATCCTTCAACTTTTTGGACTGTCTTTGAGGTTCTCTGTGACCTGGGTTTATCCTGTTACCTATTTATTTGTAAAAACCATTTCAAATACACCTAAGAAGTTTTTGACCCTAACATAATATCAGGAATCATTTCCTCTTACAGATGGTTACAGAGGCGAAGCAAGACGGAAGAATACCTGCAGGCTTTAGAAGATGACAATATTCATAAACTTGAGGAGCTGTATGCACACCGTGAGATGAAAACCTGGATGGTGGAAGACTGTTCACGCATCAGAGCTGAGGAGCTTTTGGAAGGGAAACCGCAAGGCACATTTTTGATTCGACCAAACTCAACGGGACAACGTGCATTGTCTATATGTTGTAATAATATGGTATATCATTGTATCATTTTTAAGACTGACAGAGGTTATGGATTTGCGGAACCTTATAATATTTATAAGTAAGTATCTTTTCAGCATTATTATTTATAATTTAATTGTTATTTCTTATATTTAAATTGTACAAGCTTGGAGTTGATAGTTGGCGGCGTTTCACACCTGTGCCTTGGAGAGTATGTTAAGCAGTCAGTCCCAGTTATTTACATTTTACATTATCATGTGACAATAAAGCCCACCAACACATTGGAGCAGTGTGTGGTGTCTAAGCTCTAAATCTCTCTCCTATGAGAGGTCTGTGCCCAACAGTGGGACATTAAAAGGCTGTAGTGGTGGTGGTGGATATTTAAATTAAATTTAATGTAGCAGCGATTATTGAAATGGTAGAGGTGATAAAACTAATGTTTTACAATAATATTATTTTCTTAACTGTCATTATAATTTTTTTTTCTCTTTTCACAGAACTTTGAACGAGCTTGTATTACATTATGCAGTGAACTCATTAGAGGAGCACAACGAACAGTTAAGAACCACTCTGAAGTATCCCATTAATGCACATTTAGTAAAAAAACCTGACAAGAAAGTTCATGAAGCCCAGCAAACGGATGTTCGTCAGCTGCAACACTATCACCACGAATCACAGTTTCATCTCAACGCAACCAAGGAAAACGCCTTCCACACACATAATAATGTGTGAAAGACTTCCTATGACAATACTAGTCATTTTTGTGAGATAAAGACCAGAATTGAATTTTGAAGTCGTAACTCGTAACACACGGATTGATTCTTCCAGTGGAGCCCTATAGATAGGATCGCAATCAAATTGCAATAAAGGTGAGTGCACATAGATAGTGTATTTACTATTTATGTCTTCAGAAGGATGTGATATTTAGTGGTAAAGGTTGTGTTAAATGCTCCGTCATAACCTATTTACCATTATGAATTTGTAAATATTTAATAACACTGAAATTTTCTTAATGTTGAGCCACTTTATGCAAAGTTGAGCAAAAGTATATAATTAAGCCCAATATTGTCATAGAGAGGACCACTGTTTTTACTATTCCCCATTTTTTTTAATTTATTTAAAACTGACTACATTGCAGTTTTGTCATGACAATATAATTAATTCTGATTTAGTAGTAAGAAATGTGTTCTGTTTATACTGGTTTTTTTTTTAAATTTTAAAGTGTGTAAGTATGGGTCAATATATTATGTACAAAATATAATTTTAATCGTAAGTTGAAGAAACTATGTTTATAATATATGTATTAATATATTTGAAACAAGAGTTTTTATTAATAATATAATTTATATCCAAATGTCTTTGCAATAGGATCAGTGATCCAAAGATATAAAAAGAGAATAGTATTACAGTACATATATAAATTCTGTTTGTATTTAAAGTTAGGTATACAATTTTTTTTTGAGTTGAGGTAAACAGTTAATTGATACAGCAATATTTATGAACTAATATTGATAGAGCATTGCATAGGCTGAAACCAATATTTTCCTAGGTACATAAAAATCAAAATATATAAATAAATACATTTAGGTACTTACCTAATTACCTTTATTAACAAGTATAAATTAAAAATTAAAAAACCCCCGACATTCGCCATTTTGTGGCGGCGGCCATCTGGATTGGATTTGCATAGTGCTATTCTACTAGTCAAGGCCTTTCATTTGATACCCCATATTAAGGGAGTTGTGAAAAAATATGTAATCCGCGGCGGCCATTTTGTATCAATTTTCATCAAACATAGCTAACAACACTCTCGACTAATTCACCTTTTAAACAAAAAAGCCGCATTCAAATCGGTTCACCCGTTTGAGCGTTACAGGGGAACAGACAGACACACACACACACACACAGATACGTCAAACTTATAACACCCCGTCGTTTTTGCGTCGGGGTTTAAAAGACTTTTTCTATATCTAACAAATAGTTATAATTTTATATTAAAAGTATCTTTGAAAACTTATGTTATAATAAATATTATGTGTTATTATATAACACATAATATGGCAATTTCCTTTTAATAGGTATTTTTCCATTTTTATCTATGCCTTTGTAAAGAGTTTTTGTCTCTCATTCCAGTTTTCTTCCTAATTTATGCTTCAATGCAGACATAGTTGTAAATCTTAGAAGCTAAACTTATTATTTTGTGTTATTTACTTAATATACATTTAGAGAATTTTATACCTATTTGTAAATGTTTGAGTCCACAAATAGTAACTACTACACCTCTATGTATAGGTATTTATACAGAAAAAAAATGGAAAATAATGAAAAAATCTTTGTGAATTTTTATCTAATTTATGTATTATTGTATGTAACTTTTTATATTACACCTTTAAAATACACAAGAAAGATGGGGATTTTGTACGATTATGGAAGACATTTAAAAATATGTGGGAAGCTACTAAGTTACGTTGTGTCCAGAGGCGGCGGAAGGCGTGGGCGACGTGGGCCCAGGCCCACGGCCTCGCGCTTCGTAGGGCCTCGCGCCCCGGAGGTTTATGCATTAAACTTAAAAGCCGTGAACGTGTTGTGCGGGCAGAGGGCCTCGCAAACTATATCTTGCCCACATAAAATTTAGGTCTTGCCCCGCCACTGGTTGTGTCACTAGATTACCTAGCGGTGACTGTTGTGCACAATCTCTAAACTACACAACCTAAACTAAATTGACAAGTTAAACAATAGTGCTATCCTTTTCAGCAGGGAGCATTGTGACAGAGATAGGAATATATTTAGTTAAGGTTTAGAGATTGTGTACTACAGAATTGGCCTCATTATTTGCCATATTTTGTTTAATGACGGTTTGATTCTTACCTGCGACAAGATGGCTATGTGCTATAGAAAACGATGTCCCTATCTTCGTGCTTTTCGTATATAATAGGATCTTTCACTATCGAAGTGAGCGTTTTTATATTGTTTACGTTTAGTCTTTTTAAATAGCTGTTCAAAATGATCAGGGAGGAAGAACGAAAATGTTTTCTTCACATCTAAATGTTGTCTACCTAGTTATAATTTTTTCGATGCTGCACTGCTTGACCGGGAGACAGTGACAGAAAATTCCCAGTCATTTGTTACAGATATGGCGACCCTTCCGGGGTCGAATTAAGTATCTAATTGATAAAATGACCATAGCCATCCGGGCGTTATCGCAGGACAGATAACTTTTTGAACAGAAATAATTTTCGGATAACTTACGAGTTCAAAACGATTTGTTTCACTAAGATTGTTGTATTTTTCCTTAGTATGATTACCTAGTAAAAAAAAATGCCTTTTACCAATATTTTAAAAATATATTAAAAATAACGAGTTCCAATTGGAATGACCAGCTATACCTAAGGTCCACAAGATAAGTATAACATTTCGCTAGTGCAGAGATAATTTTTTTAAATACTGGAAAATGCAAGAATCTTGTAACAAATCGTTTGGAACCTGTAGATTATCTATATAATTTATTTATAATAGTTATGCATTAACGCTCCGACGCGACGCATGGCCAGCGTTATTACCATTATTTTCGTAATCATTAATTACGTAATTCGATCCCTGAAGGGTCGTCATCTATATACAGGGTGACTGGAAACAGGATACATTCCTTGAAGGGGCTTAAAGTAGAGCTCATTTGCAGCAATTTTTTTCATATAATGTCCTATCCGAAACTTAGTCGTTTCCGAGTTATTGAAGATTTAAGGTTTTTAGCAAAAAATTCCAGTTTTAAAGTTAAAATTAGTTGCTGAAGAAAATCATACCCGGTTTTGTTGGTTTTTTTGTAGTTTTCTGATAGAAAAACGTTCAGAAACTCAATCAAAATCAAAATAAGCTAGAAAATACCGTTAACTTTTCAGTTAAAGCCTAAAAACCACGTATTATTTTTAAGAAAAAAATCGAATTTGATGAAAAGCAATAGTATTTCTAAAAAAAAATGTATGGAACGTTACGTACACATTACTGAAATAACTTCCTTGATTCATTAGCTATCCAAAAAGGTACAGATGTCTACGACTTTTTTCAAAACCTCGATTTTATTAACAAAATTCTGAGGACTGACGAGTTTCAATTTGACTGGGATGGAATCACAAAGTATCATAATTTACATTATTGGGCGGCAAAAGGAGAAAACCTAAAAAAGAAAAAGAAAGGGCACATCAACGGAGGTATTCTGTAAAAGTATGGATAGGATTAATCAATTAGACATCTAATTGGCCCGCATTTTTCCCTCAGAATTTAAAAAATACGAATTAGGTGAAAAGAATATTATTTCTAAAAAAAAAATGTATGGAATGTTACGTAAAAATTACTGAATTAACTTCTTTGATTCATTAGCTATCCAACGAGGTAAAGATCTTTACAAAAAACTGCAAGAACGATTTTTAATTCAATTTGAAACTTGTAGTAGTTTAATGACTAATTGATTAATTTTAGGAATAAGAATAAACTAACTAATAATTATTAGTAATTACATATTTTAGGTTCGCAAAAGAAAAACTAGTTATGATTTTAATCTAAATTTTAATCTTTATTTTATTCTAAAGCTTAGTGTTAGTCTTAATCTTAATCTAAATCTAATTTTAAACTTGCTCTAAATGTGAACCTCTTTGTCTGATACAAGCCCAAAGCCTTTTTCGTATTTCCGTTTTAGTTACTCTTGTTGGCTAATTCTTACGCATTTCATGAGCTGCACGAAGAGTCCTCGCGAAGCTCATCTGTGATCATGGGGTAAGCGTACATCAAATCATTCATGTGGCCCCAAAGATAAAAATTTCAAGGCGTTAAATCTGGACAAGGAATAGGTTCACCTATCGTTATTGCAGTTTTTTGTAGACATCTTTACCTCTTTGGATAGATAATGAATCAAAGAAGGTAATTCAGTAATTTTTACGTAACGTTCCATACATTTTTTTTTAATAAATAATATTCTTTTCACCTAATTCGTATTTTTTAAATTCTGAAGAAAAAATGCGGGCCAATTAGATGTCTAATTGATTAATCCTATCCATACTTTTACATAATACCTCCGTTGATGTGCCCTTTCTTTTTCTTCTTTAGGTTTTCTCCTTTTGCCGCCCAATAATGTAAATTATGATACTTTGTGATTCCATCCCGGTCAAATTGAGACTCGTCAGTCCTTAGAATTTTATTAATAAAATCAAGATTTTGGAAAAAGTTGTAGACATCTGTACCTTTTTGGATAGCTAATGAATCAAGGAAGTTATTTCAGTAATTTGTACGTAACGTTCCATACATTTTTTTTTAGAAATACTATTGCTTTTCATCAAATTCTATTTTTTCCTTAAAAATAATACGTGGTTTTTAGGCCTTAACTGAAAAGTTAACGGTATTTTCTAGCTTATTTTGATTTTGATTGAGTTTCTGAACGTTTTTCTATCAGAAAACTACAAAAAAACCAACAAAACCGGGTATGATTTTCTTCAGCAACTAATTTTAACTTTAAAACTGGAATTTTTTGCTAAAAACCTTAAATCTTCAATAACTCGGAAACGACTAAGTTTCGGATAGGACATTATATGAAAAAAATTGCTGCAAATGAGCTCTACTTTAAGCCCCTGCAAGGAATGTATCCTGTTACCAGTCACCCTGTATATATAAAACAAAGTCGTGTTAGTTCGAACACTTATATTAACTCGAGAACGGCTGAAGCGATTTTCATGGTTATTGTTTTGTTGTATGTCTCCATCCCGAATAGCAGAATAACTATTAAAAACATTGGAAAATTGACGAAAAAATAAAATAACAGAAAAAACATTTTTCCATACAAAATGTTCACGGGTTTCGTAACTGTCAAACATCCCGTCGCGTGGATACGGTAAACTCTCTCACCTGTACCTATATAATTCTTCCGTAGGTACGTGTGTTTGTCACCTAGCTCCTCCTAAACGGCTGGATTTGGATGAAATTTTGTGTGTATATTACAATCCTGGATGGTTTGAAAACACAATTACCGGGTAGGTCTGTGTCTCGGTAGGTGGCGCTGATGTCGGTATGTCACCACCGGGCAGGACGAAGTCTAGTACCTACTTGTAATAAATTATTTGGAATTTTCTATCACTGTCTCCCAGTATAGGTTGCGCTGTTTGTAATATTTGAATTAATGGTCCCTAAAGGGTTACCTCAATCTATACATATAATAAAATCGTAGACATGCCGTGTCTGTACATTAAAGATTTTTGCAAAATAATAACTGGGGGATGTTAGGGTTAAGTAATGGAACGTAAAAAAGTTATTTTTGAAATTGTCTGTTTATCTGTATGTTTGTGCGCGCATCACGCAAAAACTACCGAATGGATTGAAATAAACTTGGCATGATTTAAGTTCATACTACGGAGTAACATATAGGATACTGTTTATCCCGAAATTCAGCACGGTTCCCTTGGGAGAGGGGATGAAAGTTAAAATGTATACTTGGCTGTAATTCATTAACACGTGGTCTGATTTCATTAATTTTTTTTGTTAGAAAGAAAATACCTATATATAAAGATTATTCCGTAAACATTTGAAGGTCTTTAGTTTTGTTGCACAAGTCACAACCCTAAGTATTCCATATAACTTGGAACCCGGGTTATACTGGAACCTTTGAACGTCCGGGTTATCATTTGCGGTATTTTCAAATTTGTGTTTGTCTGTCTCCGAAATGCTGGACCGATTTTGATTGGACTTTCATTGCGAAAACTTAGTGATGGGAAAGAGCTATTAAAAATTAATACTCATTAGGTACTGTAGTTCCATTTTAATGCGCGACTTTTAACAATATGAGCTCAAAGAAGCTTAGGAGAAACAAAGAGTTCCCGCGGGATCTTTAAAAACCTAAATCCACGCGGACGAGGTCGCGGTCATCCTCCAGTTATAAATAATTAAAAAAAACCGAATTGAAATAAACGACAAAGATTTTTAGAGAAAGATATTAATTATTATAGATTGATTATTTATACATATTTAGCATGGTTATTTGAAATGATAAAAATGTTGGGTATTCATAATTTTCTTTATTATGTATACTTATTGATTTTGCTTTAATGTATAACATATTATTATATTAAGTATAATAGATTTAAAAAATATAAGTTAAAGATTAATTAAGTGAGATTAAATTGGGAAGTTATTTTTGTATTTACTTCATTAGGTATTATTACATTTTGTATTGTATTGTAGCGGCTACATAGACGATCACTTTTCAGTGACAGTTTTGACTGTACAGTTTAAACTGACAGTGAAAATCGAGGCTGGGTAGCAGGAAAACCAAGGAACTAATCTAAGAACACTAGACGGAAACAGCCTGCTAAATAAATGTATTATTTTATTTCCATATTTTTTAACTGAAATGACGAAACTGTCAGTGTGAGGTGATCGCATGTTGCTGCCATTTATAGGTGATTCTGTATGTACATTGTTTTGATTAATGGCCGAAATTGATAACATATCTAATCCACAGTCTACAGATTGAATGTCAAAAATTTAATCCAGATTTTTGTAATATTTAAATAATGTCAATAATGAGATTGCAATCTGTTTTACCAATTGCTAAACACTTTTCATCTCAGACCGACAACATAAATCTGGGTTTTGGGTTAGGCAGATTATTTTTAATTTTGGCCGTAAGTGTTATCAGGTTGATTGCAATTGCGTAGTCGTAAAAATCTATACTATGATCTCAATATAATTTAGTAAACAAGAATTGTATGCCATTTGCCAATTTGTGAAATATTTTAACATACTAGAAAAACTACAATGCCGAAAAATTATAATAATGGTGTTAGTTATAATAACTCAACAATTAAATGTCGCCATTTTTAATGCATAATGTAGTTGTAAAGTGTTGAATAAACAGTTTATCAATAAGTTTTTAATAATTTGTTTACATTACCTACTTACACCCTTTGCGGTTGAATGAAGCAGACGAATATAGTACAGTATTTCAAAATGAATTATCAAGAAGTATAAATTAAAAATTGAAAAAACCCCCGACATTCGCCATTTTGTGGCGGCGGCCATCTTGGATTTGCAATAGTGCTATTCTGCTAGTCAAGCCTTTTCATTTGGTAGTTGTGAAAAAATATGTAATCCGCCATTTTGTAGCGGCGGCCATCTTAGATTAATTTTCATCAAACATAGCTAACAACACTCGACTAATTCACCTTTCAAACAAGAAAACCGCATTCAAATCGGTCCACCCGTTTGAGCGCTACAGGGGAACAGACAGACACACAGACACCTCAAACCTATTATAACACCCCGTCGTTTTTGCGTCGGGGGTTAAAAAGTAACTACGAGGTAATTAAGACAATACGAAATTCAGCATGGTTCCCTTGGGAGAGGGGATGAAACTTTGTGCTGTAATGTAATTAATTAACGCGTAGTCTGATTTCATTAGTTCTTTTATCTACACCCATGCTTTAAATCCTCTATTAAAGATTCTGAAATAGTTAGCTTATTGCCAACATTAAAACACCCAATGTCGTAATAACCATTACATCATCCAAACGAATGTTATAATGAAATTCAGTACAACATTACATCATCTGTTTTAAATCTTCGACGCAAAAACGACGGGGTGTTATAAATTTTTAATTTATACTTGTTAATGTTAGCAGCTAGCTGTTTCAGAATCATAGAGCTACATTTCTAGCATATTCCCAAAACTCAACAAAAAATGTGAAGATTAGATCTAACTATGGAAGCGTTGCGACTTGCGGCTGAGTTCCAACCACGAATTAATAGTTTTAGAATTGAATGGCAACACAAACACTCACAGCACAAGCTGTGAGTGTATGTCAAAAAAAACAGGCCAAGTGCGTGGCGGGTCACGCGCAGTGTAGGGTTCCGTAGTCACAATCCTCGAAAAACAGATATAACTCCTTAACCTGTGAACGCCACTTAGCCATGATAGTTTTCCTTTAAAATTGATTATAATACTACTGCTGTGAATTTTTTCAAGTTCCTATATACTGCCATTTGGCTGATAGAGGGGGGGACACTTGACTCTAATAAAAATTAGCACTTTAAAACATCATATTTTACAAACGGATCTAGAAATCGAAAAATGATATTCCCACACCCACAGTATTTTTAAAAGACCTATTCAACGATACCCCATACTATGGGGTAGATGAGAAAAAAATATTCATCCCCACTTTACATGTACGGGACCCCACTTTACATGATCACCACTTTGTCGGCGTGATTAATATTTATACCCATGCCAAATTACAGATTTATAGCACTAATAGTCTCTGAGATTAACCGAGGACGGACGGACAGACAGACAGACAGACGGACGGACATGGCAAAACTATAAGGGTTCCTTAAATTGTTTACTACGGAACCCTAAAAAGTAAAGTACTTTCTGTAAAGTTAAGTACTGAACATGGAATATGCAAATACATACTTATGCAGTACAAGCCTACATTGATAGGTGAAGTCAAGCCAACATTTAGTTCTTCACTAACAAAAGTATTACCTAAGTATAGATACATTTTCGTGGACCCCCGTTTACGAATTGTAAACCCCAATTTTTTGTCACGCCAACGTCGACTCTCCCGTGGAGCCTTAAGGGTCCACTTAGACCACTTTGGGAACTACTGGTTAGCATATTCGAATGCAATCACGAGGTCCCGGGTCGGGTAAATAACTGTTAGGTATTGGGGTTTTCTGTTCTGTCAAGTAATTCTCAGTGCCAGTTCAGAGTTGGACGTTGGAGAGCACGTTATGCAGTCGGTCCCAATTATTATCACTATTATTGTCGCTAAAGCCTGCCAACCCGCATTGGAGCAGCGTGGCGGGTCTAAGCTCTAAATCTCTCTCTCCTATGAGAGAAGAGGCCTGTGCTCAGGAGTAGGATGTTAAGGCTGTAGTGGTGGTGGTTAAATAAAGTAAAACCAAATGGTAGGTATTTCAAATGATATTTTTAATGTTATACATAATATTATTATTGTGTTAAAATTGAATGTTGGAATCGTTTAATACTAATTGGATTTCTTCGAATCCTTGGATGGCGAACGGGATCTGGAGCGCGACATGGAGCGTGGCTTGGAGCGCGAGCGGGAGCGGGAGCGGCTGCGCGAGCGGGAGCCCGACCGCGGCGAGCGCGAGCGCGTGCGGCGGCGAGACCTCGAGCGGCTGGAAAATTATAATCGTATTCAGTTTCAATCTAAAAAAACTGTGTATGTACCTATCTTGTAACAGTGGGAACTCTCTATAACCAAACAACATTTTCTCCATTACGAAACAAACAATATAAAGACGCAACAATATTTATTGGATATTCAAAATGGACTGGTAAAATTACGATTAGTAAATTCGAGTGTGAAGTAGCTGTATTACTGCTGCTCTTGTTTATTGCTATTTGCTGTTACAGATAATTTTGATTTTTGCAACTTTTTTGTTTTTTCTACTTTCTCCATACCTACTCTTTGGTTTATTCCCATCTGCACCCAAATCGAAATTTATGCCGATTCGGGGGCCAAAAATGACTTAGCAAATCTAAGGAATAATGTGGTGCAGAAATGTGGTGGTATATGGGAATACCTAAAATGCTTAATCCTATACTCTTTTAATGAAGGATTTAATGGACAGTCTGTTAGGTATAGAGAGTTTACACTGTATAATTGTTGGAAAATATTTTAACTGTCTATTTTAGTACAGTAACTTTAATAATCCGACCTTGCGTCAAATCGGGTAGTTCTGATTTTTTGCAGACTTGTTACTAGCAAACCTTAAAGTTACTGGACTATTTTGTCAAAAAACATCAGTGCTATAATAATATGATAGGAGTTTGTAGTATAATTTTTGCAAAGCTGAATTTATCAACTACACTACGGAAAATAAATAATTTGTGTGCAGACATCAGTTATACTTTTAGCAGCCTGGAGAGAAGTTTTAAATACATACTTGCATCTATAATTACAAATAATAAAATTGAAGTGTGTCTGATTTCAAAATGATTGCCTCTTTTAAGCTCATAGGACTATTTGAACGAAAGGTGCAACTCAAACATATAGATTTTTAAATTTTTTCTGTCCTTCCATTTGTCCAGGTTAATTTTGGAAAAGGCTGAACCGATTTTGACAGGAATTTTATAGGCAGGTAGAGGATTATACATAGATTAATCTAGGCCCTACACTTTTTATCCCAGAAAATCAAAGAGGTCCCATAGGATTTAAAAAATACCTAAATCCAGATGGACAAAGTTACAGGCATCAGCTAATCTATAAACATTGTGTCAGTGACCAATAAATTTTCGTTTTATCAAGTGCAGTTTGTAATAATTATATTTGAAGGATATTAATGGATCTCCTCTGTGTCTGAATATTATACAGGTACACTTTTCAGTGTATTTGGCCAATCAAAATGCCACATAAACTACATGAGTCCTAAGGGAGTCTGCATCGAAGAGAAATATGGGATAATATTGTGTAACTCACTGGGCGCACGTAGTAATAACAACAGAAGTGTCGCAATGCGCAGTACAAACATTACGCCCAATGTCACTTGTCAATAAGTGAAGTGTGCATGTAGGCTGAAGTTACGCAGTTCGCAGAACGTAGTTACAGTTGCTGCCAACATTTGAGGAGTACACGATGCGAAGTGAACACTAGGTAGCGCAGACAATAAGAAGTGCAGACACTGAAGAGTTCAGTCTCGGTGCACAGGACAATGATAACCTATAACACAGTTATCACTGGTTTATGTGGAATCAAAAAGCATTGGAATGGAATCTTTCATTTTTTCAATTTTTTTAAGTTATATGAGAAAATAGTCCTAAAGATTCCACATAGGGTTGCCAACCATACTATATATAGTAATAAATATATTTTGGGTTTTTTTTTTTTTTTTTTAGAAGTGTACATAAACCTGAGATAAATTGGCAAGTATACAAATAGTGCTATCATTTTCACAGTGTTGCCTGTGGAAAAGAATAGCATTACAATTAGACCTGGCAATTAAGTTTATTTTAGACATTGCACCCAAACAAATCACCACCATGTACATTAATTAATTATGTCCAATTTACTACCAATAACCTAACAATTGTGAGAGTGTAATTTCGTGTTATACCATAAAAAAAAGTATTTCTAAGCAATTAATGTTGTCTATTCAAACACTTTAGAGTCATGCAATTTAATATATCCATAAATTTTCATTCTTGGTAGGTGGTAGAGGTATCGCCTGGGACGTATACAACGGGTTCCCCAGGCGTCCAGCATAGTCAGCGAGAGGGAACAGCCGTGGTGGTTTTAGTTAGGGTATACCCATAGGGGGAGTCCCACATAACCTCCGTTCTGCCCAAAGAACGGGGGTACCTATAAAAGGTTTCCACCACGTAAAAAAAAAAAAAAAAAAAAAAAGGTGGTAGAGGTATAGGTTGTCATCAATTGTGAATTGCAATCAGTGGCATTTCATGGAATCTCATAGCCATCACAAAAGATGATTGAGAATGAATCAGTTAGACTTCACTTTCCATCACACATGGCTTTTTATGAAAAAATACCTAGTAAATCTCAAAAGTAACTTTTTTTGTTTTCCAGAAAATATAGTATTATGGTGGCAACCCTAATTCTAGTAGGTACATGTAAATATTATATGAATCGTGCATGGTAGAAGTGCTGTGTCACCTGCGGCGTCGGCGACGGGTACAGTCTCTGGCGTAATGTCCACGGTCTCCACAGTCATAGCAGCGGTCGTCGTAGGGCCGCGGCGGCGGACGCGAGCGCGGGGGAGGCCCGCGCCCACTGTATCCACGACCTCCATTCGACATTTCCACACGAGCTCGACGACCGCATATCGTCCTTCCATCTAAGCCGCGTATCTACAAAGATAAGCACAAAAGATCAATAATTCTGGGCTTTTTGATAAACATTACTTTTAATGTTTTATATAAACACTCACAGCGTCTTCAGCATCGCGAGGGTCCTCAAATTCAACGAATGCAAAGCCAGTAGGGTTCCTTGCCACCCACACATTCCTCAATGGGCCGTAGTACGAAAATGCATCCTCCAGTTCAGGCTTGCTGGCATTATTACCCAAATCACCTACGTATACCTTACAATCGCCATAACGAGACATTTTACCTAGTGACAATACAATAATTATATCATTAAATTGAAGATTGTTTATTTCGCTAGTCGAATTCAACACAAAACCACCAAACCAAGTGTGAACACCAAGTACCTACCAACACCATGAAAATCACTTTGAAGCAATGAAGCGATACAATAGAAAATAACTTACATGAAACGATTGCACTTGTTTTTAAAGATTGTAAGCTTTCTATTATTGAATATAGTTTACGAATACATAAATATTCTTGAGATACCAATTATCGATTGCAAACTACAGGTGCAAATCGGAGTTGAAACCGGGCAAGCCGCTTTTCATTTAGTTAGGTACTTCTGAATTAGAAAATGGCGGATACTAAAGATGGCCGACGTCTTGAAGACTAGGGATGTGTGAAAAAATAATAGATTTTTAAAATAATCGATTATTTTTTTTCTCATAATCGATTTTTAAAAATCGATTTATTAAATAAGAATAATCGATTATATAAATTACACGATTTAATCGATTTTTGTAAACAGCGTCATCTGTGCGATAGATGAAAAAAATGCATGAAATAGTAACCCATTTCAAATCGTACTTTTGGCATTGTTAGCAATAATTATTTTAAGTTTTTTTTTTTGTTGAAATTTAAAAGTTAAAAAAAAAAGATTTGGTTTGTATTTTAGTTTTGGAGACCAAAAAGTTGTCTTTTGATTATTATTAATAATTATATATTGTATAATTAAGTATACTTATTTATTTTATTTTCATATCTAGTCCAATGTAAATGGTACTCAACATTAGTGGCAATAATAATTTTTATTCCGTAAGTTGACTTTGCAGACAACCATTTTTTTTTTGTTTTTTTTTTTATTGTTTAAATTTTTGGGTAAAAAAAATTGTTTTAGTTACTTTTTATACTTTCATTTTACTTGATTTTTATTCTGTTAATTGATAATACTACACTAATTTCCTGATTTTAATACTATTTATAGGAAAGCAGGCATTTTTACACTACATCTAAAAAGGGGTTCTGTTTTCGGTCCGTATAAGTATGTATATTCGCGATTATTTCAAAAACCAACGAACCGATTTTGATGTTTTTTTTCACTACCTATCGTAATCTACATATTTTCAGGAAAGTTTTAGTATATAACACAACTAATTATCATTCTTAAGTATGAAGTTACATACATAAATGTAGCCGTATGTAATTAATATTTAAGACTGGTACACCAATGGGTAGGTACACTGATTTCTCTGAGATTGATGGGCGTTGATTTAATTTTTCTTAAAATATAGCTTGTTCAAATATTAGAAATAATCGATTTTTTCAGAAAAATCAATTATTTTTTTATGAAAAATCGATTTTTCGTAAATCGATTATTATTGAAAAGTGAAAATCGATTTTTAATTAATCGATTTTTTTCACTCAATGTCACATCCCTATTGAAGACTTGATCTATGGTCATCTCATGAGCATAGAGATAATAATAATAATATAGAGGTGCCCTAATGTCCTATAGAAAATAGTGGATCGGAAAATAGCTCAAGCTTATCAAAATTTTCATAAGTGCGGAAGAGACAACATTACATTTTTGACATAATAATAAAACAGTTTGCGGCAGACTCAAAACTAAAAATGGCCTCCCTAAAATGTATACATGAACACTCACACACACACAACTTGAGACATCACAATGAACACGCGCCATTTTATGTTTTCGGATTGTGCGTGTATGATAGGTACCTAATCTAAGCGTGTGTGAGTGTATTTTTGACACGTTTTTAAAGTAGGTATGGCTGCTCCATTATTATTATAGATGTGCCGATTCGATTATTTTGATAATCGATTAATCGATTATATTAATCGATTATAAAATAATAATCGATTATTAATCGATTAATGATCGATTATGAAATAATTCTTAGAAAGAACTGAAAAAACAATTCTACTTTCTGGAAAAAATTCTGAACCCTTGCATTTAGTAGCAACATCTACATTATAACCTTTTAGACTGTTCTGAAAAAAGAAAAACAAACACTATTTTTTAAATTTTTTGAAATTGAAATTAGAAAATTAAATAGAATAATTAAAAAATAATGTAATTGATCAAAATTAAATATACATACCTATTAGGTACCTATTTATTACACTAAGGCGAAAGTTTGTGTGTGTGTGTATGTATGTGTGTATGTTTATTACTTTTTAACGCCGCAACTACTGGACTGGATTTGGCTGACATTTGGATTGGAGATAGCTGTTGAATGGAAGCAGGCGTTACTTTGCGGAATTCCATGATATACAATGAATATAAAAATTATTTTGCTATAATCCGCTAACAGTGACAAATTCGTAGGCACAACACCACACAATCTTGTAGGCAAAGATTGTGTAGTGTTGTGCCTACAAGATTGTGTGGTGTTGTGCCTACGAATTTGTCACTGTTAGCGGATTAAGTATAGCAAAATAATTTTTATATTCATTGGAGATAGCTGGTTATGTCCTGGAATAACACATAGGCTACTTTTTATCCCGGAAAAGTGTTCCTGAGAGACTTAAATAGATATAGACTTCCAAAAACGAGATAGGTACTGTTAAACGCTGATTGTTCTTAGGTACATCACGCTCACACTATCTACGCGCTCACATAACAAATTATTGCAATAGTTTGCTGTCGTTGCATGCATTTGTATGCTTTTGCATGAATTTGCTGTCGTTCTCGTTGCTAAGTTACTCTTAGATGATTTTGTTCAATAGTAGATTGTATCATAAGGGAGCAACATAATATTTTTACGGCGAGGGCGCTTTTTTGAATCCAGAGCGAAGTGAGGGATTGTATAGTAGAATCCCGAGCGTAGCGAGGGATTCTTTAGTACAATCCTGAACGTAGCGAGGGATTCAAAGTACGTCGCCCGAGCCAAAAATATATTGCGCCCGAGTGATACACTCTACTTTTCATCACCCTCTATGAGGAAATAAAAGGCGCCTCATATTTTTAACCCCCGCCGCAAAAACGACGGGGTGTTATATGTTTGACGTGTCTGTGTGTGTGTGTGTGTGTATGTCTATCTGTTCCCCCATAGCTCTCAAACGGATGGACCGATTTGAATGCGGTTTTTTTGTTTGAAAGGTGAATTAGTCGGGAGTGTTTTTAGCTGTTTGTTTGATTAAAATCGGTCCAAGATGGCCGCCGCCACAAAATGGCGGATTAATAACACAAGTATAAATTAAAAATTTAAGAAACCCCCGACATTCGCCATTCTGTGACGGCGGCCATCTTGGATTTGCATAGTGTTATTTTACTAGTCAAGACCTTTCATTTGATACCCATATTGAGGGAGTTGTGAAAAGATATGTAATCCGCCATTTTGTGGCGGCGGCCATCTTGGACCAATTTTCATCGAACATAGCTAAGAACACTCCCGACTAATTCACCTTCCAAACAAAAAAAAACCGCATTCATATCGGTTCAACCGTTTGAGCGGTATGGGGGAACAGACAGATACACACACAAACGTCAAAATGAAAGGTCTTGACGACAAGACCTTTAATTTGATACCCATATTGAGGGAGTTGTGAAAAAATATGTAATCCGCCATTTTGTGGCGGCGGCCATCTTGGACCAATTTTCATAAAACATAGCTAAGAATACTCCCGACTAATTCACATTTCAAACAAAAAAAACCGCATTCAAATCGGTTCAACCGTTTGAGCGCTACGGGGGAACAGACAGACACAGACGCACATACATACACAGACGTCAAACTTGTAACAACAATAACAACAATCGATACTATCGTTCGCGCCTAGCCCGGTGGGACCACGGGCCCTTCATCTTCAATAAGTGCGCCGCAATTATCTTTTAGGCGCACTTATAAATAAGTACGCCGCAAACACCACCTTTGGGTGGGTGCACTTAAAGGCGAACCGAGTCGTCCTTTTCGAATAGATGGGATGAAAATATTTTTTATGTGTACAAACTTATTAATCACGGGTAACATCGCGGGGCACAGCTTGTACATATATAGATACTCATAGCGGGGGTAATTTCACTACAGTTGGTAAAGGCGTATCGTCGGTTCGGTGTGTTCGAAAAGTTGAGTATGTATGAAAAAGCTGTAAGCTGCATAACGCTCGCTCACAGTCGGCGGCTGACTATCCGTTTGGTGTGAACAAAGCCTAAAACTAACTTTGAGGGAATACCCTTTTTGCAATGATAGCGTTGCCAAACCATATTATATTTTAGCAAGAAAATTAATAACAGGAAGCTGGTAGTAAAGTTTGGTAATTAACGTATATCTTTATAATCGATCATGATCGATTATGCAAAATCATAATTGATTGCAATCGATCATTTTAATAATCGATTAATCGATTATTGATAATCGATTACGCACATCACTAATTATTATTATTATCTCTATGCTCTAGCCCAATCAGCGACCAACTTCGAACAGCTACCACCAGCCAAGCCAAACACCACCAAACACGTGCCAAACACCCTCTTTAGACTAGTATAATAGTGATCTGTGAAACACCCTGTATTCTGTCTGTGGTGCTGACCATGCTAACTGTTCTGTGTTGACTGTTGGTGGGCCGTAGTGATGTGCCGATTCGATTATTTTGATAATCGATTAATCGATTATATTAATCGATTATAAAATAATAATCGATTATTAATCGATTATTGATCGATTATGAAATAATTCTTAGAAATAACTGAAAAAACAATTCTACTTTCTGGAAAAAATTCTGAACCCTTGCATTTAGTAGCAACATCTATATTATAACCTTTTAGACTGTTCTGAAAAAAGAAAAACAAACACTATTTTTCAAATTTTTTGAAATTGAAATTAGAAAATTAAATAGATTAATTAAAAAATAATGTAATTGATCAAAATTAAATATACATACCTATTAGGTACCTATTTATCACACTAAGGCGAAAGTTTGTGTGTGTGTGTGTGTGTGTGTGTGTATGTATGTGTGTATGTCTTTTTAACGCCGCAACTACTGGACCGATTTGGCTGACATTTGGATTGGAGATAGGTTATGTCCTGGAATAACACATAGGCTACTTTTTATCCCGGAAAAGTGTTCCTGAGGGACTTAAATAGATATAGACTTCCAAAAACGAGATAGGTGCTGTTAAACGCTGATTGTTCTTAGGTACATCACGCTCACATAACAAATTATTGCAATAGTTTGCTGTCGTTGCATGCATTTGTATGCTTTTGCATGAATTTGCTGTCGTTCTCGTTGCTAAGTTACTCTTAGATGATTTTGTTCAAATATTTTTTATGTGTACAAACTTATTAATCACGGGTAACATCGCGGGGCACAGCTTGTACATATATAGATACTCATAGCGGGGGTAATTTCACTACAGTTGGTAAAGGCGTATCGTCGGTTCGGTGTGTTTTAAAAGTTGAGTATGTATGAAAAAGCTTTAAGCTGCATAACGCTCGCTCACAGTCGGCGGCTGACTATCCGTTTGGTGTGAACAAAGCCTAAAACTAACTTTGAGGGAATCCCCTTTTTGCAATGATAGGGTTGCCAAACCATATTATACTTTAGCAAGCAAATTAATAACAGAAAGCTGGTAGTAAAGTTTGGTAATTAACGTATATCTTTATAATCGATCATGATCGATTATGCAAAATCATAATCGATTGCAATCGATCATTTTAATAATCGATTAATCGATTATTGATAATCGATTCCGCACATCACTAGTGGGCCGTAGCCGGCCGCCATTTTCTGATTTTCTACGCAAGCGGCGAGTCGCCAACGCCCCGCCAGAAAAATAAAATGAGTTGTTGTTGATATAAACGTGTGCTGAGTGACAACATTATATCCGTCGAATTATTTGTGTTTACTGTATAGCTATTTGCAACAAAACTAATCAACTACATTGAGTAAGTTACCTACTTTTTGATGCACGAGTTTTATGGTTAGTCTCATTAGTACTTGGTCTGATATAATTGTTTTCTTTCAGGATAAAATGTCTCGTCACGGTGATTGTAAGGTGTATGTAGGTGATTTAGGTAATAACGCAAGCAAACCTGAACTTGAAGATGCATTTTCATATTATGGTCCACTAAGGAATGTATGGGTCGCACGAAATCCGCCGGGTTTTGCTTTCGTTGAATTTGAGGACCCGAGGGATGCTGAAGACGCCGTAAGTGTTACAAATTATAAGTATATGATTAGATACTGTTGGTTCCCTTGAAAAGAAATATTTCAGATTAATATTTTTTACAAAACAACATTTGTGTTTGCAACGTTAAACCATTAGTCCGGCAGGAGGCGTTGCTCGCTGCCGGTTTGAAAACACCATATTTAAATTGATTAATCTACTTTGGTAACTTTAAAAAACTTTAAACTTTTACCACTGATTTAAATTATTGATCTAAGTATCAACTTCAGCAGCCTAAACCCTAAAAACCTACTAGGGTAGTAGCACCCATTAGATTTTTATGTTCAGTTTTCACAATTTGTGTTATCATATTATTTACAACTTTTACAACTCACCAGAGGCCCAAATTAAAATCATCAAATAGTAAGCCAACCCAAAAAAATTAAATACACAGTCTAATGTATTATTGTAGTCCACATAGGGACTTGTATAACTTTTGGCCTTGTTTTGGCACATTATAGCCCTATTGACAGTTTGCATGTATACTGTTTAGGTGCGCGGTTTAGATGGGCGGACCATATGCGGTTGTCGCGCTCGCGTGGAAATGTCCAACGGAAGTCGTGGACACGGTGGACGCGGGCCGCCTCCGCGCTCCAGGCTGCCGCCGCGTCCTTATGACGACCGCTGCTATGATTGTGGTGGCCGTGGCCACTACGCCAGGGATTGTTCTCGTAGACGGCGCCGCAGGTGACATATTGGATCACGTTCATTAATGCAATAAAAATGTGAATGTTTATGGGGACATGGTATGGAATCTTTATGGGATTGTTTTGTGAGCTATATTAGTGACTTAGTGAGCCTATATTATAGGGTTTTTATAAACTAACTTCATTAGACTCTTGTTATAACTTCTCAAATAGAAGATTCCATTCCATAGCTTGCAATACACGTATACCAATGATAACTATGTTATAGGTTATCATTGGCCTGTGCGCCGAGACCGAACTCTTCAGTGTCTGCACTTCTTGTAGTCTGCGCCACGTAGATTTCACTCCGCGTCGTGCACTCCACTAATGTTGGCAGCATCTGTAACTTCGCTCTGTGAACTGCGTAACTACAGCCACGTGCACCCTCCAATAATCGAGAACTACAATGAGTGTAATGTTTGTACTGCGCGTCGTGACACGTCTATTGTAATCACTGCGTGCTCTCAGTGAGTTACACATTATTACTCATATTTATGTTCAAGGCAGACAAACATCCTGAAACTCATTTAATTAGTGTTTATGGGCTTGTGTTAGTATTTTTCTTAGGGAATATACAGAGAACAGTCAACAAAGGACATGAAGAGTGAACCATGAAGCTACAGTCAGACACAGAAGAGATATAAAAAGTAGATCTATGTTTATATTCTATATTCAATCTATCTGTAGTCTGTTGATAAGTTACTTAGCAACTTTGTGATTTTTCAAAAAATTGTATCCAGGATTTTTTATGACAATGACAATTTTGCTCAGGAATAGATCTATAGATTACAGATATTTAGGTTTATTATAGAAAATGGAGTCAAAACTGTATTTATAAAAATGCAGGAAACATTTGTCATAAATACAATTAGTAATATATTGATGTATTGCTTGTGTCTGATCCTTTTACACATCTAAGAAGAATTTATATTATTATTGTAATTATTTATTATTGTATTTTAATAATTAATTAAGCTTTAAATAAATGCATCAATTAGTAAAAAGTACATTTTCGTATGTTCAATCAATTTGATCAGTTCATGGATTTTTTTAGAATTTTGAAACACCATTTAAAAAATAAGTTTATTGTTTGATATTAGTTTTCTTTCACTTTTCAGTAACTACACTCACTCCATATATTCTTACACTCAGATTTGTCTTAAAATATGCACTTGCTAATTTATTATTGTACATTGTATCTAAATCCTATATATATATTTTTCTATTCTATTCAAAAAACAAAAAAAATATCTACAAAAAAATTAACACAGTCCAAGTGGTCGTTATATATTTATTTATTAGTATGTATGTATGAAAAACACTCAAAAATATTTAATATATTGTGGCTAATTCACTTGTACACTATCTTTAAACTAAACTAAAAAAATGACAAGCAAAATCTATTTCTAGCATTGTGAAAGAGATAGGAATATATTTAGACCTGTCATTTTGGTTTAGTTTGTTAAACAGAATTAGCCACATTGTACGGATTAGACACGAGCAAATAAAAATAATAAATTACAAAATAAGTAAGAGTTTAAAGGGGGACCGCTATCGGAAACAAAGAAACAAAGATAGGTGTAGGTAGTGTGATTACTGACAAAACGCGAACATATTAAAATATTTCCTCTATTTTTTAAAAGTTCGCAATGTAATGCAATCAGCTGACGCCTATATACATACCGAAAGTTGTCGTCGGCCGCCGTTCGCGTGGCATTGACCCCGAGTAAAGTGCACGCCTTACATTGTTCGTTTGAAATATACTGAACCACTAAAATAGAATAGAATAGAATAGAAAAGTTTTTATGCAAATAAACTTACAAGTACTTTTGAATGGTCAATTGAATTTAACACTGTTTCGAAATACCGTTCCACACCGTCGCTGTCACTAATACTACAATTAGTATATTATGTCAAATAAATGGTTACTGGTCTTAGATTGTGTTTTGGTAGTATAATAATAGCGCTCAGTTTTCGATAGCGGTCCCCTTATACCCTGCATAATATATAATTATAAATTATATAATGTATGTTTAAAACTTTTCCAGCCGCTCGAGGTCTCGCCGCCGCACGCGCTCCCGCTCGCCGCGGTCGGGCTCCCGCTCGCGCAGCCGCTCCCGCTCCCGCTCGCGCTCCAAGGCGCGATCCATGTCGCGCTCCAGATCCCGTTCGCCATCCAAGGATTCAAAGAAGTCTGCCTAAACTCTTTCAATGTTTTTTAATTATTATTGTATCATTTTTTTGTTGGTGGGTAATGTTCACCAATACTTTAATTACTTGCAGATCATTCCTATGTATTGACACAACAACCATTGATATTTTTGCCATCAATATGACGTATTGACATAGAAATAAATGTTTCACGCATCATAAATATGTTTTCATTTCTTTATTTTAATTAATTATGTCCTTTATTGTAATACTAGCTTTTGCCCGCGGCTTCGCCTGCGTAAACTTCGGGTTTTCACAAATCCCTAGGGAATCTGGAACTGCGGATTTTTCCAGGATAAAAGTAGCATATGTGTTAAGTCAGGGCATAATCTATCTCCATTCAAAATTTCAGCCAAATCGGTTTAGTACGGTGTTAAAGAGTAACAGACACATACACAAACTGTCACCTTTATAATATTACTGTGATTATAGGTATGTCGTCGTTGAGCTGTAGCAACAGATTTCGGTTTTTTCAAAATTCCGTGGGAACTGTGGATTTTTCCAGGATAAATGCATGCAACGACAACACCACGGACAACACTATTGCAATAATTAGACCAAGATCCTAGAACGATATGACATAACTTATTTTCTGAAAGATTAAACCTTAGGCTCTCAGTAGTGTCTCATGTGCTTTGAATACCTGGATTATGTGGAGTTTGTAGAAGTGAGAAAGGTAACTAAAAATAAGAGTAACTTAACTTACATTCACATGGCTGATTTTTATATAATATAATATACTGTAGAATACCACTCCGAACCAGCCGACACCAATTAAGATAGACCTCTGATTTGTATGGGTGCTCATACAATCTAGAGGTCTTATCTTCATTGGCGTCACGTATGCATTTATTTTTTGTGGAGTTTTAAAGCTCTGATAAAAGTTCTGGTCCATGAAAAGTGTCTGATACTTTTGGTAGTGATTCAGAGTCATATTCTACAATATGTATATAAAAATCAGCCATGTGAATGTAAGTTAAGTTACTCTTATTTTTAGTTAAGTACATTTCTCACTTGATATCTTCCCAGGTATCACAGGTACGAACTCCACAAGTAGGTACGCAGGTATTCAAAGCACTGAGCACATGTGACATTACTGAGAGCCTAAGGGCGTTTGTGCACTTACTCGTTTTCGATTCGTTTTCGATTCGTGTTCGTTTTTTTAATGAACATCATAAAAACGTATACGAAATTCACGAATGACATTTGTGCACTTAATCGTGATTTCACTATACGTTTTAAGCATTTCGTAGATAAAACCGTGTTCATAATGTGTGCTGCATTTAATCGTCGTCAGCTTTTCGCACTTCTCTTATACATTCGTAGGCGATCATCACTTAATGACATGACATCATGAAAAAACTTTTTTTAATTACTATCGAAAGAATGTTGCTACTTTCGATTTCATATTGTGTCATATAAAAAAAGATTCCTCGGCAAGACACACGTTTTAGAGAATGCATAACTCCAGAAAAAATGCTGGCAGTAACACTAAGGTAAGTGATTATGAATATTTCACACGGTACGGTTAGTATCAAAATTATCTAAGCATACGTCATATATTTTGTGAACATCCCAAGTGGACATTACGCTCTTGTAAGAGAACAGTAACAACTAAGTATCAGAAATGATATTTTTTATGAAATGTTCATATTTTGCTGATAGTTTTTGACTACCAACCACAGGTATGGAAATTTTGATTATACTGCAATATTTAGGTATTTTACTCGAAGTAAAACTAATTTGAATGAAACAAACGATTTATTTTAATGCCATACTAAGTAGGTATTAACTTTTAATAATAATCAACTGCTTTGAATCATGTTTTGTTGGAATTCAAGAAATGCAAATACCATAGGTATTTGCATTTCTTCCAAATACCTCACAACATCAGGACTCATCTCTGCCCTCTTTCCACACACCATTCCACTCGCGTCCTTATTTTAAAACGATTCGATGTGAAGAATTCACGAATATATAAACACGAAAACGAATCGAAAACGAGTAAGTGCACAAACGCCCATACAGTTATAAGGAAGGCTATGTCGAATCGTGTTTTCACGAAACACGAAAACGAATCGAAAACGAATAAGTGCACAAACGCCCTTAGGTTTCATCTTTCAGAAAATAAGTTATGGCTTATCGCTCTGGGATTTTACTCTATAATGTGTTATGTGAACGTGATGTATAAGAACAATCAGCGCCATCTATCGCGTGTTCGGAAGTCTATCGGCCTGTTTCACCACCTTCTGATAAGTGTTGGATAGCCTAAACGTAAGTTTTGTCACTTTCTTACTTTATGTCAAGTGACAAAGACAAAAGTTGTAGATAGCTATCTAATACATATCAGAAGGTGGTGAAACAGGCACTATATTATGTACTTACTTAAATCCCACAGGAACTTACCGAACGGAACGATAACTTACCGAATCGATCAATAATTACGTTATCGAAGTGTTCTGATTTTCTTATCGTACGATAAGATGTATTTTCAATTAGGAATAACCGTATCGACAGGGTAGTTGTCGAAACCGAAACCGAATCGAAGTGTTCTGAGTCGCCCTGCAGTTCAGATTCAGATGTGCACGGGATCATTGATGTGGTGCTGATGATTGGCCGACAAGCTTAGATATTTTATATCAGATTCGTGAACCAAGGATTCAGCAATCAGAGTTAACATTACATTATGTTGATGATGTACCGATCAGTATAGACATTCGCTTTAAGCCTAGTGTTTAGGCATCGTTAGCGACACTTGGTTTGTCAAATCTTTTACAATTTTGTACAACCTAGAATAATTAAAAAAAAACAGCCGTACTGTAGGGGACATATTGTGCTGACACGAGCATTTCAAGTTTGCTTTTATAAAGTGGAGCTCGCAGCCCGCCAAGCTAGTTGTCCTCCGCCCGCCGTTCAGTACACTAGCCTATAGTACTTATACTTACACTTAACTTTGAATCAAGAATTAAAACAGTAATTATTTCTGTGTCAACGCGTGTTATTTGACAACCTTGTAGATCCAAGAACACGGCGCTACCTTTGGCTAAATACGGAGACATATGAATACCAACCCCAACTGGCAACCACACACATGTTCCCTAAACGTACTCTTTCCAGTTTAGTCAAAGTTTAGTCCGCTTCCATCCTAGACTACATCGTCACTTACCACCAGGTGAGATCGCAAGCAAAGGCTAGCTTGTAGAAAAGAAAAAAAAAATCTTTAGAAAACAAAACATGTTTAGTGCTTGTGTCAGTAAGAGTAGTAGTAGGTAGTAGTCGAGAGCTAACAAGCTATAATTTAAAAATTAAAAAACCCGACTGCCATGCTAAAAAACGAACTAAAAAAATAATAAACTACCACCGTACCACTTACAGTGTAGTTGTTATTTATTTTGTTTTTCATGATTTGTCACTCCAAATTGATTTAAAACATATAGATTGTATACATTTTCGTACTCGCCTTTTAAAGACCTTTATTTTGATACCCCACTCGAGGGTCTTGAAGAAAAAAATTTTTTTCAGCCCGCACATTAAAGTGCATAACATTCGCCATTTTGATTTTTTATGAATTTTATGTACCCAGTAACATTTGCGCCGTCAAGACAAATCTAATGACGTATAATTTATCAAAATAGGTTGAGCCGTTAAGTAGTTACGAACTGACATAGGAAACGGTCATTTACTACGATTTATCACTCCAAATTGTTTCCAAATATATAAATTTATACATTTTCGTATTTGCCTTTTGAATCCCTTTATTTTGATACCCCACTCGAGGGTCTTGAAGAAAAAAAATTTTTTCAGCTCGCACATTAAAGCGCATAAAGTCCGCCATTTTGATTTTTTTTTAAATTTAGGTACCCTATAACACTCGCGTCATTGAGACAAATCTAATGACGTATCATTTATCAAAATCCGTTGAGCCGTTGATTAGTTACAAGCGGACATAGGAATGGACATACATACACACAGGTGAAACACATATACCCAGTCGGGTAAAAATGCTAGGTAGTAAAAAAAACTTTATTTGATATATAAAATAACTTTTATTAAAAACAAAAATCTCTTATCATCAGTATAGTGTTTGTTCCAAGCTTTAAATACATAATTATTACGATCTACAAGTACCTAGTCACCGCATCAAATACCTATCACATTGTCGCATCGATGTATTGTCGTGGTCGACTCGTAAGGTCGAGTTACGCCGGGAACATCAAACTTGCGTATTTGTCACTCTGGCGCTTTCGCTTATTATTTCGTAAACTTCATAATGATTTTAAAATACTTACTTGCCTTTTTAACAAGGTTCCACTCGATGGGAAAAGTTACGACAGATCACCTGCTGTCTAATGCGATGACTGATGTTTGACTGACTAATAAGTTAATAACTCACACATGACTAAAATTGACTGATCCAGAACCTATCGTATAATGGACCCCATAGATAGAGGTATTTGGGGCCATGTGCAATTAATTCTCTTTAATTAACTGCCAACATTCTTTTTTTGACTCCCACCAACTAACAACTCCCCTAAAGCCTTGAAAAAGTCCCCTATAACATCATTACTATTATCCACTTTAACATTTTGGTCAAATTTCTTTTCAACTGGTTTTACCACAGAATGTTTACCGTTTACTAGAATTTCTTCACAAATTGTATTAAATTCTACATGAAACTTTTGTTTGTTTAACAGTGGAACTATTAAATTGTAGGTGTTGATTTTCATATTCAATGTCTCTGCTAGTAATTTGTTACTTTCATATATTTTTTGCCACTTTTCAGAATCACTTTCATTTAAGGGATGTGGTCCTAAATACATTCTTTCTTTGCGGATTTCCTCCTTGAGTAGTTCAATGTCTGCGTCGATTTCTTTGCTCATTGTTATCCACTCTGGTGTGAAGCCATTATTTATTAATACCTGCAATAAAACGGTTATTGTTATTTTAATTTAATACTCGCGATGATATTGCAATAGTGTGAATGCAACTCACATCAGACTAATGTTTATCTAGTTTAGACCAGACACAAAAACAGACAGACTGAACAACTGCAAAATTGCAGTTTGGCAGTGGCAGACTTGGCTTGACTTGACTTGACAGGAAGAGGATGGAAGGGATGTCTGCTCCATTCCATCCTCAAAAATCAGGTTGAATGTTTTCAGTAAATAAAAGACAGTGAGTTAAGAGTTTCCCACAAAAAAGTTGTGAGTCATCCTAAGCAATATTTCTGTACAATTAAGAAAAATTGACACTCCCACTTGCCCACAGCGCTTGCCACTATGCCAGGAAGGTCCTCAAAAACATATTGTTAACTTATATATAACATATAACATACTTAATATGTGATAATGCTAATCTTACCTCATTAATTTTATGAGTAGTGAAATCAACATAAGGATTAGTATTCTGGTTTTTCAAAGGTTTTCCTTTACCACTCAGATTCTCAAACTCGCCTTTGGACATTGACTCTTGTATCAAGTCTTCAACTAGTCTTTCCAAGCCATACTTAGTTTTGATATCATGTTTGACGGATTCTTTCTTCATGAGGGTTTTATCAGAGGCTATGGTTTTAGAGATGCGATGTTTCATAACATTGGCAGCAGCTTTTTGTGCTCTAACTTGTGTGTACTGTTTTTGTCTTTGTGACGGTGTGCCATAGCCTACGCCTTCAAAGCTCAAGTATTGACGGTGCTGGGGAGCTGTGTGCTGAAGAGTTATTATATATTTTTATGTTCTTGCATAGCATCATTACTTATTACCAAAATATTGCATATTTTGGTAATAAGTATTGCATATTGCAATTTTATCACCAAAAAAGTTATTACTTCATCACTTATTTACATAATTCTCATCAAATATATTTTTAACCCCCGACGCAAAAACGACGGGGTGTTAGTTTAACGTGTCTGTGTGTGTGTGTGTGTCTGTCTGTTCCCCTGAAGCGCTCAAATGGTTGAACCAATTTGAATGCGGTTTTTTTTTGTTTGAAAGGTGAATTAGTCGAGAGTGTTGTTAGTTATGTTTGATGAAAATCGATCCAAGATGGCCGCCGCTGCAAAATGGCGGATTACATATTATTTCACAACTCCCATAACATGAGTATCAACAAATGAAAGGGCTTGACTAGTAGAATAGCACTATGCAAATCCAAGATGGCCGCCGCCACAAAATGGCGAATTTCGGGGGTTTTTAAATTTTTAATTTACTTGTCAATATATAAAACAAAGTTGTGTTTGTTCGAACACTTATAACTCGAGAACGGCTGGACTGATTTTCATGGTTTTTGATTTGTTGTATTTGTCTCCATCCCGAATAGCAGAATAACAGCTATTAAAAACATTGGAAAATTGACGAAAAATAAAATAAAAGTAAAAACATTTTTCTATACAAAATGTTCATGGATTTAGTAACTGTCGAACATTTAATGTTCATCCCGTTGATACAGTGAACACTCTCATCTGTCCCTATATAATTCTTCTGTACGTGTGTTTGTCACCTAACTCGACTGCATCTGCCAGGTCCGCTAGTTTATGAATAAAATTATTTTCAGAAATCACTTCCAGACCACACTTTCATAGCAAAAATTAACTTTATGTAAATATTATGCATCCTTATAATAATATGTAAGCATTATTATATCTATATACTAATAAATTAAATTGAAGTGTCTGTCTGTAATTTCGAAATAACTACCTCATATTAAGCTCATATGGTTATTTGAATGGTACCATAACCGAATCACACGTTTTTAAAATTTTTGTCTGTCTGTCTGTCTGTTTGAACGGGCTAATCTTCGGAACGGCTGAACCGATTTTGACGGGACTTTCACATACAAGCAGAAAATTAACCAGGGAGTAACATAGGCTACTTTTTTAACCGACTTTCAAAAAAGGAGGAGTTGTGTTTTTCTACCTATGTACACCGATATCTCCGAGATTTCTGAACCGATTTGCGTAATTTTTTTTTAATCGATAGAGAAACATTGCGACACTGGTAGCGATTCTGTTAAACACACTCTCTAACCTAAACTTAATTTTAGGTTTTCTTATTTTAGCTGCTCTATCTCTAAGTGGTATTCAAGTGTCACCTTCAACTAAATATAAATACTCCAAAAGACCTTCTAAAATGACGTTTAAGTTTAATAGTAAGTGTTGCCATGTAAGATAACAAGAACTGCACAAATGTTGTGTTTGATTTTCCCCATTAATTTCAAAAATATTTTTAGTGAAAAATGTCGAAGAAAAGCGAACGATGTTACTTGAAATACAAAAATAATAATTTATTTGATTTATTTTGCTCCAATCATGATAAGAAAGTGCCGAAAATTGGTATTTTGTTTATTATAAAGTGTAAAGTAGGCTTAAATCTTTGTCTATACTCTATAGTTCATGGTTGTCATCTGTGAGTTGTAGTATCCTCTAGTAATCTGTGGTTGTAGTGTTTTCAAAAATAATTAAAAGAAACATTTTAATTAATAACATAAATAAAAGGAACGCCAAGCCCGTAAAAGAATAAATAAAAAACAACAAGAGCTATTGGTAGAGAGGCTCAATGCGAATATTGAAATCGCGAGAGGTAAGTCGGTGTATTTTACGTTTTTACTTACTTCAGTGCTAATAATTAATCGTTTTCCTTTCAGTCACGTAAAAGTTGTGATCAATTCTGCGATGTAAAATTCGCGAGGCTAATGCGACTTTGTTCCCCCGTCAATATTTCAAAATGTATTGATTTTTTTTGTTAACCTAACCTAACCTAATCTTTTATTAAAAAGACAAGATTCGTAGGTAAGGTTAGATGGGTGCACTTCAATAATGTTAAACCTACCTATTTTGATTTTGATTCATCATCATCATCATGATCAACCCATTACCGGCTCACTACAGAGCACGGGTCTCCTCTCAGAGTGAGAAGGGTTTTGGCCATAGTCTACCCCGCTGGCCAAGCGGATTGGCAGACTTCACACACCTTTGAGAACGTTATGGAGAACTCTCAGTATGCAGGTTTCCTCACGATGTTTTCCTTCACCGTTAAAGCAGGTGATATTTAAATACTTAAAATGCACATAATTCCGAAAAGTTAGAGGTGCGTGCCCGGGATCGAACCCACGACCTCCGATTAGAAGTCGGTCACCCTTACCACTAGGCTATCACAGCACTGATTTTGATTAATAGATGTTAACTTACTCAGGGTAACAAATTTTAAATAAGAATCGGTTAAGAAGTCTTATTTGTATGGCTGATTTTATTAAGAAATAGTTATTGTGATAAACCTATTTACAATATATAAATGTATTATATTGTGTACAATCTACCCATGGTCATACGTATAAATAATTTCTTCCTCACAGAGAACACAGCACTTCGGGAAGTCGTTGATTTTTAGGCAGCGTTGAGCACCATGCTGAATCAACTGGGATGCAGCAGGATTACACAGCAGTGGCAGTGTGTAAGTTGAGACTACTATTTTTATTCTTTCTTTCATAACATCATGAAATTAACTATCATCAATATCCTAATGCCGACCCACTAAGGAGAACAGATCTCCGAATGAGAAGGGCTTAGATCACCACGCTGCTAGTACAGTATAGATTGGCAGACTTCATACACCTTTGAGAATATTATGGAGAATATATCTTATAAATTAGGTTTCTAGTAATCTAGCTTTTGCCTGTGACTTCTGCCATGGTACCTGTTAACTTATAGTTTTCTAATGGTGAAAGAATTATTAAAACCTTTCGAGAAAGAAAATTCATTTAAGAATTACAAACATATAGTATAAATATAACTCTTTTTCAGGCCTTGCCACCGAGCCATGGTGTAGTGGAGAGCCTTCACCAGCTAGTGCTGGGTTGCCCTCTGTGCACCCAGAACTGCCAATTCACACAGAAGCTGAAGCGGGGATGTCCACATCAGCAATCCAAAATCCACCATCCAAAATCGGACATACATATATACATAGAAGAACAAGGCCTGATCAACATCCCCGCCTACCAGTTCATAGCAACTTAGTGGCTAGCCTTAGTGAGAATAATTTATATTCTGTTGAATGAAATGAAAAAAATTAATAAATTAATTTATTACATAGTGTTATTTTAACCTTTTATTTTTGTTCTCATCAAGTGCTTGCCCCAACTCAGTGCTGAAATCTCAATAACTTCTTGTAGTACCTAGTAAAAGTTGATTTTGTACCTGATAGTAATTATTCCACCACCCACCACTAGTCTTTTTTACGTCCCACTACTGGGCACAGGCTTCCTCACTCATAGGAGAGAGGGATTTAGAGCTTAGACCCGCCATGCTGCCCCAATATGGGTTGGCGGGCTTTAACGACTTGTCACATGATAGTGATAATAACCAGGATCGACTGCTTAACGTGCTCTCCTAGGCACGGGGGTGAGACACCGCCAACTACTGACTCCGGAGTGAGAATTTCTTGTCAGAAAAACCCAATACCTAACAATTATTTGCCCAACCCGAGAATCGAACCCGGGACCTTGTGATCTGCAGTCGAATATGCTAACCACTAGACCAACGAGGCAGTTATAAATCATCAATTATTATCCTTACTAATATTATAAATGCGAAAGCGTGTCTGTCTGTCTGCTAGCCTTTAACAGCCCAACAGTGCAACCGATTTTGATTTAATTTGGTACAGAAGTAGCTTACATCCCGGGGAAGGACATAGGCTACTTCTTATGCTGGAAACATAACATGTTCCCATGGGAAGACGGAAAATTTATAATGCATAATCTGTTCAACCGATTTTGATGAAATTCGGTACAGAGGTAGTTTACATCCCGGGAAAGAACATACCTAGGTTACTTTTTATCCCGGAAAAATAACATGTTCCCATGGGTTAAATACATAATCCGTTAAACCGATTTTAACGAAATTTGGTACAGAGGTAGCTTTCCCTTGCTTTCCTTCGTCCCTGTAATTGACATAAGCAACTTTTATCCCAGAAAAGCAAATAGTTCCCACAAGATTTTAAGAAACCTAAAAACAAGGCATCATCCAGTATATTATAAGTGAGATAAGTTGTTTATAAACTGAAAGAACTATGTACCTACCTCTTGTTAATAATTATTGAGTTGAATTTGTTTATAAGAAATATGTGTAGTACTATGTACTATGTACTTACCAAAATATTTAAAAAATATTTAGGTAAGTACCTAACTACCTTGTTGATTCTAAAAAATAATAAGCAAAAATAAATATTTTTTATGTGAAACATTTTTTATTTATCAAAATGATTAGTAATAAAATTTGTCCACTTAGTCTGGCTTCATGCAAAAAATCTTCGTTGACTTCTTCATTTATGATTGTCTGTATCTGCATTTTTTTGGGTTTTTATCTGCACTATCTGCAAAATATAATGATTTTATTAATCTGTTTTTTTTTAATGAAAGTAGGAGGCTAACAATTTTGAAAAACTTCAACAATTGTTATCAATTCAGTTGAATGATCTTGATATCTTGATAAGATACATATTTATGTAACTAGAACTGAAAAACTATCTGCTACCCTATTACCTACTATAATTATCATTTACAATATTCTGAGTAATAGGATACATATTTTTGATGACTCGGTGCAGTAGATCAAGTAGATGAGAGATGTTTTGATGTGATATCAATATTTCTGTACAGAAATTGCTTAATTTGTAGGGTTCTGTATCTCCAGAGAAAAAAAGGAACTCTTATAGGATCATTTTGTTCTCTGGCTGGCTGCCCTATCACTAAAGACCGTTCAAAGGGAATCAAAACCTATACTGTTGATTGAATACTTCCCGTTGACTTAGAATCATGAAAGCAGCTGGCACTGTTTTATAGCACAAGGGAAAAATTCGAAAGTTGTGAATTTGTAGTTACATCTCAACAAATCTGAATTCAAGAAATTACTCATATTTGATTTTTTCATATGCAATAATAATAAGTACTGGTTTGTGTATATAATAATAAAATTATAATCTATACCTACTAATAAATAAAATTGAAGTGTCTGTCTGTGATTTCAAAATAACTACCTCATATTAAGCTCATATGGTTATTTGAACTGTACTATAACTGAATCACATGTTTTTAAAATTCTTGTCTGTCTGTCTGTTTGAACAGGCTAATCTTCAGAACTGCTGAACCGATTTTGACGGGACTTTCACATACAAGTAGAGGATTAGCCAAGGAGTAACATAGGCTACGTTTTTAACCGATTTTCAAAAAAAAAGGTCCATTTCCAACTCCTCAATCCTAATGCTGTAGGGGATCTGACCCCCAAAACTAATGGGATTTAGAAACTGTCAGTTAATATAGAGGTACCTACCAATTAAAGACTTTATCATTGAATGAACTCAAGTACATACCCAACTCCTTAACCCTGATGCTGTAAGGAATTGCATTCGCATTCCTAAATCGTGGAGATCCCGTGAGATTTTTTCGTTTTGAGGACAGGTTAGATAGGCCAATTTTTGTTCTGGAAAATCAAAAGTTCCCACAGGATTTTAAAAACCCAAACACACAGGGTCGAAGCCGTGGGCATCATCTAGTAATAAAATATGTTTGTTATTTTACCTTTTTTTTACCTTTTATAAAATAAAATAATAAAATATGTTTGCCTACCAGTAAGCACATCGAGAAAAATATTATATAACGTCACCAGTATAGTTGTTGCCGCTTTTATGGCTCGTAGTGTAATTATCTGTGTCTAGGGAGGCACCTGAACTTGTTTTTAGGCATCTGTTAAGTACACATTTCAAAGATATTTCTGGCCCTGGTGTGGCATTCATTGTATTGAAGTTCGGCTTCGGTTGATGGCTCCATCAAAGGATCATCAACCATGGCTGTAGAGGATAGATATCCTTTGTCACCTCTGCAAAAATCATAATAAAAAACTATACCTACTTACAAAATACATCAAAATGTAGAATATTGTGATTACAAAGCAATTGACTTTTCTTTATTCATCATTTTATATGTTGGGCTCAGATTATTTCAACAAATATCAAAACCCAAACACCCATTTTTAGGGTTCCGTACCCAATGGGTAAAACGCGACCCTATTACTAACACTCCGCTGTCCGTCTGTCTGTCCACCTGTCACCAGGCTCATGATGTGATAGTCAGACAGTTGAAATTTTCATAATTGATTATGCCTTTGTTAATTGGCTACTTAGATCATTTCTTCCTTTAAGGTTTCCTAGTGCCTAAAAGAGACTACAGATCTTTAGAATACGTAGGTACTAGTTATTTAGATACCTAAGATTAAGAAATTTAATAAATTACCTGTCTCTGGAATCAATCAGAGCTGCAATAACGTTTTCTTCCATTTTAAGGTTATCACATGTACAGCAACTTAAAATCTAAGGTAAAAAAACACTAAATACAACTATACCAAGTTTTTCTCAATGAAATCATAGAAAACGAAAAAAATATATAACTTTTAAGGAAAACCGAAACCCTAATATAAATATTTCTTTTCATTTATTCCGCGGTTTTTGGCTTTAGACGGACAACTTAAATTTAGGGGGCACCTCGAGAGGTCCTCTTTAAATTTAGCGAATTTTAAGTTGACGTTTCTTATTTTTGACACTTAGTGCGTTCGACAGAATAGGTTTTGCTGTCTAAAATCTAAATTGAATAGTTTAGTGCTGTCAAAATCAATTTTAAGTTAGACCTGTCATTTAACTGTGTTTGTAGAATTGCACATCCCTCTAAGTCTAATATAAGCGATTTTAAATTTAGAAATCTGCCAAGAGAATTGCTACCAGTGGTAGCAATTCTCTTGGCTGTTGGCTGTTGGCTTGGCTTGGCTCTTGGCTGTCCTACTAAAAAATTGGATTCCAACTCTTCAATCCTGATGCTGTAGGGGACCTGATTCCCAAAACCAATGGGATTTATGAACTGTCGGTTATTTAAATTGATATTGTGGGTACCAATTAAAGACTATCGTTGAATGAACTCCAGTACGTACATATCCAACTCCTCAACCCTGATGCTGTAAGGAATTGCATTCCGAAATCGTAGGGATCCCACGGAATTTTTCCGTTTTGGGGACGGGTTATACGGATAGGCTACTTTTTGTTCTGGAAAATCAAAAGTTACAACGGGATTTTTAAAAACCTAAATCCACACGGGCGAAGCCGTGGGCATCATCTAGTAATATAATAAAACTGTAACTTGATCTGTTACAGTTTTATTCTGTACATTGAAGATATTTTGAAATTTTTTATGGGCACTCTATAATCGATACTGAAACCAAAACTGCAATTTTTTTCATTTTTGTCTGTCTGTCTGTCTGTCTGTATCTTGGCCGCGCATCACGCCGAAACTACTGAATGGATTCGAATGAAACTTGGTACGATTTGAGTTTGTACTCCGAGGTACGACATAGGATACTTTTTATCCCGAAATTCAGCACGGTTCCCTTGGGAGAGGGGAAGAAAGTTAAAACGTGTATTTAGCTGTAATTCATTAACGCGTAGTTCGATTTAATTCATTCTTTTTTTTGTTAGAAAGGTAGTACTTTAAGTATTGTCCCGTAAATATTTCAAGGTCATAGGTTTTTTAGTTCAGAAATGACAGACATTTATTGGGTTCAAATAACTTGAGGCCCTGATCTTTGAACGTACGGCTTATTTTTAACCCCCGACGCAAAAACGACGGGGTGTTATAAGTTTGACGTGTCCGTGTGTGTGTGTGTGTGTGTGTGTGTGTGTGTGTGTGTGTCTGTCTGTTCCCCTGTGGCGCTCAAACGGGTGGACCGATTTGAATGCGGTTTTTTTTGTTTGAAAGGTGAATTAGTCGAGAGTGTTCTTAGCTATGTTTGATGAAAATCGGTCCAAGATGGCCGCCGCTACAAAATGGCGGATGATATATTTTTTCACAACTCCCTTGATATGGGTATCAAATGAAAGGGCTTGACTAGTAGAATAGCACTATTGCAAATTCAAGATGGCCGCCGCCACTAAATGGCGAATGTCGGGGGTTTTTTAAATTTTCAATTTACACTTGTAAACTGGTGTGCGTTTAAATTTATGTTTGTCGGTCTGTCTATTCGTTCCAACTAATCTCCGAAACGGCTGGATCGATTTTAACGGAACTTTCAATGGCAGATAGGTGATGTTATAAGGAGTAACTTAGGCTACATTTAGTTTAAGTACATAAAAGAATTATGGGATCCGATCCGATCCGATCCTATATAAAACCTAAAAACATGCGAACGAAGTCGCGGGGGTCAGCTAGTTTTAATTAAAATTTCAGACCTCATAGAATCAGTTTATCCACTGTGCCAAAATGAATGAAAATCTCTACACTATTTTTTTGATTATAATGTACAGACAGACAAACTGTGTGAAGGGACTGTTTTATAAAATGTATTGAAACCAAGTTGATGTAGAGAATGAAAAATAAACTTACCCTAATATCAAACACGGCTTGTTCAATTTCGTCTAATTTCTGCGAACCTGTGTTGTGTTTGGACAGGATCCTGAATGCAGTCTCCACAGTTACAAACTTGTCTATATTAGCTTCTGAAGAGGAGGAATCTGGATGGTACTTTTTGGCAAGGTCTACAAAAGCCTGCTTGACTACATCTTGACTTGAGTCTGCTGGTATGTTCAATACCCTGTAACTATCCTGAAAAAATAAACGAAGCATAAATTAAATTGTTTTTCTATGGTAACTTATGACTATCACAATCACAATTCACAATAATATTATATTAATTATTATTAGCAAGCGGTGATAGCCTAGTGGTTAGGACAGCCGACTTCTAATCGGAGGTCGTGGGTTCGATCCCGGGGCACGCACCTATAACTTTTCGGAGTTATGTGCGTTTTAAGTGTTTAAATATCACTTGCTTTAACGGTGAAGGAAAAACATCGTGAGGAAACCTGCATGCCTGAGAGTTCTCCATAACGTTCTCAAAGGTGTGTGAATCCGCTTGGCCAGCGTGGTAGACTATGGCCAAAACCCTTCTCACTCTGAGAGGAGACCCGTGCTCTGTAGTGAGCCAGTAATGGGTTGATCATGACATGACATGACAATTATTATTATAAAGGCGAAAGTTAGTTTGTGTGTATGTATGTGTTTGTTCCTCTACTCCGCCGCCCGCGCCACTACTGAACCGATTTGGCTGAAATTTTGAATGGAGATGCTCTGACTTAACACATAGGCTACTTTTTATTCCCGAAAGTATTCCTGTGGGATTTAAATAGATATGACTTCCAAAAACGCCATAGATGGCGCCGACTGTTCTTAGGTACATCACGCTCACATAACACACTATTGCAATAGTTTGCTGTGTTGCATGCATTTTCAACACAGGCTACTTTTTATCCTGGAAAAATGCACAGTTCCCACGGGATTTTGAAAAAACCCGAAATCTATAGCTACAGCTTTAAGTAGACTACTATAGCGAACTTCCTTGTTAGCGGGTAGGTATGAAGGTCGGAAATAAGAGAAATAAGTTTAAGGAAGTTAAAATTATGACAGTTTGTAACCAATATATTTTTGAAAATTTAATATATGTGCACAAAAATAAAAAAAGTGACTGTCATAATCTTAATCTCAGAAATAAAGATAAACTTGTGTTGCCCACTACTAAGGCTTGGGAAAATTAGGAAATCATTTGTTGGTAATTCTATACTTTTTTATAATCGGCTGCTGGAGGACATTTTGGATTTGTCTCTCAATAAGTTCAAGGTTTTTGTAAAACGCAAATTAATTGAAAAATCTTATTATAGCGTAAAAGATTTTCTTAATGACAAAAAGCCATGGACATAGATTGCTCTAAAAGCCAAGAGTTCAAATCATTTACAAATTAGAGATAATGTGAAATGGTGATAATAAAAAAAAATAACCCGGCTGAGTTTGTTGTGGGCTCTTCTCAGATCAGGGCGCGTTTGGAACCCTCGTAGTTTTAAGTTTCCGTAGTAATTGTCACCATTACATCACTTTCATGTAGGTACTTTATAATATATTGACGTTCAAAAAGTGTACAGTGTACCTACTTTGAATAAATGAAATTTGAATTTGAATTTGAAAATTTGAAATTTGAAAAGGGGGCAAGAACGGGAACTGATAATCTACAATTCCCTCAGGATTTGATTAAAACTGAAATTCACGCGGGCGAAGCCGCGGGCAGATGCTAGTGAGTTTATAAGTATAGAAGACGGGTCTGTCTGTTTCTCCCTCGATCTGTTACCTCTTCATGGCTACATTAAATACTTTTTACCTATTACCTAGGCGAGCAGATCCATAGACATGCTAGAACAGAATGCATTGGAATTGCATGTTTACTTTAACAAAATAGTATTGAAATAAATCGGTCAAGTGCGAGTCAGACTCGCGCACCGAGGGTTCCATACTCCAGAAGTATACGTACAATCTGTTTTTCAGTAGTTTGTCTTAAAAGGTAAGTTGCTAATTAAGCTAGGCCTCTAAATTGTATGAGCAGCGCTCATACAACTCAGAGGGCTATCATATTACAGTAAGTTACATACTTACATAGTTGAGCCAATTAAGATAGACCCTTTAATTTCCAACTTTTTTTAGTTTTTGGAATTGTTCCTTTATTTGTGCTGTAAGACCTTTTTGTCAAATTTTGTAATTCTAGGTCAACTGGAACTACCATTTAGGTTTTCGACCCAAAACCTATAGGGTACTTCCGGTTGACCTAGATTTGTTGGTTAAAAGCAAGGTCTTACAGATCAAGTAAAGAAAAAATTCCGAAAAAATAAAAAAAAGTTGAAAATTAAGGTAAATTTTGGTATTTACAAGTTTTCGTGAAAATTTGCCCATATCTTTTTATTGTGTGGACTCAGGACCTTAATTTTTATACACCTAATAGGGACTATAGACCTTAGTATCTGGTATAAATTTCAACTTGCTAGACCCACCCGTTCCTGAGAAAATCGGTGGTGACACACGGACAGAAAGACAAGAAAGTGATCTTTGGGTTCCTTTTTTTACCTTTTGAGGTACGGAACCCTAAAAATTGGCGTTTGAATTTTATTTGCGTAGATTTTCATTTCTTATTGGTACTGATTAACTTTTATACTCAAAAAGCATTAAAATTCTTTACAAAAAAATGAATATCTTACCGCAATCTCTTTTTGTTGTGATTTTGTTTTTAGTAGTCTTCTTGAGAGTCTAGGATAAGACTCTAAATACACAGGCCGCAACCAAATTATTGGATATAACTTATTCAAATTCATTTTTCTTAGTTTATTAGACCATTTTTTGTAATTAATACACGTAAATCCATCTAAATGAATAAATAGGACCTATTAATATACTTGTCGCCAGTGATGACCAGAGATGGACCAGTAGACGACATCAGAAGGCTATTCTAGTATTATCATTATTCATTATCAGGTAGATCAGAGTTACTTTGCTGTGGGCGTCACATGGGTACGGGCCTAATTGAGAAGCCTTCTCAATAACTGACACACTAACTGACTAACCCTACGCCTACCTAGTCGGTACACCACCTCCCCTTTACCGAACCTCTTCCGACCAATCTAATCTACACGACACACATCGCACGATACCACCTACTTTGTACAACACAACCTATATAACACAGTACACCGCACGAACGAAGCAGCGCTCTCGTCGAGAGCCCAGATCGGAATGTGTCCCACGCGCTACCGCTCTCTCTCTCTTATAATAGAATGTTGGTAGTGGGAATGACGTAATGGCGCAACGCTAGGACCATTCACACTACAATATCAACGAGCCGACACGGCCATACTGACATTCGCACGTCCCCGTGCGACTGCCAGCGTCCAAGGATGTCTACAAAGAACAACACACAGGTGAAGTACACCTCTAAATACGCTCGCCCATCCCTGACACTTCACTGCTTCTAGGTCACCTCCGTCTGTCATGCATCAATTGTCAATCATCACACCAGCTGTCAATCGCATCAACCAACCACCACCTCATGTGATGACGTACAACAGACCCAACCCAACCATCTGTCAATTGCTAGTCATCACCTCAGCTGTCAATCACAATACACATCTGGAAGGAGTGTGTCCTTTCAACCACCTCCCTTGAGTCTGGCCCGGACGACACTTCCTTACCAGGATAGACTCAGGAACTTAATATAACACCCAACAAGTCAGTACTTCAATCTGTCAATTGTCAGTCATCACTTCAGCTGTCAATCGCAATACACATCTGGAAGGAGTGTGTCCTTTCAACCAACTCCCTTGAGCCTGGCCCGGACGACACTCTTACCAGGATCGACTCAGGAACTTACTATAACACAACATCTGGAAGGAGTGTGTCCTTTCAACCAACTCCTACGAGTCTGGCCCGGACGACACTCTTACCAGGATAGACTCAGTAACTTACTATAACACAACATCTGGAAGGAGTGTGTCCCTTCAACCAACTCCTACGAGTCTGGCCCGGACGACACTCTTACCAGGATAGACTCCGGAACTCATCTGGGAGGCACTAGTGAATCCTTTCAATCAACACAAATAGTGTGTATGACCCGGATGTCACCACCAAAGCCCAGGATAGACAACATGAAACACAACAACTAGTCAGCGCCCTTCCCACTTGTAACACACGTTTACACGCTGCCACGAATGAAGTGATCCGGAACCTCGACCCGCATGAGTCAGTTCCTTAGACCATTCACTCATCACCTAGCTCACACCAACAACGAACGTCACACGTTCACACACTGCCGTAAATGAAGTGATCCGGAACCTCAACCCGCATGAGCCAGCTCCTTAGACTATTCACTCGCCCTCCAATAACAAAGGCCAAAGTCATTGTCATAGTCAAAATAATAATCACAGTCTCTGCTCAAGATCTGCTCAAGAACGTCGACCCATATATAGGCCAGTCCATTTAATTAACTACATCACACACGCACTCGTCATTTTCCCTGCCAAGTCCCGAAAATGGCAACACTTATCTGATTAGGGTGCAATTGCTATCGCAAACCCTCAATCAAATATCACGGTTAAAGTTACTTTTACAATTACAGTTTCAAACTAAAATGAATCTACCACTGGTTCGGAATGCCGCAACCTAGCGAGAAGAACCAGTAAGAAACTCGGCGGCGTCTAACTTTTTAACATAACTGATCAAAAACTACTTCCCGTAAACGCAATCCTATTTCTTTAGTTCCAATCGTGCAAACCATTTATCATTTATCATATCATCATCTTGATGAACCATTTTAAGAACTACAACCTCTTTACGGCTTTATCACAACCACGTTTCGAACTTGCTTACTTTTGAACATCGATGAAGGTACCTGGACAACAGAATTTGGTTAGCAACCAAAACCATTTGTCAAACTAATCACTCATCTCAATAGCGGGTATTTAATTATTCTGCGAGTATTTGTAGAACTTTACTTTCAATTAATCACGATTTTTTTTTTTGGTTTTTTTTTTTTGTTAGTTGGTTTTTGTTATCAGCTTAGCGCTGTCCGTTGTTATCGACATACAGCTTGCCAGCCTTCACGGCCAACCCTGACATTCGATCGTCCTCGAGCGACTATTAATTATCCTCAGCAATCGGTATACCCGAGATCGCCAGCCCTACTTCAAAAAGCCCTCAAAAACTTAGGCAGCCCGCCAGGCCCCTGAAACTATCTCGGTTTCTAATCTAAACACTAGTTATAGTTAACACCACATAAACGCGCAATTTGATCCGATACAATCGGTAACAGTGTGGCCGATCAATTCTCGGAAACCCACACACAATCGCTCAGTACCGTCACGCTTTTATTAACTAAAAATTCCTAGAAAAAGGTGAACAATTGAGTTCACATTTCCATTTGGGTCGGTTACCCGCATATAACATCTCGCTAATTTTATCACGAACCACCTGCCGTAAATCAAAGGCGGTGCATATGACGCTAAACCGTTTTACGAGGATTCAACTAAACTAATCTTAAGTTTTCCGGTTGTGACCCTTATACGCGGTAATCCGTTAATCGAGAAATCCGAGTTTTCGTTAAGCAATGACAATAGTCGCGGTTTATTCTCATCTGGTATATCCGTATCAATATCCGAAAACTATTTTACACTTTGAAATAGAAAAAGTATCCGCAGTCATTGCACAACCTACCTTTAAAATATCACAACTTAACGCAAAAACTCATCTAATAAAACGTGAAACAAAAATTTGTAAAGTGGGTGTGTCCATCAATTAAAAATTTCACATATTTGCAAGGTACTATTAACACTTGAATTCTCAATACCGGTAATTCAATTTTATTATAACGCACACCCGATAGCCTATTCGCAATACTTTCGTTAACGAGAAGAATCGCGGCACCGAAATCTTAACAAAATGAAAACGACCCGCGTCGCGCACACAACACCGGTTCTACAAGGCTTTTGTGCCACGAAGGAGACCGACAAACGCAAATGCAGTTAAAGGCTCTGGCTCATCAATTTGCCCTTCAGATCCCACTTCTGATGTCGCCAGTGATGACCAGAGATGGACCAGTAGACGACATCAGAAGGCTATTCTAGTATTATCATTATTCATTATCAGGTAGATCAGAGTTACTTTGCTGTGGGCGTCACATGGGTACGGGCCTAATTGAGAAGCCTTCTCAATAACTGACACACTAACTGACTAACCCTACGCCTACCTAGTCGGTACACCACCTCCCCTTTACCGAACCTCTTCCGACCAATCTAATCTACACGACACACATCGCACGATACCACCTACTTTGTACAACACAACCTATATAACACAGTACACCGCACGAACGAAGCAGCGCTCTCGTCGAGAGCCCAGATCGGAATGTGTCCCACGCGCTACCGCTCTCTCTCTCTTATAATAGAATGTTGGTAGTGGGAATGACGTAATGGCGCAACGCTAGGACCATTCACACTACAATATCAACGAGCCGACATACTTAATACTTATCTGCGTGTTTACTGTATATTACGTATACCCGTATTTATTACTAATTCCCCGGAATTCTGACAGCTGTCATTGTCATTTACAGATGAGTTATTTGTATGGAGAACAGGGTTAACATCTACGAAGTACGATTTTACCCCAAACTACTTTAGTTCCCTGTCATCATAAAAAGCCATATGCCGCGTAATAATATTACTCGTTTCGCCTTAAAATAGAAAACACCAAGAGTGGAAACTAGAAAGTGCACACTGACAGCAACAGAAAACAAAAGAAGCACATTGAAAAAATTTAAGTATTCAAAAAGGGATGTCGAATGACATTATCACCATGAAGTGTCTGTCAGGCATTTGTCATATCTACATGCGGCAGTTGATTTGTATTTACATAAGTTTTGAATTTTTTATCTTTTTTGTGGGAATTGTTTTATATCTGGTAACATTACGAAACGTCAGAATTCCAGGGAATTGGTAATACGGGTATAAATAAGTTTTAATATCTTGACAGCAGCTGGATAACATAATTAATATATTCTGATTTCTGAGTATAAAACAAACGATAAATTAAAATTGAAGTTTGAACTAATAAAAAAAGATATTAAATAACTTATTAAATTGTCACATAGTCATAATAATAATATTGAACAATAATAACCACAGAATACAATTACCTACTCCAAGGAGAAGAAGCTCAACTACATACAAGAAAAGTGCAGACTATGCACCGTCACGCCATCTATCAGTGATTCCATAGAACTAAACTTTTGGCGCAAAATTACGAACCCTAATTATTTTAATATTTTTTTCTATCGGGCCGCTTTTCAATCGCCAATTAATCTTTAACTGAGGAGTTTATTTCACAGTTAAAGATTATATTATGGCGATTGAACAGCGGCCCATAAAAAAAAACAAGTAAAAACTTTTAAGTAATTAGTATAGGTTAAACGTTTTGACATTTTTTTTCTAGGCTAATAAATGAAGTAAATAAAATTAAAGAATAAACAAAATTGTGTTTTTAAAGTGTTTTATTATAAATACAGCCACTCCACAGCAACATACATATTGAAGAAATTACAAAACAGGTTAAAGTTAAGCCAAAGTTGGATTATAATAAATCTTAATTATTATATTTTAAACAGATTAATTAAAGATTTAATAAGTACTTACTGAAATATTTTTAACTACTGAAATATGCAAGAATGTACCTAAAAGTACAAAAATATAACCTTGCATAATTGGATGGCTTTCCGGCTCTTGGAAAAGAGTGGAAAGTAATTGTTGGGTCCCGGAAAGCCAATGTACCGCACTTAATACACTTTCTATATTAATTATCAGACATGATAAAAATCTTACAAAATAAAAGAGGCAAATTAAACGTAAATCTTCTATTTTTCTATAAGTTTCAATCACACTGTTGCGAGATTCCTCACGCTAACAGGAAGGGAATAATAGAATCGAAAACACTAAACCACATGATATGCAACTAGTGATGAAAATTGCCGGCAATATTCCGAAAGTTGCCAAAACTGCCGGCAACTTTGGGAATTTTCCCAGCAACTTTGGCAAAAAACGTGTAAATAGAAAATTACATTTTATGTCCATAATTGTTTAATTAGATGAAAAAGCAGCCTATAGGGTGTTAGTTCTTTCGCTTATCTATAAAACCTAATGAAAAACTTTTATTTTCACGCTTATTTTATTACTGATAAATTAAAAATTAAAAATAAGTTGAAGATGATAATTCGGGATTGATAAACCCATAACTTTTTTCGACAAATCGTATTTTTTTTATTTCCTACATCATTATGGTTATCTCTTTTTGTATATAAGAATGTATGTATATGCGTATATAAGATAGTTTCCACGTATGAATGGGTTAAGCTTAGTAAGATGATTATGCTCACAGCCTAATGTTTGATTAATTATGTAAAACTAAGCCTAATAGCTGTGATAATAATAAGCTGTGATAGCCTAGTGGTTAAGCTGTGATAGCCTAGTGGTTAGGACGACCGACTTCTAATCGGAGGTCGTGGGTCCGATCCCGGGCACGCACCTCTAACTTTTCGGAGTTATGTGCGTTTTAAATATTTAAATATCACTTGCTTTAACGGTGAAGGAAAATATCGTGAGGAAACCTGCATGCCTGAGAGTTCTCCATAACGTTCTCAAAGGTGTGTGAAGTCTGCCAATCCGCTTGGCCAGCGTGGTAGACTATGGCCAAAACCCTTCTCACTCTGAGAGGAGACCCGTGCTCTGTAGTGAGCCGGTAATGGGTTGATCATGATGATGATGATGAAGCCTAATAGCAATACCACATTGTGCTAAGTGATAACACATACAATGCTATATTTTAGAATAAACTAGCTTCTACTCCCGGCTTCGCCCGCGTAAATTTCGGTTTTCACAAATCCTGAGGGAATCGTGGATTTCCGGTTCCCTTTCCCGCTTGCTTTTTAACCCCTGACTCAAAAACGACAGGGTGTTATAAGTTTGATGTGTGTGTGTGTGTATGTGTGTGTGTGTGTCTGTCCGTTCCCCCGTAGCGCTCAAACGGGTGAACCAATTTGAATGCGGTTTTTTTTTGTTTGAAAGGTGAATTAGTTGAGAGTGTTGTTAGCTATGTTTGATGAAAATCGATCCAAGATGGTCGTCGCTACAAAATGGCGGATTATATATTTTTTCACAACTATCTTAATATGGGTATCAAATGAAAGGCCTTTACTAGTAGAATAGCACTATGAAAATCCAAGATGGCCGCCGCCACAAAATGGCGACTGTAGGGGGTTTTAAATTTTTAAGTAATACTTGTCCAACCTTTATACTTACTTTCAAGGAAGTTTGCTATATTAATCTACCTATAGCTGTAGCTATAGATTTCGGTATTATTTAAATCCCATGGAAACTGTGGTTTTTTTCAAGGATAAAAAGATAAAGCCTATGTGTTAAGTCAGGGCATAATATATCTTTATTCCAAATTTCAGGTGAATCGGTTTAGTAGTTGCGGCGTTAAAGAGTAACAAATATATACACACACACACACACGCACACGCACACGCACGCACGCACGTGCGCACACACACACACACAAATTATTTCAATTAAAAAAAACCAGTTTAAAATTAGACATTTCACATCGTTCCTGCCTTTGATGTTAAACACAAATTTTCGCCTTTATAATATTAGTGCAATTAAACCGACTTCAGTCCAGTAATCTCAGAGATATCGGTGAACCAGTTAAAAATTGTCTCTGTGTGTGTGTGTGAATGTGTCTGTTCCCCTGTAGCACTCAAACGGGTGGACCGATTTGAATGCGGTTTTTTTGTTAGAAAGGTGAATTAGTCGAGAGTGTTGTTAGCTATGTTTGATGAAAATCGATTCAAGATGGCTGCCGCTCCAAAATGGCGGATTACATATTTTTTCACAACTCCCATAATATGGGTATTAAATGAAAGAGCTTGACTAGTAGAATAGCACTATGCAAATCCAAGATGGCCGCCATCACAAAATGTCGAATGTCGGGGGTTTTTAAATCTAAATCTAAAAATCGATAGCTACACATATAGGTAGATTACTATAGCAAAATGTAGGTATAAATGATGGAAAAGGGAGCGAGAACGGGAACCGGAAATCCATGATTCCCTCGGGATTTGTGAAAAACCGAAATTCACGCGGGCAAAGCCGCGGGTGGAAGCTAGTTATCTATTTAAAAAATTGCTTCTATTATCTATTGTCTATATTCAAAAATTCTATTAATTTTGGAGAAGGGTATTTTTTGGCGGAAAAATAAAATGAAAACGAGGAAAGGTTCCTATAAATATTAAGAAAAACATAAATTTACGCGGACGAAGTCGCGGGTAAAATACAATTTGAGGGTCAACTTTGAGAACACAAATGCTGGAAAAGCACAAAGGTGCCGATCTTAGGCAAATTAGTACTTTTTTTTAAATAGGTAAATTAAAAAAATACTTCTTTATTCAAAAAGCCCCAAAAGGTATTAATACTTGACTCAAAAATCATAAGCATTAAGTACTTATTAGAGAGAGAAAAATTGTACTGAAATTGCTTAGTTTGACACGTCTACGAATTTTTAAACGTAACACAACCGTTAAAGTGTCGACTTATGGAGCATTCACCCTACATTCCGATCCAACGGCACATTCAGCAATTTTAGCACTATCAGACATCAGTTAATTAATCTTAATAGGCTTTTCAAAATCAGTAAGTAACACATCAAGCTAAATAAGTGTCGAAATAATCCCAACCAATGTTATAATTGCGAAAGTGTGTATGTTTGTTGGTTTGTCCTTCAATCACGCCACAACATAGCAACGGATCTACCTGTTTTTTTGCATGGATATAATTGTGGACCTGAAAAGTACTATAGATTACTTTTTGTTCCGGAAATATTTAGGATTGCTGGGTAAAAAAATTAAAAATGTTGATACGAGGAACAATATGCATATAGGTTAATACCTTTTCACGACTTAACTGCTGAACCTATCTTGACTAAATTTTGCACAACGATAACTTGTAACCTGTAGACCGACATAGGCTTCTGTTTATCCGGGGAAATCAAAGAGTTCCCACGAGATCAACGGGAGATGGAACTTGAATCCATTCGGACGAAGTCGCGGCGCATCATTTAGTTTGAATATAATTATAGTACACATTTAATTAATATCTAATAAATTAGGTATCAATATCCTGTTTCTATGCATACAAAAATTATAAGTGAATTGCTTAAAAAGTCATGGGTTCAGTTATCCCGAAGTAGCCATTGTCGTAATTTTACTTTATCTTCTCATATTTTAATCATTAATTAGAAATTGATTATAATGAACAATATTATATGAAGTTTAACTAGTATTAATTCTGAACATACTAATACTTTTAACCTCATGTGCTCATAGTCATAGAAAATGACATTTGAAAAAACCTATGAAATTTGGCAACTTTGGCAATTTTCCGGGCAATATTGCCAAAGTTGCCGGCAATATTGGAAAGTTTCCCGGAAAGTTTCCGAAACTTTCGGCAATTTTCATCTCTATATGCAACTAAAAATATGAAAAATTATCACAACAGTTGAGAAAGTAAACTTTAGTATTTAAACCCGCGACCAGTAAAACAAACGTGCCAAAGAGTAGATAGTTGACAGTTGTTTATAGTTTGAAAGTTTGTCTCTGATTTTTCCGCTTAGAATGAGACAAAGAATCTATTTGTTTCACTATGCTTTCTACAATGCTTCCACAAAAAGGTCTGCAGTGGCTGCATACAAAGTTGCCACCCCCGATAATAACTTTTAAAGTTATGCCCTAACATTCCATACAAATATTTTTTCTTAGAGAAATATAGTTTGTCCACATTACGTTAGATGGCGCTATTTCGGTAATTTTTCGACATTCTGCAGAATAGTATCTGTGCCGTAATGTCCGGTACACACGGTAGCTAGTTTAGTCTATGGCGACTCGCTGAGTCGCTGACGACTAGAGGTGGGCAAAACTGCTTAAAACGATAAGCAGACTTTTTCGTTTTATTATTTTTCAAAAGTCACTTTTAATAACTGCTTAAGTATTTGCTTATTTATGTTTTTCGTTGTTTGCTCATCTTAATAATTTAACGGTTAGTGACTAGTGAGTTATATTGACTATTTGATCTATTTTAATGAACTTTCCTTCGTACTTTTTTACAGGCTTATGACTGTCTGAATAATACAATTTTAAACTAAATTACCTACTTATTTTTCTTGTTTATAATCCTATTCCGAAATTCTAAGTAGTACCTAATAATATTATAAAATGTGAATGTGAGTATGTTTGTTTGTTACGTTTTCGTAACACAAAACCCGTGCTTTTAGCCGATTTTGATGAAATTTGGTAGGTACCTAGGTTAGAAATAAAAATAAACAAAATTAAACCACGGGGACAAAGTCGCGGACATATGCTTGTTAATTGTTATATTTAGGCGTACTTAAAAGTTCATTGATTTTATGTACATTTTACGACTATTTATCCTAGATGGCGCTGCTCTGCTCTGATTATCTGCATCTGCACAATTAACAATAAAAAGTCGAAAAACATTAAGCAAATAAGCAGTCAATACGATTAAAATAAGCAATCGAATAATAATGTACTTTTTAAATTAACGCGTTATTGTACTTATTTTAATAAGCGTGCTTATATTATATGCTTTCGTTTAAACGCCCACCTCTACTGACGACCAAATATTTCATATAAATCGCCAGCGACTCGCTTTCGATCAGTTGCTGCGTGTTTACCCGGTGTCACAGAATGTAATATTTTGTGCTCAGTACATAATATTATCTTTTATTTCACGGTGGTTTTGACCGTATTTTGTAATTTGAACCGTCTGTCATTAACGTAGGAATATTCGTACTACCTGACTGAGCTAAAAATCACCTAAAAGATTACAAAAGTAACCTTCTGGCAACACTGCGTATACCGGTAAATGGCGCAGCCTTAGGCTGCCGGCACACTTATGTGTCGTGGCGTGTCGTGATGCGCCCGTTTCATACATTTAGTAAAAACGACACGCCCTACAAGTGTGTCTCTAACCATACTAAATGTATGAAACCGATAGGCTTCTGGCGCGTCACGACACGCCACGACACGTAAGTGTGGTTCCGGCCTAATCTTCTGTTAACTCTAAATACCTACTACTCTGTGATTAATGGTGATTATAGCCAGGGACTGAAAGCGGTAGAGCATACCGGTACATACCACCGTTATCATACCGGTACAAAATAGGTACCAAAATCTCAACCTTTATAAAAGATACCTTTATTTAACCGCTTTGCGATTTCGGTACTGAAAAAATACGAAAAGGTGCGCGCGCGGGGGTGAAGAATTTGGCCACGTGCCGCGCGCCGCGCGTCCCCCGCTTCCCGTCGGTTCCTGTGTTTGTTAAAACGTAAGGATTTTAAGAAATTCCAAATTCTAAATCTAAAAATAAGAATATTAAAGAATAAAGAATGTCGAAGTGGTGGGATTCATTCAACGGCACATCAAAGTAAAGCCTTATTAGATAAAAATATCGATATAAATAGCGGTACCGAAATAAAAGTACCGTTTTTTATTTCGGTACCGCTAAACTGAAATATAAAGGTACAGAAATAAAAAGGTACCGAAATGAAGCGGTACCGAAATTATAGGTATTTAAACATTTCGCTACTTTTATTAAAAGGGTAGGCCCATTACCGCTAAATAAAACTACCATTAAATTCCGGTTATTCAGTCCCTGATTATAGCTTTCAAAAAAATATTTTGTGGTTTTGACATTATTTTTTGTGGCAGTGCTACCAACCCACAAAAATATTTGTCCCTAAACATAGAGATAATAATAATAAATAGAGTTGGCATAATGTCCTATAGAAATTAGTGGATCGGAAAATAGCTCAAGCTTATCAAAATTTTCATAAGTGTGAAAGAGACAACATTACATTTTTGACATAATAATAAAACAGTTTGCGGCAGACTCGTGACTTAAGATGGCCTCCCTAAAATGTATACATGAACACTCACACACGCACAACTTGAGACATTACAATGAACACGCGCCATTTTATGTTACAGGATTGTGCGTGTGTGAGTGTATTTTTGGCACGTTTTTAAGGTAGTTATGCCAACTCTATTTATTATTATTATCTCTATGTCCCTAAAATGTCAAAAACCCCTAAAATCCCCAAAAAATATTATTAAAAAAATTATAATTGATTAAGTGAATAATGAATATGGCCAAGATTTGATTGGATTTCGACACAGTACCATACAGATAATAAATTAATTGCTCAGTGTACAGTACCCGTGGCGGAGAGGGGGGAGGAGGATGTACCTACCCCCCTTGCAAGCCAATCTCGTCGATTCGAAATAGTTTTCGAGATATGAATTTTTATTTATCGGTTAGTTTTACTGAAATTCAAACTGAACTGCAGCCCCGGATCTTCAGTTTTTTCGAGGGGGGGCAAAAACTGTAAAATGCCGCCCCCACCAATATTTTCGATATACCAGTATCGGTTACCAGTAGGTATAAGACGAGTAGTTGCCCCCCCCCCCCCCCCCGAAATTAATGTAATATAAAAAAGTATACTCTTTCCTCCTCAACCTTTAAACTAATTTTATGGCCTAAAGACGTCGACGTCGACGTTTAAATTGAAGTTAATTATATTTACTACAACATTTTTTCATTTAACTTTACCTGTAAAATGAGTATTTTCCCCAATATCGGAGTTTAAAATTGACCAAATCTTAAAATTTAACTTTTTTGGAAATAATTGTCAAGTTTTGAAGAACTGTACCTATCTCAGTAAATATTGAATTTTCAGAGCTGGTTCTAGACTTAAATTGTAGCAATTTTAGATTACTTTAAAAAAGTATTGTATCATTTTTTTTTTAAAACGCATAGTTTAGGTTTATATTGAAAATGAAAAATCCAAAAGTGCAAAAACTTCGCGGTTTTTTGAGTCGTGCAAAGTTAGCACAGGTCTTTCGAAGCTCCAAAATCAGATTTTAGACTACTGGTAGTAGTCCTAACATCATATTAAAAATCAGAACTTGCCGTTTGATTGCGATTTTAATGTAAGATTTGACTGGCGTAGGTAGTAGATTCGACGTGATTCGTGGCCAAGATTATAGACAGACAGACAAAAATGAACAAATTACAGTTTTAGCCTTTAGGTTCCGTATCGATTATACAGTGCCATCCAAAAGTATTTTCAAAATATTTTCAATGTAATACAAAATATGACCTGTACCTAATAGTTTGAAATATGTATGTACCAATACAGTGGCGGATTAGATGTCGACAGCGCTCTAGGCAGCACCTTATCGGCGCCCCTGATTGGCTGAACTAACGGCTAGTTCTGATTTTTAATATTATGTTGTTAGGACTTAGGACCAATAAAAGTCGTGTAGAATATAGGTATTTATACTAATCTAAGTTTGCAGCTTCGAAAGACCTGTGCTAACTTTGCTCCTGCACCTGCTCAATTAATTTTGGCGCCCCTTCTTATCTCGCGCCCCTAGGCACGTGCCTAGTTTGCCTTAAGGATAATCCGCCATAATTGACCTATAGATTATTTTACTACTATACTGCGCGTTCAATCATCGCAAAGTTGCGATAATGCTGTACTCAGCATTTGAATTTGCCGCCCTCTGAATCTGCCGCCCGGGGCACGGGCCCCGGCCTGCCCCCCCCTAGATCCGGGCCTGCGTGAACTGTATCTAATTAACGATAGTTTACCCGACTCGGGAATCAAATCCGGGACCTCGTGACCTGCAGTCGTCTAAGCTAACCAATAGACCAATGTGTCGTATGATCGTAGCTCTTGCGGCGTGTTTGAAAAATAAATGGTGAAGCTTAACATGCTTTACCGTGGGAACTGTTGGTTTTACCGGGATAAAAATTCATCCAGATAACACATTCTCCAGGTTATAATATTACTAATTAATGTTATTCAGTAACGTTAATATTTATATTGTTTAGTAAGATTGGTATAATTGAAAATTAATGTTATTTATAATTGTTACTTGTTAACGTTAACAAGCTCAAAATATTAGCATGGCAACACAAGAGTCAAGAAAAAATTAAAAAAAAAAGTAAAAAGCAATGTTCAGCGGACGGACGTCGTTTCGACTTTTGTATTCCATCATGCAATAATTTTTTTCATTCATGAATACGTCGTATAAAAGTGTTTTAAATGGTGTCGCCGTCGTGAAAACTAGTTAGATTTTAGTTAAAAATGATATTTTAGTGTTTGATTTTCAATAGTTCATGATAAAGTTCTTGATAGGTCTGTGACAAGTACGGTAATGGTGGCCATGTCATGAAAATCCCCACAGCCATGGATGATAGCTCCGTATCTCATCATAACGGAGGGCAAGTGGGATCTCAGATAGGAGTTAGTGTAAATAACAAACAAAATGAAGAATCTAGTCAAAGTGTCCAGTATTCGATACCGGGCGTTTTGCATTTTATCCAACACGAATGGGCGAGATTCGAACTGGAGAGATCACAATGGGAGGTGGACAGAGCAGAGTTTGAGGTATTATTTTTATAATAGTATTGATTTTACTTTGTAGCACTAATTACTGGTTCTGTTATCTCCCTCCTGTTACTTTTATTTCTTTCGTAACACCCACGTAATCCATTTCACTGACGATTCATTCACTGACTTCCTAACTTTGTTTAGGAACAGTATTCTAATAAGTTTTATTCAATATTTAGCCTGATTATATATACCTATATAAAATGTTATTTTCCTATTGCAGTTCTTCATTAAAAAAAAAAAACACTGCTAATTGATTTACACAAATTATCCTTTATGATTATAACACAAGCATTTGAATGTAATGCAAATTAATATTCAAATTCTACACAGTCGTATTTTAATTTAGACAATTATTACTCTCTAACAGAATTTTTTCTCAAAATTATTTTAAAAATCTTCGTTGTTTAATTCATTACCCAAGGAGCTCTTCCACGACCAAATTTATCCAGGATGTATTTAGTAGTAAATTTACCTAGGAAACTATTCCTGTGCCATGGTTTCAGCTCAATAGGATGAACAATATACAAACAAGATAAACAGACATACATTGCTTTTTATTTATAGAATTACTAGACAATGTCAGCGCTTCGTTCGTGTGGATTTAGGATGGATTAGATAAAAATCCAGCGGGAACTCTTTGTTTTTCCTAAGCTCCTTTGAGCTCATACTGTTACAAGTCGCACATTAAAATGGAACTACAGTAATGAGTATTAATTTTTTAATAGCTTTATCCCATCACTAAAGTTTTCCTAATAAAAGTCCTATCAAAATTGGTCCAGTATTTCAGAAACAGACAAACACAAATTTTTATGCACCCAAATGATAATCCATATGTTTAAAGGTTCCTGTACAATCCAGATTCCAAGTTATATGGAATACTAAGGGTTGTGATGGCTGTAATTTCCATGTGACCATGAAATATTTATGGAACAATCTCTAAAGTATTTCTAACAAAAAAATAATGAATTAAATCGGACTAGCTGTTAATGAATTACAGCTAAGTACACATTTTAACTTTCATCCCTTCTCCCATGGGAACTGTGTTGAATTTCGGGATGAAAAGTATCCTATATGTTACTAATAGTATAAACGTAAATCATGCCAAGTTTCATTTCAATCCATTCAGTAGTTTTTGCGTGATGCACAAACAAACATACAACAAATAGACAAAAATTTCGAAAATTACTCTTTTACATGCTATTACTTATCTCTAACGTCTCCCAGTTATTTTTTGCAAAAATCTTTAATGTACAGACATGGCAAGTCTACGATTTTATTATAATATGTATAGAAAAAAAAAATGAACATAAAATAGATCATACTGTTATTGTTGCTGATTTAGCTGTCCACAAATGTTCTCAAAAGTACACTTTCCACATTGTTTCTAGCAGAAAAGGATAGCACAAATTTTATAACTTTCAGATTAATTTAGAAATCTGCTTCAGGTAAAATTAAAGTGAATGATATATGCATAATTATGCTGCAAATCTTGTATTTTATTTGGTACTAGCGACCCGCCCCGGCTTCGCACGGGTAGTAGAGCATATTATGCTAGGTACTACCCGCTCAGGGATTAGGCAGCGTTTTCGATGAAAGCTCCCAGGCGGCTTGACTTTTTACGATATTTTCCACAATGAACTTACTATATCTCACCTTATACCCGAATTACTAATTCCGTGGAATTCTGACGTTTCATAATGTTACCAGAGATAAAACAATTCCCACAAAAAAGATAAAAAATTCAAAACTTATGCAAATACAAATCAACTGCTGCATGTAGATATGACAAATGCCTGACAGACACTTCATGGTGATAATGTCATTCGACTTCCATTTTTGAATAAATTTTTTCAATGTGCTTCTTTTGTTTTCTATTGCTGTTAGTGTGCACTTTCTAGTTTCCATTCTTAGCAATTTCTATTTTAGGGCGAAACAATTAATATTATTAAGCGGCTTAGAGCTTTATATGTTGACAGGGAATTAAAGTAGTTTGGGGTAAAATCGTACTTCGTAGATGTTAACCTTGTTCTCAATATAAATAACTCATCTGTAAATGACAATGACAGCTGTCAGAATTAAGTCGATATTAAGTCAAAAATAAGGAGAAAAACTAAATATTTCAAATCAAATAAATTACAGTGTATTTGGGACATAAAAAGGTAAGTTTTCACCAGATTCCGTGAAAAAAAAAATTATTTTAAAAGATAAAAATAAAAAAACCAAAAACTTGGTTTTTAACTTTTCACATAAATTTTGAGGTTATGTGAAAAAAGTGTAAATACAAAAGTTGTAGATCTTTTTATTACCTACAACTTTGCCATTTGATTTTTTTCCATAGGACTTCTAGTTTTGCAGGAAATCGAGATAAACCGTTTTTTACCCTTAAAACTCCCCCCCTTTTTTCCCGAGCTCAGATCGCCCGCAAATTATTTTTCCTTGTATTTTTATAATATTCTCCTCCTTTTCCAATGAGTTTCATCCTACGTACTGTGAATTTTTTTTTTTGGTTTCAAAAATTATCGACACTGGGCTATAGAGAACCGCGGCCACCGACGCGCGGCACGCTACCGCCGCGCCGCGTCGCCGCAATTTTTAAATCTGTAATATCTTCGAAAGTATTCATTTAAATCATATGCTGTAAAGGGCCATATGGATTTATATTAAATCAACAATGTATTTAAGGTATTTAATTAGATAAGGATTAATGCTGTATTGGTTGAAATCGCTTCGAAAATTAGCCATTATTTGTCTTAAAAAGTAAATGACAAAAAAATGTTATTGTGGGATATCCATAAGAGATAGACATACCATCGCAGACTTTTCTGTAGACCTTTTCAATGTGTACAATACTTAGTACATTATTTTGATAAATCTCGTAGGGTTCAGCCTGCGTTTGCAATGTAAGCAGAAAAAATGTAATTATTTACGACATCACATTAGAAACCTCAAAAATAACAGTATTTCTCCACTATTTAATGGATGTTATTATACATATAAACCTTCCTCTTGAATCACTCTATCTATTAAAAAAAACCGCATCAAAATCCGTTGCGTAGTTTTAAAGATTTAAGCATACATAGGGACATAGGGACATAGGGATATAGGGACGGAGAAAGCGACTTTGTTTTATACTATGTAGTGATTTGGCATCATTTTTTTGTTATTTGTTGAATACTGAATAATAGCTAGTATTATTCAACATTTGGCAAATAGTTGTCTAAAATAAACTTTTAATGAACAGAAAAACTATACTTGGACTTAAAACGGGCAAACTTTAATTTTTCTTAAAATCAAAACATGCTTAGTATTAATTGAGGAGCTGACGAACAAAACGGTATAATTACACTTCTGGGCAAAATACTTTTTTTTAATCCGATAGTTTTTGGCCCACTGAACATGAAAATAAACTTGTTTTTACTCAAAACGGCCCACAACTGCATTAAAATTGCATCCAAAGGTTGGGGTTTCGATCATAACTGCATAATTACAATAAAGTTTTAACAGGTTTTAATAATCAAGCACATTTTCGTACAAAATGGATTAATTTCCATACAAATTTGTAAGACGTCAATCAAAATGGATTATTTCTTTTTCAGAAGAAAAAGTTGTTGTTTTTTTTTTACTAAGAAGTTTTTATTTTTTATTTAATTAAAAAGTAGTGAATAAAGTTTTTTAACTGATTTATGTTGAGATTGACCTAAACAACTTATTGCTTGCAATTAAATGGCCTAAATGCATCTTAGTGCCAATCAAAACACAATAATTACGCTCGGTTGCAATCAAAACGTAATAATTACGCCCGGTTGCAATCAAAATGTAATAACTGCATTTTCTAAATTTAAATATCTTCCGTTATATATGAGATAGCATGGGTAGGTGGGTTTAACATATTATGTTCAGTAAAGTCACATACTCCATATCTACTATATAAAAATAAGTCGGGTTTTCCTTCCTGATGCTATAACTCCAGAACGCACAAACCGATTTCCACAGTTTTGCATTTGTTGGAAAGGTCTCGGGCTCCGTGAGGTTTATAGCAAAGAAAAACACGCGAACTAGTGGGTAAATAAAAATCCACACCAAGAGCAAATATGTCATTCAGTTTTTTGCTTCTCTAGTAAAATTTAATTTGATGCAATTATGCCGTTTTGTTCGCCAGCTTCTCAATTATTGCCATTAAATAAAAAGTTAGCCAATAATCAGTCATGTCATGTTGAAGTCAATTAGTTGGGCTTTTTAATTAATATTTAAAGTCCAAAAGTTATTTCCTTTTCTCATAACCATAGAAAATTTTTAGATTACTGTAACAAATAATAACAAATAAATGAATGGTAAGTTCAAGACAGAGAGAGTAAGAGTAAAAGAGTATTATAGATCTTAAAGCTATTGTCTCCCAACACATGTAACTAATAAATTAGTGTGCAAATTCAATCATGATATCATTATTTGATAACAAATGAATTGTTTTATATTAATTTTTTTATGGCAAATTATTTGACTATTCACCACACAGAATGGTGATTAATCGGTATTCGACTATTCACTATAACAACTAATTACAGCATCTAATAATTATATCAAACTTTTAACTTTTACTATACTTCAAAAGTCTGATACGGTTTGTTAGTCAATGGTACTAATTATATCATCCACAATATCTAAGCTTAACTAAATTGACAGTATAAAAAAATTGTGCTATCCTTTTTGCAATGTTCCTGTAAATAAGGATAGCATAACATTTAGACAAGTTAACTTGTTTAATTTAGTTTAGTTTAGAGAAAGCATACAACCAAATCAGCATCATCAATAATATTCTTTGCATCTACTTAGATTACATTTAGTGTCAGTCCAGTAAGCACAATGTTAATAAAAAGTGTGAAAGTACAAAATAGTCAAAACTCTTTATTCTAAATTTTACAGAGATGGAATTAAGAGAGCTTTCATACTGCATGAAATCTATACTAATAACTGCCTCCTATATTATGTTCATATTTCATAATATGATTATTTGAATGAAAACCTAACTTCCAAATATATCGAGCCATTACCGCCAAATTATCGTAAGCGACACTTTTCTCGAAAATTCGTTTTTAATCGACACTAATATTTTAAATCATAACGGACCCATCCCTGTTGATGATTCCCTCCAAAAAAAAACCATTACAAAGTTATAGCAAGTGCTAAAATTATCGTGAATACATTATATTTCTAAAGCGTTAACGTAAGCGACAACATGCATTTTGATCTTACTTGGCTCGTGACCGATTTTTTGTAGCGCAAGCGACATTAGTGCAAGAAAAAATTAAATGCAGTGCAGTAAATTACTTAATGCAAGAAAAATGAATACGCGTACCATTATTTTATTGCCTGTAGGTAATATTCTCCCATTTAAATTATTGGTGTGTTAGATTAGTATTGGTTAAAAAATTTGTTAAGTTAGGCCATTCTCGTACAATGTGACTAATTCTGTTTTACACAATCTCTAAACTTACACTAAAATAACAGAGCTAAATATATTCTTATCTCTTTTACTACGTTATCTGCGGAAAAGGATAGCACTATTTTTAAACCTGTCAATTTAGTTTAGTTTAGACATTGTATACAACAGAATTAGGCACAATGTGGCTAATTCTGTTGTAATCTCTTTCACAGTGCTCACTGCAGAAAAGGAGATTAGGTCTGTCATTTTAGTTTAGTTTAGAGATTGTGTACAACAGAATTAGCCACAATGTCTATTTTACCTAAATTTAAATTACAGAAACAAAGAGAGGATTACAGAAAATTCCTTAACGATCTCTCAAAGGCGGGTTCATGGTATAGGCCAGTCAAATTTGACTCAAAAAAGCGCTAAAATCACAATCAAACGGCTAGTTCTGATTTTTGATATGTTGTTAGGACCACTACCAGTAGTCTAAATTCAATTTTGCAGCTTCGAAAGACCTGTGGTAACTATGCAGCACTCGAAAACCCGCGAAATATTTGCACTCTTTTTGGTTTTAAAGTAGACTAAAATTGCTAAACTAAGACCAGAACCAGCTCTTTAAATTTAATAATTACTGAGATACAGGTCTCCAAAAATTGTCAATTAATTCCAAAAAAGTGAAATTTTAAGATTTGATTAATTTTGAATCCCGATATCGGGGAAAATACTCATTTTACGGGTAAAGTTAATTGAAAAGATGTTGTAGTAAATATAATTAGCTTGAATTTAAACAGTAAACGACGTCTGTAGCCCATATAGTTTACTTACAAATCCTAAAAGTTCAAAAAATGGGAAAATTACAGTTTTCTCTTTCATTTGTTTTGAATGTAGTTTAAAAGAAAAAACCATGTACATCCACAAGAAATATATTATATTAGAACTATTACTTAGTATTTATATTAAGTATTTATAATGTTATTTATTCAAGAAAAAAATTATTTATATTATTATTGATATTTATTGATTTTTATGAAACATAACCTGCATTATAAGGACATTATGAGTTCTGAGCAATATAAGTCGTAAACTACGCATTTTTTTCTATATATTTTCTATACAACTTTAAAGCTGACTAAAGTTGCTACGATTTAACACCAGAATCAGTTCTGTAGCTTCAATACTTGCCGAGATACAGCTCTCCTAAAATGAACTTTTTCCGAAAAAGTGAAAATTTCATAAAAATCACTAAATATCAATAATAATATAAATATTTTTTTTCTTGAATAAATAACATTATAAATACTTAATATAAATACTTAGTAATAGTTCTAATATATATTTCTTGTGGATGTACATGGTTTTTTCTTTTAAACTACATTCAAAACAATTGAAAGAGAAAACTGTAATTTTCCCATTTTTTGAACTTTTAGGATTTGTAAGTAAACTATATGGGCTACAGACGTCGTTTATTGTTTGAATTCAAGCTAATTATATTTACTAAAACATCTTTTCCATTAACTTTACCCATAAAATGAGTATTTTCCCCGATATCGGGGTTTAAATTTGACCAAATCTTAAAATTTCACTTTTTTGGAATTAATTGTCAAGAGCTGTTTCTAATTGGAGAGCTGTATCTCAGTAAATATTGAATTTAAAGAGCTGGTTTTGGTCTTAAATTGTAGCAATTTTAGTCTTCTTTAAAAAAGCACAGAAAATCTTTTTTTTTAGAAACGCACAGTTTAGGACTTATATATTGAAAAAATCCAAAAAGAGTGTAAATAAGTTTCGCGGTTTTTTGAGTGCTGCAAAGTTAGCACAGGTCTTTCGAAGCTGCAAAATTGGATTTAGAAATATAAATTATGACTATTTCGTTTAAAAACCTTTTAAATTTAACAATTATAGTTTCTTGGACATAGTAATTTTAATCGATATTTTTATCGTAAATGCCAAAATAACTATCGATTATGACAGCAAAAATAATGTAAACGCCATAAATGGCATAAATACTTATCATTTTTGTTTTATTTTCAATCACATATTTAAATGTCTAAAAATCATTAATGAATGTGAAATTTTTATTTACTAGCACACATCTGTTTAAAAATATTCAAAAAAAACCTTCTCCTGTAAAATTTGGTTTTTGTCGGTTGCGCTAAAACGGCGGTAAAGGCTCGATATATGTATAAGTTGTTTTTAAATCTGTCTGTTTGTCCGAGCCAATCTCCAGAATTACTGAACCGATATTGATGGGACTCTCATAGGCAGGTAGACAATTATACAAGGAGTGATCTAGGCTAGTTTTTTTAGAAAAGGAAAGGATTTCTGCTTAAAAAAATAAAACCGAAAGTGGCATATACCTGGAACAAAACAAATAATAATCTTAAAAACAAATCCCTTTTGTTTGGGAATATGTATTTAAAGTCTGTTTGTTTACTTCAACATTCGTTTACGTACCAGCTGGCCAAGTGCGGATTGGCTGACTATTTGGAGATTCTGTTTTATTCTTAGAAAAAAAAAATTACAAAGTGTAAAATATAATAAAAATAAAAGCAGAATAATAAGAGCACCTGCGCCTGTGTGACACTATGTTACCGAACAGACTTTACATATCTCTACATATCTCTATTGACACTCATCATTTCAGAATTTTTTATTTTGTAAACTTTGGATATAAGGAAGGGAGATAATTATTTACATAATATACTGACATTATTCATGATTAGTTTTAACTTATACAGCTTAAAAGGAAAGAAAAACCTTGATTAAATGGCATTGAAACTCCTTCATAATATGATATCTTCCTCAACCTAGTAGGATCAATTTTGGCCCCTGCTGTAATGAAAATAAAAATATGATAAATTTTTTAATCACAATCACAATTCACATCACAATATCACAATAATATTATAAAGGCGAAAGTTTGTGTGTGTGTGTGTGTCATGTGTGTGTGTATGTTTGTTCCTCTTCTCCGCCGCAACTACTGACCCAATTTGGCTGAAATTTTGAATGGAGATAGATTATGCCCTGACTTAACACATAGGCTACTTTTTATCCCGGAAAAGTATTCCTGTGGGACTAAAATAGATATAAACTTCCAAAAATGCCATAGAGGGCGCTGACTGTTCTTAAGTAAATCACGCTCACATAACACATTATTGCAATAGTTTGCTGTGCTGCATGCATTGGCAACACATAGGCTACTTTTTATCCTGGAAAAATGCACAGTTCCCACGGAATTTTGAAAAACTCGAAATCTATAGCTACAGCTATAGGTAGATTACTATAGCGAAGTCCCTTGATAGTAGGTATAAAGGCTGGAAAAGGGAGTGGGAACGGGAACCGGAAATTGCACGATTCCCTCGGAATTTGTTTGAAACCGAAATTCACGCGGGTGAAGCCGCGGGCAGATGCTAGTTTTCAATAAAGTTGTTAAAATTATTAATATGTAGTTAAAATTATTATAATTTTTTTTCTCAGGCACGGATCGCCTTCCTACAAGGTGAGAGGAAGGGTCAAGAGAATCTAAAGAATGATCTCGTGAGGCGGATCAAAATGCTTGAATACGCGTTAAAACAGGAAAGAGCAAAGTTTCATAAGCTCAAGTATGGCGTAGAACTGCAGCAGGGCGATATGCGCCCTCCGCCCGACGAGCCGCCGCAAGAGCCCGAGCCCGCCGAGAGAGCACAATGGAAACAGGGCCGCCAACTCATTAAACAGTACCTACAGGTATGGCTTTAACAAGGAAAACTTTCCTCTCACAATAAATTCCTAATTTTAAGTGTGTTTGTACTGAACCGTACCAGGCAGGACAGGACCTGTTGTCATAAAAATGGGACCCTAAGACTCAGCTGTCTGTCTGTGTCTGTCTGTCCGTCTGTCACCAGGCTATCTCTCATGAACCGTGATAGTTAGACAGTTGAAATTTTTACAGATGATGTATTTCTGTTGCCGCTGTAACAACAAATACTAAAAAATGAAATAAAATAAACATTTAAGGGGGCTCCCATACAACAAACATGATTTTTTTGTCCATTTTTGCTCGATATTGATAATGACTACACGTAGACGCTTGAAATATTCACAGAATATGTAGTTATATAATATATTCACTTTAAAAATAAATAATTAAATTAAAATAAATCTAATATTTAAGGGGGGCTCCCATACACATGATTTTTTTCCGTTTTTATAGATAATGGTACGGAAACCTACGTGCGCGAGTCCGACTCGCACTTGGCCTTGGTTTTTTTTTTTCAATATTATGACTGTAGGTATTGTAGGAAATAACTTATCACTATAGATTGTAAGACATTATGATGTCTTTTCTATTTAATTAGGCAAGGTCACATTCTATAATTCTAATTAATCAATGCAATGACTGGGTTAGTCACCAAGTAAAGAATAAATTAATTTAATTACACACATATATAATTATTTTATTTACAGACCAAAATTTGTTATACCAACATATTTTTTTATGAATTTATTTTCTTGACAGGAAATAGGATATACAGATACTATTCTCGATGTACGTTCAAACAAAGTTAGAACATTTTTGGGATTAAATAATGAAGAACAGGGTGAGGATCCTAGTTACAGAAACTGTGACAAACAGCAACACTATTCAATGAACACTGCCCTAAGTCGCAAGATGTATGACTATGGTACGTTCTTATCTCATATCTATATTATACTAGCGGTCCGCCCCGGCATCGCCCGTGGTACATATTATATAGCCTATACATATATAGCACACAAGGATCACGTACATATCCAACGGTGAAAGAATTTTTGAAATCGGTCCAGTAGTTCCTGAGATTAGCGCGTTAAAACAAACTCTTCCGCTTTATTATATTAGTATAGATATAATATGGAACCCTAAAAATGAATTCCTATTTTACTTGGTCATGTCATCACGCGTGAACGGCTAGACCGATTTTGACGAAATTTGGCATAGATGTAGACTAGGCCTTGGAGAAGGACATACGCTACTTTTATCCCGGAAAATTATAGAGTTCCCGAGGGATTCTTAAAAACGCGGATAAGCTAGTAATATATAATATTAAAAATAAAATAGACCTTTAGTACAGGAGAGGGCAGGATGAAAAGTATTACCATTTCACAATGCAGTAGAAAAGTGATTAATTACAAAATATGTAATTTGGTTTATGAAAAATCTATTTGTATGCCTTCTCCATCAATGTCTTCTCTCAATACTGAAGAAACAATTTGTGGCCAGTTGGCACACATACAAGCCATTATTCAGGAATTTAATTGAATTGTATTATTCAATATTATATATCAATTTATTGAATTCAATTCCCGAATAATGGCTTTATTATTACTTAATTAAAAAGTATTGTTATTAAAATTCCTTTATGATTTTTTACATTTGAGTTGTTACTTTGTTCTCATTTTAATATTAATTTTATTTTAGGTAAGGAGCAGCGTAAAGCGGGTGTTTCACAAGGGGGTGGTTACAATGAGGATGGCCTCTCTGTACAAGAGACGGCAGCGGTATTTGCGAATTTCGAATTCCTGGCTAATCAGGAAATGGATATGGACGAGATAGATGACTTAGATGCCAAACAAATGCACCACTCAACGGGTAAACAAGGTATTGTGTACTGTGACTACTTGCCTTTAGAAACATTGGAACAGCTTGAAATTAGATAATTAGATTTTATTTGCAGGCGGTGAAGGTGAATAATGATTTACATACATTTAATAAGTCAATAGAAAATGTATTGCTTGTGAAATATCTGAAATTTTAATTATTATATAGTATTCAGTAATATTGAAATAGATCTCATAGTGAAATGATGCTAATATTCTCAGATAAATGAACCAAAAAAATATTTAAAATGTTTTTGTACAGAACTTTCACAAATAAACAGCAGGCATATTCGGTATCTCAGTGACTTACGTAATTTGTACACTACTGAATATGAATACTGAATATAGAAAAGTTTTACATACATACACACTCTTGACAGACATAATCACAGTCTTGATGATACACACCATAATGTTATAGACATCATAATGCACTAATTTGTAGTGTACAACTAAATTACATAAACCTCTGAAATATGTAATAAGCCTGCAGAACATCTCTACAGCATTCAGTAGTAATAAATAAATTATGTTTAATTGATTGGTTTTATTGCTTACAACAAGGCGAGGAGGTAGATAACGAGGCGGAGGAAGTATTAAATGAGCTGAACCTTTTAACGGAGAGTGAAACGGACGGCGGCGGTCAGGGTGATGAATATCCTCCTGGTGAGTTGGTTTTTTTTTGGCTTGAGCATATTTTATTTAAATTTTATCCTGATATACAACGTTAGTTTTACTTTAGGCAAAACCTGAAAGTAGTTTGTTCAGAATCAGTAACAAAATCGAATCCAACCATTTTTATATAGTGTTATATTTTTGTCCAAAAATATTTTGAAATCCTGCAAGCTTAGACACAATGGTTTACCGCGCATCAGCTGACGGTCGGCACACAGCGGCGGTCATTCAACTCGCGTCGATCGCAAGTCGCTGCGGCGACGGCTTGCGGTGACCATTTTTTTCGAGGACAACGACGCAACATAACAAGCTTATAACTTCGTTACTTTTCATTATATTTTTTTGAAATTTTGTATAAATATTATTAATGTAAAAATATTTGACACGTGTTTCGGTTTTTGCGCAAAGTAAAACTAACGTTGTATATTCACCACTATTTGAGTGGTTAAAGAATATATTATTAATGGACTATATAAAAATATATGCAAGGTTTTTTTAATATTAAGTAATTTTAATTCATACAATATTTACATCACACAATACGATTGGAGAGCCAATCAGCGCTTACGAGGGATCCGCGAGAGCTAATCGGTGCTTACGAACGATCCCCACGCCCTCCCCGCGACCCCCTCACCCCGAGATACCTCATTTTCGACTTCTGCGCATTGAAGGTCAACGCTAGACTTATTTGCCGTGACTTGTATTCACTATTTAAAACATTTCCCGTCTTGAGATATAAGTACCTCATACAGTCAAAGCTATGCTCCACGGCGCGAAGCGGCGCCAAAACCTATATTATATTCTGTCTTTAGCGCTGCTTGACACAATCACTATACTCGGACTTTTAATTTGATGCAGTGAACTGACGTTTCAAAATGTCATTCCATGAAATAATGTTGTCAACCTAATCTCAATAGTGATGTGAGTTCAATTAATTTCATTTATAATTATTATTATAATCATAAAATCTTAACTGTTACATAATAATATTGTATTTAGTAGGAACAATTTATCTCTAACAGGCATACAATATTTAACGTTTTTATGATGACTACAATTTCAATAATTTCATTAAGTTATTTTCATAAAGTTTTAAAGTTACTTATTAGGGTATTTGACTAATTTTTGGAAATTGTTTTAAATTATTCTTTATTACTTATTAAAACACACTACATTGATATTTTTCACAATATCTACAGTATTAAGAATTAAATCAATGATAAAGTTTAAGTTTTGAAAACCACGCCAAAAACGACATTTCTGATCACATGATACGCGTGACGTCACAAATCGCTATGCAAGTCACTTCTCTCGCTCGCTCCTTTTCGGAACTCGGTGCGTGTGACAGAGACGCTACGCAAGGCGACTGCTGTATCGTAATGTTCTAAATTGTTATACCTACTCATTTTAATATCAATCTTATTCTTTCAAGTATAAAGTTTAGTTTCGGTTGACTTGATAAACTTCAATTATATCAACCAAGTTACGTGCTATCAAGTGACATCACAAACAATCCCAGAGCGTTCACGTTCCTGATAAAATTTCAAAAATTATTATGTTTTATTTCATGCAAAATATCGCGTAAAATTACATAGTTTAGTTTGATTGAGTGAAATATGTCTTTTTTAGGCTATTATCTGATAAGATGACCACAATCAATAGTATATTTTCAATGTTGTCAAATACCCTATTAGGAAGGTATTAGGTATCTAATTAACATTGTCTACTTTATCCTCTTAAAAATAAATCTTATACATGTAGTCGATAAAATAAAATAATTAATGTTTCGATGATGTGAATCATTCGCATCATTCACTTTTATTTACCACATCCCTATTTATTTTTCGTCAAAAAGTAGCAACCCATGAAACGTCAGTTTACTGCATCAAATTAAAAGTCCAACTATACCTACATCGCGCTCAGGTAGATAAATAAAACAGAACTTAATGCTGATACAAGTTCTGTGCAAGTCATCATTGTCTTTAGGTATTATATTACAAACTTTTTAAGAAATACATGAAGATGAATATTACAACTTTGCAGCCACCCTGTTTTTAATAGGATTTGAAAATGATTAATGATGATATAATGGGATCTTTTGAAAGTAAACGCTTTCTCCTTCAGTGCATGACTTCAATGAGGAAGTTTCCTGAAGTTGAAAATATCATATTGAATACAATAGTATTAAAATATAGAATAAAACTAATAAATCAGTGAAAAAATTTTGAAATCCATCAATAAATGACGGAGAAATTAATTATTTAAGTTCATGTATTTTAACGCAAAATTTCTCTCAAGTATAAAGTTTGTAGTATAAACTTAAATCGTGCCAAGTTTCATTTCAATCCATTCTGTAGTTTTTTAGCAAAAAGGTGTGTTGATTTACATTTTAGCTCAACTCTATTGAAACGGACTATAATTATGATAACTCATCAATTTAATCTGTCTTTGTGCCAGTATTTAACAACAATAACAACAAAATGTGTGAAATGAATTTATAATAATAAATAATTATTCGAAACTCCATACCCGTACTCTGCCAACAGTTCTGTCAATGGTACCGACGACGTCTGTCTAGTGCTGACGTCACTAAAATGGCGGCCAGTCGCATTACCAATTTTCGGGGCTAATAATGCAGTTTAGAATTATGTATACAAGTGGTTCGGTCCACTTGTATACATCCAATCCACGGTTCATGATTGATTCACGCTGAATATGATTGTGTATTATAGTGAAGTTCGGTCACGGCGCGGGGGTGGGCGCGGGGGCGGGCGCGGGCGCGGGCGGCGGCGAGGCGGACGAGAAGCCGCTGGCGCTGGGCGAGCTCGCGCAGCTCACGGTCAGCAACGAGGCGGAGGGCTACGACGTGGCCAGCGCCAGCAAGGAGTCCTTCCGCAAGACGTGGAACGCCAAGTACACGCTGCGGTCGCACTTCGACGGGGTGAGCGCAACATGATGGAAAAATTTTATACTGTTTTGCAGTTAAATATGGAACCCATTTTTTTTTTATATAATTCGCACATCTTATATGTGCGAATTATGTTTCGAAATGGCATAAACAGAGCAATACCGTGACGTTTAAATCTGCACCGTAAGTAGAAGCATGAACTAATAGGTCGGTTGCGATTGCAGGTGCGAGCGCTCGCGTTCCACCCGACGGAGGCGGCGCTGGTGACGGCGTCGGACGACCACACGCTGAAGCTGTGGAACCTGCAGCGCACCGTGCCCGCCAAGAAGTCCGCGGGGCTGGACGTGGAGCCGCTGTACACGTTCCGCGCGCACACCGCGCCCGTGCTCTGCCTCGCCATGGGCGCGCCGCGCTCCGAGGAGTGCTTCTCCGCCGGGCTCGACGGCACCATCCGCGTGTGGAACCTGCCGCCGCCCACCGCCGACCCCTACGACCCCTACGACCTCGCCGTGCAGGTGAGTGATGCGAGGCGTGGACGTGGAGCCGCTGTACACGTTCCGCGCGCACACCGCGCCCGTGCTCTGCCTCGCCATGGGCGCGCCGCGCTCCGAGGAGTGCTTCTCCGCCGGGCTCGACGGCACCATCCGCGTGTGGAACCTGCCGCCGCCCACCGCCGACCCCTACGACCCCTACGACCTCGCCGTGCAGGTGAGTGATGCGAGGCGTGGACGTGGAGCCGCTGTACACGTTCCGCGCGCACACCGCGCCCGTGCTCTGCCTCGCCATGGGCGCGCCGCGCTCCGAGGAGTGCTTCTCCGCCGGGCTCGACGGCACCATCCGCGTGTGGAACCTGCCGCCGCCCACCGCCGACCCCTACGACCCCTACGACCTCGCCGTGCAGGTGAGTGACGCGAGGCGTGGACGTGGAGCCGCTGTACACGTCGTTGTGCTGTATCGGTGTTGTCTCGTCGCAGGGCCCCGTGCTGCGCGAGCACACGGACGCGGTGTGGTCGCTGTCGTGCGCGCAGGGCCGGCTGCTGTCGGCGTCGGCGGACGGCACGGCGCGGCTGTGGGCGCCGCGCGCGCCGCGCCCGCTGCTGGCCACGCTGCGCGACGACGCCGCCGCGGCGCCCGCCGCCGCCGACTTCGCGGACGCCGCCTCGCGCGCCGCCGTCGTCTACACGGACGGCAACCTGCTGCTCTACGACCTGGAGACCGGCCAGGTGAGACTGTCTAATCATTCATTTATTTCCATAAAACAGATTAACAATGGCTTTGATCTAACCTAACCTAACTTAAGCTATAATAGATCTATAATGGACTAGACCTTACTACATTTTGTCAATCTGTGTTAAGGACAGTCATTTCTCATACTCTGTGTGTCTTCGCTGTTCGCTCTGTACGCAGTAAAGTGTCGAGCGCAGGCCACATTGGGAGCGAAGTGAAACGAAATGAGGTTCGTTTCGCTTCGCTCGTGCCGATGCTCTAGACTATGAGAGCTCGCAAGTTCGCATCGCTATTTCGCGGTGTTTCGCGTAGTATGATAAGATTCGGTAGCGACACGAGCGAAGTGAAACGGATCTCGTTTCATTTCGCTTCGCTCCCGATGCGGCCTGTGCTTCGAGACGTGATCGAGCTGTAAACACTATAATATACAAACAGCTGCGGTTACCGATCTGTACGGAAGTATCCTACGGTAAAGACCGATGTGAAGCATCAGTGCTGGCACAGTGAAAAATATTCTATCATACGTTCTTTAGGAACTGTTACTGAACTCGTCACTGATACAGACACGTGTAAACACACGTGTCTGTATCAGTGACGACGCAGTGTTTCAGTGTCAGTTCATAGAGAATGACGTATTTTTCACTGTGCCGGCACTGCGCCAGCCGCGGTACTGTAGCTTCACTGATATGTGCGAATCGGTCTTCAGGCTACATTAGCAAAATTACGTAACTTTATTATAATCAGGGCAGTACAAACGTGCGACCTAAGTCACAAATCATTCGTATTGGACTTCTCGCTCGCACTTACAGGCCTTATGGAACTGGAACTTATGTAATTCTGTGGTGTTTTGGACAACAATAAAGCATTTGTCGATAGTCGATAACAGGTTATAAAGAGTGAGCGAGAGCCCTCACGATGGCACGTTTGTAATGCCTCTACGTAAAGACGTGTGTTGTGTGGCAGGCGGTGCTGCGCGTGTCGTGCGACAGCGCGGCGTCGCGCGTGCGCGCGCACCCCACGTTGCCGTTGCTGGTGACGGCGCACGAGGACCGGCACATCCGCTTCTGGGACGCGGTGTCGGGCCGCTGCGCGCACGCCATGGTGGCGCACCTGGACGCCGTCACGGGCCTGGCGCTCGACCCCAACGGCCTGTTCCTGCTGTCCGGCAGCCACGACTGCTCCGTGCGCCTGTGGAACCTCGACACCAAGACGTGCGTGCAGGAGATCACCGCGCACCGCAAGAAGTTCGACGAGAGCATCCTCGACGTGGCCTTCCACCCGCTGCGGCCGTACATCGCGAGCGCGGGCGCCGACGGCCTCGCCAAGGTCTTCGTGTGAACACCACCCCCCGCGCCCGCGCCCGCACCCGACCGTGTATAGACATTTGAAATCTATTAATATATTTTTTAGATTTTCAGTACGTGTAGGTTTTTATTGCGACTTTTTCACCGGTTTTACGATACGCAGTGATATAATATTATTAACGTTCGTTTGTATGCGTCCGTAAGCGCAGAGAGTATCATGACGAGGACGCGGCACCGACGACGCGACGGTGTTTCCTTGATGCGATTGAGTTTCGTGTCTGTATGTACAGTTAGATTTTATGCAGTATTTGCTGATATTTTGCAAAGTATGCGGATGGGAGTGATTCGATGAGCCGGTTGGTACGTTTCATTTGAATTGATCGGATCTAAATATATAATATAGTTAGTATATTATCTTGTTTTGTCACTTGTATTGAATAACTATGCTCTCACGATATCTTATACGAAAAATGAGCGAGCGAACAAAATATGAATGAGTAGAAGTACTATATGGGAAGTAACATGTAAGTAATGTTTGTTCATAACGCATACTGCGATGTAGAATATATATATATATTATAAAACATTACATATTCCTTTATTTTCCTCGAATTCTTGTACATCCAAAATTGATAGTAAAAAACAACGTAACCGAAACTCGACTTTTTTTTATTATTTTGTCATTCGTAATCCTTGAACCCCCGCTTTTGAAACGGATACTTTGTCTACTGAAAAACCATAATATTACAATAAAGGTACGTGATTTAATTTATTATACTACTAGCTGTTGCCCGCGACTTCGTCCGCGTTAAAAAATTTTAAACGGGAACCCTTTGTTTCCCTGGGATAAAATAGTAGCCTGACTGGCTACTATTTTATCCCGGGGAAACAAAGGTTTCCAGGTCCTCAACTAAAAAAATGCAACTGCAAAAAATCACGTCAATCTGTAGTTAAATGTCCGATAGTAATAATATGTCGAAAGTAAACCATTTTACCCCCCTTGGGGTGGATTTTCGTCAAATTTTTCTTAGCTGATGCCTACCCCCTAGAAAGAACCTAACTTCCTTTCAAGTTAATAATAACAATAACTAAAACTTCACATAAAAAGTTTCATCCCCTTTTTTACCACCCTTAAGAGGATATTTTCCACACACTACCACACCACACCACACCACCACAACTTATAAAGGTTTCTATTTAAAATTTATAATGTAAATGCCTATTTTCATATCTGTAACTTCAAAAACATAGAACTTTCATATAACCTTCCTACCCCCATTTTACCCCCTTAGGGGAGGATTTTCGTGAAATCTTTTCTAGGCTGATATCTAAGCCCTAGAATAAACCTACGTCTCAAATTTCAAGTCGATAATAACAATAATTAAAACTTAACATAAAAACTTTCAACCCCTATTTTACCACCCTTAAGGGAAGATTTTTCAGAATAAAATATACAGGTTTATATTATTTAAAACTAATAATATAAATGCCGATTTTCAGGTCTGTAACTTTAAAAACATAGGACTTTCATACAAACTTTCTACCCCCATTTTACCCCCTTAGGGGAGGATTTTAGGGATACTAAATAGCCTATAACCTTCCCGGAAAATTGTACTACCAAATGCAAAAATAATTTTTCAAATCCGACTGGTACTTCCAGAGATTAGCGCGTTCAAACAAACAAACTCTTCCGCTTTATTATATTAGTATAGATGGTAGCAATTCTCTTGGCAGATTTCTAAATTTAAAATCGCTTATATTAGACTTAGAGGGATGTGCAATTCTACAAACACAGTTAAATGACAGGTCTAACTTAAAATTGATTTTGACAGCACTAAACTATTCAATTTAGATTTTAGACAGCAAAACCTATTCTGTCGAACGCACTAAGTGTCAAAAATAAGAAACGTCAACTTAAAATTCGCTAAATTTAAAGAGGACCTCTCGAGGTGCCCCCTAAATTTAAGTTGTCCGTCTAAAGCCAAAAACCGCGGAATAAATGAAAAGAAATATTTATATTAGGGTTTCGGTTTTCCTTAAAAGTTATATATTTTTTTCGTTTTCTATGATTTCATTGAGAAAAACTTGGTATTTAGTGTTTTTTTACCTTAGATTTTAAGTTGCTGTACATGTGATAACCTTAAAATGGAAGAAAACGTTATTGCAGCTCTGATTGATTCCAGAGACAGGTAATTTATTAAATTTCTTAATCTTAGGTATCTAAATAACTAGTACCTACGTATTCTAAAGATCTGTAGTCTCTTTTAGGCACTAGGAAACCTTAAAGGAAGAAATGATCTAAGTAGCCAATTAACAAAGGCATAATCAATTATGAAAATTTCAACTGTCTGACTATCACATCACGAGCCTGGTGACAGGTGGACAGACAGACGGACAGCGAAGTGTTAGTAATAGGGTCCCGTTTTACCCATTGGGTACGGAACCCTAAAAATGGGTGTTTGGGTTTTGATATTTGTTGAAATAATCTGAGCCCAACATATTATAAAATGATGAATAAAGAAAAGTCAATTGCTTTGTAATCACAATATTCTACATTTTGATGTATTTTGTAAGTATAGTTTTTTATTATGATTTTTGCAGAGGTGACAAAGGATATCTATCCTCTACAGCCATGGTTGATGATCCTTTGATGGAGCCATCAACCGAAGCCGAACTTCAATACAATGAATGCCACACCAGGGCCAGAAATATCTTTGAAATGTGTACTTAACGGATGCCTAAAAACAAGTTCAGGTGCCTCCCTAGATACAGATAATTACACTACGAGCCATAAAAGCGGCAACAACTATACTGGTGACGTTATATAATATTTTTCTCGATGTGCTTACTGGTAAGCAAACATATTTTATTATTTTATTTTATAAAAGGTAAAAAAAAGGTAAAATAACAAACATATTTTATTACTAGATGATGCCCACGGCTTCGACCCTGTGTGTTTGGGTTTTTAAAATCCTGTGGGAACTTTTGATTTTCCAGAACAAAAAGTAGCCTATCTAACCTGTCCTCAAAACGAAAAAATCTCACGGGATCTCCACGATTTAGGAATGCGAATGCAATTCCTTACAGCATCAGGGTTAAGGAGTTGGGTATGTACTTGAGTTCATTCAACGATAAAGTCTTTAATTGGTAGGTACCTCTATAATAACCGACAGTTTCTAAATCCCATTAGTTTTGGGGGTCAGATCCCCTACAGCATTAGGATTGAGGAGTTGGAAATGGACCTTTTTGTTTGAAAATCGGTTTAAAACGTAGCCTATGTTACTCCTTGGTTAATCCTCTACTTGTATTTGAAAGTCCCGTCAAAATCGGTTCAGCAGTTCTGAAGATTAGCCTGTTCAAACAGACAGACAGACAAGAATTTTAAAAACATGTGATTCAGTTATAGTACAGTTCAAATAACCATATGAGCTTAATATGAGGTAGTTATTTTGAAATCACAGACAGACACTTCAATTTTATTTATTAGTAGGTATAGATTATAATTTTATTATTATATACACAAACCAGTACTTATTATTATTGCATATGAAAAAATCAAATATGAGTAATTTCTTGAATTCAGATTTGTTGAGATGTAACTACAAATTCACAACTTTCGAATTTTTCCCTTGTACTATAAAACAGTGCCAGCTGCTTTCATAATTCTAAGTTAAGGGGAAGTATTTCAACCTATACAGTATAGGTTTTGATTCCCTTTGAACGGTCTTTAGTGATAGGGCAGCCAGCCAGAGAACAAAATGATCCTATAAGAGTTCCTTTTTTTCTCTGGAGATACAGAACCCCACAAATTAAGCAATTTCTGTACAGAAATATTGATATCACATCAAAAACATCTCTCATCTACTTGATCTACTGCACCGAGTCATCAAAAATATGTATCATATTACTCAGAATATTGTAAATGATAATTAGAGTAGGTAATAGGTAGCAGATAGTATTTCAGTTCTAGTTACATAAATATGTATCTTATCAAGATCATTCAACTGTATTGATAACAATTGTTGAAGTTTTTCCAAATTGTTTGCCTCCTACTTTCATTTAAAAAAAAAACAGATTAATAAAATCATTGTATTTTGCAGATAGTGCGGATAAAAACCCAAAAAATGCAGATACAGACAATGAGGCAATCATAAATGAAGAAGTCAACGAAGATTTTTTGCATGAAGCTAGACTAAGTGGACAAATTTTATTACTAATCATTTTAATAAATAAAAAATGTTTCACATAAAAAATATTTATTTTTGCTTATTATTTTTTAGAATCAACAAGGTAGTTAGGTACTTACCTAAATATTTTTTAAATATTTTGGTAAGTACATAGCAACTACTACACATATTTCTTATAAACAAATTCAACTCAATAATTATTAACAAGAGGTAGGTACATAGTTCTTTCAGTTTATAAACAACTTATCTCACTTATAATATCCTGGATGATGCCTTATTTTTAGGTTTCTTAAAATCTTGTGGGAACTACCTATTTGCTTTTCTGAGATAAAAGTTGCTTATGTCAATTACAGGGATGAAGGAAAGCAAGGGAAAGCTACCTCTGTACCAAATTTCGTTAAAATCGGTTGAACAGATTATGCATTATAAATTTTCCGTCTTCCCATGGGAACATGTTGTATTTCCAGCATAAAAAGTAGGTAGCCTATGTCCTTCCCCGGGATGTAAGCTACTTCTGTACCAAATTAAATCAAAATCGGTTGCACTGTTGGGCCGTTAAAGGCTAGCAGACAGACAGACACGCTTTCGCATTTATAATATTAGTAAGGATAATAATTGATGATTTATAACTGCCTCGTTGGTCTAGTGGTTAGCATATTCGACTGCAGATCACAAGGTCCCGGGTTCGATTCTCGGGTTGCGCAAATAAATAATTGTTAGGTATTGGGTTTTTCTGACAAGAAATTCTCACTCCGGAGTCAGTAGTTGGCGGTGTCTCACCCCCGTGCCTCAGAGAGCACGTTAAGCAGTCGATCCTGGTTATTATCACTATCATGTGACAAGTCGTTAAAGCCCGCCAACCCATATTGGGGCAGCATGGCGGGTCTAAGCTCTAAATCCCTCTCTCCTATGAGTGAGGAAGCCTGTGCCCAGTAGTGGGACGTAAAAAAGACTAGTGGTGGGTGGTGGAATAATTACTATCAGGTACAAAATCAACTTTTACTAGGTACTACAAGAAGTTATTGAGATTTCAGCACTGAGTTGGGGCAAGCACTTGATGAGAACAAAAATAAAAGGTTAAAATAACACTATGTAATAAATTAATTTATTAATTTTTTTCATTTCATTCAACAGAATATAAATTATTCTCATTAAGGCTAGCCACTAAGTTGCTATGAACTGGTAGGCGGGGATGTTGATCAGGCCTTGTTCTTCTATGTATATATGCCCGATTTTGGATGGTGGATTTTGGATTGCTGATGTGGACATCCCCGCTTCAGCTTCTGTGTGAATTGGCAGTTCTGGGTGCACAGAGGGCAACCCAGCACTAGCTGGTGAAGGCTCTCCACTACACCATGGCTCGGTGGCAAGGCCTGAAAAAGAGAGTTATATTTATACTATATGTTTGTAATTCTTAAATGAATTTTCTTTCTCGAAAGGTTTTAATAATTCTTTCACCATTAGAAAACTGTAAGTTAACAGGTACCATGGCAGAAGTCACAGGCAAAAGCTGGATTACTATAAAAATAATTTATAAGATATATTCTCCATAATATTCTCAAAGGTGTATGAAGTCTGCCAATTTATACTGTACTAGCAGCGTGGTGATCTAAGCCCTTCTCATTCGGAGATCTGTTCTCCTTAGTGGGTCGGCATTAGGATATTGATGATAGTTAATTTCATGATGTTATGAAAGAACAAATAAAAATAGTAGTCTCAACTTACACACTGCCACTGCTGTGTAATCCTGCTGCATCCCAGTTGATTCAGCATGGTGCTCAACACTGCCTAAAAATCAACGACTTCCCGAAGTGCTGTGTTCTCTGTGAGGAAGAAATTATTTATACGTATGACCATGGGTAGATTGTACACAATATAATACATAGGTTTATCACAATAATTATTTCTTAATAAAATCAGCCATACAAATAAGACTTCTTAACCGATTCTTATTTAAAATTTGTTACCCTGAGTAAGTTAACATCTATTAATCAAAATCAGTGCTGTGATAGCTTAGTGGTAAGGGTGACCGACTTCTAATCGGAGGTCGTGGGTTCGATCCCGGGAATGCACCTCTAACTTTTCGGAATTATGTGCATTTTAAGTATTTAAATATCACCTGCTTTAACGGTGAAGGAAAACATCGTGAGGAAACCTGCATACTGAGAGTTCTCCATAACGTTCTCAAAGGTGTGTGAAGTCTGCCAATCCGCTTGGCCAGCGTGGTAGACTATGGCCAAAACCCTTCTCACTCTGAGAGGAGACCCGTGCTCTGTAGTGAGCCGGTAATGGGTTGATCATGATGATGATGATGAATCAAAATCAAAATAGGTAGGTTTAACATTATTGAAGTGCACCTATCTAACCTTACCTACGAATCTTGTCTTTTTAATAAAAGATTAGGTTAACAAAAAAAATTAACGTAAAATACACCGACTTACCTCTCGCGATTTCAATATTCGCATTGAGCCTCTCTACCAATAGCTCTTGTTGTTTTTTATTTATTCTTTTACGGGCTTGGCGTTCCTTATTTATGTTATTAATTAAAATGTTTCTTTTAATTATTTTTGAAAACACTACAACCACAGATTACTAGAGGATAGGTACAACTCACAGATGACAACCATGAACTATAGAGTATAGACAAAGATTTAAGCCTACTTTACACTTTATAATAAACAAAATACCAATTTTCGGCACTTTCTTATCATGATTGGAGCAAAATAAATCAAATAAATTATTATTTTTGTATTTCAAGTAACATCGTTCGCTTTTGTTCGACATTTTTCACTAAAAATATTTTTGAAATTAATGGGGAAAATCAAACACAACATTTGTGCAGTTCTTGTTATCTTACATGGCAACACTTACTATTAAACTCAAACGTCATTTTAGAAGGCCTTTTAGACTACTTAAATTTAGTTGAAGCCTGACATAGAATACGATTTAAAGATAGAGAAGCTAAAATAAGAAAACCTAAAATTAAATTTAGGTTAGAGAGTGTGTTTAACAGAATCGCTACCAATATTATCTTTAATTTCTATCAACGGGATCTTCCTTGTCTATTCTATAAAATCAGTCGCGTCACGTGTACCCTGATTAGTGCAAAATGAACTGACTACGCCGAGCATTAGGCGACGGTTAGTTATCCTGTCTGGCGGTTAATTATTCTGTCTGGCGGTTAATTTTATCCTGTCTGGCGGTTAATTATTCTGTCTGGCGGTTAATTTTATCCTGTCTGGCGGTTAGTTAGCCTGTCCAGCCGCTACTAAATTACCCTCTATAATCGCGGCAGTATCTTAGCAATGTAATGCGCATCTTCTCCCCCTTTTGGAAAATGTCAGTTCTTAAAGAAAGCGTTCTGGCATGCTATCCGGCGAATCCAGTACTTTGGTTCGAGAGGAAAATCTGTTTATTTATTTACTAGATGATGTCCACGGCTTCGCCCGTGTGGATTTCGGTTTTTAAAAATCCCGTGGGAACTTTTGATTTTCCAGGACAAAAAGTGGCCTATCTGTAGTAACCCGTGCCCAAAACGGAAAAATCCCATGGGATCCCCACGATTTAGGAATGCAATTCCTGACAGCATCAGGGTTCAGGAGTTGGATATGTACTCAAGTTCATTCTACGATAAAGTTTTTAATTGGTAGGCACTTCCAATATCAATTTAAATAACCGACAATTTCTAAATCCCATTAGTTTTGGGGGTCAGGTCCCCTACAGCATCAGGATTGAGGAGTTGGAATCCAAATTTTTTATGGGACAGTGTCGCAAAGATTTTCTATCGATAAAAAAAAATTACGCGATCGGTTCAGAAATCTCGGAGATATCGGTGTACATAGGTATAAAAGACTCCTCGTTTTTTGAAAGTCGGTTAAAAAGTAGCCTATGTTAATCTTTCTTTTAATCTTTCTCGGTTAATCTTTGGTTAATCCTCTACCTGTATGTGAAAGTCCCGTCAAAATCGGTTTAGCCGTTCCGAAGATTAGCCCGTTCAAACAGACAGACAAAAAAACGTGTGATTCAGTTCTAGTACAGTTCAGATAACCATATGAGCTTAATATGAGGTAATTATTTCTAAATTACAGACACACTTCAATTTTATTTATTAGTATAGATATAGATTACTGCTACCAAATACACCTTCTTAGTGAGTAGGCTCTGGTGCCTCTAAGTGTTACCGGAATAAACAAGCAAGCAGTTTTGGAACCAGAAGAAAGAAAAACAGCACCCAGAAATTTGAAGGGTAAGTAAGCTATTACAGTATGAAATTGAAATATCTGTTCTAATGAAAACCGAGATTCTACTATGAAACAAGACTAGTCACTAGTATACTCTGATTTTTAATTACGTGGAATTCTGACGATTCTTAATGTTACCAGAGATAAAACAGTTCCCACAAAAAAGATAATAAATTCAAAACTTAAGTACATAAATCAAATTGCCTCATATAGATATGGCAAATGCCTGACAGATACTTCAGGTTAGTTTGGGGTAAAATCGAACTTCAGGTGGTAACCCTGTTTTTCATACAAATAACTCATTCTATTTTTAAATTACAGCTGTCAGAATTCCACCGAATTAATAATCAGACTATAGTAGAAAATCTTTGGAATAATTGGAATTCATTGGCAAAAGTACCAGTCTCAAGAAAGCACAAACAATGTAGAACATCTGCTGAACATCTGAGGTACCGAGTCGGTAAAACCACAAAACCACCACACTTCCTTCTGGCTCCTCTGGCCTATTATGCCTATTACTATAGGCATTTCTCTGAAATTATAGAGGGCGGCACTTACAGCAACAACAGCTCTGTTTAGTGGCATAAAAAGTAACTAAACTAGGTACAAAATGAAAACAACATATTTTTACTGTTTCCAGTAATCTGAGTGTTTACTGAGACAAAAAACATCGATTTTACTAAATATTATAACTTCATGAATGCATGGATAAAAGGTTTTATGCTTCTATTTGGGATTTCCTTACATCTGTAATCGTTTTACCTTCCTATCTACTACCGTTTGAATGAAGATTCATACTAGGTAAGTATGTAGGTATTTATTATGAATTCCATGATGCTTGTAAATATGAAAGTAAACAATTTCATTCCATAAAGTAAGGTGTACACTATCGGAAAATAAAATAGCTATATATAGGTAAGTAATCCTAATCATATTATTAATCCCACATTATTGTAAAGCTGCTACCTACTTATTGTTAGGTATTTGCCTACCTCTACCTTGTCGTTGTCGTTTCAACCAATAGACGTCCACTACTCTACTGGACATAGATCTCTTGCAAGGATCGCCACAGAACACGACCACAGAAACACATGTTTCCGACTACCAGCGAGTCCAGCGACTCGCTTGAAATTGTCTATCCATCTACTTGGGGGTCTACATACGCTTCGTTCAAGGGCGTCGCCAGGTAGGGGCAGGGGGGGGCAGCTGCCCCCCCCTAGAGATTTGAGAAAATATAAATATGCTATAGTTTGAAAAGAAAATTCAGATTTTTTTAATATGTTGTTAGGACCACTACCAGTAGTCTCCAATTTTGCAGTTTCGGAAGACATTTTGCAGCACTTGAAAAATATGACTGGCCTATTTACACTTTTCGCATACTATAATATCATCAACTTGCCCCCCCCTTGGCCAGCGGCTGGCGACGCCCTTGGCTTCGTTTACTGGTGCGAGGTCGCCACTCAAGCACCTTGGGACCCCAACGTCCATCAGTTCTTCGAACAATGTGCCCCGCCTATTGCCACTTCAGTTTCGCGACTCGATGAGCTATGTCGGTAACTCTGGTTCTCCTACGGATCTCCTCATATTTTCTGATTTGATCCCGCAGGAATATTCCAAGCATAGCTCTCTCCATCGCCCGCTGAGTGACCCTAAGCCTTCTTATGAGGCCCATTGTTCATTGAGGCAATCATGTCTCAGATCCGTAAGTCATCACAGGCAACACGCACTGTTCGAAGACTTTTGTCTTCAGACACAGGGATGTGGGACGAAAAGACATCTCGAAGTTTCCCGAACGCTGCCTTGATTGGATTGGATTCGACTTGGATTCGGTGGTTGATCTCTTTCTCAAAAGGCTTTCTCATAGTCCACAAACACTAAGAAAAGTGTCCGGTTACACTTTTCGGTCTGCCGCAGCGTACATGGATGTGGTCTATGGTACTGAAGCCTTTTCGGAATCCGACCTGTTCGGGAGGCTGGAAGTCGTCGAACCTACGAGCGAGACGATTCGTAATGACTCGAGAACAACTTATAGACATGGGTCAACAGCGAAATGGGTCAAAAATTCTTCAGCAGGGTATTTCGCCCTTTTTGAAGAAAAGAACTACCACGCCTCTATGCCATGCCTCTGGTGTTATACCCTCATCGATGACGGAATTGTACAGTCGCTGAAAAACCTTAAGAATCGGTTTTCCACCTGCTTTCAGGAATTCCGCTGTGATACCGTCATCACCTGGCGCCTTGTTGTCCTTAAGTTGTTTGAGAGCCATACTAATCTATACTATCTATACTAATGTAATAAAGCGGCAGAGTTTGTTTGTTTGAACGCGCTAATCTCTGGAACTACTGGTTGGATATGTAAGTGATCCTTGAGTGCTATAGGCTATATATGTACCACGGGCGAAGCTGGGGCGGACTGCTAGTCTCGTATAGGCTGACGTCCGGGACATCTTTGGTATAGTGTCGGGTCAGTTTGGCTCTGTGATCTTTAGCCAAATCTTCAACAGGCTTCTATGTTGATGTGTACAGCTGTCCGTAGAACTTCTCAACCTCTCTCAAAATCTCAGGTTTAGACGAAAAACCTCTCTCAAAATCTCAGGTTTAGATGAAATGAGAGTACCGTTGTCGATCTTCAGTCGCGTCAACTGGCTCCGACCGATAGGCAGATCTCTCGCGAACACCTGCTTAAGTCCCTCTCTTCTATGAAAGAGGAGGCCTGTGCCCAGCAGTGGAACGCAAAAACGCTGTTGTGGTGGCGGGGTGGTAGGGATTTCTGGGAATGATCTACGCATTTGGGGAAATGCGGGCGTAGGTTGGTATAGGTATAGGTACGTCGCGAGAACTGCTGTGTTTAGTTTGGCTTTGTATAACAAGCTTAAGAATTTGTTTGTTTGTTGATTCCTACAATATCAAATGATATCAAACAAATAACAGGGAATCGTTTTCAATGATAAATAATTCGATGTAGATTCAGAATGACATCGAGGACAACGACGCGACGACGCGGCGCGAGTGACACCGTGTGCATCGAGAATCGAGATTTCTTCAAAATGTTTGGCGTGTAAGTGTTGTGGATATGTATGTAGTGAAGTAGCGACTTTTGCAGGCGACTTGGCAGGATTATTTTCAGTTTCCACTCCTATCTGGGTACGTACCTAGTCCTACAGATATGTGGGTATTCTTTAAACTTACCCTCGAAGTGGCGTAACTTATAGGGTGGCATTTCGGCAAAATGCCACGGGCCCCCAGCCGGAAGAGGCCCCGACCCGAAAATATAAACTTTATCGTTGGCCGAGCTTCTTTAAATATTGGGTAGAAGAGGCCCCATCCGATTAATTTGCCACGGGCCTCAAATACGCCCCTGCTCGAAGCGTTCCAATCGCCGGCTGGTCGGATTTATAATCAGGGTGTCTATCGAATCTTCTATACCGCGTGATTGTTAGGTTTAAGTACTTACGCTAACTTTTCTACTTAGGTATTAAGCAGTCGGTTTTTTTTAATTGTTTTTATTACTTTATTTGTTTTGGCAATTTCCTACTCCATGCGTAGGTAGAGAAAGTTGTACGAGTACCCTCGAGGTTAGATGCTCCTTTTCAATTTTGACTAAACTATAAACGTCATCTATTCGAAAACTATGGCAATACGTACCTACCTCCCAATAGCATATAATTTGGTATTTTTTTTAATATTTTTAATACTTATTACATCATAATAAAATATTAAGAATGCAAAGTAACTCAGTCTGTATGTTATACGCTTTCACCTTGTAAGAAGGACATAGGCTACTTTTTATCTTGAAAATTATAGAGTTCCTATAGGGATTTTTATTTTATTTTTGTTCCTATAAATCTATGCGGACGAATGGTGGACATCAGTAAGTTATACTATAGTTAGGTACTAGCTTCTGCCCGCGGCTTCGCCCGCGTGAATTTCTTTTTTTCACAACTCCCGAGAGAATCGTGGATTTCTGGTTCCCGTTCCCGCTCCCTTTTCCAACCTTTATACCTATTTTCAAGAAAGTTTGCTCTAGTGATCTACCTATCTCTAGTGATCTAGCTATAGATATATGTAGTTTTTTTCAAAATCCCTCGGGAACTGTGGAATTTTCAAGGATAAAAAGTAGCCTATCAGGGCCAGTCAGGGCATAATCTACTTATCTACATTCAAAATTTCAGCCAAAATGGTGCAGTAGTTGCGGCGTTAAAGAGTTACAAACACACACACATAAACTTTGGCCTTTATTAGTGTGACAATGCTATCATTACCATATGCAGGATGTCGGGCTTGGGGCTGTTCGTATATTTTCTGATCTGGCTGACGCAGAAACTGTCCGAGCTGCCGAGCCCACCGCCGCCCGAAGCCTTGCCCAGTCCCGCACCCGATCGACATTTGCCACCCTCCAAGAATATTTTACAAGGATGATTTGTACTTGGATAAATTAAATATTTAAGTAAGTACTATATATTATAATATAATAGTAACAAATAAAGAAAACTTATAGAATTTGTAAAAAAAGAACTTCAATTTCTAAGACTTTATTTTCGTTAAAATCCTATCAATTATTACCGACTGAAATTATCATTAAGTATCTAGGTAGGTACTTATTTAATAAATAAATAATTACATAGGTAGGTAGATACCTAACTAGCAGCATGCTAAGAAATTACAATAAGTAGGTAGGTATCTATTTAAATTTAAAGTAAGTAGAAATAAAACAGACAATATAGTGAACTAACAATAACATAAATTATTTATGCAGCTGTTTCGGCAATGACAAATAAATGTTACGTAGGTATATCGTAGTGCGTAGTATGTACTACGTACCTCCCGACCTTCTTAATTATGTACCTATAGACTAGGTCTGACGACCGACAAATGGCGGTATAACCATTTCATATCGGCTAGACTACAGAAATGACAAAGGGCCGATGTCGGGCAGCAGCGACATCGGTGCAATAGTCTAGCCCTGCGATCGCCAACCCGCCTGCCCAGCGTGGCGATTATGGGCATACCCTTGCATGAATAGAAAGATAAAGCCACGGCCCCCAGTCCCCGGCGGCCCCGCTATTCCTAGCTCTGGCAGCGGTTACGGTAACGGCGGGGCAGGGGGTGTCAAGAATCTCCGGAAGAGATTCCGCTGCCGACCCCGACGACTGGACCTGGCAACATATAACGCACGCACTTTGAATACCGACGAAAAGATCATCGAGCTGGAAGAAGCAGTGAGCAAGTTGAATTGGAGTGTCATAGGGTTATCTGAAGTCCGAAGAGAGGGGGAGGACTCGATAATCCTTAAATCCGGCAACTTGTTCTACTACCGGGAGGGTGATCAACAATCCCAGGGTGGTGTCGGATTCATCGTCCACAGGTCCCTCGTTAACAACATTGTGCAAGTCGAAAGTGTGTCGAGCAGGGTAGCGTACCTTATACTCAGAATAACCAAACGGTATTCGCTGAAGGTCATACAGGTCTACGCACCGACATCGACACATCCCGACGAGGAGGTAGAGATCATGTATGAGGATATATCAAAAGCCATGCATACCTCTAATACCTACTACAATGTTGTGATGGGGGATTTCAACGCAAGGCTGGGTAAGCGAAGCGGTGAAGAGTTGAAAGTGGGACAATTTGGCTATGGGGGACGGAACCATAGGGGCCAAATGTTGGCCGACTTCATGGAGAAAGAGGGCCTCTATATGATGAACTCTTTCTTCGAGAAGCGGCCACACAGGAAGTGGACCTGGATGAGTCCCGATGGTTCTACGAGAAATGAGATTGACTTCATCATGTCTACCAAACGGCATGTATTCAATGATGTCTCTCTGATCAACAGGGTAAAAACCGGCAGCGATCACCGTATGGTAAGAGGCACATTGAATCTCAACATAAAGCTTGAAAGGGCCAGACTGATGAAGTCAACGCTCCGACCTTCTCGTGCCCATATCCCGAGAGCTTCCAACTCGAATTGCAAAACCGATTCATTTGCCTGGCAGATTGCGATTCTGTGGACGAACTGAACAACAGGCTGGTGGAAACTGTCCATGCGGTTGGGTCTAGGTTCTTTAAGACCCACCGTAGAAATAGAACCAAAAAATTCTCAGACCATACTCTCAGTCTCATGGAACAGAGACATGAAATTAGACTGCAGTCTTCAGCAGATGCGTCTGCTTACCGGCAGATTAATAGGCAGATCTCCAAAGCGCAAACACGTGACTTGCGTAACTTTAATACAGAATGTATTAAACATACGATCGAGCGAAACAAAGGCTCAAAAGTCTTCGCGAGAGATCTGTCTATCGGTCATAGCCAGCTGACGCGACTGAAGACCGACAGCGGTAGTCTCATTTCATCTAAACCTGAGATTTTGAGAGAGGTCGAGAAGTTCTACGGACAGCTGTACACGTCAACACAGAAGCCTGTTGAAGATTTGGCTAAAGATCCCAGAGCCAAATTGACCCGACACTATACCGAATATATCCCGGACGTCAGCCTATACGAGATTAGTATGGCTCTCAAACAACTTAAGGACAACAAGGCGCCAGGTGATGACGGAATCACAGTGGAACTCCTGAAAGCAGGTGGAAAACCGTTTCTTAAAGTCTTTCAGCGATTGTTCAATTCCGTGATCGACAAGGGCATAACGCCAGAGGCATGGCACAGAGGCGTGGTGGTTCTTTTCTTCAAAAAGGGCGATAATACCCTGCTGAAGAATTATAGACCCATCTCGCTGCAGAGCCATGTCTATAAGTTCTTCTCGAGAGTCATTACGAATCGTCTCGCTCGTAGGTTCGACGACTTCCAGCCTCCCGAACAGGCCGGGTTCCGAAAAGGCTTCAGTACCATAGACCACATTCATACGCTGCGGCAGGTTATACAGAAGACCGAAGAGTACAACCGGCCACTTTGCTTAGCGTTTGTGGACTATGAGAAAGCCTTTGATTCGGTGGAAACTTGGGCTGTATTGAGATCACTGCAGAGATGCCGGATCGACTATCGGTACATCCAAGCGCTGAAGTGTTTGTACGAAAACGCCACTATGTCAGTTCGTATACAGGACCAGACTACGAGGCCAATCCAATTGCAGCGAGGAGTGCGTCAGGGAGATGTTATCTCCCCGAAGCTATTTACCGCTGCGTTGGAAGACGTCTTTAAGCTTCTGGACTGGAGCGGACTTGGCATCGACATAAACGGCGAGTACATCACTCACTTACGGTTTGCCGATAATATAGTCGTGATGGCAGAGACTCTGGGAGACCTCAATACAATGCTCAATGATCTCAGCAGAGTTTCTCAACAGGTGGGCCTAAAAATGAACATGAGTAAGACGAAGATCATGTCTAATGCTCATGTTCCGCTCCACCCGGTAATTGTTGAGAACTCAGCACTCGAAATTGTAGACGAGTACATATACCTGGGACACACGGTCCAGCTAGGTAGGTCCAATTTTGAGAAAGAGATCAACCGCCGAATCCAACTCGGCTGGGCAGCGTTCGGGAAACTTCGAGATGTCTTTTCGTCCAATATCCCTCAGTGTCTGAAGACGAAAGTCTTCGAACAGTGCGTGTTGCCAGTGATGACTTACGGATCTGAGACATGGTCGCTAACAATGGGCCTCATAAGAAAGCTCAGGGTCACTCAGCGGGCGATGGAGAGAGCTATGCTCGGAGTATCCCTGCGGGATCAAATCAGAAATGAGGAGATCCGCAGGAGAACCAGAGTCACCGACATAGCTCATCGAGTCGCGAAGCTGAAGTGGCAATGGGCGGGGCACATTGCACGAAGAACCGATGGACGTTGGAGTCCCAAGGTGCTTGAATGGCGGCCTCGCACCAGCAAACGAAGCGTAGGTAGATGATGGACGATGGACAGACGATCTCAAGCGAGTCGCTGGTAGCCGCTGGAATCAGGCGGCACAAGATCGTGTGCTGTGGCGATCCTTGCAAGAGACCTATGTCCAGCAGTGGACGTCCATTGGTTGAAACAAACGAACGAAGACTAGGTACTAGTTATTATTCTGTGTCAATAGTATGGATATGACTGCGGGCCTTTTGTCTTTCGCGATTTTGATACCTCATAATATAATGTTCAGTATCGAAGAGATTTCTCTTTTTCATGTTGTACTAATAAAAACTGAGTAAGAAAACCAAGAAAAAACAAATGTATCTAAGAGATAATATTAAAAAAATTATGAATTGGCATATCCACATTAAGATATCATGACTCATGAGGAATTGCACCGTCAATTCCGATCATTGGTTACTTATGACATATCGCTTGTTTGGATGAATAGGGTATTATTTCATTTCAAGTTTTTTTTTTTTTCAGAAATAGGAAACTGAATAAAAATAAGAAGTGTACCTACGTGAAAACTGCAAATATAGCGCAATGGTCATCGGGCGTAGATCGAAAACCGTGAGGTCGACGGTTCGAACCACACCCGTTACACTATTGTCGTACCCACTCCTAACACAAGCTTTTGCTTATTTGGTGGGAAAAGGGAAATATTAGTCAAGTTCATCATGGCTAATATTCTTTCAAATGACCTAGGTATTATGAAAAAAAAAATTCAATTTCTCTCCTGAAAAATCTGAGTTTTCGAGACATCATCCTGTTCATCTAGACCAGCGATATTTTTTATTCGTCTTATTTTAAATCCACGAGTGTCGTTTGTAGACTTGATCCCAAAACAAACATGGCTTGTTGTTAGGTGGAGCTATCATTTTGTATTCGTTATCAAGCTGCAGGAACTGTAGATCGCCTTTCTTGCTTTGAATCCACTCCGGAGTCGTGAAGGATGATGGCTTTCTAAAAATGTTGGATTGGTTGTGAGAAAAAATTGAAAGTTAACCACGGTAACATTAATTTTAATAAATAACACTTAAACAAAATAAATGTAACGGTCTGCTGGTTTCTAAAAAACTGTAGTAACTAAGTAGTTGTATCAAATCAAAGTAGGTACCTATAGTCAAATCTTAAAATCCTAGAGTTTCTGTGTCTGTACATTAAAGATTTTTGCAAAAAAATAACTGGGAGACGTTAGGGATATGTAATAGAAAGTAAAAAAGACTTTTTTTGACATTTTTGTCTGTGTGTCGGTTTGTCTGTTGGTCTGTTCGTTTATGCACGCATCACGCAAAAACTACTGAATGGATTTAAATGAAACTTGGCGTGATTTACTACGAAGTAACATAATATAGGATACTTTTTATCCCTAAATTCAACACAATTTCCTTGGCAGAGGGGATGAAAGTTAAAATGTGTACTTAGAGCTGTAAATCATTAACGAGTAAGTAGTCCGGTTTCATTCATTCTTTTTTTGTTAGAAAGGAAATACTTTAAAAATTGTCCCGTAAATATTTCAAGGTCATCGGTTTTGCAGTTCAGAAATTACAGACATCACACCCCTCATTATTCCAACCCGGATTATACAGGAACCTTTGAACGTCCAGATTATCATCTTAAGCTGGCGTGCATTAAAATTTGTGTTTGTCTGTCTCCGAAATGCTGGACCGATTTTGATGGGACTTTGGGAAAACCTTAGTGGTGACAAAGAGCTACCTATTAAAAATTAATACCTCCTCCTCCTTACTGTAGTTCAATTTAAATGCGCCACTTTTCTAATAAACACTTTTCCTAAACATTTCTTTATCTGTCTTTGAAAAAAGAATGTTTTTTTTTTTTAAATAAAGTCTTGGAAAAAAGAACGGGTTTTCTTAATTTGATTGGTTCTTCAGTTTTCTTTTTTACTTATTCGATAATGAAAACTGTGGAATAGTTGCATAAAAATTTCATTCATTAACCTTGGTATCTACAGAAGTTTTTCACCAGCTTCGATAAATGAGTAGGTTCAATTAATTAAAAGTAATACGGGTCTACTAACCTTGTCTTGGCAAATGTAGTCCATAGTCTTGTCAGCGTATGTATCATTTTGAGATCGTTCCCTACAGGTGGCAATATTCTTTGCAAATTAAAAATCACAGGATTGAACATGTAAAACAATTCGTCGGCATGAGACGCCCCAGGTTTAAGTAGTCCAGAATAAAATTTATACAAATTTCTGTATGAATCGTATTGGAAATAATAATTGTATACTGTTATATTCGAAGAAAGTAAAGAGTTTGTTGTAGTAATTGAAGGGCAGAACATCACAGTATCTGAAAAATAGTCGATCAAAGAATCGTAATTGATGCCTTTTCTAAAATAAAACTCTCGGATGTCGCGCGCAAGAGCTTGTTTTTCTGATTCATTTTTGAATATTATGTTTTCAGGTATTATATCAGACAACGTTGAGTTCAATTCTTCAAGTCCATTGGAATCGTATTGGCCTGCTTGCTTTATTCCTTCTTTGTTATTATATCCCAATATTATAACTAAATTAGTATCTAATATTGGTGATTCTACTAATTCTCTAGGGGTTGCTGTAACGAACGATTTATTTTCAATGACTGGACTTTCTTCGCAAGGTCTAAATATATATAGTTTCAAAGGTTGGTTTTTTCCGTCTACGTATGATGCTTCGCTTATATCATTAGCTGTGGCATTTTGGAATATTTTCAGTAGTTCTTTTGGATCTTCTGTTTTGTATCCCATTTTAGACGCAACAATCGAGGCAGCTTTGACCGGATTGGGGTCAAACTTATTTGGCATTAATATTGAACCACTTTGCAAAATGGCTTTATCAAATAATCCTTTATATTTTCCAGAAGCAATCAGATAGTGGACAGTCGTTGCTCCAGAACTTTCACCAAATACTGTTAACTCGTGTGGATTACCACCGAAAGCTTGGATATTGTTTTTAATCCATTGTAATGCAGCTATCGAGTCTTTCAGACCCATATTACCTGTTGCTTCCGTTCCAGGTAGACATAGAAAACCGAAAGCGCCTAAACGATAATTAATTGTGACTACAATCACACCTTTTTCTACAAAGTACGTTGGATTGAAAATTAGATCAGTATTACTACCGAAATCGTATCCTCCACCATGAATAAAGACCATTACAGGCAATAAATTATTAACTTCTGTAATTGGAGTAAATATGTTTGCAACTAGACAATTATCTTGTCCTATCGGTGTTTTTAATATATTGGAGTATTGATTGCATAGAATAGATCCCTCGAACGCGAACATAGTTCCACCCCATTGTGGCGCGGGACCAGCTTCCTGAAAATATTCAACAGCAATTAATATTTAACTGGACAAGTATAAATTAAAAATTAAAAAAAAACCCCGACATTCGCCATTTTGTGGCGGCAGCCATCTTAAATTTGCATAATGCTATTCTACTAGTGAAGCCCTTTCATTTGATACCCATATTAAGGGAGTTGTGAAAAAATATGTAATCGGCCATTTTGTAGCGGCGGCCATCTTGAATCGATTTTCATCAAACATAGCTAACAACACTCTCGACTAATTCACCTTTCAAACAAAAAAAAACCGCATTCAAATCGGTTCAGCCGTTTGAGCGCTACAGGGGAACACACACACACACACACACACACACACACACACACACACACACACACACACACACACACACACACACACACACACACACACACACACACACACACAGACACGTCAAACTTATAACACCCCGTCGTTTTTGCGTCGGGGGTTAAAAAGAATGACACCTTATAGTCTTTTATCCCTATAAATTCATTAACAAGTCGCTAACTAAATAAAAATACGACTGCCCTGCTGACACTTTATTTTTTATAAATGATATTTTTCGTGAATTACTAGTCATTAAACTATTGTGTTAAATATTTTTGGAATCTACTCATCATTTCCTAGATGATGATTATGAAATTAATCTAATTTTCGACTTTTTTTCAACTTTAGTAGGTAATTAATGTGAGACCATGGTCACCCCATTATTTTTTTTTCAATTTTACTAGCCTGTGTCACCCAAAATAAGCTAAGGATTCTAACGATACCTCATTCATCAAAATCGGCTCAGGCGTATAGAAGTTAACATTTCAATCATGTACATAAATTGGTATTATACTTACGTATTATTATTTTTAAAAAGAGCAACCGTCGAGTTTCTTACTGGTTCGAGAAGGTTGGAACGGCATTCCGAACCAGTGGTAGATTCAATTGACGATTCAAAAGTACTTGTAAAAGTTTATTTGAATAAAAAACTTTTCTATTCTATTCTATTCTATGGTGGAATATACAAACTCATCCTAACTAAAAACAATAGGTAAGTAGTAAGTACTTACTCCTTTTTTTAGGCAGTCGTATAAAAAAATCATCTCACCTGGTATCGCTTCGTAACCGATGCGTAAGGTATCCCCAAATAAGATTTATAATTATTGATCCAATCGACTGTACCCCTTAGTTTGCCTTGCGCAAGAGTAATTTCACTTGTCCAAAATATAAAAGTTAACGCAAAACTGAAGCATTGTAGAATTATTGCCAAAACAAAAACCACACGTGCGCTCTCCATTCCTACAGTATAATGATTGTTCGATGGCAAGTAAGCTACACTAATATTCTTGAGTTTTGCAATACTGATCGGCGAAATGGTATAACCGAAGAAAATTATAAAGCATGCAGTAATTATTATTACCTCGTTAATATGACAATTAGATAAGCATGTACTTAGGTATTTATATTTAACCCAACTTGTATAACTGGTTTATCATGGAGTCATCTATCCTTGCAGAAAGGTGAATGACCTGAGTTTGTCAGTTGTCAGTAGATAAATAGTCGTTAAAGCGTCCTTAGGGTGGTAACTGGTAGGTTTTGGTCCCAATCCGAATTCGAGATACTTAATACGGATCGTGACATTATTAGCGTAGTTCTGAATCCTACAGAAACAGATTTAACTTGGAACCGGGGGTACATTAACATTTGTCGGAGACAGACAAGTCTCCGAAATGCTGGACCGATTTTGATGGGACTTTCATTGGGATCTTTAGTGATGGGAAAGAGCTATTAAAAAATTAATACTCATCACTGTACATTTGAATGCGCGACGTATGAGCTCAAAGGAGCTTAGGTAACACAAAGTGTCCCTGCGGGATTTTTGAAAACTTAAATCCACGCGGACGATGTCGCGGGCATCCGCTAATAACATTAATATGGTCCTATTGACATTCCGTATGTATTTTCGCGGATTCGAATCGGATTAGTGTTCATCGCCCTCTAATGGTATTAAAACAATAAGTACTTCTTTTTTTAATCTTTATTTTTCACCGGGAATAAAAATCTCTTGTTGCGTTAACAGAAACAAGGGCATTAGAATAATTAATTAAGAATCACTAAGAATCTACCTATTTGAATACGATTATTGTCATTACAGTAAGGTCTACATATTTAAATACGAGTATTGACGTCATTAAAATGAAAGATGTTCACACATTCTGCAGCGACATTCCCGTAGAGCTTTTCCAAGTCGAAAACAAAACGATTTTTGCGATTCCAGGGCATGCTTGGAGCGTTTTTCTGATAACTTATTTTCGCCGCACTGAAACGCAGAGATAAATGGATTTTGATTTCCGACGCAAAACGACAGCCAGTGTTTGTTTGTTGTTTTGCAATCAGAAAATTTCCCGCGTGATGATAGCACGCATTCATCGTTCAATCCTTTGAGGAATTATTGTACCTACATAATAATTCAATATTTCAATCACGCCGCAACAGAGCAAAACGAATCGACTTGATCTGCACGGATAAATATAGTTACCTACTCCTATAGTTAAAGACCACAATTTCATAGGAAACTTTTTACCCCAAGAAAACAAAGAGTTCCCTCGGGATTAAAAACCTAACTCTAAGCGGACGAAATCGCGGGCAAAATTTGGTAACATAACATACTTTAAGAACCGTCAAGGAAGAGTGGAGACGGATTGTTAAGGCCACTCTCTTCACGCGCTTATCCATACAAACGTATTACGCCTATTATTCTAATATTTGTCGCAATAGGTCTAAAGTTAAGCCAGATATCAATTTATATCTCCATTATCTACGCCATAAAATAAAAAAATTAGTAAAATTATATTTATTTTAAAAGTTATGACCATTGAAAAATCACTATTTTTGGGCAAATTTTGAGGCAACTTCGTGCGTAAATAAACTATATAAGAAAGCAGAAAATTTAAAAACGACCAAAGTCTTGTCATAGGTTACTTCATAATAATTACAAATGTATTTAGTTTATGTAATAAATTGCCAAGTATTTGCTAAAATAGGCGTAATTCCAAACCTAGATTTGCATATTTTTACTTTGCCATTTTTCACTAAAAAATCATGATATCTCAAGTAAAATTTATTACAGGGGAAAGGTGCGGTTAGTGCGGTGAAAGGGGTTACAAGTTAGACACGAAGAAAAGCGAGTAGCGGCCGATTTCGCACGATCTATCATCTATGACATAATTAGTCAACTACGAAACGTAAACAACAAATATGTCACACGTTACGTATAATAATTAGCATTTTTGTTGTTTATTTTGCCTTCTTATTTTGCTAATTGTAATTTACTGCTCTTTTATTCTATTGTAGACTCGTCAGCTAGAGATTATCGATACGGATACAAATCTAGACTTTTTCCAAGCCGGGCCCCCAAAAATCCTCGACAAACACGAAGAAAAAGGAACAAACAGCATCTAATGATGCGTAAGTATCTACATATCTACTTGGTACAAGCTGACTAAAAATGAACATGAGTAAGACGAAAATCATGTCAAACACTCATGTCCCGCTTCACCCGATAATCGTTGAGAACTCGGTGCTCGAAATTGTAGACGAGTATATATACCTAGGACACACAGTCCAGCTAGGTAGGTCCAGTTTCGAGAAAGAGGTCAACCGCCGAATCCAACTCGGATGGGCAGCGTTCGGGAAGCTCCGCGATGTCTTCTCGTCCAAAATTCCTCAATGCCTGAAGACGAAAGTCTTCGAACAGTGCGTGTTACCAATGATGACATACGGATCCGAGACATGGTCGTTAACTATGGGCCTCATAAGAAAGCTCAGAGTCGCTCAGAGAGCGATGGAGAGAGCTATGCTCGGAATTTCTCTACGCGATCAAATCAGAAATGAGGAGATCCGTAGAAGAACCAAAGTCACCGACATAGCTCAACGGGTTGCGAAACTGAAGTGGCAATGGGCGGGGCACATAGTTCGGAGAACCGATGGACGTTGGGGTCCCAAGGTGCTGGAGTGGCGACCGGGAAGCGCAGTGTTGGTAGACCCCCCACTAGGTGGACCGACATCAAACGAGTCACAGGGAGCCGCTGGATACAAGCGGCACAAGACCGTGGCATGTGGAAGTCCTTTCAAGAGACCTATGCCCAGCAGTGGACGTCAATCGGTTGATAACGACGACGACGACGACAAGCTGACTCCCCCTGCTTCATAAAAATGCTAGAAATAAAAATGTTATAAACAGTAATACTAAATATAAGTTTTACGCCCAGTCTGTGTTCCGAAACGAACGAACTAAGGTCGAGTCCAGACTAAGTAACAACTTTCAAACTATATTACATGCAATATAACCACTACCGCCACTACAGCCTTTTTAACGTCCCACTGCTGGGCACAGGCCTCCTCTTTCATAGGAGAGAGGGATTTAGAGCTTAGACCCACCACGCAGCTCCAATGCGGGTTGGCGGGCTTTTGTCACATGATAGTGAAAATAACCGGGAACAACTGCCGTGCTCTCCGAGGCAAGGGGGCAGTTGGCGGTGTTTCACACCGCCCACTACCAACTTCGGGCTGGCACTGAGAAATTCTTGACAGAAAAACCCAATACCTAAAAACTATTTGCCCGACCCGGGAATCGAACCCGTAACCTCGTCACAGTCGAATACTCTAACCACTATATCAACGAGGCAATATAACAATAGACTTTTATAGCAAATTAGGTTTCAATACTAAGGGATAAAATATAATAAACATAAAGTATAATAGGAAAAAATTATTGCCATTTTACAAACTGGTTTTTTTATAGGTAATTTTTAATTGCACATCTAAAATACTAAACGTGCAATAAATATACTGACTTGCATACTAAATGATACCGTATTACTATTAATTTGTACAACTAATATACTGATTTGCACACTAAATTATTTCTTAGTTATGGTCCAAGAACGAGCGAAGCGAGCTCGGGACTTGCGGCACCCCAACTCAGATAGGTTAGGTTAGAAGGGACAACGAACAGGGGGATGGCGGGGTCTATAAGACTCCGCCATCACCTTCGTTGTTATTTTTTTGTTTTCTTTTCATACTGCCCAGAAAAAGGAACCCTGCGAAGCGAGGCTTCGTCAACTGCATTTGGTAACATCTATTTAACGATTTAATATTATATTGTATAACTGTCCACTATAATATTATCTCCTGCGTAGTGCCCTGCGTATGCGCACACACTTGTGCACTAGAATATCTCCTGCGTAGTTGACCCTGCTTCTGTTGAGATTGGCCGCTTTGGCCGAGATTCGGAGCGCTGTGGTCATAAAGTGGGTGGTCCCGGGTTCAATTTCCGGCAGGGGCAATTTGGGATTTTATAATTTCTAAATTGTCTCTGGTCTGGTCTGATGGGAGGCTTCAGTGGTTGGCTACCACCTTACCGGCAAAAGCCGTGCCGTCAAGCAATTAAACTTTCCGGTACGATGCTGTGTAGAAACCGATCAGGGGTATGTATACCTCTTTCAAGTTAGCCCGCTTCCATCTTAGACTGCATCATCACTTAACATCAAGTGAGATTGTATTGTATTGTATTTACAGAGGGGACGCCGCCAGGCGGGTGATCAGTCCTATGTAAGGACCATTTCACCCAATTGCCCGTATTTGGACACAGGTTACTGGTGTCCTGGCAGTTTGTTGTGCACCGGTTTAAGGGGGGCAGCCCCTCAAACCTTCCCACGACTTTCGTAAACCTAAGAATGTATACCCTATAGAGAGGTGTCTTCTTTTTAGGGTTCCATACTCAAAGGGTAAAAACGGAACCCTATTAATGTCACTCGGCTGTCTGTCCGTCCGCCGGTCACAGGTCTGTAGCTCATAGACTAAATGAGTTGAGTAGAAAAACCTAAAATTTTGGTATTTGGTGTAGAACGTTAACCCAAAACTAAATATTGAATTAGAAATTGAAGTAAATTATTTTTCAGAGGGGCATGGAATATTTTTCAGGGGGGCTTTCCCATACATGAGAAAGGAGCCGAAAAAAATTTTTTTTTTTAACCTAGCTTGTGAGGTATCATTATTTAGAACTTATTAAGTAGAGCACGAACATATATTTTTTTAATTTTTTGCTTAAAAAATAAGGAAATGGGGGGCATCAAAGTTGTTAGGTTTAGACCATTTTTGTGATGGGGGCTATCTCAAAAACTAAACCAGTTAGGAATATGAAACTTAGGTATATTATGAACCATATACTGTATTTAGACAACAAATACTAAAAATAATGATTTATAAAGTAATTTGTAAGCTGTGATCAAAACAAACGAACACTTTTTGGGTTTTTCTTTCACGGTTTGTTGCGATGTCTAGCTCGGAAATGAAATATTTCTCACGCCCAAAATATTATGTTGTTCATAATTATGTACGGAACCCGAAAAGAGCGAGGCCCGACTCGCACTTGGCCAGTTTTTTGATAATATCGTTACCTTGCAGTTCCCTTCTTACCAATAAGTACATAGGGCAATCAGCTATGAAGTGAAAGCTAGTTTCTTTTTCTCCACACTCTGGACAGGATGGGTCTTCTACGAGTCTCATTATTGCAAGATATCTATTAAGCAGATAGTGTCCAGTTGTTATATGTACCTGCTACCTAGGTAGTGTAGTAGAGTAGGCTAGGTTTGGGTCCGCAGAATTACATACATTTTATGTGTCATACTAAGTATAGGTGAATGGTTTTATAATGTTCTCCAACCTAACTTCCAATCTATACAAGATTAGTTTGTATGCGTACTACTCTTGTATAATTTGGACGATCTTGATTAAAAAGTAATTTACAATCTATACGCGACCAGTTTCACACCCTTGCGGTTTGGCTTTGTATAGAATGGAAATACACGTAACCGTGCACAAACTCCAAGGAATCACTCTACAGTATAGCTGTACTGACTTCGGCCCAAGAGTTTTTGCAAAAGGTCAATGTTACGTAGGCGTAGCAGAGTGAAGTCTTTGGACAGAATAGGTATATTAGACTTCAGCAATAGGTCTGGCAATATCAGAAAACATATTAGTGACATATGTATACATTTATGGTTATAACTTCGTACGTAAGAATGATAACTCGATGTGTTATATATTAAAACCTTCCTGAAAGTACGATAGTGAAACAATCATCAAAATCGGTTCATTAGTTGCGGAGATAATCACGAACATACTTACATATATACATACATACATACTTACATACATACGGGTCGAATACAGAACCTCCTTTTTTTCAAGTCGGTTAAAAATTAGTGTGCGATTCAGTATTTTAGGCGCTACTTTCGAATATTAATAGTGGGCACATTTAGTGTGCAATTCAGTATTTTAGGTGCTACTTTCGGAACATTTTGTGTGCGAAAGAGAATCAATAGATATACGATTAAGTACCACCCTTTTTTAATTGATAATTTTTTATCGCCTATAATCTCTAAACACATTGTTTACTTTTTAGATGTTCTTGGAGCCTTTTGAATTGCGCTTAGGGCAGAAAATATCTAAACGAGCGAAGAACCATGATGATAACGAGTAAATAATATTTCAAAAACCAATGAAAATACTGTTATATAATTATTGTGTGCTTATGATTATGATAATCAAAATATATTGGGACAGGGTAGTCAAAGCGAACTAACATGTATTTTATAATATTATTATCTTACAAAGTGTACGAAACATTATCTCCACCGTAATGTAATAGACAAATTTGTACAGAAAAAAATATTTTGTTTTGCAAAAATTGCATTGTCGATTCGGTCTAACATGCTCGCGCGCAGATTTGCTAAAAGCAGTAATGAAGTGAGGGGCACCCTCCTCAGGGCTTACTGTCAATGTTTATATACCTGTCAGTTGTGGTACTGGTACAAGAGGGTGTCCTTCAGCACCATAAGGGTGCAGTATAATAACGCATACCGCATCATTATGAAATTTCCCAGATACTGCAGCGCATCGAGTATGTTTGCCGAGTCGGGGGTGCCTGATTTCTTTGCTGTTATCAGAGCACGTATAGCTTCCTTCTGGGAAAGATTGCGTAACTCTAGTAACAGCATCCTCCAAGTGGTGAGCCAGGACTTGCGCGGTCCAATGATTGCTCATTGGATCAAGATGCATCGAGATCCAAATAGGAAATAACTCTGCACACCTTCAGTGTGCAGCGTTAATTTAATAGGTATATGTAAATTTATATATATAGTATTCTATATCACCTATTCTATTGTATTTGATTTTAATTTATTTAATTAATTTTTGATATGTTTTTTATATTTCTATATTCATACCTACTTGGGTTTTTACCTGAATAAAGAAAATTATTATTATTATTATTAAAAAAATCCATCCATCCATCCATCCATTACATGTTTCAAAGAACATTGAGCAAAATTCATGTTACGTCATTTCGCTTTGACTCTGCGCTAATATGTCTTGATATTTGATCCCTTACGTGCATAGCATACATATTATTATAAGTACTTTTATTTTATAATACGACTGTGTACGAACTATCTAGTTGTGTCCTAATATCTTTTTTCTCTTTTGTGTCATTTTGCTCATCATTCAGACCGATTACTAAAAAGTTAGTTTTAATTTTAGTACTTTTGATGTTTAAATAAATGACTTTAAATAACTTTCTTATTTTATTTCCAATATTTGGTATCCTTAGCGACCATGCAAGAGACACGGTGTGGCGCCGGCACCACTGAATTTTTCATATATTATGTAAGTATAAAAGTTGGTAAGTATCTACGAAGATCATGAATACATCAATGTAATAAGGTGGATTCACGTTATTCATAATATAATGTAGATTCAGCCGTATTTTACATAGAATATAATATATTCACATTTAAAAATGTGTGAAATATTATACCTAAATACACATAGTTCTGTTATTTTACATTTCATAATATTGTCTTGTATGATTTTCTTTTATATATGCACATTCTAAGTAGGTTTTCGAATATACATATAAACAAAGTTTTGACAGCGAAAAAATATTATGTTACTTAGTCTGGACCCACCCTTTTGTCAATTATTTTTATCGATTTGTAAAATAATTATTATCACATTATCCTACTAACTATATCTAATATTATAAATGTGAAAGTGTGGATGTTTGGATGTTTGTTACTCAATCACGCCGCAACTACAAAACCGATTCGGCTGAAATTTTGAACGGAGATAGCTTATGCCCTGACTTAAAACATAGGCTTTTTAACTTTTATCCCGGAAAAAATCACAGTTCACACGGGATTTTGAAAAAAAAAAACAAATCTATAGCAACAGCTGTAGGTAGATTACTATAGCAAACTTCCTTGAAAGTAGGTATAAAGGTTGGAAAAGGAAGCGGGAACGGGAACCGGAAATCCACTATTCCCTCGGGATTTGTGAGAAACCGAAATTCACGCGGGCGAAGCTGCGGGCAGAAGCTAGTTTTAAATAATTTTGGGGGATAAGTAATCAATTACATTTGTAGTATCTCTGGATTTTCAATTATTTTCTTTATTTTTTAGGATTCCATTCCTCAAAAGGAAAAACGAACCGTAAATGAAAAGGAAATAGGCATGATTGTGCATTGTACTGTCCAATGTCCATATGTCATTCTTTCTCGCTTTAGTTTTACGTGTAGCTATGGTAGCTGCATACTCTTCTTTACTGACGATGTCTCGCTCTCTAAATGCAGGACGAGACAGCAATATTTTAGGCTCCGCCCACCAACGACTTCTCGCTTGCATGGAGAGCGCTCTTAAGCGAGCCACAACTAAAATGGCGACTATGACCAATCTGTCAAGACCGTAGCACCTAAGACGAAGAATATACTTTAGTGTAATATTTTAAAAAATTGGTGTTCTCCATATACCAGCACAGCCATTTCCCTGCAGTAGTCTCGCCTGGCGCTGGGCTTCAGCAGGACGGCTAGTAGCGCCCAAGCGCGCGCCGCCCTGCGGTCACACTTGAGCGCGCGGAGAGCACACACCGCCGCGCTCGCCGCCGCCGCGCGTTGCTCCGCCGTTGCGTCCGCGTCACCACCCTCGCCCGTCGCACTTTGCTAACAAATCCATGTTATAATTAAATCTATATAATTAAACCCATACCATAATTGAATCTTAGCGATGTCTGCGATTTCATCCACGTAGACGAGTTTTTAAAATTTTCTCTTTTTCCGTGGGATGAAGACGATGAATTGTGCGGGATGAAAAATACTCTATGGCCGTCTGTAGGATGCAAATTATCTCTGTGCCAAATGTTTGATTATTTCAATACAACACTACGAGCACAGTTATCTAAGTCTTAAGATACTATCTCGTCTAACGGAGTCGTCTAGACAGCGTCTAGCGTGAGGCAATCGAAGCGAGACGGTGGATAGAATGTTCAACTAACAGAAGTCAGCAGCAGTAAATAGACCTGTACAAACTTTCATTCGTTTTTTCGGCGTCCGCCATCCGTTTGCTGGACACCTTCCTAAAACTGACATTTTTAGATAATATGTTTTATGTATTTATTAATTATTATGCTACGAGTATGTGACTCCACGTTCAAACTCAGATTTTACTGCGGAGGTACTTACTACCTATACCAGGATTTTCCAATTCCAATTGGATTGGGAAAAGCCTATTGGGAATTGGAAAATCGGAAAAATCGGAATTGAATACCAATTCACAATCGGTGAATTGATTGTGGATTGTGAATAATTGACATTTACAATTTGACATTGAGCTTCGGGTTCCAAGATGTTCTAATTTGAACCGATTAGGGTTCTTTTCTTATTCGATAGAAAAAGGCTTATAATGACAAATACATCCAAATGTGACGTCATCATCCTCCATCATCAAATCATCCATCATCAAATCCGTACCATCATCCAATCGTCCGCGAGCGCCATCCACGCGTAGGCACTGGGTTGTCGCCGGGTGAGGTCCGTCAGCGTGGACTGCACGCGTACGTGATTGCGGCGCGGTAGTGACAACAGGGAGCTGTGAATTCAAATCACAATTACATCTGTCATATTCCTCATTGCTGAGGATCGTGACCTCTTACCATTCATTCATCACATAATGGAAAAGGGTCACGACTTCTTTACTTACCAGGTCACGAAAATCCTCATTTATTGGCAAAGATTTTTTCACAAGTCACAAATCCTGACGCATAGGTACAGCTCAAATAAAAGTATAATAGCCTTAGTATAAACGATTATTATCTTTGTTAGTGTCAATAACCGGGAACTTCCCGGTGCCTTGGAGAGCACGTTAAGGGCTTAACGTGCTCTCCGAGGCAGGTACCTATAGGAAGTGAAAAGGCCAAGTTCGGCTTTCCCTTCACTGACTTGGATCAATCTTGTTCAAGCAGAACAAACGACTCATAATATGATCCGATTGTTTTGATTGAACAGGGTAGGTATACAACTATGCACAGACATCACAATATAGCTCCATTTTTACAACCTCCCTGGCGCAAAGGTGAGTGCTGTGATCTTAAAAGGAATTTAGTAAATTATAATTTCTGACTTATTAAACTGGTCTGGTGGGAGGCTTTGGCCACGTCTAAGTATTTACCACCATACCGGAAAAATCTTGCCACTAAGAGATTAACAATCCGCTGTGATATCCGTAGATATCACCATCACATACCAATTAATTTACGGGGGTTATGAACATTGAACAATAAACGTACATGAAAGGGCTGCAACAACTGCCAATTTTTTCGAATGATGCCATCGAAGCAGTCAATTCTCTTCGCACATGGAAACACTCGCCTTCCAAGCTCCTTAAATAAATAATCTAAGGGACAAATCTAAATTAAAACAAGTAGGTAGGTACTCGTAGGTACCTATTTAAATTTTTTTTCACCTCCACATGTGGAATGTATGGGACATGGGTCTATCTGTTACATTTTCACAGCTCAACTAATTTAAATTGATAAGTAGTTGAGCTGTGACTGCCACATAATATTTTCCTTCTAGCTTGCAGTCTAGAAATTGATATATTATCTACTGGTAAGAAGGATACTTTTACTTTCGCAAATCAGTCGCAAGATGTTTTGTAATCTCGATATTTGTATGCTGGACATATTCATAGACGTCGATAAAATTTGGTCAGAGCCTGATGGACCACAGGTGGATGAAATTGACCAAGACGCAAACGCTATCGCATTGAGAAACTGGACTACATGTACACGGGATAGAGATAGATAGATTAACATCTGTAGCAGGCAAGAGCCAAATGGCTGGCCAAACACACGTGATGATGATGACGTTGACTGACACTCATGGTTTACACTTTGCGTTACTTACTTCACCATACTTCTCGATTCCTTGCTTAATATGGCACAATGCGTCATCTACATTTCCCCTGATTCGGCAACATAGGGCGACCATGTGATGGTATACCGCACTCTCGCCAGATTCCAAAAAAGCTCGAGATATACATATTTCTGCAAGCTGCAAGATTTTATTAGACACTAGCTGACCCCCGCGACTTCGTTCGCGTGTTTATAGGTTTTATATAGGATCGGATCGGATCCCATAATTATTTTATGTACCTAAACTAAATGTAGCCTGTTACTCCTTATAACATTGAAAGTTTCATTAAAATCGATCCAGCCGTTTCGGAGATTAGCTGGAACAAATAGACAGAACGACAAACATAAATTTAAACGAACGCCAGTTTAAAATAAGCCGTACGTACAAAGATCCGGGTCCCAAGTTATTGGAACCCAATAAATGTCTGTCATTTCTAAACTAAAAAACCTATGACCTTGAAATATTTACGGGACAATACTTAAAGTACTACCTTTCTAACAAAAAAAGAATGAGTGAAATCGAACAACGCGTTAATGAATTACAGCTAAATACACGTTTTAATTTTCATCCTCTCTCCCAAGCGAACCGTGCTGAATTTCGGGATAAAAAGTATCCTATGTACTACCTCGGAGTATAAACTCAAATCGTGCTAAGTTTCATTTGAATCCATTCAGTAGTTTCGGCGTGATGCGCGGCCAAGATACAGACAGACAGACAGACAGACAGACAGACAGACAAAAATAAAACAAATTGCAGTTTTGGCTTCAGTATCGAACATAGAGTGCCTTCCAATAAAAATTTTCAAAATATCTTCAATGTACAGAATTGGATCTGTTACAGTTTTATTATATTATAGAAGATAGAAGATATGGATTAGGTTAAGAATAAAATTCACGATAGAAGTTATATATATAGGTCTCTCTTTGAGTCGTATTCTTCATTGAATCGTAACCTCTTACATAAACTACATATCTAATGATGAAGGTTTTCTTGGGGTAACTTTTAACTATTCGGGGGTTGAGTTTAACTCACGGAAACAGCTCGGATCCTCAGGAGGAGATCTGCAGCATCGTAGTAGCGATTAGTGCCAGGCAGCAGCGGGGTGTTGTCCCACCAGTCGCCGAGTTCCCGCTCCCAAGCACGAGGGTACGCCATCTCTTGTGATAGCCCCTCGGCTTCTGTTCTGGATTTTGAATGAAGCGTTAACCAACGGTGAGAGTGAATTTTTAAAAATATATACTTACTGAGGATTTCTTGAAGTAACCATTAAAAGACTTTGCGTGCGGCAGTGTAAATATAATATTTATCATTATAGAATGTGATGCGGCATGCTATAATAATGATCATAATTATTTTATACTGCAGTCACGTCAATTTTACAATTTACAATTTTTACTAACTGAAAAATATATTGAGTTGTGTGTAGGTACTTACACACCACTCAATATATTTGACAATACATGCAGACATGCTGTGATGATAAGCGATCAACTGGAGTAACTATGTGATTGCCTGATTGTATTAATTGGGCAATTATTCAGACCTGCGTAATTTACAATCAAGCCTTCCCTACTGATCTAATTGAAAGATTACTAACATTTTAACTTGCTCCATGATTTCATGGGCCATGTGAAACAATTCTCTGTGCAAATAATATGCGTTGGCAGCCACCCACAAGCAAGTGTAGAATGGATAAAATGCTATCAGGGCAGTGAAGAAGGGTTCGGCAGCATCCGGATCAATGGCAAATACCGCTCCACCTTTAGAGAGTAAACTGAAAGAAAATATTTATTCTAGACTATGGGTATGAATGACATGATGACACTCATAATAGCGATACTAGAAAAGGTGCTAGATACCGAAAACTATGACTAATCGCGTTTATGAAGCATAGAATTTACGAATTCGAATTTTGTTCATAATAATTAATTATCCACATGAATAGGTAACCTAATATTTATGTTGATTAAGAAAGTTAAATTTTTATTTTGTGCTTTGTTAGCTCAATTTTTCTTGACGGTGCAGATAAGAAACTCTATGATCTAGACAGACTTTTTCTGGTAATACTGAACATCCGGGAAAGCATTTATTTAACGCGGAGGACTAAAATAAAACGTACCTCAACGGGTGCCGGGGATTCAGCATGATTGCTTTGTTGATACAGACGTTTGCCCAGTCGTCATCTACATCTTTGAGACACGTGGCGAGCTCGCGCCAACTGTTAGCCTCCCGAGGTTTGGATGCAACCACCTTAATATTATATAACTTTTGGTCAGATTATTTAAAATTTTCAAGGTAATTGTGTCGTCCCGTAATACAGTAATACATACTCGTAATTTATCTACGATGTACCTACCTACGAACCTATCATGCAAACATGTGATAAAAATTAAAAAAAAAAACACCTGACCTATAACCTAAAAATATATATAAGAAACTGCTCTGACAAAAATTTTTTGGTAAATTTTACTATTGCACCTTTATTTTTAAAAGTCGGGTCGAATGAAGACGGGTCGTTGGACTAACCACCCGACATGAATGAATAGCCAATGGTAGAGGAGTCTAACACAAAGTACATGCCTGTAAATAAAGATCCATAGCATGTGGCAAGTCCTGTAGATGTCGCGCGTGCCGCGCCGCCCTCAGTGTGGGGTTCAGCTCTTGTCTGTTATCAGTCGTCGACTGCAGCGTCTCGTTCGCGAGTCGCACTAGACAGGCGTGCGCTATCATTAGCATCTCCTTCGGATAACGAATACAATATGAGAATGTATAAAATAAATGTCCGTACTATGTCCAAAGTAAATCATACAAGTTTTGAAACAGGGCAAGCAGTCGCTGTAGAGAGTAGTATAGAGACGGAAGGGGTCTTCACTAATTCGCTCGTGTGGATTTGTGAAGGAGTAAAAAGGGGTGGTAAACAAAAATTTTTATTGAAATCTAAATCCATACAGATAAAGTACCTAATGGGCATCATGGGCATGGTGCAATTAACATTATTAGATAATTTTAATTTCTTTATAGTCGTTTATTATTCCTTTGGTCTTTTGGAAGAAAATAAACAAGCAAATACGAAAATTCACACGATTGCATTTTTTTTCCTTTGGTTCATGAAAACTTGGTTGGTGACTGACAAACTTGCTGACAAACTTACTTCGAAATTATTATCGGAGTGCAGAAAATCCCTGATAACAAAGTTGTTGTTAACATAAATGGCTGCGTCCTGCCAGAAAGACGTCACCAGCTCTACGCGAGTACGGGATTCACTAAGCTGGCGGTTAATCGTACACAAATCTGTCAAACCTGTAACATTAAACACTGGTTGATCAAATCCATCAATTCATAAGCCATAAGCCAAGCATGTTTACGCCATAGTTCAATAATGCGGTACGCTGCGCTTTGTGACATTTTCATAAAACTTGTGACACGTGTCTTTTTGTGGTATTGGAGAAACATTTGCGGTATTAAGCAGCATGCAGCAGTATATTCCACTTCCCTTATTTAGCTGCAATAACTTATCTATACTTAATAAATAAAATTGAAGTGTCTGTCTGTAATATCGAAATAACTACCTCATATTAAGCTCATATGGTTATTTGAACGCTACCATAACCGAATCACACGTTTTTAAAATTTTTGTCTGTCTGTCTGTCTGTCTGTCTGTCTGTCTGTTTGAACGGGCTAATCTTCGGAACGGCTGAACCGATTTTGACGGGACCTTCACATACAAGTAGAGAATTAACCAGGGAGTAACATAGGCTACTTTTTTAACCGACTTTCAAAAAAGGAGGAGTTGTGTTTTTCTACCTATGTACACCGATATCTCCGAGATTTCTGAACCGATTTGCGTAATTTTTTTTTAATCGATAGAGAAACGTTGCGACCCTGTTCTATAAAAAAATTGGATTCCAACTCCTCAATCCTGATGCTGTAGGGGACCTAATCCCCAAAACTAATGGGGTTTAGAAACTTTTGGTTATTTAAATTGATATTGGGGGTACAAATTAAAGACTTTATCGTTGAATGAACTCAAGTAGGTACATATCCAACTCCTCAACCCTGATGCTGTAAGGAATTGTGTTCCGAAATCGTGGGGATCCCACGGGATTTTTCCGTTTTGGGGACGGGTTTCGACAGATAAGCTACTTTTTGTTCTGGAAAATCAAAAGTTCCCACGGGATTTTTAAAAACCTAAATCCACACGGGCGAAGCCGTGGGCATCATCTAGTACTAAATAAAGTGCAGCTAAAGTTATTTGATCAGTAATTTTCTTACTGGCTTCCAGTGACCAAAAATATTTAAATACACGATGTTGTATTGGTGTAACGACTGCCGCATGTTGTTTAGTTGTTTACCATAAGAAGAGGCACGTGACAAATGACCAATGTTACTTACAATATAAATGTAACGTTACATCGGTGCCCCAGTGTGGCCTACCTACCTACCTTTTCTACGAAGGAAGCCACAGTGACGGCGCAGGAGCAACGCAGTGCGACGTGGTGATTGGCGATATAAAACGCCGGAAGGGCGTTCTTACCTTAGCGGTTCGTATCAGAAACGTTCGTGTCAGTTCGTAAAAGAAAGCGTTTCGTACGAGTAGGCTGGGATACCACATAGGGATGCCAACGCTCACGATTTCTAGCTGTTCTGTGGTGGAATCGTGGAGGAGGAAGTAGATTATAAAGTTCCTGAGCACACTCTCCCTTTATTTAGTTACCAAAGTAAGGAACACGGCGTAGCGCGTTGGCTGCGCCTCGCACGGTGGCTCGCCAGTCGCGGTCGAGCTGGCCGCGCCCCGTGCACTCGCGCTTAGTCGGTATAGTCTCCATTTCGATTAACATATCGTTTATTGCAGATCTGTTAAGTTAATACAATACATATTATCTTAATTTTTGTTACCTATAAATAGATATTCCTTCAATCTTTCTTTTCTTTCATCAGATCAAATTCAGATCAGAACGCATAGTTCTATACTTACTCAGATAAATGTGGAGGTATGCAGGGCTCTATAAAAGCGCGTGCTAGAGAGACCTCGACGATCACGAAAGAACAATTCTCGTCGCTACCAGTGGAGCGTGGTACATAGGTAATCTCTGTAACAGTGCTGGTATGTGCCGACTCTGGTGTACTCCTTGAAAATGAGGTTGTTATTTCAGTCGTTTCATGTATGATTAGTAGATCATGATTTTCGATTGAGATCGGGAGAGATTCGATTCGAGATGAGAGATTTATGGCTGTAATCTTTAAGGATAAATAGCTGATGCCCGCATAGCCTTATGGGTTTTTAAAAATCTTGTGGGAATTCTATTATCTCTTTCAGCCTCCAGGATATACCTAAAGTATCCTATGTTCGTCTCCAGAATGCATAATTACTATCTATTTTAGCCTCGTCAACTCCTGATGGGTTCAGGCGGTTGAGTTGGTTGAGCCCTTAAATATATTTCGAATAATATGTTATGTTATATTAATAAACATAAGAGGCAATAGCTCCCTGTGTCTCATCTGTTCTTGTCGGTGCACATAGTGGGAGTCTGTCAACGCTGGGCTGCATACAAGCCGCGCGAGACCGTGACGTGTGGAAGTCCCTACAAGAGACCTATCTCCAGTAGTGGACGTCTATCGTTGACGAAGAGGACGAGTTATAATATACCTACATACCTAGTAAGTACTAAGTAAAAAGTACATCTTATATATAAAATTCTCGTGTCACAATTTTCGTTCCCATACTCCTCCGAAACGGCTTGACCGATTCTCATGTTTTGTGAGCATATTGAGTAGGTCTGAGAATCGGCCAACATGTATTTTTCATCCCCCTAAAGGTTAAGGGTAGTCCACCCCTAAATTTTTTTTTTTTATTTTTTGGACAAAATTTTTAGTTTTTATTTTTTTATGATACAACATACAAAAATACATACAATCCTAAATTTTCACCCTTCTATCACCAACCCCTATTTTTTAATTGCGATATTAGTACTTTGATGACCGGGTAGGTTGCACTGATGTCAGTATGTCACCGGGCAGGACGACGTCTGCCGGGTCCGCTAGTATCCTATAATAGTATGGATACGGGTATATACTAACTTGGTAGATTTCTGAACGGCTGACACAATGGAAGACGCTTTGTCAGTGGGCGTAAGAAGCAACTGGCATCCACACTTGGCCGTCATACTCTGCGCGTCGATCCATTGCAGTGGTACCACCACACGGGCTGTCTTCTCTAGTAGGTAATTATTGAGTTAATTTTTAACCCCCGACGGAAAAACGACGGGGTGTTATAAGTTTGACGTGTCTGTGTGTGTGTGTGTGTGTGTATGTGTGTGTGTGTGTGTGTGTGTCTGTCTGTTCCCCTGTAGCGCTCAAACGAGTGAACCGATTTGAATGCGGTTTTTTTTGTTTGAAAGGTGAATCAGTCGAGAGTGTTGTTAGCTATGTTTGATGAAAATAGATCCAAGATGGCCGCCGCTACAAAATGGCGGATTACATATTTCTTCACAACTCCCTTAATATGGGTATCAAATGAAAGGTCTTGACTAGTAGAATAACACTATGCAAATCCAAGATGGCCGCCATCACAAAATGGCGAATGTCGGGGGTTTCTTAATTTTTTAATTTATTAAATATTGAAAGTACAAACATTTATCTCGAATTGAGTGGACCACGGTTATGAGATATGCTGGACGTCGCATGTTCGTTAATTAGTATATGAAAACCAAACATGCTCTTTTCTCCTACGTATCTATGTACTTACACGAAGATGTTTTGCGACATCCACCATTACCACCACTACAACCTTTTTTCGTCCCACTGCTGGGCACAGACCTCCTCTCTCTTGGGAGAGATGGATTTAGAGCTTAGACCCGCCACGCTGCTCCAATGTGGGCGGGCCAGTGTGCCGGGCTTTAACGACTATCGTCACATGATATAGTGATCATAACCGGGACCGACTGCTTAACGTGCTCTCCGAGGCACGGGTGTAAAACACCGCCAACTACCAACTCCGGGCTGGCACTGAGAATTTCTTGATCGGGGGCTAAAAAACCAACACCTAACAATAATTTGCCCGACCCGGGAATCAAACCCGGGACCTCGTGATCTGCAGTCGAATATGTTAAGCTAACTAGACCAACGAGACAGTCAATTTTTTGCGACACATTCAGTGATAATTCACAGTATGTCAACGTTTTCAGATAGGTTCCTATCTACTCATTTTATAAATTTACTACTAACAGATGCCCGCGACTTCGTTCGCGCGGATTTACGTTTTTAAAAATAAAAGTAAGAACGTAAACAATCTGCAAGTCATAAATTAACTAGCGTAATTATTATAAATAGATTGAATACAAACCACCAGGATAAAGAAGATGGAAAAGATCTACGAAGCCCATAAAGCTATAGCCCTTATTGTTTTCACTATAAATATGCATTTCTATCGGCCACTTGTATTGACGAATATGCTTAGCTAATAATTCTTCTGTATCCTTTAGCATAAGAACGCGGTGAAAAGATGCCCACAAAGCTGTAACTAAAAACAATTGTAGGTAGGAGAACCTGTCTTATTTAGGTACTTATTTTATTTATTAACTAGCTTATCCCCGCGACTTCGTCTGCGTTGATATAGGTTTTATATAGGATCGGATTGGATCCCATAATCCTTTTTTGTACCTAAACTAAATGTAGCCTAAGTTACTCCTTATAACATCACCTATCTGCCATTGAAAGTTCCATCAAAATCGATTCAGTCGTTTCAGAGATTAGCTGGAACAAATAGACAGGCTGACAAACATAAATTTAAACGCACGCCAGTTTAAAATAAGCCGTACGTACAAAGATCCGGGGCCCAAGTTATTTGAACCCAATAAATGTCTGTCATTTCTGAACTAAAAAACCTATGACCTTGAAATATTTACGGGATAATACTTGACGTATTACCTTTCTAACAAAAAAAGAATGAGTGAAATCGAACCACGCGTTAATGAATTACAGCTAAATACTCGTTTTAACTTTATTCCCCGCTCCCAAGGGAACCATGCTGAAATTCGGGATAAAAAGTATCCTATGTCCTACCTCGGAGTATAAACTCAAATCGTACCAAGTTTCATTCGAATCCATTCAGTACTTTCGGCGTGATGCGCGGCCAAGATACAGACAGACAGACAGACAGACAGACAGACAGACAGACAGACAGACAGACAGACAGACAGACAGACAAAAATGAAAAAAATTGCAGTTTTGGATTCAGTATCGATTATAGAGTGCCTTCCAATAAAAATTTTCAAAATATCTTCAATGTACAGAATTGGATCTGTTACAGTTTTATTAATATATATATAGCTGCTCGTGCTGATTCATTGACTGACTCACTGATTGATCACCCCTCCTGTAAAATTTTGTATGAAAAATTTTTTTTTCACTAATGGTTTCGTATAGAGGACAAAAATTCATTCGGAACAAAAATATGGAGAGAGCTGATGATTGAGGATTTCGGAGACAGGTGAGCAGCACGCTTAAGGTATTGAAGATAGGTGGGGGGTGCTCGAACAAATGTCACTCGAAACGTCATCCAATTGGCAGTTAGCTGAAAAAAAATTCAAAATGGCGAAAAAAAGATGGCCGCCATACAAATTTCATCGGTCTCCATCTCGGAGGGTATAAAAGATGGAAGAGTGGTTTCTTCGCAAAAGATGATGAGGATCCAAAGGTCTACTTGATGAATTGAAAAAAAAATCAAAATGGCGGAATGTATTTTTCCATAGAAAATGTATGGCGAATATTGAAGAGACTACAAGTTGTAAACTATGCAAGGCTTTGATGCGATTCTTTGGAGAACTCTCAAAGAAAAATATGGAAAGACATGATGATTGAGGGTTTGGAAGATGTATGAGGAGCCCGGGCAGGGTATGTTAGATAGATGGGAGGTGCTCAAACAAAAATTACTCAAAACCTCATCCAATTGGCACTGAGCTGAAAAAAAAACAAAATGGCGGATTCAAGATGGCGGCTATACAAATTTCGTCAGAGTCTATCTCACCAAGCATAAAAGATGGAAGAGTGGTTTCTGGGAAAAAGATGATCAAGACCTAAAAGTCTACTTGATGAACAGAAAAAAACAAGATGGCGGAATTTATTTTTCTACACAAAAAAAAATTATTGATGGAAAAATACGGAAAGAGCTGATGATCGAAGATTTTGGAGACGGATGAAGAGCACGGCGAGGGTATTGAAGATAGGTGGGACGTGCTCAAACAAAAACTACTCGAATCCTCGCGGTCCGCTTGCGGGCCGCGCACCCACGCGCCATACTAGTTAATATATATATAGCTGCTCGTGCTGATTCATTGACTGACTCACTGATTGATCACCCCTCCTGTAAAATTTTGTATGAAAAATTTTTTTTTCACAAATGGTTTCGTATAGAGGATGAAAATTCATTCAGAACAAAAATATGGAGAGAGCTGATGATTGAGGATTTCAGAGACGAGCGAATGGCACGCTTAAGGTATTGAAGATAGGTGGGGGGTGCTCGAGCAAATGTCACTCGAAACGTCATCCAATTGGCAGTGAGCTGAAAAAAATTCAAAATGGCGAAAAAAAGATGGCCGCCATACAACGTCGGTGTCCATCTCAGAGGGTATAAAAGATGGAAGAGTGGTTTCTTCGCAAAAGATGATCAGGATTAAAAGGTCTACTGGATGAATAGAAAAAAAAATCAAAATGGCGGAATTTATTTTTCCATAGAAAATGTATGGCGAATGTTGAAGACTACAAGTTGTGAACTATGCAAGGCTTTGATGCGGTTCTTTGGGGATGTCTCAAAGAAAAATATGGAAAGACATGATGATTGAGGGTTTGGAAGATGGTTGAGGAGCCCGGGCAGGGTATTGTAGATAAGTGGGAGGTGCTCAAACAAAAATTACTCGAAACCTCATCCAATTGGCACTGAGCTGAAAAAAACCTCAAAATGGTGGATTTAAGATGGCGGCCATATAAACATCGGTGTCTATCTCACCAAGTATAAAAGATGGAAGAGTGGTTTCTTGGCAAAAGATGATCAAGAACTAAAAATCTAATAGATGAATAGAAAAAAACAAGATGGCGGAATTTATGTTTTCACACAAAAAGTTTTTTTTGTGTGAAATATGAGGTTTCGTATACAAGACAAAAATTCATGTGGAGGAAAAATATGGAGAGAGCTGATGATTGAAGATTTTGGAGACGGGTCAGGAGCACGGTCACGGTATTGAAGATAGGTGAGAGGTGCTCAATCAAAAATTACTTGAAACCTCATCCAATTGGCAGTGATCTAAAAAAAATATCAAAATGGCGGATTCAAGACGGCGGCCATACAAATTTCGTCGGTGTCTATATTACTGATTATTAAAGATGGAACAGTGGTTTTTAGGCAAAAGATCATCAAGACATGGTTTACTTGATAAATAGAAAAAAACAAGATGATGGAATTTATTTATCTATACAACATATTATATACGACGAATATTGAAGTGGAACTATGCAAGACTTTGATACAGTTTCTATTCAAAATTTGTTTTTATGGAAGAACTCTCATTCTGACAAATGATTCGGAGAAAAAATATGAGGAGTGATAATGATCGAGGGTTAGGAATATGGGAAAGATAGGTTGAGGCTGCTCAAAACAAAATACCCAAAAGCAAAACCTCGCGGTCCGCTTTAGCGGGCCGCGCACCCACGCGCCATACTAGTTAATATATATATAGCTGCTCGTGCTGATTCATTGACTGACTCACTGATTGATCACCCCTCCTGTAAAATTTTGTATGAAAAATTTTTTTTTCACTAATGGTTTCGTATAGAGGACAAAAATTCATTCGGAACAAAAATATGGAGAGAGCTGATGATTGAGGATTTCGGAGACAGGTGAGCAGCACGCTTATGGTATTGAAGATAGGTGGGGGGTGCTCGAACAAATGTCACTCGAAACGTCATCCAATTGGCAGTTAGCTGAAAAAAAATTCAAAATGGCGAAAAAAAGATGGCCGCCATACAAATTTCATCGGTCTCCATCTCGGAGGGTATAAAAGATGGAAGAGTGGTTTCTTCGCAAAAGATGATGAGGATCCAAAGGTCTACTTGATGAATTGAAAAAAAAATCAAAATGGCGGAATTTATTTTTCCATAGAAAATGTATGGCGAATATTGAAGAGACTACAAGTTGTAAACTATGCAAGGCTTTGATGCGATTCTTTGGAGAACTCTCAAAGAAAAATATGGAAAGACATGATGATTGAGGGTTTGGAAGATGGATGAGGAGCCCGGGCAGGGTATGTTAGATAGATGGGAGGTGCTCAAACAAAAATTACTCAAAACCTCATCCAATTGGCACTGAGCTGAAAAAAAAACAAAATGGCGGATTCAAGATGGCGGCTATACAAATTTCGTCAGAGTCTATCTCACCAAGCATAAAAGATGGAAGAGTGGTTTCTGGGAAAAAGATGATCAAGACCTAAAAGTCTACTTGATGAACAGAAAAAAACAAGATGGCGGAATTTATTTTTCTACACAAAAAAAAATTATTGATGGAAAAATACGGAAAGAGCTGATGATCGAAGATTTTGGAGACGGATGAAGAGCACGGCGAGGGTATTGAAGATAGGTGGGACGTGCTCAAACAAAAACTACTCGAATCCTCGCGGTCCGCTTGCGGGCCGCGCACCCACGCGCCATACTTTAATATATATATAGCTGCTCGTGCTGATTCATTGACTGACTCACTGATTGATCACCCCTCCTGTAAAATTTTGTATGAAAAATTTTTTTTTCACTAATGGTTTCGTATAGACGACAAAAATTCATTCGGAACAAAAATATGGAGAGAGCTGATGATTGAGGATTTCAGAGACGAGCGACGGGCACGCTTAAGGTATTAAAGATAGGTGGGAGGTGCTCGAGCAAATGTCATTCGAAACATCATCCAATTGGCAGTGAGCTGAAAAAAAATTCAAAATGGCGAAAAAAAGATGGCCGCCATACAAATTTCGTCGGTGTCCATCTCGGAGGGTATAAAAGATGGAAGAGTGGTTTCTTCGCAAAAGATGATGATAATCTAAAGGTCTACTTGATGAATTGAAAAAAAATTCAAAATGGCGGAATTTATTTTTCCATAGAAAATGTATGGCGAATATTGAGAGAGAGAAGTTGTGAAGTGTGAATTATGCAAGGCGGTTGATGCCGTTCTTTGGAGAAATCTCAAAGAAAAATATGGGAAGACATGATGATTGAGGGTTCGGAAGATGGTTGATGAGCCCGGGCAGGGTATTGTAGATAGATGGGGGCTGCTCAGACAAAAAATACTCAGAACCTCATCCAATTGGCACTGAGGTGAAAAAAAAAACAAAATGGCGGATTCAAGATGGCGGCTATACAAATTTCGTCGGTGTCTATCTCACCAAGTATAAAAGATGGAAGAGTGGTTTCTTAGAGAAATATGATCAAGAACTAAAAATCTACTTGATGAATAGAAAAAAAAAACAAGATGACGGAATTTATGTTTTCACACAAAAAGTTTGTTTAGTGATGGTTTCGTATATAGAAGCCAAAAATTCATGCGGAGGAAAAATATGGAGCCTGGAGAGAGCTGATGATTGAAGATTTTGGAGACGGGTGAGAAGCACTGTCAGGGTATTGAACATAGAGAGGTGCTCAATCAAAAATTACTCGAAACCTCATCCAATTAGCAGTGATAAAAAAATACCAAAATGGCGGATTCAAGATGGCGGCTATAAAAATTTCGTCGGTGTCTATCTCACCAAGTATAAAAGATGAACGAGTAGTTTCTTTGAAAAATATGATCAAGAACTAAAGATCTACTTGATGAACAGAAAAAAAATCAAGATGGCGGAATTTACGTTTTCAAACAAAGTTTTTTTTATTGATGGGTTCGTATAGAAGACAAAAATTCATGCGGAGGAAAAATTTGGAGAGAGCTGATGATTGAGGATTTTGGAGACGGGTGAATAGCATGGCTAGGGTGTTGACGATAGGTAGGAGGTGCTCAAACAAAAGTTACTCGAAACCTCATCCAATCGGCAGTGAGCTGAAAAAAAAGTCCTAAATGGCGGATTCAAGATGGCGGCCATACAGATTTCATCGGTGTCTATTATATCACGATTATAAAAGATGGAAGAGTATTTTTTGGCAAAAGATCATCGATAGATATATAGATAGATAGATAGATAGATTGATAGTTAAATAGAAAAAAAACAAAATGACGGAATTTATTTATCTTAGATACAACATATAATTATACGACGAATATTGAAGATAATACAAGTTGGGAACTATGCAAGACTTTGATACAGTTTCTTTTCAAAATTTGTTTTTATGGAAGAACTCTCATTCTGACAAATGATTCGGAGAAAAAATATAGAGAGTGATAATAATCAAGGGCTTAGAAGATGGATAGGTGGAGGCTGCTCAAACAAAAAAATACCCGAAAACGAAACCTCGCGGTCCGCTTTAGCGGGCCGCGCACCCACGCGCCATACTAGTTAATATATATATAGCTGCTCGTGCTGATTCACTGACTGATTGATCACCTCTCCTGAACAATTTTGTATGAAAATTTTTTTTTTCAATAATGGTGTCGTAGAGAGGACAAAAATTCATTCGGAACAAAAATATGGAGAGAGCTGATGATTGAGGATTTCAGAGACGAGCGACGGGCACGCTTAAGGTACTGAAGATAGGTGGGGGGTGCTCGAGCAAATGTCACTCGAAACGTCATCCAATTGGCAGTGAGCTGAAAAAAAATTCAAAATGGCGAAAAAAAGATGGCCGCCATACAAATTTCGTCAGTGTCCATCTCGAAGGATATAAAAGATGGAAGAGTGGTTTCTTCGCAGAAGATGATCAGGATCCGAAGGTCTACTCAATGAATAGAAAAAAAAATCAAAATGGCGGAATTTATTTTTCCATAGAAAATGTATGGCGAATATTGAGAGAGAGAAGTTGTGAACTATGCAAGGCGGTTGATGCGGTTCTTTGGAGAAATCTCAAAGAAAAATATGGGAAGACATGATGATTGAGGGTTTGGAAGATGGTTAATGAGCCCGGGTAGAGTATTGTAGATAGATGGGGGCTGCTCAAACAAAAAATACTCAGAACCTCATCCAATTGGCACTAAGGTGAAAAAAATCCAAAATGGCGGATTCAAGATGGCGGCTATACAAATTTCGTTGGTGTCTATCTCACCAAGTATAAAAGATGGAAGAGTGGTTTATTTGAAAAATATGACCAAAAACCAAAAATCAACTAGATGAACAGAAAAAGAAAAGATGGCGGAATTTATGTTTTGGAATTTATGAAGATAGGTGAGAGGTGCTCAATCTAAAAGTACTCGAAACCTCATCCAACTGGCAGTGATCAAAAAAAAAATACCAAAATGGCGGATTCAAGATGGCGGCTATAAAAATTTCGTCGGTGTCTATCTCACCAAGTATAAAAGATGGAAGAGTAGTTTCTTTGAAAAATATGATCAAGAAATAAAGATATACTTGATGAACAGAAAAAAAATCAAGAGTGCGGAATTATATTTTCACACAAAAAAAAAAAATATATTCATTAATGGTTTCGTATAGAAGAAAAAAATGTATGCGGAGGAAAAATATGGAAAGAGCTGATGATTGAAGATTTTGAAGATGGGTGAGGCACGGCACATCCAGGGTATTAAACATAGGTGGAGGCTGCTCAAACAAAAACAACCTACTCGAAACCCCGCGGTCCGCTTTAGCGGGCCGCGCAGCCACGCGCCCTACTAGTTATATTATAGATTTGAGAATGATTACTTTATTTTATTTATTCATTTGTAATCGACAGTGCTTAGAATATAAAGCTTAACTCAGATCTAATTTATTTATGAGACCACAGTAAATTATACAAAAAGAAAAACAACTATGTTCCTCACAATACACATGTGTGTGTGCGTAATCAAACAAATTAATATAAATGTAAAATCAAATTATTTTAGGTTATAATGGGTCGGGCAAGAGAGTCGACAAACTTCTCTCAATAAACATGCTTACAGTGTTTTGGCTTTTCATTTATGTAGTAGTTCAAGTCAATGTTTTCTTCGTTGCGTAGTTCACTGCTGCTGCTTTCGAATTTTTCATCTCCTCTCGTGAAAAATTCCTCTCCAAGCCTCATGCTTTCCCAATGGGGATAGAAGGACATACTGTTGAATCTTCTTGGCAGTCTGTAGCCGTTGTTAAAGCAAAACACTCCAGTATGCTTCAACAAATAATTTTTCATGTATTTTTACAAACAATTTATCTGTTGCCCGCGACTTAATCCGCATGGTACTAAGTATTAGGTTTTAAAATATTTTGCGGGGACTCTTTATCCGCGATAAAAATATCTTATGCCATTCTCTACATCTTTACATCTATGCAAAAAATCAAGTCAAGCATTTGCTACGCTGCTGCGTGATTCATTGAAAAACCAACAAACAAACACACTTTTGCATTTAGAATATTCCCAGGGAAACTCTTTTCCAGAATGAAAAGTATCTAGGAATCCTCTGCAAGATGCCAGCTTTCTCCTTATTTTCATAAATGTACTTATAAGTGCACATGATGAGAAAAGGATTATGCTAAAATGGGATTACTGTTGATACTAATATACTTTTTTAGGGTTCCGTAGTAAACAAGGAACCCTTCGTTACTATAAGTTTCGCCATGTCCGTCCGTCTGTCTGCCCGTCCATCCGTCCGTCCTCGGTTTCTCAGAGACTATTAGTGCTAGAAATCTGTAATTTGGCATGGGTATAAATATTAATCACGCCGACAAGGTGGTGAACATGTAAAGTGGGGTCCCCTACATGTAAAGTGGGGATGAATATTTTTTTCTCGTCTACCCCATAGTGTGGGGTATCGTTGAATAGGTCTTTTAAAAATACTGTGGGTGTGGGAATATCATTTTTCGATTTCTAGATCCGTTTGTACAATACGATGTTTTAAAGTGCTAATTTTTATTAGAGTCAAGTGTCCCTCCCGCTATCAGCCAAATGGCAGTATATAGGAACATGGCTAAGTAGGGTTTACAAGTTAAGGAATTATATCTGTTTTTCGAGGATTGTAACTACGGAACCCTACACTGCGCGTGGCCCGCCACGCACTTGGCCGGTTTTTTATGTATTAATTACTATTATATTATTAGTATAAATTATGGTCAGTGGAAAGTTTTACAGATAACACGACTTAGTTATGAAGCAGGTTTTCTTACCATTTCATGTTGAAGCGGTAACTTAGACGCTGCAGTATAAACGTATTCATCTTCGAACGGTATTAACATATTGTACATTCCAACAAGAGTGACTTTCATATAGTTTGCATTCTTGAACATTTTATGGTGATGAACGTTTGCTGGATTCTTTATTGCTTTCAAAGATATCGTAACCAATGGCAGGTTGTCCCAGCTTTTAGCCAGTAAAACGGACTGCTCAAACATTGGTTCTAAACGTTTCTTCAAAATTATTTTGTTTATTTCTAAAAGAAGATTACGTAGATCATAAACGTTACCTCTTCTTTAACCTAGGTAAAATGCTTGATACCTATAAAAATACCTATATCTACATATATTATATCTACTAGGTACAAGAACCTAATTGTTAAACAATATTGAACTAACCTGTAAATATTGGTAAAATATCGATGTTACAGCAATAAGTATCTGGGTCTGGTTTGACCGTTCCTAAAGAGCTCGATTTAGTAGATGAGCTGTATGAGCTATTTATTACGATTTTATCATCACTTCTTAAGGGATGAATTTTTACTGTAAAATAAACACGTTTTACTTGTCACATAATTTTTAAAATTTTATGAAAATTAAAATTATTTATTTTTAGCATAGGTCAATCTATAGCTCTGATGACTTGCAAGACATTAGAAGAGGCACGCGAGCTGACACCCGCGTCAGCCTTTGCAATACGCATTCCTGACCCTTGCCGAGCTGCACCCCCCAAATTCGAGGGCCCTACGTAATTATATACGCCTTATATATATAAGCCCTGATTTATCTATAAGGAATACGTGAAAAATCATACTAATCAGTGGATTATCCGCAAACAGGCACATTTTCTCATAATCTGACGGATCGTAACTCATCTGACCGCATGCTATTACATTGTTGCGATCTTGTTTCACTTCCCTGCCTCCTGTTGACGCTACTACACTTGATATAAGGAGTTGATCAAAAAACGTGACCACAATCACGTAGGGCTTGGACTCTGCATCGGGCACTCTTACATCGAGGATTTTGATGGCAATGTCATCTAGAGGTGGCACGTATACGTCTTCTTTATGTTTTGTGGCAGATTGTACCACCCTCAGAGACACTTCTGAGCGATTCTATAAAAAACCATACCTATTATCTATACATATAATAAAATCGTAGAATTGCCGTATCTGTACATTGAAGATTTTTGCAAAATAATAACTGGGGGATGTTAGGGATAAGTAATAGAACGTAAAAAAGGTATTTTTGAAATTTTTGTCTGTTTGTCTGTTTATCTGTTTGTCTGTTTGTCTGTATTTTTGTGCGCGCATCACGTAAAAACTACTGAATGGATTGAAATGAAACTCGGCATGATTTAAGTTCATACTATGGAGTAACATATAGGATACTTTTTATCGCGAAATTGAGCACGGTTCCCTTGGGAGAGGGGATGAAAGGCAAAATGTGTATATAGCTGTAATTCGTTAACGGGTGGTCCGATTTCATTCATTCTTTTTTTGTTAGAAAGTAGATACTTTAAAGACTACTGGCTAATCTCTGAAAGGCTGAACCGATTTTGATGGGACTTTCACTGGCGGATGTTTACATTTTGATGTACCTAAACATCCGCCAGTGAACTTTTTACAGTTTTTAGCAAGGTATAAGCTCAAAGGAGCTTAGGAAAAACAAAATGATTCACACGGGATTATTAAAATCAATATCCACGCGAACGAAGTCGCGGGTATCCGCTCGTTTTATTAATAAAGGTATACCTACTGTAGAGATGTTGTTTAATTTTATTATTTAGAACAATTTAAAACTAAAGCTACGAGGGTTTGATTATTTACTCTCAATCAAAGCTACGAGGGTTACAAGCGCGCCCTGGTCTGAGAAGTACCTACCCAATACCCATCGCAAACTCAGGCGGGTATTCCTTTAAACTAAGCTTAATAAAAATATTCGAGAATGTAAATAATTTTGGAATTTCAAACCTTTCTCTTCATTTTTCCTAAATATTTAGTATGAGGAACTAGAAAGTCAGCTAGATTTAAAAATTACTTAATAGAATTAATTTAAAATTATACTCTTATTTCTGTAATTTGAATTGATAAATACGAGTATTTCAATTTGGAGTTTATATTCAGTGTTTATTCTACAGCCAAAGTTGGCAGCCGTGGTTGGCAGCCAAAGAAAGACTGACGTAATTTTTTTTTTTCAAAAATTTTTGACGGCGCGCGTATTTTGTATAGTTTTTTATATTTATTGTTATAGCATTACGTATGAGCGTTATAGAAACTAATGGCTATACCTACCATAAACGTAACTATCACTTGGAAGCAAAAAATCGAACCAGGATGTTGTTTTTCATAAAAAATTATGCAAACGTACTGATTTCAAATAGACTTTAAATGAATTATTTAAAAAAAAATACTGTTATCAAAATCGTAAGCGCCAAAGTGGGTTACACCTACTTGTATCTAGGGTACAAAATCTATATCTATTAAAAGTTCTAGAATATTAGCACATAGACCTACTTTGAAATTATAAACGAGTTAAATAATACCTACCTACCTAGTAAACCATGAAAATGTTATAATAAATTGTAGTTGTTGCAGTCGCGGTGACTCTGCTTGAAGCAAATATCACAGTGATATAGATTACATATTCAACAGAAAATAAAACTTTATTTCTTGTTGTATTTAATGCGTGTAGTTTACGATGATAAGTTTTTATGACTACGGAACCCTATTTTACTCATGGTCTGATACGCACTTGACCAGATAATCTACAGCAAACAAAATAAAAATTGATTTTTAAGTAGATAATGAAATAATTTACAAGGTAGGTACACTTAAAAATATTATAATATCAACGCCATAAACTAGGTACTGATTTGATCAAAATATTTAAATGTTTAAAAAACCATTAGTGGAAATAGTTGGTAGGTAAGTGGTAGATATACATACTTAATGATGTTTTAGTTACTAATCGGTGGGATATTATAAACCATGTACGCCTTTATACGCATCATAGTGTTATTTTCGTTGTTTTCCACAGTTATAAACAATAATAATATGATAGGTATCCAGGATCCCGATCACTTTGTAAGTATAGATTTTTCCTTTAGCGCAGGGATTTTTTACGTGATGACTTGTTTACCAAATTCGATATCCTCTTATAACTGTATAGCGACTGTTCTCGGTTTCGCCCGTGAATTAGAAATTTCCTATTCCGTGGGAATTTCTTGACATTAGGAAATTTATGGGCTAATAAATTTTCACAGTATAACCGCTGAATGATCTTAGCGAAAGGCTCGCATCCCGGACTCATTTTTTTTTTCTGGGAAAAAGATTTTTCTCGGAATTAAAAAAAAACAAAACCTAATTCCGCAGGAATAAAATCGCGAGCATCAGCTAGTTTCCAATGTATTTTCTCAAAGTTTGAAAATATAGACTCTCTTGAACTTCTTTCTTGAATAATATGGGAAATCATAATTATTATGTAAAATGTTTCTCGCTTTTGTTACAGGGACCGTATAATTTGAACTATACGAGATTTGACTTGTGCATGGGGCCCAAGTCTAAGAATTTGACTAGAAACACCTTTCTAATGCGTTCCGAAGGGTTTGAATTTTACGGCCAATTCAATTTAACTTTTCTCGCTCCGACCCAGATAGATGAGGTCAGTGTAAAGGGATACTTAATTGAAACGGAAAAACTCTCTGGAATTTCCACGCGCGGTAATTTTTACCACGACTGTGACACGATTATGCTTTGATTGGTGCGACGAGGTGTTAGGATCACTTGTCATATTACTCAGATAACGTGTCATATTACTTAGATAACGAGTCATATCACTCAGGTGGGCGCTGCGTCTAATATTTCAAAATGTTACATTCCAGCGGAATTCCGCTCGCGTCTTTCCGTCCATGAGTATAAATTAATTTACCATTAGATTTATCTTTATTAATAATTATATTCCTCGTCAAGATGCCTCAATAAAATAACAAGTGAAGCATCAATAGCGCAACGGTCGTCGGGCGTGGATCGAAAAACCGAATGGTCGACGGTTCAAACCTCACCTATTACACTTTTATCCTACCCACTCCTAACAAAAGCTTTCGCTTATTTGGCTGGGAAAGAGAGGCAAGGAATATTAGAAATGTTCATAATGGTTAACACTATTGTCCTCATCATGATCAACCCATTACCGGCTCACTACAGAGCACGGGTCTCCTCTCAGAGTGAGAAGGGTTTTGGCCATAGACTACCACGCTGGCCAAGCGGATTGGCAGACTTCACACACCTTTGAGAACGTTATGGAGAACTCTCAGGCATGCAGGTTTCCTCACGATGATTCCTTCACCGTTTTATCTATTGTCCTACCCACTATTAACAAAAGCTTTCGCTTATTTGGCGGGGAAAGATAGGCAAGGAATATTAGAAATGTTCATAATAATTTACACTATTGTCCTACCCACTACTAACAAAATCTTTCGCTTATTTGGCGGGGAAAGAGAGGCAAGGAATATTAGAAATGTTCATAATTCTTTAAAAAAATTAAGTATATTTTAACCTATTACAGGTGAAAATCGTAGTATATTCATTGAAAGACGAAAAAATAGATAATGTACTTTGGACATACAAGATTAATGATCCATGTAAGCATTTTGCCATGGCTACAATAATAAATAATTATTTGAAAGCACCCAATTGTAATGTGAATAAGGTAAGCATTATTTTATTATTACGACTTTATTATCACCTCGTGCAAGGGTATGTAACTAACTAACAGGTACATGATACAAAAAAATTGCCTGAAATCGTATGACTTTTATTCAACAGATCAAGATCCCATCAAGATTGAAATCAAGATAAAAGGAAGAAAAAAAAAAGAAGATGATCCTATCAACATCGGAGTACAGCAAAACCATTCAAAATCGGTTTACATGCAAAAATCATGTCGATCCGGTAGTACGGTTTCTGTTGCGGCGTGATTTAAGCACACATAAACAAACAAACACTATTGCATTTCTAATTTCGCATTTATAAGGATTAGGGTTTTTTTAAAAACTAGGTATGAGTTATTATATAAATCTGATTGTATTTTTTGATTTCAGGGTACATATTATGTTAATCTGAATCTTGAAGAACTTCAAAAAAACTTTTTTGGTTCATCCTTCTTCTATGGTAAATTCCTTTTAAAGGTGACTGTAATTTCTAAGAAAGGAAACGTCCTATGTATGATTATTGGTATGACTTTCACTAAAAAATCTGGATCAAAAAATTAGTTGTAGGTAAGTTACGATTTTTATTAATTATGTAGAAGAACCAACTTACCTACTTTAGACTAACATGAATAAAAATTAAAAACCAACATATTTATAATTGTCTTTTTATTGGGAGCTGTATGTTGTAAACAGTGGCGTAACTATAGGGTGGCATTTCGGCAAAATGCCACGGGCCCCCAGCCGGAAGGGGAGCCCCAGCCCGAAAATATAAACTTTAACGTTGGCAGGAGAGGCCCCATCCGATTAATTTGCCACGGGCCTCAAACAGTATAGTTACGCCACTGGTTGTAAAGTACAGGTACCTAATTGTTTTCCAATCTTTCTAAGTAACATAAGTTTATAAATAATATATTTATGTAAATAGCTAACTTTAGGGTTTAAATCTCAACTCCTACATTTTCTGGTTCAGATTCAAACAAAATCGGGAATAAAAACGCTAAAAAGTAAAAATGAAATCCAGGCTAAATTGTCTTTGAAATGAGCCAGTTAAAAAAGGCATTTCATAATTCAGTCAAGCAATTAATTGTATGGCTTCATAAGTAGGTATTTCTCAGATTTTGAATTTGAAAGAAATTCTATAGACCAGAGTAAATCCCTTCAAAAATAATAAAAAGTAAAGAAAAATCACAGTAGGATGAAACCCATTGAAAAGGGAGGAGAATATAATAAGAATTAAAGGAAAAATAATTTACGGGCGATCTGAGCTAGGGAAAAAAAATGGGGGGAGTTTTAAGGGTAAAAACATTGAGGTACTATATGAATAGAGAAGACGCCACTCATCACTACTGTGTTCCGTTCAACTGTGGTGCGTGCGCAACACTTTACTTAGTATCTTGCTAGCTCTTGAGCGTGTAAGACTTGTGATTGTTCGAAACGAAAATACTTTAAATTTATTAAAATATGCCGTCCTGTGTACGGCTATATTGTACTAACAGTTCAAGGAATACGAAGAAGTGTAAAGGTGTAACTTTCCATCGGTAGGTAACAAGATATTTTAGTTTTAAAAATAAATTCGATTACAATATTTAGAACACGCAATGTTTCGTCATTTGTCAAAGACTAACGGCCTGTTTCACCACCTTCTGATAAGTGTTGGATAGCCTAAACGTAAGTTTTGTCACTTTCTTACTTTATGTCAAGTGACAAAGACAAAAGTTGTAGATAGCTATCTAATACATATCAGAAGGTGGTGAAACAGGCACTAAATAAAACAGATGTGAAATTGTGAATTCTCGGTAGAATTAGCTAAACTTATATTATTTAAGGGCTACTAAATAAACATATTATTAAAATATAAATATTTGTCTTTAATTTTATTTGTAATTATAAATGATACTCCGCATGATCCTGAACTAATAAATAAATAATAATAATGTAGGTACCATAATCAAGAAAAAAAATCTTTTGGAAGGATTTTGTATGTTTTCCGTAGAGAATACAAGGTAACATGTTTAAGTATATCTGTCTGATATAATTTTTTTGGAGGTGTAGGTACAAAAAGACATACACCTATAAAAAAATGGGGATTGCAGGTCAGTAAAAATATTTGAAAAACCCGCCGCATTACAATGGCACTAAATTGCGGTAAATTTTACTTTAAAGATTTTTACTAACATTGTACATGTATTTTTCGAGCAAGTGTATTGAACAGTTTAATAAATTGTCTTTATCTTTAAAAATATCAAGTAAAATGAATAGGTACTGTATATTGTAGTGAATACGATCAGTTGCTATTTCAATTTATTTTACTACGTTCCGTTACCTATAATAGGCAGAGTATAAACAAAGTGCCGCGTCTGTGTAATTATGTCCATCTATGCCTACTCTATGTCTCGTTAGCCCCCTTCCGCGCGCCCCGCACTACCTCAAGCGGTACACAGACGTTGTTCGCGCCGTCTGTTCTAGTACGTCAGTACAATATAATTCAATGGGTAAAAAACGGTTTATCTCGATTTCCGACAAAACTACAAGTCCTATGGAAAAAAGTCCTATGGAAAAAAGTCCAATGGCAAAATTGTAGATAATAAAAAGATCAACAACTTTTGCATACACACTTTTTTCATTTAACCTCAAAATGTATGTGAAAAACTCAAAAAACCATGTTTTTGGTTTTTTATTATTATCTTTTACAAAAACATTTTTTTTTTCACAAAATTTGGTGAAAACTTACCTTTTTATATCCCAAATACACTGTAATTTATTTGATTTGAAATGTTTATTATTTCTCCTTATTTTGACTTAATATCGAAAAAGCACTCTAATTTTCAATCGAAAAATCATCCGTCAAAATATCAGCTTTTTTCAAAAAGTAGATGTGCTTTCTGTTCGCTGAAATCTCTACTTTCCGATGGTGTAAAAAAATATATGTATTACAATAGTAAATGTTTTCAGAAAATGCAAAAAATCGAAAAACCAGAATTCGAAATTTATTTTAATCATTATATATGTATACAATTTCATCAAAAATGTGACTGCTGCAATTTTTTTCAATTAAAAATTTAATTTATTAAATGCTAATTACATTTGTGTCATAGAAAACTCATCTATACTAATCTATACTAATAAATAAAATTGATGTGTCTGTCTGTAATTTCGAAATAACTACCTCATATTAATCTCATATGGTTATTTGAACGGTACCATAACCGAATCACACGTTTTTAAAATTTTTGTCTGTCTGTCTGTCTGTTTGAACGGGCTAATCTTCGGAACGGCTGAACCGATTTTGACGGGACTTTCACATACAAGTAGAGAATTAACCAGGGAGTAACATAGGTTACTTTTTTAACCGACTTTCAAAAAAGGAGGAGTTGTGTTTTTCTACCTACATATGTACACCGATATCTCCGAGATTTCTGAACCGATTTGCGTATTTTTTTTTTAATCGATAGAAATACATTACGACCCTGTTTTATAAAAAATTTGGATTCCAACTCCTCAATCCTGATGCTGTAGGGGACCTGATCCCCAAAACTAATGGGATTTAGAAACTTTCGGTTATTTAAATTGATATTGGGGGTACCAATTAAAGACTTTTTCTTTGAATAAACTCAAGTAGGTACATATCCAACTCCTCAACCCTGATGCTGTAAGGAATTGCATTCCGAAATCGTGAGGATCCCACGGGATTTTTCCGTTTTGGGGACGGGTTAATACAAATAAGCTACTTTTTGTTCTGGAAAATCAAAAGTTCCCACGGGATTTTTAAAAACGTAAATCCACACGGGCGAAGCCGTGGGCATCATCTAGTAATATATAAAAATAAATGTAAATCGTACTATATTGAATTTAGATACTTTATTTTGATTAATTTAAAAAAGAGCAATCGCCGAGTTTCTTACTGGTTCTTCTCGGTTGGAATGGCATTCCGAACCAATGGTAGATTCAATTGACTATTCGAAAGTAAACTTGTAAAACTTGTAAAAGTTTATTTGAATAAAAACATTTCTATTCTATTCTATTCTATTCTATTCTATTCTATTCTATTAATAAAGATAAAGTATTTATGAATAACAAGATTAACGCATTTAAAAACATTGTAATGACTATATAGCGTAATCAAAATAAAGTATCTAAATTCAATATACTTAGTACGATTTACATTTATTTTTATATATTATGAGTTTTCTATGACACAAATGTAATTAGCATTTAATAAATCAAATTTTTAATTGAAAAAAATTGCAGCAGTCACATTTTTGATGAAATTGTATATAATGATTAAAATAAATTTCGAATTTTGGTTTTTCGATTTTTTGCATTTTCTGAAAACATTTACTATTGTAATATATATATTTTTTTACACCATCGGAAAGTAGAGATTTCAACGAACAGAAAGCACACCTACTTTTTGAAAAAAGCTGACATTTTGACGGATGATTTTTCGATTGAAAATTAGGGTGCTTTTTCGATATTAAGTCAAAATAAGGAGAAATAATAAACATTTCAAATCAAATAAATTACAGTGTATTTGGGATATGAAAAGGTAAGTTTTCACCAAATTTCGTGAAAAAAAAATGTTTTTATAAAAGATAATAATAAAAAACCAAAAACATGGTTTTTTGAGTTTTTCACATACATTTTGAGGTTAAGTGAAAAAAGTGTATATACAAAAGTTGTTGAACTTTTTATTACCTACAACTTTGCCATTAGACTTTTTTCCATAGGACTTGTAGTTTTGTCGAAAATCGAGATAAACCGTTTTTTACCCTTAAAACTCCCCCCATTTTTTTTCCCTAGCTCAGATCGCCCGTAAATTATTTTTCCTTTAATTCTTATTATATTCTCCTCCCTTTCCAATGGGTTTCATCCTACTGTGATTTTTCTTTGTTTCTAAAATTATCGACACTGGGCTATAAATTAAGGTGTGCCTTCTTTTTTTTCTGAATTCTCTACGAAAATTACAGTCATTTCAATGTGTCAAGAAAAATTAAAATCTCGTGTTTTTATGCAGATCATATAATTACATATTATATACTTACTTACTTTAAATGTTATTTATAAGAAAACCCAAAAAAAATAAATCGTAGGTAATCAAAATTATTTACCATGACCATAACACAAATTGTTTATTGTACATACATACTATGTATTTGTTTTTCACAATATTATTACAAAAATTCATTGGAATTAATTTTTTCATTGAAATAAAAAACACCATATCTCCACTGGAGTGCAGGAGATCTGGTGTTTTCGCCATATATGTAACGCCTTACTTAGCTTTATTAACGAGTATAATAAATTAAACATCATCTTCATAGTTAGATAGAATAATACAATTAATGTTATGATACAATACAAATGAAAAGCATATAATATGTATTGTAACATAACATTTGTGTTATTCTATAGTTAACAAGCTGATGCCAGCGACTTCGTCCGCTTGGATTCTTATAATTATGTCACTTGCGGGTGAAATTTTCGAAATTCCTGAAACACGTAATTCTTTATTTTTAACCAAAAACCTAAATACCAATTTTCATGAATATAACTTGAAAAATGACTGACTTCCATACAAACTTTCATCCCCTATTTAACCCGCTTAGGGGTGGAATTTTCAAAAATCCTTTCTTAGTAGGTATGTGCTTACGTCATAAAAAAAAGCTACTGTAAAAATTTCAAGTTTCTAGCTTCAATAGTTTAGGATGTGTATAGATCAAACATAGAAACTGGAACTTTCTATGTTTGATGAAATTTGTTACCGGCTACTTATTTAATAAAATGTTTCTACTGAAGGTAGGTGCAGAATTTTAGATACCTACGTACATAATTAACTAATAGGGACATTACTTTACAGGAATATAACTAAAAATAGACACAGTAGGTACTGTAAATTATAACTTTACGTGATGCCCACGACTCCGTCCATGTGTATTTAGGTTTTTGAAATTCTAGTCTAAGATCTGTAATTTACCAGGATAAAAATAAATGTCCTTCCCAAAAATGCAACTTATCTTTGTACCTCGTTAAGATCGGTTGAACAGATGGTGCGTGAAGACTTAGTAGACAGATATACTTTCGCATTTATAACATTAGTAGGTACCTAATTATAGATTCTTGAGTTGTAATAAGCTCTAACTTAAGTCTCTGAGTTAACTAGGTTGGATATGCTTTGTCCGTCTGACTGTCACAGCCTTATAACTTCTGATTTAATGAACAGAATTACTTCAAATTCACCGATAACATGTAGAATAACATTTAGAATAACGGCCTAAAGCCGGTGATTACACACGTTAAATGTCGGTAGGTATGCCATGCACAAACAGTGTGTACATTTTTATTAATAAAACTGTTAATATTTAAAACTATGCTATTTTTATTTTAAAATTTAATTCATTAATTTAAGATACCTACTTAATTATTATTGTTTTGAGACCCCAAATATTTCACACAGTTTTTCGTCTACATTTTAAATTACCTTATAATTTAAAATGTGTTATTTCTAGCATATCTAATATCTATACTCTGATTTTTAATTCCGTGGAATTCTAACGTTTCGTAATGTTACCAGCGATAAAAAAATTCCCACAAAAAAGATAAAAAATTCAAAACTTATGTAAATAAAAATCAACTGCAACAAATCAATGACAGACTTTATGATTGACAGACTTCATGGTGATGTCATTCGACTTCCATTTTTAAATAAATTTTTTCAATGTGCTTCTTTTGTTTTCTATTGCTGTTAGTGTGCACTTTCTAGTTTCACTACTTAGCGATTTCTATTTTAGGGCGAAACGACTAATATTATTACGCGGCTTAGGGTTTTTTATGTTGACAGGGAATTAAAGTAGTTTGGGGTAAAATCGAACTTCATATAGATGATATAACCCTGTTTTCTATACGAATAAATCACTCATCTTTAAATGACAATGACAGCTGTCAGAATTCCACGGAATTAAAAATCAGAGTTTATAACATAATATAATGCTTTTCTCTGTAGAAAATACTAAGATAATACATAATGTAATTATTAATTACATTAATATAACTCCACTAAGTATATATATTATCTTTATTACCTATTTTTAAAACGTATAAATCACCTAATAAAATCTATAAAATTCTAAAATTGTACTAACAGGTGCTTAAATATTAAAAAAAATTTAAGTTCGCCAATTTGTATGTTTAACTCAAGTTTAACCGGATTGTAGGTTATCATTTTCACTGGTTCCATTTTCAAGCCTCATATAAAAATATATTACTTTTTGCCATAGACAATAAGAAGATGATAATTGGTTCTTATATTTACATCATTGATGTTATTGTTAACGTGATCAATAAGTTGCATGTCGCGTACGATTTTTACATAATCTTCCAAAAAATCTTCTTGCAATTCTGCTGGTATTTTGAAGGGATTAACTGCGTTTACGGCCTCTGTAAACCAATTTAGAAAGTGGTATAATAATTGTCTTAAGTTTTGAGCTGTTTAACTTATTTGCAGTAGAAGAAAGCGACGATCAATTTTTAACCCCCGACGAAAAAACGACGGGGTGTTATAAGTTTCACGTGTCTGTGTGTGTGTGTGTGTGTGTGTGTCTGTCTGTTCCCCTGTGGCGCTCAAACGCGTGGACCGATTTGAATGCGGTTTTTTTTGTTTGAAAGGTGAATTAGTCGAGAGTGTTGTTAGCTATGTTTGATGAAAATCGATCCAAGATGGCCGCCGCTACAAAATGGCGGATTACATATTTTATCACAACACCCTCAATATGGGTATCAAATGAAAGGGCTTGACTAGCAGAATAGCACTATTGCAAATTCAAGATGGCCGCCGCCACAAAATGGCGAATGTCGGGGGTTTTTTAAATTTTCAATTTATACTTGTTATATTTCCAAACTTTTTTGCCTGCAACCAAGTAATTTCGTACTTGGATACGGTGAGACTTTTAAAAGAACTATTAGTAAGATTTTGCTTTAACAATCTTAAAACTGCGATTTTATAACAAATTTTTTGAGTATATATGCGAGATTATAGCCCGCCAACCAGTATTGGAGCAGCGTGGCCTGTGCCCAGCTGTGGGACGTTAAAAGGCGGTAGTGGTGGTGGTGGGATGTGAGATTGTAATTCCAAAACTGTAATAACAAGTATAAATTAAAAATTTATAAACCCCCGACATTCGCCATTTTGTGGCGGCGGCCATCTTGGATTTGCATAGTGCTATTCTACTAGTCAAGCCCTTTCATTTGATACCCATATTAAGGGAGTTGTGAAAAAATATGTAATCCGCTATTTTGTAGCGGCGGCCATCTTGTATCGATTTTCATAAAAATATAGCTAACAACACTCTCGACTAATTTACCTTTCAAACAAAAAAAAAACCGCATTCAAATCGGTCCACCCGTTTGACACACACACACACACAGACACGTCAAACCTATAACACCCCGTCGTTTTTGCGTCGGGGGTTAAAAAAATAATAAAGAAAATAATTAATAAGTACTTATTACTTCATTCATGGCTTACTTTTAAGATCTTCTACGCTGGTGTAAATAAACGACTTCTCCACACATTTGACTTCAACGCCAGTGAATCCAATTGTTGTCATCATTCTTTTGATTTCTTTCTCGGGGTCCTAGAAAAAAAAAACCGTCAAGTATTTCTTATAGAAACGCCATATCTTTTTATTGCATTTAACTATTTCTTTTTTTCAGTAATTTGAGGCTGTTGTTCTTATTAGTTCATCTTCATCTTTATGCCTCGAACCATTTCTGAGAATAATTTTTTTCAAAGAAAAATGAACCGACTTCAAACGAATCGAACTAAAAAGTTTAAAATAATTTTTTATTCATTTAGATTGACGATTAAACTACCTAACTCAAATGATATATAATTTTTTGAAGTCGGCGCCAAATGACTTCAAGTTCACTTCAAGTCAAAAATGTACCCCCCGGGTCCCAGACTCACCCTCCGCGACTAGATTCACCGCGCTCGCATTCATAAGTGGATATTCTGATTTTACTTACACGAATTGAATGTGGTTTGGCGCCGACTTCAAAAAGTTATATATCATTTGAGTTAGGTAGTTTAATCGTCAATCTAAATGAATAAAAAATTATTTTAAACTTTTTAGTTCGATTCGTTTGAAGTCGGTTCATTTTTCTTTGAAAAAAATTATTTTTTGCTTTTTAGTGATTTGTTTTTTTTATATTAGGTAATAATAATAATAATATAAACGAAAACTATGTAAAATAGATTATGACCTATATATTATTAATTATTATTGAATATCCTGTGACATATACATTTTATGTGTCATACTATAGGTGAGTGGTTTTATTATGTTCTAATCCAACCTAACCTAACTTCTGATCTATAAAAGAATAGTTTGTATGCGTACAACTCTTGTATAATTTAGATAGACCGTAATTTACAATCTATACGCGACTAGTTTCACTCCCTTGCGGTTTGGCTTTGTATATAATGGAAATACACGTAACCATGCACAAACTCCAAGGAATCACTCTAAATGCAACTGTACTGACTTCAGCCCAAAACTTTTTGCAAAAGGTCAATGTTACGTAGGCGTAGCAGAGTGAAGTCTTTGGACAGAATAGTTATATCAGACTTCAGCAATAGGTCTGGCAATCTCAGAGAACATATTAGTGACATATGTGTACATTTATGCTTATAAATTCGTACGTAAGAATGATAACTCGATGTGTTATATACTAAAACCTTCTTGAAAGTATGTAGATAACGATAGTGAAACAATCATCAAAATCGGTTCATTAGTTGCGGAGATAATCGCGAACATACTTACATACATACATACTTACATACGTACATACGGGTCGAATACAGAACCTCCTTTTTTTGAAGTCGGTTAAAAAAAGAGCCTTGAGCTTAGCTGGTTGGACAACAAAACAAAATAATCCTATAAAGGTTCAGTTTTTCCATGATTGTGTACCTACCTTTGTAATCGTACAGGAAAATAAGTTTTTCAGGAGTAATCTTATTTAATAAGCAATTTATTGGCATAGATCATTTATTCGCCCTTAAATAAGATAAATGATTGTAGAGATACAACGGATAGACAAAATATGATGGAGGCCCGAAACGTAGTTACCAAGATTTTATATATGTACTTGTACATAGCTGTTTCTAGAAATAAAAAATAAGTTCGGGGTAAGGTCGGTCATCGTTGTCGTCTCAACCAATAGACGTCCACTGCTGGACATAGGTCTCTTGCAAGGATCACCATAATTCATAAAACACGATTTTGTGCCGTTTGTTTTCAGTGGCTGCCAGCGACTCGCTTGAGATCGTCCATCTATCTAGTGGACGGGTCATCCCACGCTTCGTTTACCGGTGCGAGGTCGCCAAGCGCCTGATGGGATTGATTAAAATCCTTCATTAATAATTATTAAAATGTTGTAAATTGAAACATTACTACCTGAGAGTCGTGGTAGGGTGAAACGAATCGATCAACGTCTCTCAGCCAGTGACTCCACCTGGCGGTTCGTGCTAGAATCCTGTACACGTCATACACCGGCATGTGAGCCAGGAATATCAGCAAGCAATCTCCTCCTTTCACCAACAGCCGGTAGATGTTGGTGAATGCGGTCCTGAAAATTGGCAAAAAGTTTTTGTGAAAAAAAAAAAAAACTAAAATATTAATGTTCAGAGGCTTTAATGTAACTTTTCAATCTAACATTCGTAATCAGCATCATCATCATCATCATCATCATCTTCATCATCATCATCCTTATCAACCCATAACCAGCCACTACAGAGCATCGGTCTCCTCTGAGAATGAGAAAGGTTTAGGTTGTAGTCCACCACGCTGGCTAAGTGCTTGAGAGTTCTCCATAATGTTTTCAAAGCTATGTACATATGTGAACACCTTTGAGAACATTATGGAGAACTCTCAAGCATGCAGGTTACGTCAGGATGTTTTCCTTCGCCGTTAAAGCAAGTGATATTTAATTGCTTAAAATGCACATAACTCTAATACATAGAAACGTTAGAGGTGCATGCCGGGAATCGAACTCAGCCCCCCAGAAAGGGAGGCAGAGTCTTAACCACTAGGCTATCAACGTTTTCTGGCGTAAATCTGTCATTTGATATGGAAATTAACTTTTGGGAAAATTTCATGATTCAATATCTCCATAAAGAACGACAGATTTACGCAAAGATAAGATAGATAAACTTGAAAAAAAAAAAACATTAGAATCTCTGATTTTATTATTTGGTTAATTTAATTTTTTTTAAATGAAAGTACTTTGGAACGTATTCCAGCATATTCCATTTCCATTTCCATTCCTATTTGGTTACCGAAGCAATTTTTTTTTTGATTTGATTACTAATAATTGAATTTTTACGAAGTTTAAAAAAAACTATGCGCAAATAAATGTTACACAACTTTAAAAATATATAATACTTAACCTATAGGTCTATTTAAAACGCAATAGTTTTATGGAATCTTTGATAAAAGCTCCAAGCAATTTATTAGTATTCAGTGGACGTTTAAATTGAACAACTACATACAAATAAGAATTTGAAATGCGTAATTCTTTAAATCGCCAAACAGGACGAGGCAAACAAACATCACTGAAGGACGGTTAGAACACGTGCTCGATTCATACACGCGTGTACCAGTTAGTTGTGTTTAACAATACTAAGATAAAGTCATTGAGACATGCGAGATATTAAAGGTGAATTAACTCTACCGAGAATTTCAATGAGGCGCTACACGTTGATGAACTTTGACGATAAATAAAAAAGAATAAAGTTAGGTTATCAGATTTATTATTTGTATTCTTCTAAATGAAAATGAAGAAAATAATTTATGTTTTTGGAAATTAATCGACATTGCCAATTTTTTTTTAAATGTGGTTGCGTCAAATCAATTCAAATAAGGGTCCCTAACACGCTCCAATAAAGGAACTTTGAGATACAATTTTTTAATCACTTTAAGTGTTATACTTACTTTATGATTGATGATTAAGAATCAAACTTCAAGGAGTGCGCTCGAGGACTTTTACTATATTACAACAAAAAAAAAAGGCTTTTACAATAATTGCGGGCTAGCGTGGTTTTTCTCTTCACTGTTTCTAACCAGTATACAACGAACAAACCATGTCTGTGTACTAAGTAGCTTATAACTTTTAAATTTCTCAATAGATATTATGATTATTTATATACTTAATAATAATAAAAATTATTTATATACTTAAATAAAAAGCTGTGATAGCCTAGTGGTTAGGACGACCGACTTCTAATCGGAGGTCGTGGGTTCGATCCCGGGGCACGCACCTCTAACTTTTCGGAGTTATGTGCGTTTTAAGTATTTAAATATCACTTGCTTTAACGGTGAAGGAAAACATCGTGAGGAAACCTGCATGCCTGAGAGTTCTCCATAACGTTCTCAAAGGTGTGTGAAGTCTGCCAATCCGCTTGGCCAGCGTGGTAGACTATGGCCAAAACCCTTCTCACTCTGAGAGGAGACCCGTGCTCTGTAGTGAGCCGATAATAGGTTGATCATGATATACTTAAAATATACCAAAATAAAATATATTACAATACGATTTACATCATAATTTACAACATGCATCGATCGCACGAATTGGGGGCGACATTTATTAAATCAATAAACAGTTTCTCCATATACTTATTTCTACGATAGTTTCTCAGTAGGCAACTTGTAAGGCTTACAGAACAAGAGCCAAAATTATTATAGTGAGTACGGTGCTTTCATTTAAATTAATTAAAAACAATTTATTAAGCTCATGATTATTTTATCATAAATTCACGTTATGAAACTGCAACACTCTCTTTTATTTTATTTTTATTTTAGTCCGTCTGTTTGACGGGCTAATCTTCGAAACGACCGACTTTGACGAGACTTTCGCGGAATTTTATCTGGCTAATTTTTATCGGTAGGTAAAATAAAGATAAATAGGTATATATAAGATCCTGTACCATAAAGGATGTTTTTCCATTATTTTACCAGATTTTCAAAAAAAAAAAAACGTTATTTAGTTAGTTACTTACTCTTGGTGTTTTATCCAATGGAGCGTGTAGAAAGAAAATGCGTGATCGAAATTTCCTTTGATGCGGTCAGGCAGCTCCCCCTCAATGTCGAGCACGGCGAAGCTGGTGCGCGGCGCGGCGTGGTGCTTGTTCGCGAACTGCACCATCCCCTCGCTGATGTCGCAGCCCACGAGCCTCTTGTAGTTGCAGGGCAGAAACTTTTTCAGCACGCCACTCGTCACGCTTCCATCCCCGCATCCTATATCGATGACTGTGTCGCCGTCGTTTTTCCATTTAATCTTTTTCGCATACTCTTCTAAGCAATGCAAAGCATCCCTTTTCTGCATGGTGTTACTCTTCTGATACAATTCGGCATTGTTCATTTTTGTTTGATACAGTTGTTGGTTGGTTAATTTTTTTTTTGGTGTTATTTTTTTGAACGGATGCGCGTGCGCTACGTCGCTGTGTTCGACGCGGTTTCGGCGGTCGGTCTCGGCGGGAGCGTGGTTCGTATGTGTTTATATGTGCCACCGGTGCACGACATCGTTGACTCTATACTGTGGCACAGGGGGTTCAAGTTCAGGTTCTTGCCGAGGGACTTTCGAAACCTGAAAGTGAAGAGCGCGATGAAAATTGCTCTGTACCTAGAGTGTACTGTACAGGCGCGTAAAAGCTTGTATATCGTATCGATAAGTCCATATGTTTCCTGGATAAGAACGGGTTTTAATATGTGGGATCTTTTTTCTTAAAGCGATTTGTTGTGGTAGGTAGGTTTACTTCTCTATACAGAAACAAGTAATGGTTGTTGCGCTCACTCAACGACGCTTTATTCTGAGATGCAATGGGTCTTTAAATTTTGAACTTGTTTATGGTGCTCTGATATCAATAAGCTCTTAATTTGTAGAGCCGTCTACTACTAATTGCAAGGTTTAATTTAATACTCATAAAGTAAAGTTAACAATAGAAGAACAGATAGAAGAACAATAGAAGATATCTGACAGCACTACAAAATTCATGGTACATCTCCAGAAAACCTTTCATATTGATGAGTATTGGTGATTATGACACTTGACTTAGACGAAGAAGAAGAGAGATGCTTTATCTTAGATTTAGACTGCGTTGTAACACTATCGATAATTAATTTGTTATCGTTTTCACTAAAAAGCTTTGCACTCATGGTAGGTAGGTATATCTAGCAGCGGCGGCTTACATGATGCCATTATTTTCCTAGTACCCTAAGGAGCAAGGGCGGATCCAGCTTTGGTGCCAGGGGGGGGTCACATAGTCGTGGTCAAGTCACAAGAAGTTATAATTTAATTTTATAATCATAGGTATTTTATTAATGTACTAGTAGCTGTTGCCCGCGACTTCGTCCGCGGTATTAGTATTTCAAAAGTCCCACGGGAACCCTTTGTTTTCCGCGAATAAAAATAGTAGCCTGTCAACTCTCCAGGTTCTCAACTAAAAAAATGCAACTGAAAAAATCACGTCAATCTGTAGTTAATAGTTATGTCCGATAAAAATTAGTACCTACAGGATCTCTGTTTTATTATATTTAGGTTCATAAACTGATGTCGTAAAATATAAGTAAACCGTTTTACCCCCTTTGGGGTGGATTTTCGTCAAATTTTTCTTAGCTGATGCCTACCTCCTAGAAAGAACCTAACTTCCAAATTTTAAGTTAATAATAACAATAATTCAAACTTCCCTGTACAAACTTCCATCCCCTATTTTACCACCCTTAAGAAGAGATTTACGAAAATAATTTAAATAAGTTTTTATTATTTAAAACTAATAACTTAGGTACATGCCAATTTTCGTATCTGAAACTTCAAAAACATAGAACTTTCATGTAACCGTCCTACACCCATTTTACCCCCATAGAAGAGAAATTTCGTAAGATATTTTCTAGGCTGATATATCAATATCAGTAGAATAATATATCAATAGAAAGAACCTAGGTACCTTCCAAATTTCAAGTTAATAATAACAATAATTACTTCACATAAAAACTTTCATCCCCTATTTTACCACCCTTAAGGGGAGATTTTCCAGAATAACTTATACAGGTTTTTATTATTTAAAAGTTATGATCTTAATGTCTATTTTCATATATGTAACTTCAGAAACATAGAACTTTCACATAACCTTCCTACCCCCGTTTTACCCCCTTAGGGGAGGATTTTTGTGAAGTCTTTTTTGGAATGAACCTACTTTCCAAATTTCAAGTTGATAATAACAATAATATAATTAAAACTTCCCATTAAAACTTTCATCCCCTATTTTACCACCCTTAAAAGTAGATTTTTCAGAATAAAATATACAGGTTTTTATTATTTAATACTAATAATCTTAATGCCGATTTTCAGGTCTGTAACTTTAAAAATATAGGACTTTCATACAAACTTTCTACCCCCATTTTACCTCCTTAGGGGAAGATTTTAGTGATATTAAATAGCCTATAACTTTCCCCATTGATTGGACTACCAAACTCAAAAAAGAATTTTTAAAATCCAACAGGTACTTTCAAGAGATTAGCGCGTTCAAACAAACAAACAAACTCTTCCGCTTTATTATATTAGTATAGATAGTATAGATGTAAGTAGGTAATTACTGTACATAAAAATACCTATATTTAAATAACAAAATAATTTTTTCTTTTACGTCTTCTCCCGAAACGCGTTATTACGTCATCTACTGCAATGGGTACGTTTTTATGGACGTTAATCCATTGAAATGTTACAATTTAAGAACCGAATATTGCATTTATTAGAGGACGCAATTTTATTTTTGGGACATGTGTGGGGGGTCAATAGAAGCTTAACCTCAAGTTTGTGGGGTCGCTACCCTTGTCCACATTCCTGAACGCATCTGTCATTTTTCCTATCCATTGACATTTTGACACCTGACGTATCGCCGATGACAGCTACGATGAAGGAATCTTTTGCAAAAAGCCCTTGAAGTGACACTTTTTCTTTTTCAATTTTCACCAAGTCATCAAGAAGCGAAAAGTGGTGTGCGTTCCGCCACGTTTACGCATCATCAAATGCTCCATTCAGGTCGAGGAAAACAAGTTAAATTAGCTCCTTTCGAGTGTCGAGCAATATAAACAACAAAAACATATCGTGGAACCGCCGGTGCGGTGTGAAGTGCAAATACCAGCGCTGGTAAGAAACACAATACATTCAGTCCATCAGCAAATCAGCAGTTGGGGCGTGAGAAAAGGGCTGTTAAAGGAGCAACGGCAAAGATACAAAGACGCTTTAGAAGAACCAGCGCGTCCGTCATATTGTGAACCAGGTGACGAAAAACTCCTTGCACCTTACTCCTTTTTTTCCCCCTAACATTGGTCCGAGATATTTTTTTTGTAAAATGTATAAAAAAAAGTTACAGAGCAAAAAAGATTTTATAAAAATTTTCTCACTTTTTTGATTATAACTTCTTTAATTTTTAATTTGGGGCAAAAAGTTTTTAACACATATTTGTAGACAAAAGAATTTGCTACAAATTATGTTTTCACGATTTTTTTGTAAGACGCATAGTTTCCGAGATATCGCGAAAAAAGTGTTTTCCAAGATGGCGGCCGGGGGACAAGGGTGGCGACCCCACAAACTTGAGGTTAAGCTTCTGTTGACCCCCCACACATATCCCAAAAATAAAATTGCGTCCTCTAATAAATGCAAAGCTCATGTAACATTTCAATGAACTACGTAGAGAAGTGGCAGTCCGATTAGACGTTATTCAATCATTGAAGCTCTTAGCCACGATTTGATTCTCATACAAAATATTAAATTGATTAATATTGAAGGAACTTACATAAAATCTATATTGTGACAAAAATATATAAAAACATAACATTTAACAATTTTAATTAGTGATCCACCTAGGTCCTGGACGCAGCCCAGGGGGGGGTCATGACCCCCATGACCCCCCCCCTGGATCCGCCCTTGCTAAGGAGAGTAGTAGAGTCAAACTAAGGAGGGGTTTTTAAGTTCCGTCCCTAGAGGAGTGTTAATATTTGTAGAGTTTAGAGTCCGAATCCACGCAGATGAAGTCGTGAGCATCAGCTGGTCCTTTATAACCCTTTATCTTCATTTGAGAGAGAGTTAGACAGAAAAAAATTTAAGTAAACGTGTGGTTGGGTTACGGCATCGTTCAAATAATCATTATTTATTTATTTGTATACCGACTAGACGTGTGCGCCGCGCCGACCCGCCGCCGCCGCCGTCATTTTTTGGACGCCGCCGCCGCCGATCTGTGTATCGGCGTAAAATCGGCGCGAGTTCTAAATGTTTTAGAACACCCTCCAACATCATTCATCCTCTTCTATACCAAATAACCTAACGATTACACCATTCATATTCCATATTTCTATACAATAAATTACAAAAAAAATACGATCGATATGAAGTTAAATACCTTCCTATTCATAATAAAACTTAACTAACTACCTTACTACCTACTTACCTAACTAAAAAACTTACTCCGACAACATCTGCTTCATCATTTTGTAAAAGCCAAAATAAATATCCATTTATTTTGGCTTTCCGAGAATCTTCTCACAAGGGATTTATGTTTGTCGATTTGTAGATCAGTCATGCCTTTCGATGGTGTATTTAACGAGGGGTTAGAAGACTTATTAGAATAGAATAGAAATGTTTTTTATTCAAATAAACTTTTACCTACTTTTGAATCGTCAATTGAATCTACCACTGGTATCAATCTATTGACGAAATATGAGGTCAATAATTATAGAAAAGAAGATAATACCGACTCGAACCACTATCTCTAGAGAAGCCTTAAACTGATTTATTATACGACTCCATGTTAACACACACGCTACTACACTACACTATATTGGCAAAAATTTAGACCTATGCAGTTCTCACAACAGACCTTTAGTCCAGTAACTTTGAACTCGTCTGTCCATCGAGTGGGGGGTCTACCTATGCTTCATTTACTGGTGCGAGGTCGCCATTCAAGCACCTTGGGACCCAACGTCCATCGGTTCTTCGAGCAATGTGCCCCGCCCTTTGCTACTTCAGTTACACGACTCGTTGAGCTATGTCGGTAACTCTGGTTCTCCTGCGGATCTCCTCATTTCTAATTTGATCCCGCAGGGATACTCGGAGCATAGCTCTCTCCATCGCCCGCTGAGTGACCCTGAGCCTTCTTATGAGGCCCATTGTTAGCGACCATGTCTCAGATCCGTAAGTCATCACTGGCAACACGCACTGTTCGAAGACTTTCGTCTTCAGACACTGAGGGATATTGGACGAAAATACATCTCGAAGTTTCCCGAATGTTGCCCAGACGAGTTGGATTCGACAGTTGATCTCTTTCTCAAAATTGGATCTACCTAGCTGGACCGTGTGTCCTAGGTATATGTACTAGTCTACAATTTCGGGTGCCGAGTTCTCAAAGATTACCGGGTAGAGCGGAACATGAGCATTAGACATGACTTTCGTCTTACTCATGTTCATTTTTAAGCCCACCTGTTGAGAAACTCTGCTGAGATCATTGAGCATTGTACTGAGGTCTTCCAGAGTATCTGCCATCACGACTATATCATCGGCAAACCGTAGGTGAGTGACGTACTCACCGTTTATGTTGATGCGAAGTCCGTTCCAGTACAGAAGCTTAAAGACCTCTTCCAACGCAGCGGTAAATATCTTCGGGAAGATAACATCTCCCTGTCGGATTAGCCTCGTAATCTGGTCCTGTATACGGACTGACATAGTGGCGTTTTCCAATAATCCTTTTTAGTGGGCCCCTACATCACAATCATAATTATTTACTTATTTATCATAAGAAGTTATTGTAAACGTCCTTAAAATATACTATCAAAAACTAGTCCTTTACGGTTCCCCAAAATCGCCAAAATCTGAACGCTATGTACCCCATACTTGCAAACGTTAAAGTTACTGGACTATGTGGCAAGTTGTTGTTATTGCAAAAGTTTTATTTAATTGTACCTATCTGATTTTCAGTAAAAATAATTCTACAAGTTAGACAGTTTTATTAAAATTATCCGCGCCGAATTTACGCCGAAAACACGCCGCCGCCGCCGATTTTTGACCGGCGTGCGCCGCCGGAGATTTTAGGATCGGCGCACACGTCTAATACCGACACAGATGTAATAAATAAATAAATTATAATAATTTAATTATTACATCCCTATCCCTATTTTCTAATATATATTTTTTATTTTCAGGCCTTCGAAATTCACGTATAATTCAAAATCTTTACAACTAACACCCTAATATTATATTAAAACTAATATACTGCCATGCTAAGCGCAAAAGCGATATCTCAAAAAAAAAAAATAGTTTTCTTGATTTTTATAGCATCAGATAGTTTAAAAAAATACGCATCTAATGAACTAATCTAAATAGTGGTATCTTAATTAAAATATATAAAAAACCTTTAAAAATATTTTCCCTATCTCAATTTTGCTAGATCAATAATGACGATTTAAAAGCACTTGTAAAAGTTTATTTGAATAAAGAACTTTTCTATTCTATACCTACACGAAAAAATAAATCACGCAATATACCTAATGCATAAATTATTGTATTTGAAAAGCAAAACAATCAACCCGCAACGTGAAAAGAAAACTATATTTTACAAAACTTCGATTTTCTGACAAGTTGCTTTTACTGAGATACCGCTTTTGCCTTTAGCACGACACAGTACCTATTTAGAAAATTGTGACAACAATTTTTATCTCATAATTTACATTAATTTACATTTCATTGAAGCACAATAATTTTATTTTAGAAATAAATACGAGTAGGTGCATTGAAAATAAGTCTAACGAACATCGTAACTAACGGTAAAGTCAGTGTTTACCATCTATCTTCATTCTTCAGTCTTCTATCTAAGTATACATATAATAAAGTCGTAGACTTGCCGTATCTGTACATTGAAGATTTTTGCAAAATAATAACTGGGAGATGTTAAGGATAAGTAATAGAACGTAAAAAAGCTATTTTTGAAATTTTTGTCTGTTTGTCTATATGTTTGTGCGCGCATCACGCAAAAACTACTGAATGGATTGAAACGAAACTTGGTACGATTTAAGTTTATACTACGGAGTAACATATAGGATACTTTTTATCCTGAAATTCAGCACGGTTCCCTAGGGAGAGGGTATGAAAGTCAAAACGTGTATTTAGCTGTAATTCAATAACGCGTGGTCCGATTTCATTCATTCTTTTTTTGTTAGAAAGTGTATACTTCAAAGATTACCGACTAATCTCTAAAAGGCTGGATCGATTTTGATGGGACTTTCACTGGCGGATGTTTACATTTTGATCTACCTAAACATCCGCCAGTGAACTTTTAACAGTTTTTAGCATGATATGAGCTCAAAGGAGCTTAGGAAAAACGAAATAATTCCTACAGGATTTTTTAAAAAACCAATATATACCTATCCATGCGAACGAAGTCGCGGGTGTCCGCTTGTTAATATATAAAACAAAGTCGGGTTTGTTTGAACACTTATAACTCGAGAACGTCTGGAGCGATTTTCATCGTTATTGATTTGTTGTATTTGTCTCCGTCCTGAATAGCAGAATAACTATTTTCCAATGTTTTTACATTGGAAAATTGACGAAAAAATAAAATAAAAGTAAAAACATTTTCCCATACAAAATGTTCACGGGTTTCGTAACTGTCAAACATCCCGTCGCGTCGATACGGTAAACTCTCTCACCCGTACCTATTAAATTCTTCCGTAGTGTGTTTGTCACCTAACTCCTCCTAAACGGCTGGACCGATTTGTATGAAATTTTGTGTGTATATTTCAATCCTGGATGGTTTGAAAACACAATTACCGGGTAGGTACAGGTAACCTACCGGGTCTCAGTAGGTGGCGCCGATGTTGGTATGTCACCGGGCAGGACGAAGTCTGCCGGGTCCACTAGTTGACTTATAAATATATCTACTTAAATATATTGTCGAGGTATGCAACCTCTGTTAATTCGTGTGCGCTGGCCAATTACACCAGAAGAAAAGAGTTTGTCAATGAGAACATTTTAAGAATTCGAATTACTTACGAAGCCGCAATCGAGAATTAGCTACGAGAGGACACTTCAATTCTGTTTCTTGTACTGTGCATATACCTGAGTAATCTCCTGTCCGGACCGGAGCCCTAAAATCCTTTTGGTCCATTTATTGTTGTATTGTTTATCACAAAATATACGGAGTTATTGTATTCAAGATGTAGCCACTTGTTTGATTTCCGCTACAATATCAATGGTTTTTTCCTGATACCTAGTTGTATTTTTAGTATCGTAGAAGTAATAATTAGCTCCACAATTTATTGGTAAAGAACACGGCAATAATATTTATTACTATTAAAAATCTTAGTTTTAATTAAAAAAGACACGTCCAACCAATTAGCGCTTAATAACGCACATTTTATTGGAGAGTGGCTAGTTTTAAGCATTGTTGCATGTATTACTTCTGTTTATTTATTTTTTGTCATAATCTGTTGTGTGTGTTTAATAAATAAATAAATAAACTATTACCTATACTATTAAACTAGTAGGGCGCGTGGCTGCGCGGCCCGCTAAAGCGGACCGCGGGGTTTCGAGTAGGTTGTTTTTGTTTGAGCAGCCTCCACCTATCTTTAATACCCTGGATGTGCCGTGCCTCACCCATCTTCAAAATCTTCAATCATCAGCTCTTTCCATATTTTTCCTCCGCATACATTTTTTTCTTCTATACGAAACCATTAATGAATATATATTTTTTTTTTGTGTGAAAATATAATTCCGCACTCTTGATTTTTTTTCTGTTCATCAAGTATATCTTTATTTCTTGATCATATTTTTCAAAGAAACTACTCTTCCATCTTTTATACTTGGTGAGATAGACACCGACAAAATTTTTATAGCCGCCATCTTGAATCCGCCATTTTGGTTTTTTTTTTTGATCACTGCCAGTTGGATGAGGTTTCGAGTACTTTTAGATTGAGCACCTCTCACCTATCTTCATAAATTCCAAAACATAAATTCCGCCATCTTTTCTTTTTCTGTTCATCTAGTTGATTTTTGGTTTTTGGTCATATTTTTCAAATAAACCACTCTTCCATCATACTTGGTGAGATAGACACCAACGAAATTTGTATAGCCGCCATCTTGAATCCGCCATTTTGGATTTTTTTCACCTTAGTGCCAATTGGATGAGGTTCTGAGTATTTTTTGTTTGAGCAGCCCCCATCTATCTACAATACTCTACCCGGGCTCATTAACCATCTTCCAAACCCTCAATCATCATGTCTTCCCATATTTTTCTTTGAGATTTCTCCAAAGAACCGCATCAACCGCCTTGCATAGTTCACAACTTCTCTCTCTCAATATTCGCCATACATTTTCTATGGAAAAATAAATTCCGCCATTTTGATTTTTTTTTCTATTCATCGAGTAGACCTTCGGATCCTGATCATCTTCTGCGAAGAAACCACTCTTCCATCTTTTATATCCTTCGAGATGGACACTGACGAAATTTGTATGGCGGCCATCTTTTTTTCGCCATTTTGAATTTTTTTTCAGCTCACTGCCAATTGGATGACGTTTCGAGTGACATTTGCTCGAGCACCCCCCACCTATCTTCAGTACCTTAAGCGTGCCCGTCGCTCGTCTCTGAAATCCTCAATCATCAGCTCTCTCCATATTTTTGTTCCGAATGAATTTTTGTCCTCTCTACGACACCATTATTGAAAAAAAAAATTTCATACAAAATTGTTCAGGAGAGGTGATCAATCAGTCAGTCAGTCAGTCAGTCAGTGAATGAATCAGCACGAGCAGCTATATATATATTAATTAAAATATACGAAGGATGGAAAATAAATTAGAAAATCGATTGTTGTGGAAATGACAGGTCTCAAATTGTAAATCATTGGAATACAAACAATGATAAATCTTCTTCTCTATAATATTATATATCACTAAATATCAATGACTCTCTTGTGAATTTTTATTCTTTACTCTTTCACATATAGACGAATTTCGCTCGCACGCACTGTTCGTCTACTGCAAAAAAAACTAAATTGTGCTATTGCCTATTTTCTGTAGTTAACCTAGTGGTCTAAGATCCCGCTATACAACGACCTGCACCGAGATGTTTATTTGATGACACATATTTTATATTTAATTTAATATGTCTATAATTATATTGCATATGGGTTGCCTAACAAATTTCAGTCCAGGATATGATTAATTAATAATTAAAAAAAAAAAATTTTTTTAAACATTTCAACGGTTTGATTATTAGACAAATTCTATACCAATCGAAAGTATGAAGCCCATAAAATATGCAAACGTTAGGTTGCTTATTCTTTTCCGGTCACAACTCTCGGGTAGCCAGGTGTAAACAGGTAAATCGATACTAGCATTTTGCACTGGTCTGATTATTGAATTAAAATTAAATAAAATAAAGATTATTTCATTAAGAATTTGTCTAATATAATCAAACCAGTGAAATGTTATTTTTTTTTAATACAGCAATAATCATTATCTAATTAAATACCTTAAGTACATTGTTGATTTATTATACCTAGATCTATATGGCCTTTTACAGCATATGATTTAAATGAATATTTTCGAAGATATTACTGATTTAAAAATTGCGGGACGTAGCCTTTGCGCGCGGCGGCGGTTCCAGCCGGCCGGGGCGGCGCGTAAAGTTCTCCCTATAGCACTTTGAATTTAGCAGCGATCGTACGCGTTTATTATCGGAGCTCTCTAGCGAGGAAAATAACAATCACACTAATATTATAAAGGCGAAAATTTGTGTGTATGTTTGTTCCTCTTCTCCGCCGCAACTACTGAACCGATTTGGCTGAAATGAATGGAGATAGCTTATGCCCTGACTTAACACATAAAATACTTTTTATCCCGGAAAAGTATTCCTTTGGGACTAAAATAGATAATATAGACCTCCAAAAACGCCTTAGAGGGCGCTGACTGTTCTTAGGTAAATCACGCTCACATAACACATTATTGCAATACTTTGCTGTGTTGCATGCATTGGCAACACATAGGCTACTCTTTATCCTGGAAAAATGCACAGTTCCCCCGGGATTTTGAAAAACCCGGAATCTATAGCTATACAACTATATCACAGCTATAGGTAGATTACTATATAGCGACCTTGCTTGATATTTTAAGTATAAAGGTTGGAAAAGGGAGCGGGAACGGGAACCGGAACTCCACGATTCCCTCGGGATTTGTTCAAAACCGAAATTCACACGGGCGAAGCCGCGGGCAGAAGCTAGTAAAGTATAAGTACAGATGTCAAAGCATGACGTTTTCCAAAAGTTAATTTCCATACTAAATAACAAAAGGCACTGTTAGTGTTAACTTTAACCTAAAGAGTTACAGCCGTAGCCTCTAGAGTCTAGATAATTTTTTCAGCTGATATAAATACCTAATAGTTGTAGTGTGACGTAACCGAGGATATAAATGAACAGTATCTACCCAATGGAGTTTGTCGAGAGCTTCTTCTCCAACCAGGGCGCGTTTGGAACCCTTGCATTTATAGATTGAAGTTGACTAAAAGTATTTAGCACCTCAATAAGTACAATGAAAAATACGAGCATATTTTTGACCGTTGAAAAGAATTTGGAACAATCTAACTAATTAATGATTAAATTATTGTAAACTTTGACTTTGAATTATTTTCTAACTTTCATTAGTGTGTGTTGAGTGTATAGTGTTATAGGTATAAGAATAGTTTTTAAAAGGAAAACTGGAAATTTTCAGTCGTGCCTTCTGATTTTTTTCTCTCCAAATATTTTCCTTAGACGGCTAAAATTCCTTCCAGATTTCGGTAGGACTTTCAGTATACAAGTAAATAATATTAGAATAAATAAATCAAAAGTTCTTTGTAATTACGTGTACTTTGTAAACTCGGTAGTTACGTGTACGCGTACGAGTTCCGGCTCTTGACATCTTGAATTTTCCATAAGATTCAAATAAACTAAATCTTCAATAGAAAAACTTAACAATATTCACAGAGGTGAACACTTTTATTTGACTTTTCCATTCTTTCTTGTCTCCACAGTGTGTCCTTATCGCAACAGTTTATCTGAAAAATAATTTTCCTCTGTACAATGTACATACTTCTAATATTGTAACAATGTGACTAGCGTAATTCATACTTATCCGAAAATAGACGCTTTTTATCTGTACCTATGATCGACAACCTCGATGTGTGAACTCCTTTGTATAGTAATATATTTACTTGTAAATCGATAGCCTTGATCTCATCCATATAATGAATCCATATAGAGGTGTACAACTTCTTTTACCTAAGCTTTGCCAACGTTAGATACTCAGTCAATTTTAATTTTTTTTAACTGCGAAAAGTTGTTGAAAACTGCGGAAAGTTGGAAAATCATTTGTTGGTAATTCTGTACTTTTTTATAATATGTTGCCAGAGAACATTTTGGATATGTCTCTCAATAAGTTCAAGGGTTTTATTAAACGCAAATTAGTTGAAAAATCTTACTATAGCTTAAAATATTTTTTTAATGACAAAAATCCATGGACATAGATTGCTCTAAAAGCCAACAGTTCAAATCATTTTTATGGCTTTACCATATTATTGTAAGATGGTGATAATAAAAAAAATAAACCCGGCTGAGTTTGTTGTGGGCTCTTCTCAGACCAGGACGCGTTTGGAACCCTCGTAGCTTTAGTTTTAAGTTTCCGTAAGTAATTATCACCATTGCCTGTTCCTAAATTGACGTTCAAAAAGTGTACAGTGTACCAATTTTGAATAAAGTTTATTTGATTTGATTTGATTTGATTATGAACATTGATTATGAATAAGAAGTAATATCATAGCTTTAACAATGTTTGGGCGTGGGCTACGCTGCGTAGTAGGTACCTATAACTAGCATTCACTGTGTAAATGAATGCAGTTTTATTTAAATTTTAGTACATATTATAGGAACTAATTCTATGTTAGTCGATTCATCGATTAATTCGAGAGAATGAATAGACATTTATATATTGAGAGTATTACACAATAGAAACAATTGTTAAGTATTTAACACAAAACTTAATTACTTATATTTATTTACAAGCGGACACCCGCGACTTCGCGTGGATATTGGTTTTTTAAAATCCCGTGTGAATCATTTTGTTTTCCTAAGCTCCTATGAGCTTAAATATACCTTGCTAAAAACTGTTAAAAGTTCATTGGCGGATGTTTAGGTAGATCAAAATGTAAACATCCGCCAGTAAAAGTCCCATCAAAATCGATCCAGCCTTTCTGAGATTAGCTAGTAATAATCTTTAAAGTATCTCCTTTCTAACAAAAAAAGAAATCGGACCACGCGTTAATGAATTACCGGTCTTGTGCCGCTTGTATCCAGCGGCTCCCTGCGACTTTTTGGATGTCGTTGGTCCACCTAGTGTCTACCAACACTGAGGGGGGGATCACGCTGTCCCGATCCCCTCCTCTTTAGCGCGGGAGCCCCGGCTGGTGGCCGGGGCGGCTGATAGACGCCTGGGACGTATACAACGGGTTCCCCAGGCGTCCAGCACAGTCAGCGAGAGGGAACAGCCGTGGTGGTTTTAGTTAGGGTATACCCATAGGGGGAGTCCCACATAACCCCCGTTCTGCCCAAAGAACGGGGGTAGCCATAAAGCTTTCCACCACGTCAAAAAAAAAAAAAAAAAAAGTGTCTACCAACACTGCGCTTTCCGGTGGGAGGTATCCAGTTATCAGTTTAGGTCAACGTTTATAGTCCGTTCGGTAACATAGTGTCCCTTAGTATTTTGCTTTTATTTTTATTTATTTTTTCTGTTTGTAATTTTCTGTTTTTAGTCTGCCAATCCGCACTTGGCCAGCGTGGTAGACTATGGTTAAAATCCTTCTCATTTTGAGAGAAGACCCGTGTTCATGATAATATTATAGGTATGTTATGTTTATGGTTATATTGTAATAAAATACGAATATAAAAAAAGTATAAAAAGGAAAGACAATTTTAATATAAAAATATGAGTAGGTATAAAACGCCAAAATCCCTTGTACCTGTACACCCCGTGCGGCATCTTTTGAAGTCACTGGCGGTACCTTTGGCAAAACGCCGCGCGGTGGAGGCGGCGAGAGACAAAGGTGAAAGTAAGAAAACGAACAGACTTTAATTGTTAAATTAATTGCCTAAAACGCACATAACTCCAAAAGTTGAAGTTCGTGCCACGGATTGAACTCTTTGAAACCGAAGAGACCGAAGAGTCTCTTGGAGACCGAAGTCTTAACCACTAGGTTATATTACCACTTGTCTCTGCACTTGCATATCGAGAGTGAATAATTTAATGCCAAGTTAGTCAAGTCTTGCCAAGTCATAAACAAAATGACTAAAATTTTTAAGACCTTTCATTTTGACTTTAAGAATTTTCATTTCATTTCAAATTGTTAAGAATTTTCACTATGTACCTGTACGTACCTACACATCCATGTATCCATGTAGATTGTAGATACCTACTGAGCCCGCGATTCCTACTCGAACTTAACCGTCTTGTATTTTTAACCCTCGACGCAAAAACGACGGGGTGTTATAAGTTTGACGTGTCTGTGTGTGTGTATGTGTCTGTGTCTGTGTGTGTATGTGTCTGTCTGTTCCCCTGTAGCGCTCAAACGGGTGGACTGATTTGAATGCGGTTTTTTTGTATGAAAGGCGAATTAGTCGACAGTGTTGTTAGCTATGTTTGATGAAAATCGATCGAATATTGCCGCCGCTACAAAATGGCGGATTACATATTTTTTCATAACTCCCTTAATATGGATATCAAATGAAAGGGCTTGACTAGTAGAATATCACTATTGTAAATCCAAGATGGTCGCCGCCACAAAATGGCGAATGTCGGGGGTTTTTTAAATTTTTAATTTATACTTGTAATGTTACAGCCATGATAACCTATTATAGTGCAATTAATGCCGAGTAAGGTGCCGAGAATACTGGCTGCATTGTCACACTCAACAGCCAGGCTGATTCTTTTCGCAAAATATAATTATGAACCAGCACTTCTAGTACCTGAAGATGCTATTAAACGCGGTGTAGATTTTTGAACTAAGCTTCCATGTCCAGGGTCTCTACGGCAAACGGAACAAAAAATATCTCTCGATGAGAGTGGCAAACTTGCGCCGTTTAACAGACTTTGCTATTTCAGCTACGGCTCACATGTCACCTGAGTGCTTAGTCTAAGTTTGAAGCGCTCCAAAACTAAAAGTATACTAGAAGTATACTATTGATCGAATCACAAATGACTTCAGAGCAAAATGAACCCAAATACTCCATTTAGGTTCCATTTAGGTCCATTTTACTCTGAAGTCATGGTTGATTCGATCAATAGTATACTTATAGTATACTAAAAAGTTTTGGATCGCTCCAAACTGAGACTAAGCACTCTGATAACACAGAGCCGTTGTATGGATTCTCCCCGTTATAAGAGAACCAGCGTCAATCGTATAGTCTATAAAGAACTCAAACCAGCAGCGCTTATGAGTAACTACTTTGACGTTTACTTAATACCCCTTTGTGCTTACATGAAACAGAAGACGTGGCAAATAAATTGGCCCATTAAGTATCTATATGTAGGTATAGGTGGTAGAGATCGACCAGAATCTCATGAAAAATAGGGAAATGAAATTCCAAGGTTAGCAACACTACGGCCGCCCTAGCGATAAACAAAGCAACTGACATTTTTTGTGAAATTGACTTTTTGCATTAACAAAAGTTTTATGTCGAGTAGTTTTTTACCACAGTTTGATATTTCAAATAACTATAACCGTTTACTGAAATTTAAATTGCCCAAACAAAGTAACTGCACTCACTAACCCGGAATATAAATGCAAAAACCAAGTAAACAACAAGCACAACACAAAAACAAAGTAATTGGATGTTGATTACTTTGTTTTTGTATTTAAAATGCAGTTGTTGGATTTTTCGTTTCGTGAAACGATCCCAGGTAAGGTGTTCTGAATGTAATTACTTTGTTTATCACTAGGAAAGCCGAGTTAAGCAACACTTACTACAAAATTTAACTTCCCCATTTTTCATGAGATTCTGGTCGATCTATATTCAATATTTCATATACTTAGTTTAAATTAAAATTGTCGATAGTAAATATTTCAAAGAAAGTGAAGAAAAAAACCATAATGTACCTGATTTTCTTCAGTAGTCTGACAATGTGAATTCACATATGACATTGTGTTTTGGCCTGGTATTGATTGCACTTAGTCAATTGGTGGTTCCAAAATCACATTCGTAAATGAATCTTCTGTATCATGACCTTAGCTACACCGATTCACATGTACCCACCTCACGTTTGCATTCCATTGCGTATGCATTACGTTTTTTGACTGACAGTATTATATATTATTATTTACCTTACAACCTTTGAATTAGACATTATTTTCGTTTGGTTCTCGTTGTGCATTTGATTTGAATGTGTTGCGCAATTTCCGCCGTATCGTTTGAAATTAATATCAATTGCATGCTTTACAAGGTGCGTTTTCGGTTATGATGTTTGCGATATTTTGGTTTCGCCCACGACAGTTTCGAAACGTCTTAAGATGCAGCTGTTCAAGTAAGTCAATGGAGTTTAAAAGCGACGATCAAGGTGTAATTTTCTTTGGTTCGGGCGACGAAATTGTCACGCTATACCTACACAAGTGTTGAGCAGGACCGGGCGCATTCGATCTTCTTTGACCGTCTGCAAAAAAGTCCATTGCCCTGGAGCTGCGTCGCTTTTCAACTTTTTTATTACCTTTATTTGTGCCGTGTCTACTCAGCTGGGTTAGGATTCTTGACCTAGCCTAATGTGATTTGTATTGATCACACGACCGTCTCCGTATTCAATTAGATGACGCTGACGGTGTTCCTTTATTTGCATAGGTGTTATTATTATGCTATGTAAGTCTACCTGTTCTTTTGTTTAATAAATGAACGCAGTAGTATCTAACACTAGTGGACCCGGCAGACTTCGTCCTGCCCGGTGACATATCGACATCGTCGGCGCAACCTACTGAGACCCGGTAGGTTATATTTACCCGGTAATTGTATTTTCAAACCATCCAGGAACCCATTGAAATATGTATACACACAAAACATACAAATCGGTCCAGCCATTTAGGAGTAGTTAGGTGACAAACACACGTAGGTACAGAAGAATTATAATTATAGGTACGGGTGAGAGAGTTTACCGTATCGACGACGGGATGAACATTAAATTATTGACAGTTGCCAAACCAATGAACATTTTGTATGGGAAAATGTTTTTTCTTTTATTTTGTTTTCGTCAATTTTTTAATGTTTTTAGTAGTTATTCTGCTATTCTATATATTATTATATAGATTATTATAATATAGATTACAGGAACTTATTATTATATTAGGTGGAACATTTCCTTTTGACGTGATAACGTCATATAAATAGATGAACGCCGGCTGCACGCACGAAAAAGTGTCACGTTCCGGCTGTGCCGAGCGTGCAACCGAGAGCGTGGAACAAGCGATAGAGAGGCACTATCGGCCTAAGCGTTCGGCTTCATCAATGTTTTCTTTTGATATTATCACGTAAAATTATCGTCCGTAAACCGACTTTACAGACAACACTGACGTAATTACTATTACGTCAATGACAGACAACCAATTTTTTTGTACATGAATAGATAAAGACGATTAATAGATTTAAAAGGTTGCTGAAGTATAAGGATCAAGTTAGTTTATAATTTACGCCAATATAAATATATCACAGCAAAAACGACCTGCATCATACGTATAAGTATATATTATACCTACACAATGCACATGCATTAAAGGTAAGTACATATGTATCTAACGTATGCAGGTCTGTAACTGAAGTGATGTACCTGTGTGCAAACAACACGTTTTGGTAATGTGCAAGCTGTAATCTAAACTTGAAATTCAAGGACGAAGTTAAAAACCGGCGAAAAAAATTCAAGACGGTGCATCCATACGCCATAATGCAAGTGCGCAGTACATTTTAAACGAGCCGCTATAAATAGTCTTGATACTTTAAACTTTACTAAAATGATGAAAGTGATTTCAGACTATACATAATATAATATTTTATAAAATAATATTTTAATTATTAGGTATGCCTATTAGTGGGATTTTTATATGTTCTCATATTATACATCACGACCACAAAAATTACCTACAGCCTTTTTAACGTCCCACAGCTGGGCGCGGGACTCATCTCTTTAAGGTAACTGTAGTGCATAAGTAGACAAAGCTTTTATTATCATGCACTCTATATCATTTTGAAAATCATCAAAGTATTGATGGTTTGGTTTTTCATGGTTTTATAAAATTTTCATATGGAATTTGATTATGTTGGTCTTATGGAATTTCAATAGTCTAAAGTGAAAGAAAGCCACCAAAATAGCGCGTTATAATATATGGATCTATATCTCATATACATTATACATAGATATTATTTTTACGTAGGTATTTAATGTTACTCAGTAATATCATATAGATATGGAAAAATTAATAAAGGCGAGACAAATAAATCAATTTTCCACTGCGCTTTTGTAATAGGTAAAATATTATATAGAAAAGTGTCTAGAAAAGGAAATGCAAATACAAAGTAAGTAGGTACTTTTCGATAAGGACTTCAGTAAGGGCAAGTATCAAAAAGGCTCAACGGCTGTACACTGCAGTCCGCAATGTCACCCCGTCCGAGTTCAATGCTCAAGATCAGGAGAAAGGGCTCGTATTTAGGGAATTTTATTATGCCATATACTTTTTCGGATATTTATATCTTTAAATTTAGTAACTTGCTGTTTTAAGTCTTTTTTTTATTCAACTACAAATTAGCCCTTGACTGCAATGTCACCTGATGGTAAGTGATGATGCAGTCTAAGATGGAAGCGGGCTAACTTGGAAGAGGTATGCATACCCCTGATCGGTTTCTACACGGCATCGTACCGGAACGCTAAATCGCTTGGTGGCACGGCTTTGCCGGCTGAAGCCTCCCACCAGACCAGACCAGAGACAATATAGAAATTTTAAAATTCCAAATTGCCCCTGCCGGGAATCGAACCCCGGACCTCTCACTTATAAGACCACAGCGCTCACCACTGCGCCAGGGAGGTCGTCAGTCGTCTATCTGACAATCTGCAATGGACTTTACAAATTGACATTTGAATTACTGCTACCTACAGTTCGCAAGTCGCAATTAAATTACTAGATACATACCAATTAATTATTATTAAAGATTCTTGATTAGGTATCAGAATATCAGATCTGCATTACTTTGTGCAGTTTTTTTTAATTAATCTACAAGTTAATCTTGACTGATTGATTATCATAACCCTGATCGGGTTTCCACGCGGAATCATAACAGAACACTAAACATGGCGTCACGGCTTAGCCGGGAGGGTGGTAACTAGCTAGAGCCGGAGCCCCCCTTCAAACCAGATAATTTAGAAATTATAAATTCTAATTTAGAAATTATAAATTCCTAAATTATAAAGTCTCTGGCGGGAATCGAACCTGGGCTTTCCCAATTGTGACCACAATGCTCACAACTACGCCAGGGAGGTTGTCAAAAAGTAATTTTATTCTGCTGCTGTCCCATAGGTTCCTTAGCGCAGTAGCAACAAAACGATTTATTTAGGAAATTATAATTTTTTTCTGGTCTAGTCTGGCTTTGGCCGTGGTTATTTTATGACCGGCAAAGACGTGCTGCCAAACGATTTAGCGTTCCGGTACGGTATCGAGTGGACACCAATAAGGAAAATACGAAATCAAAGTAAAATTCTTTGACACTAATCCATCCTTAGTCCTAACTCTTAACATATCAAAAAAAAAATCGTACATCAGATTACCTTAGTAAATACAACAGCGTTGAAAATAAAAACAAACACTTTCTTCGAGAAGAACAAGTCTTACGAAATATTTTATTAGGTATCTCATAATAAATATTTCGTAATTGCTTAACGTGATGCATCAAACGTGTATGGTTCTGTATATGTTAAGCAGGCATTTTATTACAATTAGAGATCAGCACATTAACATGAGAAAACGATATTGTCTAGGCCTACCATTCACGAGCGCAACAATCCGCGAGATTTGTCTGGCGACAAGTCCGCGTTCGTCACAAGGTTCGTCATGAGACTCACAGATTTGTCCGTGGCGACGCGAGCGGCGAGCCGCACCCGCGCCAATCCGACCAATCTATGCGTGTATGGGCGCGCGGTAGATTTGTCCGCGAACTAGAGCAAATTCGGTGAGGAGGAAAAGACATTGTTATTATTAATACAGAACTGAATGCAAAATCAATTCTCATGAAATTACCTAAAAAAGAAAATGATTTCAAGTTGTCAAAGGGTTCCGTACCGTTCTATCTTGATAGTTCGTCCGCTCACGGCTCCACAAGTGACCTTAGGATTTTGATGATGAAACCAAGGAGTGAAAGTTAGAAAAAAGTCAATATCACGAAGTGGCCCGAGACGTATGAGAAGACCATATTTCGGTATCATTGTACCATTTATATTAACATTAAAGACGGAGAAAGTAGCTGACCTTGCCCCTGCATCTTAACTAATCGTGCATATTTAGATAAAAAACAAAACATCATATTGTTTGTAACTTTTATAGCCGTGGTAACTTATGGGAGTTTTAAGTGAAGTTGAGATTATCTTGTTTTAGTGGTGTGTACTTGATAAAATCTATAAAAGTAGTTTGATATAACTTCTTCTATTCATAGGTTTGCTGAGAGTGTCGTGTTCTGATCGGTACAGTGTCATGAACCTCTTTGGTCTGATCGTAATAGAGATATCACCAATTGCCTAACACACGAAATATGAAATGCACTTAATTCTGTCGACATAAAATCGAAGACATCATCAGCGAATAGCAATATCACAAGTAAATTGCAAGAAATGTGATAAAGCATTTCTTGCGATTCAAAAACATGAATGGACCTAGAATAGTCGTGAGGAACTCCCATTACTAAGTAATCTGGATGACTCCATATCGATGAATTATGAATATACACTCGTAATTCTACGATTGATTCGTACTCTTTGAATACGATTATTGGAATAAGATGAAATGATACCAAAAAGAGACTAAGGGCCTGTTTCACCACCTTCTGATAAGTGTCGAATAGCCTAAACGTAAACGTAAACGTAAGTTTTGTCATTTTCTTACTTTATGTTAAGTGACAAAGACAAAAGTTATAGATGACTATCCGATACTCATCCGAAGGTGGTGAAACAGGCCCTTAAGGTAGTATATTTAAAATTTATAAATCTCCAGTGTAGACTTAACTTAAACTTAACTATGGAAAAATTAAAAATTCTTATGAGTTTACAATCGACGATGTCCCTAGGTAAAAAATGAAAAACCTATTGAAAAGTAAGTCTCTAGGTAAGGAAATGACTAAAGATCAGTAAGCTTATCTTCGAAATATAGGAATCTGATTTTTCTGTTGTACCTACCAAGTGTCGTATTTCGTCGTTTGCATTTCGTGCATTGTGCCGAAATATAATTTCCCGAAAGTTACATCCTAATCGATCTATTTTTACAATTTTATGATAGTGACGTCTATATTTTCGGTTTACTTTAGCTTCGTTCGTTCCTAAAAATTGATACAATTCTTTTAACTTGAATGATTGCAAAAATCGTACTTTTGTCCTCTCTCAACCTGTTATAGAGTGCATTGCCCCATGCATTACTGCCCAAATTTTAAATTGGTACCCTTTCTTACTCATACTTACGTCATTTCCGTTTGTGTAAAAGAGCCGGAGAGACGAAATAAATTGTTTAGGCACCGTGCGTCGGTTAAAATTGTTCTCTTATTGAATTGCCAATGGTTCAGACATTAAGGCAGGTTATGTTTGAGGTCATAAAAGTTGTCGTAGGCTTAGATATACATGTGACGCTGCTGGCGCACTTATATACCTATTCCATTTCATATCATGGTATCTATTCAGTTATTATTTACTGATGTCTTACCATTGATCATCTACAGTCAATATGACGCTAAAATACCTTGACCTGACCTTTGACCTTTTTAACCTTGTGACCTTTTTAAGTTCTTTATCTTACTTAATCTCATAAAGGTAGGTATACACTATTGGCAGGAAATGAAATATAACAGGCTCCGTTTTTACAAAGAAAATGATGCAAACGTACTGATTTCAGTCAGACTTATAATATGTTTATTTTAAGATCTATTTTTATTAAAGAGAAGATTTATTTACTGCCAAGTTTATTTCCTCGTCAAAGATGGAAGATTTTCAATATTGAATTTTCCTCAGTAAATAAGAGGCGAAGAGTGCCATCTACGTATTATCATGTGCACTTCTCGGGAGTGCCATGCCTGGTTGCATTCGGAGTGTGCAGGCTTTCCCGGAGTATCAGAGTTCAGTCATATCAAGCTAGAGGGCGTTGAAGTTGAATAAGAAAATTTCATGAAAATGTTAATAGTAATATCGAGGATTGTAAGGACTGCAAATACTATTCAGAGTTCTAAAGAAGAGCATCTAAGTAAAAGTTAGCATCAATACTTTTTACATCGACACCCACGGTGTAGATTTTATGAACTAGATTCTATAGAGCTAATTTTAACATCTACCACAGTGAAATCAGTACCCTAAGTATGATCCTTAATACCTATGTAATAAGAAATAAATCACTTTCTTAATAGTTAAGTTTTTGAGTATGTTTTGAGTATTAGTAAGTGAAGGTCTACAACTTCAGGAGATAGCAATATATGTATATTGTAGCTACAATATTTCATCCAATGATACTCTGTACTAGGGATGGTGACGATGATAGGATTATTTTATGGTAGGTTTCATAAAATCCATAAATGTCACTTATAATACCAATAGACCGATTGAAACGGAACTTTTTAGTTCGAAAGGAGATGGAATTAAATATTGCTTATGCTATACAACTATAATCATGCATACGGAGTCGGTTCGCTAAAAATGTAATCCAAATACTTTTGCAGCAAATCTTTAAGCAAAATAAAACGTACCTAACCGAAATTAATATTTGTTCCAACGCCGTTCGTTTCCACATACAAAGTATTTACCAACACAAGCACTCGGTCGTCACACAGAAAGAAAAAGTATACAAAAATATACAAAAAGCTTTCTGCTTTCCCAAGAATAAGCAGGACGGCGGATCTTATTTTTCTCGCGGACTTTTCAGTCGCTCCCGGGTACAGTAGTGGGTGGGGGGTCCCCACCACCCCCTGCAATAATACTGCGTCACTATTTTGCGCCATTACCTACACTCGCTTCCTATTCTATAAGTAGCGCGGTTTCTAGAACGTAACTTTATACGAGGCAAATAATATTATATTAAATAGGGTAAATGTTTAATTTACCCTATTTAATTTATTTATTTTTATTTATTTTAAGTTTTCAGGACTAGACGATCGGACGCAACGTAACTGAAAATTGTTTTCTGTTTTGTGGTTGGATAGTAGGTAATAAGGACAATACATACGAGAGGATAAAAAAAACATTAGGGTCCGCGATATCTTGGTGGTCACCTAGTTACATTAATCTGGCATTACGCTAGCTTAAGTATTACATTACTTAATTAAATACGATCTCGACCGTTGGAAGCCGCTGGATACAAACGGTACAAGACCGTGTTTTGTGAAGTTCCTTGCAAGAGACTACCTATCGACGTAAAGGAATAAATAGTAGTTTATGAAACGGTTGCATAATAGAGGTTATTAAAACATGAGTGTGGGTTTAAAAAACGAGCCGCGGTGAGTTTATTAATAGTATCACCTGAGTTTTCCTTGATTTTGCTGGCAAAAGATTGTTGGTCGGTGGTCAGGTGGAGTTAAATTCTCTTCAGTACCTATCACTGCTAGACATTTTTCCGTACAATAAAAACCACGTCTTGTAAAGTTTTGAGTAACAAAAACAACAATTAATAAAAAAATTAAATAATATAACTAGCGTATGGCGCCAAAATTCAGTTGTTACAAAATATGCGTGCAGATTGTAGTGTCAGGTGATGTCTATTGTCTATGGTCAATTATGGAAGCACCACACTCTGGCCGCCGCGCTGTCCCATCTGAATAAAAATCCAGGAAGAAAATATGCTCTATATTAATTCGTATAATATCTAAAATTATAGTAAGTAATACAATAGCCATAGACAATAAGTCTCACGTAAACGACCAAGGAGGTCGCGCAAATTTCCCGCCATGGCTCCAAAATCTAGAACCCAGAGTGACTCTGACTGATTTTTTAGCATTATTTTGCAAGAATTTCCTAACAAAAAAGTGTTATAATGAATTTTTTTTTAATATTATAGATGTATGTGAATAAAGTAGGCCAATATATGATACATTTTGATTTCTTAATCAGGATTTTAAGATATGAGAGTAGATAAAATATGTTTTAGACTACTTTATAAGTATGTTTGAGTAGGCACATATACCTATCTAAATTGTCGCTTGATTTATATAGTTACTTTATACACTAGATATTTTGAGTTTTTGTTTGTAAGCACTTCACATAAATGTATAATATTATGTCCATGATACGACATTACTATACTTGGGACATTATAATATTTTTTCGTTACTGTGTATGTGTACATACACAGTAACGAAAAAATATTATTTCTGTTCGTAGTACGTTACGTTCTACGTCCACAAGATTCAAATACATAGCGCTATGTGGAGCACTCCTTTATACATAGTGCTCAATGTGAGACCGTTCCAACTTTTACATTGCTACCTCACCGGTTAGAATTTCGTCTTCCATATTAAAGTTGTTGCAATTAGTTTTTTTTGATTATAATTTAATTAGAGAATTTCGAGTTATCACTCATCTTATTGCGTTAGATTATGTTGAGACAGCCAGCAATGGATAGGTTAATATATTTAGAGCCACTATTATATTAGACTTGAGCAGCAGCCTGTACCGTCAATTCAACAGCTGGGCAAATGCTTTTTTTACTCGACCTCGCGACTGTCTCATGAGGATTATGTTTTCACACGTATCTTGCTATGTAAAATGTATGTGGGATCCTTTATTATATGTGATTTTAATCAATGAGGTGTCTATTAATTTATGTATACCGTGCTATAGATATAGACTAAGGTCTTGTAAAACCAAAATGTCAAAAAAACATACCTAAATACTTTATACAAAATGGTGGTAAAGCTCGACCAGAATCTCATGAAAAATAGGGAAATTAAATTTTGTAGTAAGCAACACTAGGTTAACTCGGCTGCCCTAGTGATAAACAAAGTATTACATACAGAACACCTTACCTGGGATCGTTTCACAAAACGAAAAATCAAGCAACTGCATTTTAAATACAAAAACAAAGTGATCAACATCCAATTACTTTGTTTTTGTGCTGTGCTTGTTGTTTACTTGGTTTTTGCATTTATATTCCGGGTTAGTGAGTGCAGTTACTTTGTTATTTAAATTTCAGTAAACGGTTCAAGTTATTTGAAATATTAAACTGTGGTAAAAAACTACTCGACATAAAACTTTTGTTAATGCAAAAAGTCAATTTCACAAAAAAATGTCAGTTACTTTGTTTATCGCTAGGGCAGCCGTAGTGTTGCTAACCTTGGAATTTCATTTCCCTATTTTTCATGAGATTCTGGTCGATCTATAGTTATGAATAATTTTATAAAACGACGACTTCAAACGCCACTACAAAGTATAAAAATATTTTTTGTTTAAATATACGTAGGTATGATGAAATAGGTCACACGTCACCTCACGCGTCGGTTTCCATAATTGCCCGCCTGACTTCAACATATTATATCATGTGTGCATTTTCATTTCAACTCAAAAAAAACAGGAGTTCTATGGGGAATATCAATAATAAAAATAATCCACTATTGTGGATTATTTCTTAGGCAAAATAATTATTCTTAGTTACAAAAAAGGGTGATTTAAACGAATTAACTAGGCAAATAAGAAATCGACAAACGCTCACTCGCGTTTCCTCGTCTACGTCACGTTCCTCAAATCCTCAACTACGCCTCCAGAAAGTCCGAAAATCGTTTGTGGGCGAAATGTTCTACAATAAAATCCCAAAGTGAATTTTAAACTTGCCTTTCACAAGTTTAAGAAATCTATTAAAAGTTATGCTCATAAAAAGTATACAATTGAAAATTATAAAAATGCTGAAAAAGCGTGGGTTTGGCTCGCTCCAGCAATGTGCAAAATGACAATTTTATTAGGTAAGTATGTACCTAAACAACATAATGAATTTAATTATATTGTTTTTTACGAGCTGCCGCCTAGTTTCTTGCTGGTTCTTCTCAGCAGATGCGGCATTCCGAACCATGGTATAGATTCACTCGATGATTCAAAGCCATTGAGCTCTGTAATTTATTTGAATAATAAACTTTTGTACTCTATTCTATTGTTACATGTAAAATATGTGTAAAATCTGTTTCATAAATTTTCAATACTTACCTACCTACCTGTATTTACTAGCTTGACAGACATTATGCGGCGAAAATGGCAATGTAAACGATAATTTAGCGAAACTATGCACCGCCTGTACAACGGCGCGGAACGCAAATTATTGACAATCGATACCTACATGCACATGCACCGATGCTTGATACCATCGGCTGTATCGCAATCTGTGATAAGGAATTCAACAAGCAATTCAAAACTATATAGAGTCAAGAAGATAGATAGGTATAGATCGACCAGAATCTCATGAAAAATCCCATTGAAACGATCCCAGGTAAGGTGTTCTGAATGTAATTACTTTGTTTATGTACCTATCTATATACAAAAGTCGCTAACATCCCACCTTTGAAAAGATGGACAGACCAGACGTTTCGTGACGTAACGTGGTCATGCTAGTACTTAATAAGTTTTTGAAATTCCACCCCTAAAGGGGTCAATTAAAAAACCTAAATCCACGCGGGTGGAGTCACAGGTATCAGCTAGTCTCCATACGTGATTTAAAAAATACTATGTAGGTACCTATACGGAAGTTTTTACTTCTTTGACCTTTTGGTCAAACTCATAGCTCGAATATCGAGAAATGTTTCAAAAATAGAACAAGTATAGATCGACCAGAATCTCATGAAAAATAGGGAAATTAAATTTTGTAGTAAGCAACACTTATAGGTTAACTCGGCTGCCTTAGTGCTAATAGACAAAAATAAAGAGAGGCAACATAATATAAACATTTCTATTTTTATCAGATAAAAAGTTGATGCTGTCATTTATTATGCTTCAATGTAGAGTTTATAGCATATCCCTATTATTGTTTACTTAGTGTAAATTGTGTAGTGTATGCTGAACTCAAAATATTCATGACACATTATGAGCGTAGAATATTATTAGAACGTTGTTACACAGCGTTCTAATACATATTATAAATAACTGATTCAGGAATTCAATTAACAGCGGGGGAATATTTACAAAACAATATGGAAACAAGTGGCGGCAGTATAAAATCATAAACAAGAGGCGAACAATGTTAAGCTTTAATAAAACTCCATGAATAGTTATGTACAGGAAATGCAACTAACTATCTGGTCTGAGGACACCTAAGCATACTGTTGCAGTTATAGAGGCTCGGAGACACAAAGTATTCACCACTGAACGAGTTCTGAAACAATTTAAAACTTGCGTTCGTTGTACAATGCGTAAATGTTTGTGATGTTTTACGCTGGATCGTTGATAAGGGGCAATGGAAAGGTGGTGGTTTGCGGTATTCGTTTGGTGGTAGTCGATAGGTAGATCTCGTTTGGGGTGGGTGTGAGGCGACAGTCCTTTGATTCCGGCGAGATTAAACGTGCGGCAGACGGTGGCGCCTATATCGATTGTTGCTGTAATTACAACGCTATCCTCGCCCAGTCGCAAATGAAATTGTTCGGGACACAGCCTGCCATGAACGCTCGGATGTTATTGCAGTTGTCTAGCATATATTTGTACCGTATGTAGCCTTCGGTGATACGTTTAGATATTTGGATGTGCGCTATGTTGCGGTACATAATGCAATTAAACGGTTGAGGTGATTTACGCTGTTGAATGGGAAGTGTTAGATATCAACCTATCTATTACCCTATTATGAGTATGCTTCTACGTTAACGAATTGAAATTTTCTACATTTCTGCAAATTAAATAGAAAAATTACACTATCTGTAAAAGTTAACGAAAACGAACAACGCGCTTTTGTTCAGTGTTACATCAAGGTTTTCGTTTTTACTTGATATACAATCAAACTTATGTAAGCCTACTTTGCATTGTTAAAGAAAGAAGATGATACAAAGTCATAGAAAAAAGGAAATCGTGAGTACGGAATCGATTCAATATTTCCAATGCTACAATGAAACAAGTATAAATTAAAAATTTAAAAAACCCCCGACATTCGCCATTTTTGTTGGCGGCCATCTTGGATTTGCATAGTGCTATTCTACTAGTTAAGCCCTTTCATTTGATACCCATATTGAGGGTGTTGTGATAAAATATGCAATCCGCCATTTTGTAGCGGCGGCCATCTTGGTCCGATTTTCATCAAACATAGCTAACAACACTCTCGACTAATTCACCTTTCAAACAAAAAAAACCGCATTCAAATCGGTCCACCCGTTTGAGCGCCACAGGGGAACAGACAGACACACACACACACACACACACACACACACACACACAGACACGTCAAACTTATAACACCCCGTCGTTTTTCGTCGGGGGTTAAAAACAGTAAAACCTCGGATTTTCAATTGAAACATTTCCATTGAAACAATTAGGGTGGCAGTACGAAACGGTTCTTCAGGAGAAATTGAATGAAACGAAGTGTGCTTTTATAAGTTTAAGGGTGTGAGGCGACAGTCCTTTGATTCCGGCGAGATTAAACGTGCGGCAGACGGTGGCGCCTATATCGATTGTTGCTGTAATTACAACGCTATCCTCGCCCAGTCGCAAATGAAATTGTTCGGGACACAGCCTGCCATGAACGCTCGGATGTTATTGCAGTTGTCTAGCATATATTTGTACCGTATGTAGCCTTCGGTGATACGTTTAGATATTTGGATGTGCGCTATGTTGCGGTACATAATGCAATTAAACGGTTGAGGTGATTTACGCTGTTGAATGGGAAGTGTTAGATATCAACCTATCTATTACCCTATTATGAGTATGCTTCTACGTTAACGAATTGAAATTTTCTACATTTCTGCAAATTAAATAGAAAAATTACACTATCTGTAAAAGTTAACGAAAACGAACAACGCGCTTTTGTTCAGTGTTACATCAAGGTTTTCGTTTTTACTTGATATACAATCAAACTTATGTAAGCCTACTTTGCATTGTTAAAGAAAGAAGATGATACAAAGTCATAGAAAAAAGGAAATCGTGAGTACGGAATCGATTCAATATTTCCAATGCTACAATGAAACAAGTATAAATTAAAAATTTAAAAAACCCCCGACATTCGCCATTTTTGTTGGCGGCCATCTTGGATTTGCATAGTGCTATTTTACTAGTTAAGCCCTTTCATTTGATACCCATATTGAGGGTGTTGTGATAAAATATGCAATCCGCCATTTTGTAGCGGCGGCCATCTTGGTCCGATTTTCATCAAACATAGCTAACAACACTCTCGACTAATTCACCTTTCAAACAAAAAAAACCGCATTCAAATCGGTCCACCCGTTTGAGCGCCACAGGGGAACAGACAGACACACACACACACACACACACACACACACACACACACACACAGACACGTCAAACTTATAACACCCCGTCGTTTTTCGTCGGGGGTTAAAAACAGTAAAACCTCGGATTTTCAATTGAAACATTTCCATTGAAACAATTAGGGTGGCAGTACGAAACGGTTCTTCAGGAGAAATTGAATGAAACGAAGTGTGCTTTTATAAGTTTAACTAGTATGGCGCGTGGGTGCGCGGCCCGCTAAAGCGGACCGCGGGGTTTCGAGTAGTTTTTGTTTGTGCACCTCTGAATTTTTATGGCCGCTATCTTGAATCCGCCATTTTGAATTTTTTTTAAGCTCACTGCCAATTGGATGAGGTTTCGAGTAATTTTTGTTTGAGCACCTCCGACCTATCTTCAATACTCTGGCCATGCTCCTCACCCGTCTTCCAAATCCTCAATCTGATCTTTACATATCTTTCATTTGCATGAAATTTTGTCTTCTATACGAAACCATCAGTGAAAAAAAAACTTGAGAGGTGTCAAGAGACACCTGGATGGAACGAAGTTCCATACACTCAACCTCTACCTACCTACCTCTACCTCTACCCCTACCCCTACCCTTACCCCTACCCCTACCCTTAAACCCTACCACTACCCCTACCCTTAAACCCTACCCCTACCTCTACCTACCTACCTCTACCCCTGCCCCTGCTCCTGCCCCTGCCCCTGCCCCTACCTATACCCCTACCCCTGCCCCTACCTCTACCCCTACCCCAAACTCTACCTACCTCTAACCTCTACCTCTATCCCTACCCCTACCTCTACTTCTACCCCTAACCCTACCCCTTCCCCTACCTCTAAATATCAACCTCTACCTCTACCCCTACCCCTACCCTTACCCCTTACCTCTACCTACCTACCTCTACCTCTACCTCTACCCCTAGCCCTAAACCCTACCCCGACCCCTACCACTACCCCTACCGCTGCCGCTGCCCCTGCCTCTGCCCCTGCCCCTACCCCTGCCCCTGCCCCTACCCCACCCTACAAAAATTTTGTATAAAAAATAAATACCACCATCTTGATTTTTTTCTGTTCATCAAACTGTAGATCTTTAGGTATTAATAATATTTTGCCAAGAAACCACTCTTCCATCTTTTATACTTGGTGAGATAGACACCGACGAAATTTGTATAGCCGCCATCTTGAATTCCCCATTTTGTTTTTTTTTCCGCTCAGTGCCAATTGGATGAGGTTTTGAGTAATTTTTGTTTGAGCACCTCCCATCTATCTACAATACCCTTCCCGGGCTCCTCATCCATCTTCCAAACCCTCAATCATCATGTCTTCCCATATTTTTCTTTGAGAGTTCTTCAAAGAACTGCGGTAAAGCCTTGCATAGTTTACAACTTGTAGTCTCTACAATATTCGCCATACATTTCCTATGGAAAAATAAATTCCGCCATTTTGAATTTTTTTTCAATTCGTCAAGTAGACCTTTGGATCCTCATCATCTTTTGCGAAGAAACCACTCTTCCATCTTTTATACCCTCCGAGATGGAGACCGACGAAATTTGTATGGCGGCCATCTTTTTTTCGCCATTTTGAATTTTTTTTTCAGCTCACTGCCAATTGGATGACGTTTCGAGTGACATTTGCTCGAGCACCCCCCACCTATCTTCAATACCTTAAGCGTGCCATTCGCTCGTCTCTGAAATCCTCAATCATCAGCTTTCTCCATATTTTTGTTCCGAATGAATTTTTGTCCTCTATACGAAACCATTTGTGAAAAAAAAAGTTTTCATACAAAATTTTACAGGAGGGGTGATCAATCAGTGAGTCAGTCAATGAATCAGCACGAGCAGCTATATATATATTAACTAGTAGGGCGCGTGGGTGCGCGGCCCGCAAGCGGACCGCGAGGTTTCGCTTTCGGGTATTTTGGTTTGAGCAGCCTCCATCTATCTCTCCCCTATTCCTAATCCTCGATCATTATCACTCTCCATATTTTTTCTTCGAATCATTCTGCTCATCAAGTAGAACTTAAGGTCTTAATCATCTTTTGGCAAAAACCACTCTTCCATCTTTTATACTTGGTGAGATAGACACCGACGTTTGTATGGCCGCCATCTTGAATCCGCCATTTTGGACTTTTTTTCAGCTCACTGCCAATTGGATGATGTTTCGAGTATTTTTTGTTTGAGCACCTCCTACCTATCTTCAATACCCTGCCCGGGCTCCTCAACCAACTTCAAAACCCTCAATCATCATGTCTTCCCATATTTTTCATTGAGAGTTCTCCAAAGAACCGCATCAAAGCCTTGCATAGTTTACAACTTGTAGTCTCTTCAATATTCGCCATACATTTTCTATGGAAAATTAAATTCCGCCATTTTGAATTTTTTTTCTATTCATCGAGTAGACCTTTGGATCTTGATCATCTTTTGCGAAGAAACCACTTTTCCATCTTTTATACCCTCCGAGATGGACACCGACGAAATTTGTATGGCGGCCATCTTTTTTTCGCCATTTTGAATTTTTTTTCAGCTCACTGCCAATTGGATGATGTTTCGAATGACATTTGCTCGAGCACCTCCCACCTATCTTCAATACCTTAAGCGTGCCCGTCGCTCGTCTCTGAAATCCTCAATCATCAGCTCTCTTCATATTTTTCCTCTTAATGAATTTTTGTCCTCTATACGACACCATTATTGAAAAAAAAATTTTTCATACAAAATTTTACAGGAGGGGTGATCAATCAGTGAGTCAGTCAATGAATCAGCACGAGCAGCTATATATATATTAATATAAAATTGTTGAAGTAAGTTCAAATCATTATTCTATACAAATAAAAAGTGAAGCCTTAAACTTGTAGGAGTATAGGTACAGTTTCGACGACTGCGCAGTAAGAGAAGAGCGGCCACAAATCCACATTCGAATACGAAATACGAATGAAAACGGAGAGAGGAATCCAATAAAACATTCGTAGCCCCAAACGTAGATACGTTCACGTGACGCGGCCGCCCGGCGCCGCGCGTGCGCAGTGCACTCGCACAGAACAAACCGACAGTGCCAATTTCAATCGTAGAAAAAAAATAACCAATTCGAAATGGAGAAGGCTTCGCGGCGACCAATGGGAGCGCTTACAGTCGTCATGCCGACTGTGTAGGCGGGGCGAATGATATCTAGCATTGGAATGTGCGTTGTATTTGTTTTGCTGGATGCGAAGGCTTTATTGCTCGGCGTTTGAGCCTCTTTCCCCTTGAGGGCGGCCGTGGCGGAAACCTCGAATCGGTTTTGGGATGAGGCTTTCACATTATGTACTCGACTGCTTTGCAGCCTACGACGATGTAATGGAACGTTTACGGATGGAATCCATTTGAACCTACGCCTAGCGTCAGCCATACCCGAGCATCTCATTACAAAAGGTAGAAGTAGGTTCCAGGCGTGCACAATTAGTTAAACAATTCTTTACAATCGTTAATATGGAAATTACATATTTTTGTCTTCGGGAGTCAAATGTAATAAAAGCAATAAGAGGTGTGTTCCCATTTGTATATAACAGTGGGTATTGATTTTTCGATAGGGAAAAAACGAAGGCAACGATCTATGCAGATCTGGAGTGCTCTCGGCACATCAGATGGCACCGGCGGGGCAGCCTCCGCAGACAATCGAACGGTGGGGGGTACCCCCCACTGGAGGTCGGGGAACGGCAAAGACTAGAGTCGGCATCGTAGATACTTCATAGCCACATCCTACTTCAGACCTACATTTTTCACACAATCTAAAAGCTGTATACAAAATAGAAGAATATTTTGTGCCTGAAATCTGTTTTTGATAAACCATAACCACTACCAGCTCCAATAATCAGTTTCTTTACTATATTCAAACTAGCCTAAATGCAATATACAATAATATTACTTATATTAAATAAGAAGTTTCTTTCTAGTTTTAGTGTAGGTGTAAATTCCATGTGCATTATGATGTGAATAGGTCGGCAGTGTCGCGAACTACAAGCTACAAGTAACAGAATGAAGAGGTTAAAAATAATCCATAGTTGAAGAACTTTCCAAATGGCCACGGTGGCCAATCTCGAAGGAGACTAACTATGCCGGAGATATTATGAGTGAAAATTTTCCGCACTCTCAGTTTCCTCACTTCCATAGTCCGGTGGGACCCCGGGAGCAATTAGACCAAAGTACAACTCATCAAAAAACTCGGTCTGAAAGTGCCATATCGAAATCACATCTGCGGCCTTTATCTTTGGCAATATCGACCCGTCGGCGACTTCCCATTCTCGAAGTAAAACACGGCGGGAAGGAAACCGCGGGATAAACCCCACCACCCCCACCCGATCTTTACGTTTCAGGAATAAATATTTCAGAGCGTGTGCTTCGGAAGTTAAAGCTATGTATCGCGCGGCGGTAACAATCCGAGAATGAGTGAACCCACTTTTATGTAAGTTGTTGACGTACCTACCTAGGAATAGCTACCTACGTCATGAAGGCATATATTTTTTTGGCAATGTACCTATTTGATAGGTATCTATCTTATTTCTCCTCCAAGTTGATACTGATACGTTGGACGGAAAACTCTAGTGTTTAATTTTGGTGGTTCATTATGAAAGCGGCATGTGATACCACTGAAAACAGTTAAAAATTGAAATCAATCATTTAAAATTTTAATCGGCAGCATTTAAACTCGCGAGAGAAGAATCCTGGCCAGTTAATTTATTCTATGACAATATAGCCACTGACTGCAATGTCATCGAGGTAACCTGGTAATCGTCATTCCGGAACGCTAAATCGACTGACGGCTTTATTGTATAGGGTGGAAACTATAGTTACCGCTTCTATCTAACTTCGGTTAAAAAAACTGTTAAAGGTACTATGTTAAATTGTCTAGGTACCTTCGTTGTAAGTAAACAGCAGCTCATATTACAAGATTTACTGTAGGTAATACGATCTACCGCTGTTTATTCGATTTGGTTAATCTATTGAATATATTTGTGGGAAACGCTAACATAATTTTCTTAAGCGTTCACCTACTTTTAATAAGTGGATTACGTTTAATTTTGTTACCTGATTTTTGTGGCAAACTATTTTTCTACAGCGTTTTCGGTGATTACCTACTTGGGGAGTTACAATCCGCTTTGCAATTATGGAAGTTTCAGCCAACTTTGAGCATTAAAACTTTACAAAGCGTTAGATTTATTTAATAAAATGAAAAAAAAAATACAACTCGCACATATGAATTACGTTATAAAAAAATAAAAAAAGTGGTCTGTGTGTGACCCTATAGGAACGATTAACTTCTCAGTGGGGGAAAAAAATGGCTGGGCCGATTTTGCTGAAAATCTAATCAGTTTCAAGTTACATAACTATATACATCGAATGAACTTTGTCCCATATCAATATTATCATGTTTCCTTCGCGAGATAATCGCGACGAAAAATAATTCCGAACGCACATACGTACATACACACGTACAGACATTCGCTTAAAAGCGTTCGACTCTAGAAGGCTTAAAATGCAAAAAAAACCTATGTCATTTGGGATTCACAGAATATTCCCCATTACAAAAACATCCCACTGGGAAGTTAAAAGCAAATAAACAAAACATATGAAAACTCACGTGATACACAATTAGCTCCTTACAACACTTAATGTCCGCACATACAATATCGTAAATTCAAGAGCTATTCACATTAATGAGGATATTGATCGCGGTGAACAATGAGTAAATGCATTAAACCACTGAGTAACGTTTATAGTAATGTAGGCAAATACGCCACAAATCTGATTACGTTATTCAATGCCGGCACCAATTAGTGATGGTTGAGTCGAGAATTACTACGTTTGTAGACTAACGTAAGTTGCTGTTCTTTTTACTGCATGCCGTTTGATACCTAACCGTTGTGCGCAATTTTTCCGATAAGGAAACATTTCATACATTATTTTTAAAGAATAAAAAATACACTTAAGCTATGTTTTATACGAGTCATGTTCTCCTTGTTTAAACGTAAAGCTTGATAGTACGACAGTGAATGGGTGGGATATAAACCTCCAATTTTTGATTTCAGTCCACCTCGTAACCTTTGATATATTGAGTAGTCGTCTGATCTGGAGGGAAATTCGGCCTCTGAAAGTGTTATGGCACCATTTGTAGCGTTTTAATATCTCGATTTCTGGAGAAAAAAAACCGATCTACGGCTCGGAGATAAGCGGTTCATAAACATAATTTTCAGCGATTATACCTCAACCATATTTACTTAAAAGTGAATTTTATTTATTTATATAGATATAGAAAAGCACACAAAGAAAACGTATTTGATTAGAAAGTATTTTGTAGGTCTAGCACCAAGTACTATTATATATTCTGTGCTAGCACATTAACAGTTTTTAAGAATACTCCATAGTTTATACCATATTACCTACTGTTTAGAAAATTATTGTAGAATAAACAAAGAAACGAATTACCTATTTAAATTTTTTTATTATAATTTATAAACAATATACCGTGCAGTGATATAGCGATTATACTAATTATTTCCCATTGAAAATTATTTCGTCAAACCATGAAGATTGAATAATTAAATCTTCATGGTTTAACGAAATAATTTTCAATGGCAAATAATTAATATAATCGCTTTAAGATTATCACATGATTTTTTGTAAATTACTTATACTTACTTACTTATTATTTTCAAATACGTAATTTGTTTCTTTGTTTATTCTACAATAATTTTTGATCGTGGAGAAAATCGCTCTGAGCATGTTTGCAAACAGACTACTAATCTATCTATTTAATGCAGATGTTAATAATAAATAATAGGTAATTGCGTACTTGCGTTGCTGCATAAATAATTTAATTCATATGACAGATGGGTAGGTATCTACTGCGCACAGTGCATTACGTATTGGTGAATAGATAAAAATCGTCTTGACGAATGGTTTTGCTGAGTCTTGTTTACTACGCAACTAGTAAACTATCGATAAATTATGCAGGAGCACCTTTATGAGATCATTAAGTGTACCTATGACTACGAGGCCAATGCGCAACGACTCTCAAACGTATATTAGCCTTTCGTCACTAGAGCCCTTCATAAACTGTTCAACGTGCTTTTATTTTCTACTAAAGTGAAAAGTTGAGGACATTAGGAGGCTAGTTAATAGCACTTTTGCAGTCTTTATAGGTTTAATTTTTGACAAATAAGGTGAAATTAATTAATTCTCTTTTTATAAGCGTGGGTGCGATCTAAATACTTAATTATGCTGGAAAAGTGTGAAATAGCTATTTCACTTTTTTTTCACTGAATAGATTTCCATTTTAATAATTAGCTAATGCATAACCTTAATTTTGCACACCTTCCTACAGATTTTGTTTTATTATATCGCAACAAATACCTTTAATTTCCTTTTACATTTTCCGCTTAGTCTAGGAGTTTAGAGTTTAGACAAAATACCTATATATAAGAAACTCAATACAAATTTTCATGATGTTAATTTTATTATTCGTACTAATTATGATGATAATTGTAAGATTATGTATATTATTATTTACACACTATAAATAGTGATGTATATTATGCTAAAGGATTTCCGCGACGGCAACCTTGAACCTCCTCTAACCTTTTTATCTGACTTCCAAAATGAAGGAGGTTTTCAATTCGTAGTCGTCGTATTGGTCAATCTTTTATTTTTCATAAGTCCATTATTTCTAGCGACTCTACATAATGTATTGTCCGCTTTCTTTGCTATATCGTCGCTCTCCACTTTCTAAGTGAGCTATCTGTATAGTTATTCTGAGTTTGTGCATCTCCAAAACTTTACCAAATACTACGTATCGAAAAACTGTAATAAGTATGTACCTAATGCAAAATGAACCCAAATACTCATATTTTAAAGTCGTAATTCAATACTTCGAATATTTATTTTACAACATTTCTGCTTGAAGCGCTGGCTGTAAACGAATGCTGATTGTATTGGCGAACTCAAACTTTAAAATAAGCCAATTTAGGTCCATTTTACTCTGAAGTCATTTTGTTTTGATCAGTAGTATTTAGTAAAGTTTTCGAGCTGTGCAAAGTGAGACTAAGCATACTGCTAGTCTGCCTGGCCTGCGTTCACCATTCATTGATCACCGAGTAGACGAATATTAACAAAACTATCTTTAAATTGATTTTTAACTAATTATAACTTTTTCAGATGACTCTGATTCAGCTATTAAATAAGTAATACTTAAAACATAACATGATTCATACAAGTTATTTGCAAAACAATTCGATTGTTTTATTAAACAGGAACAGGTTTTTTTTCTTAATCATTTAATAGGTACATTTCATTTAAATGATTTTACTACCCACGACGGATATAGCATAAATTAGGTAAGTAATATTATAATTATATACGATTGGGATTAGAATTTGTGTGTGTTTATGTACTTAGGTATTTTGTTTATAACAATTTTCCTGAAAAACTACTGCCTTGATTTTGATACTTACCGTCTTTTGTACCTACTGCAAAGATATAAAAATAAGTTTGTAGATAAAATTAATACATAAACTTTCAAACCTCAGAGCAAGTTTGTAGATAATTAATTTTGTAAATGTTTAATGGCGATAGGCCACAATGGTAGGTAGGTACTCTGCAGTGGTGGCATTTTTTATAATTTTCACATATTCTGCTTTTCAGGTTGGTTTTTAACCCCCGACGCAAAAACGACGGGGTGTTATAAGTTTGACGTGTCTGTGTGTGTGTGTGTGTGTGTGTGTGTGTGTGTGTGTGTGTGTGTGTGTGTGTGTGTGTGTGTCTGTCTGTTCCCCTGTGGCGCTCAAACGGGTGGACCGATTTGAATGCGGTTTTTTTTGTTTGAAAGGTGAATTAGTCGAGAGTGTTCTTAGCTATGTTTGATGAAAATCGGTCCAAGATGGCCGCCGCTACAAAATGGCGGATGATATATTTTTTCACAACTCCCTTGATATGGGTATCAAATGAAAGGGCTTGACTAGTAGAATAGCACTATTGAAAATTCAAGATGGCCGCCGCCACTAAATGGCGAATGTCGGGGGTTTTTTAAATTTTCAATTTACACTTGTACTAAATTTTATGAAACTCCGCATAGGAATTTTGTCACCAGGACAATACCTACTTACTATAGATATTATTATGTGAACTTTGGGTTACGACTCTTCAATCTTGATGTATTATCCTGATACATTCTGCCTGGGCCCTATGCCTGGGCAGGGTGTATATGTATCGATATATCGATTATCTATACTAATAAATAAAATTGAAGTGTCTGTCTGTAATATCGAAATAACTACCTCATATTAAGCTCATATGGTTATTTGAACGCTACCATAACCGAATCACACGTTTTTAAAATTTTTGTCTGTCTGTCTGTCTGTCTGTCTGTCTGTCTGTCTGTCTGTCTGTCTGTCTGTCTGTCTGTTTGAACGGGCTAATCTTCGGAACGGCTGAACCGATTTTGACGGGACCTTCACATACAAGTAGAGAATTAACCAGGGAGTAACATAGGCTACTTTTTTAACCGACTTTCAAAAAAGGAGGAGTTGTGTTTTTCTACCTATGTACACCGATATCTCCGAGATTTCTGAACCGATTTGCGTAATTTTTTTTTATTCGATAGAGAAACATTGCGACCCTGTTCTATAAAAAATTTGGATTCCAACTCCTCAATCCTGATGCTGTAGGGGACCTAATCCCCAAAACTAATGGGTTTTAGAAACTTTCGGTTATTTAAATTGATATTGGGGGTACCAATTGAAGACTTTATCGTTGAATGAACTCGAGTAGGTACATATCTAACTCCTCAAGCCTGATGCTGTAAGGAATTGTATTCCGAAATCGTGGGGATCCCACGGGATTTTTCCGTTTTGGGGACGGGTTTCTACAGATAAGCTACTTTTTGTTCTGGAAAATCAAAAAATCCCACGGGATTTTTAAAACCTAAATCCACACGGGCGAAGCCGTGGGCATCATCTAGTTTATAAATAAATATTATTGCTGCCTTTTACACACACGTCCTTAACTCAAGATTTTAACTATTTAATCCTGATGTGGCAAGGATGTGGTACTGTTTACATAATCAGTGAGAATGAGGATCTGACGATTATGTTAAGAAATTGTTTTCATCACAAATTTCGACATTGCTTTTTAGGGTTCCGTACCCGAAGGGTAAAAAACGGAGCTCTATTAATGTCACTCGGCTGTCTGTCCGTCTGTCCGCCGGTCACAGGTCTCTAGCTCGCAGACGAAATGAGTTACAAACCTAAAATTTTGGTATTTAGTGTAAAACGTTAACCCAAAATCAAATATTGAATTAGAAATTGAATTAAATTATTTTTCAGGGGGGCTCCCATACATGAAAAAGGAGCCGGAAAAAAAAATTTTTTCTTTACCCTAGCTTGTGGGGTATCATTGTTTAGAACTCATTAAGTAGAGTACAAATATATATATTTTTTAATTTTTATCTCAAAAAATAAGGGAATGGGAGGCCATCAAAGTTGTCAGTTTTAGACCATTTTTGTGACGGGGGCTATCTCAAAAACTAAACTAGTTGGGAATATGATATTTCAGTATATTATGTACTATATGCTCTATTTAAACAACAAATACTGAAAACAACGATTTATTAAATAGTTTATAAGCTGTGACCAAAATAAACGAACATTTTTTTGGGTTTTTCTTTCACGGTTTGTTGCGATGTCTAGCTCGGAAATTAAATATTTCTTAGACCCAAAATATTATATTGTTCATAATTATGTACGGAACCCTGAAAGAGCGAGGCCCGACTCGCACTTGGCTGATTTTTTATATGTCTTGGTTTAGGTTCATATTCATTTAGAAGAACATTACATTAAAAAAAAAAACAAAAGAAGTAAATGTATGTAAGTAATATGTATAGTTAAAGTTTAAATAAGTGTCAATTTATAAAATTAGAATTTTCATTTTTCCATGAAAATTTTTTTAGCGTAAGGTGGAATATTTGCTAATTACAATCTCAATTTTTGAATAATAATAATACTGACATTTTGTACAAACATCTGGCGAATCTCCTCCGAGTGAGCTCCCTCACATGTAGCGCGTAGATAGACAAAGCTTAAAGAATGATCGTCACATGATGCAGCACTTGGGAGAAAAATAACGCCCATTCCCGCTTTTCGTAGCCTGAGACAATTTAGGGTTAAATTGGTTTTCAATTCTACTTATATAGGTGTTTTTTGCGCTACAATAAAGATTCTGTGTTTGCTTTTTTAATCATTATGATGCGAATGGTAAAAACATCTGATTAACTGTAAAGTGGATGAAGTGGTAACTAGTTGTGATAGCTAAGGATTGCACTGCACAAACAATAATATTCGTACAAATGGATTAAATCAACGTCGACCAAAGTAGTTACACTACATCTTTTTCGTTTCTATTAGTAAGTATTAAATTTTTATCAGTTCTAATTAAAATTCATTAACAATGGGCTACTAATTTTTTTTAGGTATGAAAGACACAATTAGGCAATTCCCAGCCTCTAAATACAATCGTAGTCAGTCAGAAAAAATCTTCCATCAAAGGGGCGAGGAAATTCGAAAAATTCGGCCGCGATGACTTGTCGATTCTTCACTCCAATACTATACCGTGGCCGACTTCGTCCATACAAAAAAGTATTTTATTGTCTTCCTCTTACAAACTTCTTTAGAAAGGGACCATGTTATTTGCAGACTGTTCGCCGCTGGTTGAAAAAAATATTTGGTCGAGTAACCCTTACGTACCAAATCTCAAACCCTTCCGTGCAATATGATTTGCGTCAGTGAAGATGCGTTTAGGACTGATCACCGGACGGTAACCGAGCGGAAAAAGCGCTTCTCATCGGACCGCTACGAAACACGGTTTGAATGAGTATTTATTTTTAGTATAGGAAGGACAAGCAAAAAGGGAACTTTTTAAAGGCTCATGGCTTTTTTTTGTTAATGATTTGAGTAAGTAAAAAGCATATCGTCTGGTTGATGTACTCAACTGGACACAAATATTCTTGTAGGGATTTCCACATGCCGCGGTCTAGCGCTGCACTCGAAAGGGTAGACCTGTGACATAACAGTTCAGCTAGGTATAGGTCCAATTCTAAGGAACCGCTGAATCCATCTCGGCTGGGCAGTATAGGAAAAACAAGAGTCACTCAGCGGGTGTTGGAGAGAGCAATGCTCGGAATTTCTCTACATCAAATTAGATAGCAAAACCAGTCACAGGCACAACTCAGCCGCTTGCGAAGATGAAGTGGCAATACCAATAACCGATAATTCCAACGTACTGGAATGGCAACCTCGCCCTAAAAGATATTATAGAAAGTAATAAGTACAGTGATATATTTTTTTTTACAAGTTACTGAGGATTTTATACAAATATCCGATAGGACTATATGTTCACGTAATGTACCAAGTTTAGATAATCCGCGCCACCTTTCAGGCTATTGTATTTCCAAAGGCGTCAACCGCGAGGTGGGTAATGTTATCATTCCATTAATTACAACAACCGACCCCCCTGCTTTTTAAAAGTAAATTAATCCGATTAAGGGGGAATCGAAGAACCCGCTCCGTCCGAGTTTATTCAGGCAACTTTCTTACGAATAATTATTTTTTGTAATTAAATCCATCAACACGATTTTTTTCCTAATGATTCTCCCATGGGAGGGTGGGAGGCTGGGCGCGCGGTGTGGGAGGGCTTTATTATTTCTTATTTTCCCAGTTCATAAAAATGCCACGTACGACGTTGGCGTAAATATGGATCAAGAAATTATTATCCAACGGAATTGTTGCATGTCAAGAGTTTTGCATAAGTAACTTATCTTATTATTTATTATTCGAAAAGTAGTACCACTGTTTCAGCTATTCTGTGGTGCTTAGCTTAAAGAAAATACATGGTTATATGATTCGGATTTGGTGAGAAGTCTAGGGGATCTTTTAAATTCATGTTAGTAATAATTTTATAAAAACAATAATTTTAATGAGCCAAGCTGACTGTAGTAGGTCTCTACTCAGCCTTGCCTTTTTCTAACGTCTCTACCTCATTGGATCTGAAGAATGGTAGGTATTGAATGTGATGAAATATTAATTCGAGAAATTGGAGCTTCCCTACTTTATACAGCCTCTCTCCCCAGCCGTAGTGTTAATGATATCTCGCTCAGAAAAGGGCACATCATTTACTTACTTTTAAGAAAATTAATTGAAATGAGTTCTGACGATGAAAAGATGGCTATACAAAGAACGGTGGCCGCTAGGTGTCGCTCAGAGATAACTTGTTCGAGTTTAATTAATTATTTTGCCGCAAAGAATTCTTGCTCGCTTTGTAATTTTGGCCCCATTCACTCATTTACACAATAATTATGATTTCAGTTTAGAAGCAATATAAATAAGGTTATTTTAATATACATATTTTTGGAAATCAGAAATTAATTTTGTAAGAATATATTTACGTATTATTTTACGAATAAGTATATCTACTCACTTATTATAAGGTTTTCTGTGTTATTTTCATAACATTTGAGGTAAACGCATATATTTTCAAAGGGTTTCAAAAGATGTAGGTGTTTCCGAGATATTCGATATCCGAGATGAACCGGTTTTCTCTTATAGGTATTTTAGGACTTAAATAAGCCTTTGGGTCTATATAATATGTTTATTTTGGTTTAGCAAAAATTACCAGGGAACTAGAAACGATACCTCGGAAATGGGGATTTATGACTGCTCATATTTAGCGGGTTAGACATCCGGTACTATGCTGCGTAGAAATCAATTAGGGGTAGTAGATAGTTAGGCGTTTAATAAACAGTTCTTTCACAGACAGAACAAACAGTTCTTTCACAAATCTTTTCACATTTACCCCGCTTCCAATTTAGACCTAATAGTCTCTTACCACCGTGTGAGATCGTTGATTTGTCGTCATATGTCACATGTCACTGTCACATGTCTTTTGGTGGAAATATTCTCGCAAATCCCTATTGGAACACTGAAAGAAATTTCCTGACGTTCCTTTTAATTTTCTCCTACCAAAAGCATTTTCTATTGAAAGTGAGAACTTTTAATGTACCGATTATGGTAGGAATTTCTGATTCGGAAGTTAGGTAAGAGTCTTACCGTAAGACTCTCAAGTCTCTACGTGTCGCAGCGTATTGCTTGGTTCCTACTCCCTAGATGATTTCCTACACATACGAGTATATTCTGCCTGATGGGTCTATATGTTCCGGGGTCACATCTGCGTGCAGAGCAGTATGTGGGCCACTTAATGTATCGACGGGGACCGCAGATTGATGACCCATCCACCCCCGCCTCCCCTTCACCCTCGTGGGACTGTGTTGCAATACGTCGAGGAGCTTTTGTTTTCTATACGCGCCTTATTTGCCGGGAAATCTGATTTGATGATATTTCCGGCGTTATCAGTGATTTTATTGACCTAATTCGCCTCTCATTCCCTGTTAGTCTCCTGTTGTAGCAGTGGTTCACCCTCTACTCACTGAGTGGATATACGAATTGATGTAATTTTACCAGACAGGGTTGTGTTTAGCCATTTATGAATATACTTTTGATAATTAGGCTGTCCGTTGCTTCGTCTTAGCGTTCTACTTAACTATTATGTTATGATAAAAATCATAGTGAGTTTTTTTTTCCAGATTTCTAGTTTACGTCTTTTTTAACCCCCAAATTAGATACTTATTTATGTTAATTAATTATGTTAAGTATACATCAATTAAACAGACAGCAAACTTTGATTGCTATGTTTATATGGCGAAATACGAAGGTTCCCTCCCAGTGTTTTCTATTGTCCCTAATATCAACAAGTTTTATTTTTTCCGCAGAGTCCCTAAAATACTTATATTATTAGACTTAAAAAGTAGTCTAGATTATATCTATTGTATAATCCTTGACACATCAAAATTCATTTAGCTATTCCGAAGATTAACTGAGACAAACAGAAAGACAGATAGACAAAAACAATTGTTTGAGTTATGCTATCTTAGTATAGTATAGTTAGTTAGTATAGTTAGAGTTATGCTGCTACAAATAAGTAAGTAGACCTATGAAATTAATTTGGGGTAATTATTTCCAAATCAATGAGACACTTGTATTGTATTTTTTGTATAGATAAACAATAATAATTCATGATAGCTATGTAGATTGTAGACACACAATAGCTCTCGCATTGGTTTCATTCTTTTCCCTGAGGGTAGATGCGGAAAAGTAATGTTGCGGCTTCTTATTTTTTTAAGATTATTCCCTCTGAGGGAAGTGTGAAATAATGTTTTGCTTTTTATTTTATCGTTCCATAGGGTAATATCTCTACGCCCACCGTCATATGAATTTGTATGAAATATTTCGTACTTACTTACTTTTATTTTGTAACATTTCTTTGTATATTCCTTTTTATAAAATATTCTAAGCATTTTCTTCATTTAGAAATTACAAAACTACTTAGCTCTTGGGATAATAATGCTAAACAGAACACCCAAACAGATCACCTAAGTGAAATGAAAATGAAAAATGAAAATGTTTACACAGTTTTCCATGATTACGATTCATCTCGTCTGACCATAAACTTGCCGCGAGATCGAATTCGAGCATAATACAGAATATAAATGCTGTAAGCTGTAAACTTAGGATTCCTATAAAAAAAACAATTAAGTAATAGAATTCTGTGAAAGTGAGGATGTTTGGATGTTTGGATGTTTGTTACTCAATCACGCCGTAACTACTGAACCGATTTGGCTGAAATTTTGAATGGAGATAGATTATGCTCTGACTTAAAACATAGGCTACTTTTTATCCTGGAAAAGTCCACAGTTCCCACGGGATTTTGAAAAAACCGAAACTCACGCGGGCATTCTCTAGTATAGAATTTTATCAATGGTCTCATCTGCTCATATTCAAAAGAATGATCTCATGAAACAGTACAGAGAAAAAACAAGATTTGTATAATGAAAGTTTGGACAAGGTAGATTTGTAAAGTTGGAGAGAAGACACCCGAAGTATCACTATCAAAATACAGACTGAACATAAAACACTAGTATTAGAAGAAAAACATATCATTCAGTGTCAGAAAAAAGCGGGTCGGCTGTAATGGCAGAGATAGGATCGTTTGAGAAAGCGGCGCGCGGTCGGGGGTCAGCGCGCCGCCGATACGTTCCCTCCAACGCCCTATACTTCACAATACTTACGATATAAATTATCTTTAGCGTTTTATATATTACTGTTTTTACGATTTAGCGTGTGAATACTACTTTGATTTGGTAAGTTTAGATGTCATATTCATTTATTCGTATTTGAAACGTCTATTTGAAACGTAGGTACTAGCCTATATACTCACACGGGAAGATCAGTTTTCAATACCAACGTAAATTATCGCGTTGGCTTTTAGTTATTAACCAACTTCTTTTCTTTTCACTTTTTTCAGGTTGATATAGAAAAGAAGGTCCTAACTTTGAGGAATTCTACATAATAATTCAGTGGGTCCTAAGAAATTTTATGATGACAGATAAATAATTAGAAAGTGTAGTCATTGTTAACGTTCAGGATTTCCCTTAATCTACATTGTTTAGATAACTTAAGGACTATTGATGGATCTCCACAACTAAGTACGTGAAACCTATTTTAATCTGACACGGTGATCTATTCCATTATGTGTGTCTATACGAAGGTTCAGGTTTGCATGTGTGCACGCTCGTTAATCATAATTTCAGACGTCTGCGCGTGTGTATGTTGGATCATAATATTATGTTTTGGGGATAAGAAATTAGTTAGTGGACATTAAACTTGAGCAAGTATAGCGGTAAAGTTAGTTTAGATACTTATGCTGCATAACTTTAAAATGCTTTTAGAAATTATACAAATAAACATAACATAGTGTCGGTACAGGCGCAGATGCTCTTAGTATTCTGCTTTTATTTTTATTATTTTTTACTGTTTGTAATTTTTTTTCTATTCTAACAGAATCTCCGATCCAAGTCTGCCAATCCGCACTTGGCCAGCGTGGTAGACTATGGTTAAAATCCTTCTCATTTTGAGAGAAGACCCGTATTAATGATAATATTATATTTTATGTTTATGGTTATATTGTAATAAAATACGAAAAAAAAGGAAAGAGAATTTTAATAAAAAAATATGAGTAGGTAGGTTTCGATGTCAATCGCCAAAATCCCTTGTGCCTGTACACCCCGCGCGGCATGTTTTGAAGTCACCGGCGGTGCCTTTGGCAAGACGCGGGTGGGGCGGCACGACACAAAGGTGACAGTAAGAAAGCGAACAGACTATATTCGGTATATTGAACCCTAAAATATGAAGCAATACGCGTACCCTGTTTTTAAGTTTTACAATTGAAAAAACTTTAGTTAAACTATTGCTACTACTAGAACTATTAGACAAGCAAATGTTTAAATTACCTATTTAATGAACTTATTAGTTAAGTACGTTTATTTTGGAAGCGTTTTCTTAATGGCTCAAGATCGTTCGTCCGCCCTACACGAAACTTGGTAAGAAGCATTAAGGGCTGGCACATCGCAGGGACTGACCCGTCCTGAAATTCAAATCTAGATCAATACCCGCGCTTCTATCATTGTCTTCATTAGAGATAATTGGGTGCTCCCCGTCGGCCAACTTTGTTTGCCGACCATATATAACTTGAGACGAATTACTTGGACGTTATGCCTACGTCATACCTTACGTTGATTCATTATCCCTGCCCGTCCTTTATCGTGGACGTCCATTCGTTAGTTTAACTTGCAAACTAGGTGATATAATCATAGCTGTTAATTAAACGATAGGTAATACGATAATCCTATGGTACCTATCCCATATACATACCCTGTTAATAACAGAGGAGATATACTTACGTAGCATACCTTACTTCAATGTGTCTTTTAAACAAAAATTTTGCTAGCAGTTCCTGAATATTGTACATAATGTTATTACATAATAATTTGTTGTATCTATAACTAAGGTACGGTCTTAACGCCTTATTTATCCCAAAATCAGTAAAACGCTATAATGATTTACACATTGATATTGATATGTACCTATACATAATACCGACTTAAGTGTCTAATTACTGATTGTGATTAGTAACACGAAAGATTTAGATTATTGGTAGAAATAGGTAGGTATGTGTTCGAATATAATATTTAGGCTTTTTAATGTAAGTATTTGTTGTTGTTAACTTTTACTGCCTATGGTCATAAAAACCTACTTTATATTTATTTTTCATTTTCAGTAACTCCAATATGTATGAGTTGATATTATGATTGGCTGCGTGATACATTGAGGCCAAAGCACACACGATACTGTACGAATCGGCAATCAGCGATCTTTCGGCTCCATCGATACTGCATCACGTTTCGCCTGCCAAAAGCGAACGATGACAGCATTAAAATAGTGCTTTAAGAAGACTAAATTTTTGTTTGGTAGTGGTACTTGTAGGATTAAAGATAGATACCAGAACCTCACTTTCTTAGATATCGAGTATCAAAATGAAACGTAGATATCAAAATAACAGATTTCACTCCCACTGGTGTCCAAATATGTACCAAGTGAAAAGTGCACGCACTGAATAGTTTAAAAGTTTAATGGCAGCTTCTGGCTGGGAATGACATACTTACCTACTTTATAGTCGACTGCTAATACTGAAAGTATCGTATGTGCTTTGGCCCTTACACAGAGTTCGGTGGAATTTATTGTCATGTGAAAATTTAAAAAGTGTGTGCCCAAAATTGAACAGGTAGGTCGTAAAGTCCCGCACATATGTTTTGAAGTACGTTCAGGAGCAACACTCATTTACTGCGTAATATGTTTGCGTACGGCGAGTACACACGATTACCTGGAATAAAGGGCGGCTAGGGCTAGTGTTTTGCTTTATGTTACTTATAATAATATGTTACTTATCTTATATGTTACTTATTTACTTGAGGTGGGTAGCTAATTAGGTAAACTTCTTTAAATAATATTCCTGCTTTACTAGTTGACGGGCAAATATTTTTTCTTTCTTGAAATATTTCTTACGTCAGGAATGTTCAGCCGATTTCCACAAGCCGAAGTTATAAAAATCGTCTATTGAAGATGAGAGCGTGCAGCTAGAAGCTTTCCTCGCCTCTGAAATGGGAAACCTTATACATATTATACCTTTTATTCTTCCTATCAACTAATCTACAAAATCTAATAAGATTTTGTAGATTAGTTGATAGGAAGACGTCCCGACGTAGAGGTCCCGACGACGCTCGAGTACATCCATATTTAACATCATCGGCTTTCCTACCAATAAGCATTTAAAAGTAGAAAACAGAATTAATATTATTAGTCAGATTTACATATCGGCAATATCTTCAAAACACAAG